>JARQOD010000001.1:659973198-660080449 GCA_033576555.1 Oophaga sylvatica
TGCGTCTTATAGTCCGAAAAATACGGTATATAAATATAGGAAAGATGTGCATCTTTGCACCGTGTTAGCCAGTAGATAGAAAAATATTTAGAATTGAGAGTCCTCAGTGGTTGATACCTTTTAATGGCTAACTGAAAAGATAACAAATTGCAAGCTTTCGAGACTACTCAGGTCTCGTCATCAGGCAAAGACTAAAACAAAAACTGAAGAATCACATATTTATACACAACACAGCACAGAAATAATGCAATAGGTAAGACAAGTGATGTGAAGCAGATCTGTCATTATGGGAGAGGGATGAACATAAATATAGGAACAGTTCATACATAAGGAGTGTGAAAGTTTTATTGCCCTCTGATTGGGGTCTGGTATTGTGTTTTGATGCCCCCAGGTCAGAGAAGCAGATCTGACCTGGGGGCATCAGAATCTGCTTCTGTGACCTGGGGGCATCAAAACACAATACCAGACCCCAATCAGAGGGCAATAAAACTTTCACACTCCTTATTAATGAACTGTTCCAATATTTATGTTCATCCCTCTCCCATAATGACAGATCTGCTTCACATCACTTGTCTAACCTATTGAATTATTTCTGTGCTGTGTTGTGTATAAATATGTGATTCTTCAGTTTTTGTTTTAGTCTTTGCCTGATGAAGAGACCTGAGTAGTCTCGAAAGCTTGCAATTTGTTATCATCTTTTCAGTTAGCCATTAAAAGGTATCAACCACTGAGGACTCTCAATTCTAAATATTTTTCTATATAAATAGATTAATTGTATCACTTCATATTGAGCAGAATTAAGTATGCTAACATCGCCCTATATACCATTTGAACCCGTGGACAACCCCTTCTGTATATTGTATGAACCCACACACAGCCCCCTATATACTGTAGGAGCCCCCACACAGCCTCCTATATAATGCATGATCCTCACACAGCCTCCTATATACAGCATGATCCCCCACACAGCCTCCTATATACAGCATGATCCTCCACACAGCCTCCTATATACAGCATGATCCCCCACACAGCCTCCTATATACAACATGAGCCCCCACACAGCCTCCTATATACAGCATGAGCCCCCACACAGCCTCCTATATACAGCATGAGCCCCCACACAGTCTCCTATACAGCATGATCCGCCACACAGCCTCCTATATACAGCATGATCCGCCACACAGCCTCCTATATACAGCATGAGCCTGCACACAGCCTCCTATATACAACATGAGCCCCACACAGCCTCCTATATACAGCATGAGCCCCACACAGCCTCCTATATACAGCATGAGCCCCCACACAGCCTCCTATATACAGCATGAGCCCCCACACAGCCTCCTATATACAGCATGAGCCCCCACACAGCCTCCTATATACAGCATGAGCCCCCACACAGCCTCCTATATGCAGCATGATCCCCCACACAGCCTCCTATATACAGCATGAGCCCCCACACAGCATCCTATATACAGCATGAGCCCCCACACAGCCTCCCATATGCAGCATGATCCCCCACACAGCCTCCTATATACAGCATGAGCTCCCACACAGCCTCCTATGTACAACATGAGCCCCCACACAGCCTCCTGTATACAGCATGAGCCCCCACACAGCTTCCTATATACTGCATGAGCTTCCACACAGCCTCCTATATACAGCATGAGCCCCCACACAGCCTCCCATATGTAGCATGAGCCCCCACACAGCCTCCTTTATACAGCATGAGGCCCCAAACAGCCTCCCATATGCAGCATGAGCCCCCGCACAGCCTCCTTTATACAGCATGAGCCCCCACACAGCCTCCCATATGCAGCATGAGCCCCCACACAGCCTCCTGTATACAGCATAAGCCCCACACAGCCTCCTATATTCAGCATGAGCCCCCACACAGCCTCCTATATACAGCATGATCCGCCACACAGCCTCCTATATACAGCATGAGCCCCCACACAGCATCCTATATACAGCATGAGCCCCCACACAGCATCCTATATACTGCATGAGCCCCCACACAGCCTCCTTTATACAGCATGAGCCCCCACACAGCCTCCCATATGCAGCATGAGCCCCACACAGCCTCCTTTATACAGCATGAGCCCCACACAGCCTCCTATATACAGCATGAGCCCCCACACAGCCTCCTATATACAGCATGATCCGCCACACAGCCTCCTATATACAGCATGAGCCCCCACACAGCATCCTATATACAGCATGAGCCCCCACACAGCATCCTATATACAGCATGAGCCCCACACAGCCTCCTTTATACAGCATGAGCCCCCACACAGCCTCCCATATGCAGCATGAGCCCCCACACAGCCTCCTTTATACAGCATGAGCCCCCACACAGCCTACTGTATACAGCATGAGCCCCCACACTGCCTCCCGTATGCAGCATGAGCCCCCACACAGCCTCCTATATACCACATGAGCCCCCACACAGCCTCCTATATACAGCATGAGCCCCCACACAGCATCCTATATACAGCATGAGCCCCCACACAGCATCCTATATACAGCATGAGCCCCCACACAGCCTCCTTTATACAGCATGAGCCCCCACACAGCCTCCCATATGCAGCATGAGCCCCCACACAGCCTCCTGTATACAGCATGAGCCCCCACACTGCCTCCCGTATGCAGCATGAGCCCCCACACAGCCTCCTATATACAGCATGAGCCCCCACACAGCATCCTATATACAGCATGAGCCCCCACACAGCCTCGCATATGCAGCATGAGCCCCCACACAGCCTCCCATATACAGCATGAGCCCCCATACAGCTTCCTTTATACAGCATGAGCCCCACACAGCCTCCATATGTAGCATGAGCCCCCACACAGCCTCCTTTATACAGCATGAGGCCCCAAACAGCCTCCCATATGCAGCATGAGCCCCCGCACAGCCTCCTTTATACAGCATGAGCCCCCACACAGCCTCCCATATGCAGCATGAGCCCCCACACAGCCTCCTGTATACAGCATAAGCCCCACACAGCCTCCTTTATACAGCATGAGCCCCCACACAGCCTCCTATATACAGCATGAGCCCCCACACAGCCTCCTATATACAGCATGAGCCCCCACACAACTTCCTTTATACAGCATGAGCCCCCACACAGCCTCCTTTATACAGCATGAACCCCCACACAGCCTCCTTTATACAGCATGAGCCCCCACACAACCTTCTTTATACAGCATGAACCCCCACACAACCTTCTTTATACAGCATGAGCCCCCACACAGCCTCCTATATACAGCATGAGCCCCCACACAGCCTCCTATATGCAGCATGATCCCCCACACAGCCTCCTATATACAGCATGAGCCCCCACACAGCATCCATATACAGCATGAGCCCCCACACAGCCTCCCATATGCAGCATGATCCCCCACACAGCCTCCTATATACAGCATGAGCTCCCACACAGCCTCCTATGTACAACATGAGCCCCCACACAGCCTCCTGTATACAGCATGAGCCCCCACCACAGCTTCCTATATACAGCATGAGCTTCCACACAGCCTCCTATATACAGCATGAGCCCCCACACAGCCTCCCATATGTAGCATGAGCCCCCACACAGCCTCCTTTATACAGCATGAGGCCCCAACAGCCTCCCATATGCAGCATGAGCCCCCGCACAGCCTCCTTTATACAGCATGAGCCCCACACAGCCTCCCATATGCAGCATGAGCCCCCACACAGCCTCCTGTATACAGCATAAGCCCCACACAACCTCCTATATACAGCATGAGCCCCCACACAGCCTCCTATATACAGCATGATCCGCCACACAGCCTCATATACAGCATGAGCCCCCACACAGCATCCTATATACAGCATGAGCCCCCACACAGCATCCTATATACAGCATGAGCCCCCACACAGCCTCCTTTATACAGCATGAGCCCCCACACAGCCTCCCATATGCAGCATGAGCCCCCACACAGCCTCCTTTATACAGCATGAGCCCCACACAGCCTCCTATATACAGCATGAGCCCCCACACAGCCTCCTATATACAGCATGATCCGCCACACAGCCTCCTATATACAGCATGAGCCCCCACACAGCATCCTATATACAGCATGAGCCCCCACACAGCATCCTATATACAGCATGAGCCCCCACACAGCCTCCTTTATACAGCATGAGCCCCCACACAGCCTCCCATATGCAGCATGAGCCCCCACACAGCCTCCTTTATACAGCATGAGCCCCCACACAGCCTACTGTATACAGCATGAGCCCCCACACTGCCTCCCGTATGCAGCATGAGCCCCCACACAGCCTCCTATATACCACATGAGCCCCCACACAGCCTCCTATATACAGCATGAGCCCCCACACAGCATCCTATATACAGCATGAGCCCCCACACAGCATCCTATATACAGCATGAGCCCCCACATGGCCTCCTTTATACAGCATGAGCCCCCACACAGCCTCCCATATGCAGCATGAGCCCCCACACAGCCTCCTTTATACAGCATGAGCCCCACACAGCCTCCTGTATACAGCATGAGCCCCCACACTGCCTCCCGTATGCAGCATGAGCCCCACACAGCCTCCTATATACAGCATGAGCCCCCACACAGCATCCTATATACAGCATGAGCCCCCACACAGCCTCGCATATGCAGCATGAGCCCCCACACAGCCTCCCATATACAGCATGAGCCCCCATACAGCTTCCTTTATACAGCATGAGCCCCACACAGCCTCCCATATGTAGCATGAGCCCCCACACAGCCTCCTTTATACAGCATGAGGCCCCAAACAGCCTCCCATATGCAGCATGAGCCCCCGCACAGCCTCCTTTATACAGCATGAGCCCCCACACAGCCTCCCATATGCAGCATGAGCCCCCACACAGCCTCCTGTATACAGCATAAGCCCCACACAGCCTCCTTTATACAGCATGAGCCCCCACACAGCCTCCTATATACAGCATGAGCCCCCACACAGCCTCCTATATACAGCATGAGCCCCCACACAACTTCCTTTATACAGCAT
Source organism: Oophaga sylvatica (assembly GCA_033576555.1). Taxonomy (NCBI): domain Eukaryota; kingdom Metazoa; phylum Chordata; class Amphibia; order Anura; family Dendrobatidae; genus Oophaga; species Oophaga sylvatica. The sequence continues at coordinate 659,978,225 of JARQOD010000001.1, forward strand.
GAGCCCCCACACAGCCTCCTTTATACAGCATGAACCCCCACACAGCCTCCTTTATACAGCATGAGCCCCCACACAACCTTCTTTATACAGCATGAACCCCCACACAACCTTCTTTATACAGCATGAGCCCCCACACAGCTTCCCATATGCAGCGTGAGCCCCCATACAGACTCCATATTCAGCGTGAGCCCCCACACAGACTCCCATATTCAGCATGAGCCCCCCACACAGCCTCCCATATACAGCATGAGCCCCCACACGGCCTCTTATATACAGCATGAGCCACTACACAGCCTCCTTTATACAGCATGAGCCCCCACACAGCCTCCTTTATACGGCGTGAGCCCCCACACAGCATCCTATACACAGCATGAGCCCCCACACAGACTCCCATATGCAGCATGAGCACCCACACAGCCTCCTTTATACAGCATGAGCCCCACACAGCCTCCCATATGTAGCATGAGCCCCCACGCAGCCTCCCTATATACAGCATGAGCCGCACACAGCCTCCTGTATACAGCATGAGCCCCCACACAGCCTCCTATATACAGTCATGGCCAAAAGTTTTGAGAATGACACAAATATTATATTTTCACATGATCTGCTGCCCTCTGGTTTTTATGTGTGTGTTTGACAGATGTTTTTATCACAGACAGAAATATAATTGCAAACATATGAGTAACAAAAGCTTATATTGACAGTTAGAATGAGTTAATGCAGCAAGTCAATATTTGCAGTGTTGACCCTTTTTCTTCAGGACCTCTGCAATTCTCCCTGGCATGCTCTCAATCAACTTCTGGACCAAATCCTGACTGATAGTAGTCCATTCTTGCACAATCAATGCTTTCATTTTGTCAGAATTTTTAGGTTTTTGTTTGTCCACCCGTCTCTTGATGATTGACCACAAGTTCTCAATGGGATTAAGATCTGGGGAGTTTCCAGGCCATGGACCCAAAATCTCTATGTTTTGTTCCCTGAGCCATTTAGTTATCACCTTTGCTTTATGGCAAGGTGCTCCATCATGCTGGAAAAGGCATTGTTGATTGCCAAACTGCTCTTGGAGGGTTGGGAGAAGTTGCTCTTGGAGGACATTCTGGTACCATTCTTTATTCATGGCTGTGTTTTTAGGCAAGACTGTGAGAGAGCCGATTCCCTTGGCTGAGAAGCAACCCCACACATGAATGGTTTCAGGATGCTTAACAGTTGGCATGAGACAAGACTGGTGGTAGCGCTCACCTTGTCTTCTCCTAATGAGGCGTTTTCCTGATGTCCCAAACAATCGAAAAGGGGATTCATCAGAGAAAATAACTTTACCCAAGTCCTCAGCAGTCCACTGCCTGTACTGTTGTGAATGGGTTTGAGATGAGTTCTGAGCAGAGGCTCCCTCTGGTGGTTACAAGCGGTACTAGTGAGGATTGTGAGGACTGGGAATCAGGTGTTACTGATTGGTCTTATATGGGGGAGTCATTTTCCCATCGGGGTTGCCGGTGATCAATTGTTCTGGTCTGAATCCTTCTTTCCAGTTTCCCTTGTAGCCTGCTGTGTCGTGTCTGCATCTCCTGCTATCAGATAAGACAATTTCTTATTTTGTGTTTTTGCTATATTTTTGCATTTTGTCCTGCACTTCTGTGGGGGCCTTCTGGGTCCCCTCCGGGGGCTTTTGCCCTCTCAGTTTAGTCCAGCCACTGTGTTTTGTACTTTTGCTTTTTCCAGTTTTTTTTCAGTGGCTGCTGTTTTGATTTTTTTTACACCAGAGAACTAATTTAGGTGGTAGAGGTCGTGTGATCTCAGGTGATTTTGAAATTAGTAGAGTTGGTGTTTTTTCAGGGTTTTCTGAGATTGCAGTAAGTACCCTTCCTGTCCTTTTCTATTTAGATAGTTTGGGCCCCAGCGTTTGCTCATACTATTTTCTTTCTGTGTCAGTATTTCCTCTTGTCTAACCGCCATTACATGTTTGGGGGCTTTCTATTATCTTTGGGGTTCTGCTCCGGGGCAGATAGCTTTCCTATTTCTATCTTTAGGTGTAGTTAGTTTCTCAGGCTGTGACGAGGCGTCTAGGACCAACGTAGGAACGCTCCACGGCTGCCTCTAGTTGCGGTGGTTAGTCAGGGTACTGCAATCTCATAGATTCCAACTGCTCTGGTGTATTTCCTTTTTTACCTGCACTCCTCAGCTACCGTAACATAACAGTATCACCGGCCATAAAAATTGTATGGTACTCACAGAAGGAAAAATATTTTGAAGGAAGAAAAGTTGTCAGAGATATTTTTCTGTTTGTTGCATTTTTTTTTTTATTTTTTTTTCCCTCTGTATCTCTGGGTGCTGGGGAGGATCTTTTCTCCCAATGGAGTTTGCACAGTTGTCTGGCCGTGTGATCAGCTTGCCACTGAGGTTCAGAGTATTGCTGCATATCTTGCTAGGTTGCCTGTTGTGGAACCTAGGATCCCCATGCCAGATTTGTTTTTAGGGGATCGAGCTAAGTTTCAGAATTTCAAAAATAATTGTAAATTGTTTCTTGCCTTAAAATCTAAGTCCTCAGGAAACGCAGCGCAGCAGGTTCAAATTATCATCTCTCTCCTGCGGGGCGATCCTCAGGATTGGGCTTTTTCCCTGATACCTGGGGATCCTGTTTTGAGTGATGTTGATGCATTTTTTCAGGCTTTGGGGTTATTGTACGATGAGCCCAATGTCACTGATCAAGCTGAAAAAGCCTTGTTGGCATTAAATCAGGGGCTTGATGACTCTGAGTTATACTGTCAGAGATTCCGTAGGTGGGCAGTCCTGACCAAATGGAATGACGACGCTTTGGCGGCCCTTTTCCGGAAGGGTCTGTGGATAATGTAAAGGATGTTATGGTGGGATTCCCTGTCCCCTCTGGTCTCAATGATTCTATGTCATTAGCGATTCAAATTGACAGACGTTTGCGTGAGCGGAGAAGTATGCGTGGAGTGGTGTTGCTTGTGAGCCAGCTGCTGAGCCCATGCAGTGTGATGGAGTGGTGTCTGGGGCACAGCGTCATGATTTTCGAAAGCGCAATGGGTTATGTTTCTACTGTGGTGATGCCTCTCATGCTATTTCAGTCTGCCCTAAGCGGGGAAGACATTTTGCACGCTCAGTTGTTTGGGTAGTGTTCAGACTAAGTTTTTTATTAACTGTCACTCTGATATGCTCTCTGTCCTCATTTTCTGCTCAGGCTTTCGTTGATTCTGGAGCAGCTATTAACCTGATGGATTATGATTTTGCTAAACGTTGTGGGTTTCCCTTGATACCCCTACAGAAGTCTATTCCTTTTACTGGGGATCGATTCTACCCCTTTGGCTGAGAATAAACCCCAGTTTTCTACTCAGGTGATAATGAGGGTTGAACCTGATCACCAGGAGTGCTGCAAATTTTTGGTTCTATATAATCTGCATGACATTATAGTGCTGGGTTTCCCTTGGTTACAGTCTCATAATCCTGTTTTGGATTGGAAATCTGTGTCTGTAACCAGTTGGGGCTGCCAATGTGTTAATACCAACACTCCTGTTTTTTCTGCCTCCCCCCAGGCTGAGGATGTTCCTGACTTTTTGTTTGATTTTTCTGATGTGTTTAGCGAAAGTAAATCTGCATCCTTACCTCCCATAGGAGCTATGACTGCGCTATTGAATTAGTGCCAGGTAGTAAATTCCCTAAAGGTCGCCTTTTTAACTTGTCTGTACCTGAACATGACGCTATGCGGTCTTATATCAAGGAATCATTGGAGAAGGGTCATATCAGACCATCCTCTTCACCCTTAGGTGCCGGTTTTTTCTTTGTGGCCAAAAAAATGGTTCATTAAGGCCGTGTATTGATTATCGTCTCTTGAACAATATTACTGTGAAATTCAATACCCGTTACCCTTGATTTCTGACCTGTTTTCCAGGGTGAAAAACGCTACTTGGTTTACCAAGCTTGACCTCAGGGGGGCGTATAACCTTATTGCATTAAGCACGGGGATGAATGGAAGACTGCATTTAACACCCCTGAAGGGATTTTGAGTTTCCTTGTGATGCCCTTTGGGCTCACTAATGCTCCTTCCGTCTTCCAGTCCTTCATGAATGACATTTTCAGGGATTTTGTGGACAAGTTTCTGATTGTTTATTTGGATGATATCTTGATTTTTTCTAATGACTGGGACTCTCATGTGAAACATGTTCGAACTGTATTCCAGATTTTGAGAGAGAATGCTCTGTATGTGAAGGGATCAAAGTGTCTTTTTGGCGTACAGAAGATCTCATTTCTGGGATTCATTTTGTCCCCATCTGTTATTGAAATGGACCCGGTCAAGGTTCAGGCCATCTGTGATTGGGTCCAACCTACTTCATTAAAGGCTCTTCAGAGATTTTTGGGTTTTGCCAATTTTTATCGTAAATTTATTGGTAATTTCTCGGTTATTGTTAAACCATTAACTGATTTGACCAGAAAGGGTTCTGATGTGGTGAATTGGCCTCCTGAGGCAGTCTCTGCGTTTCAGGAACTTAAGCAGAGATTCACTTCTGCTCCTGTTTATCGGCAGCCTGATGTTTCTCTGCATTTCAGGTGGAGGTTGATGCTCTGAAATTGGGGCAGGTGCCGTTTTGTACCAAAAAGATCCAGAGACCTCTAAAAGTAACCCTTGTGCCTTTTTCTCTCGAAAATTTTTCCTCCTACTGAACGTAATTATGACGTGGGTTAATCGGGAGTTATTGGCCATTTAAGTGGGCTTTTGAAGAGTGGAGACATTGGCTGGAGGGAGCCAAACATCAGGTGGTGGTCCTTACGGACCATAAGAATCTGGTCTATCTGGAATCTGCCAAGCGACTCAATCCTAGGGAGGCCAGGTGGGCCTTGTTTTTCACACGTTTTAATTTTGTGGTTTCCTTTCTTCCTGGCACTAAGAATGTTAAGGGCGGATGCCCCTCTCGAGGAGTTCCTTGCGGACTCTCCTGAGCTATCTGATCCCTCTGTTATTTTGAAGGAGGGTGTAGTTCTTTCCGCCATCTCGCCCAATTTGAGACTTGCTCTGGAGGGGTGTCAGGAGGATAGGCCCGAGCGCTGCCCTGTTGGAAAATTGTTTGTCCCGGACCAATGGAAAAAGAGTGTGATGTCTGAGATTCATTGTTCCGCATTGGCTGGGCATCCCGGAATTTTTGGTACCAGAGGACTTGGTTTGTCGGTCCTTTTGGTGGTCTACCTTGTCTCGCGATGTCAGGGAATTTGTGCAGTCCTGCGGGACTTGCTCTCGCTCCAAGCCTTGCTCTCGCTCTAGTGGTTTGTTGATGCCATTGCTGTGCCCAAGAGACCATGGACCCATATCTCTATGGATTTTTATTTCGATCTTCCTGTTTCTCAGAGAATGACCACCATCTGGGTAATTTGTGATAGGTTTTCCAAAATGATACATCTTGTGCCATTACCTAAGTTGCCTTCCTCCTCTGAATTGGTGCCGTTGTTCCTTCAGCACGTGGTTCGTTTACACGGCATTCCTGAGAACATTGTGTCTGACAGAGGAGTCCAGTTTGTTTCCAGATTTTGGAGGACTTTTTGTTCTAAACTGGGTGTTCAATTGTCTTTTCCTCGGCATTTCATCCTCAGACCAATGGTCAAACTGAGAGAACAAACCAGACATTGGAGACTTATCTAAGATTCTTTGTGTCTGCTGATCAGGATGACTGGGTCTCTTTTTTGCCTTTGGCTGAGTTTGCTCTTAATAATAGGGCTAGCTCTGCCACTTTGATGTCTCCGTTTTTCTGTAATTCTGGGTTTCACCCTCGATTTTCTTCAGGACAGACGGAGGCTTCTGTCTGTCCAGGTGTTGACTCTGTTGTTGAGCGTATGCAGCAGATTTGGGACCAGGTAGTGGAGAGGTTGTCCCTCTCTCAGGAGAGGGCCCAGCGGTTTGCTAACCGGCATAGGACTGATGGTCCTCGGTTTAAAGTGGGGGACTTGGTCTGGTTGTCCTCAAAGAATATTCCTATGAGAGTAGCATCTCCTAAATTTAAGCCTAGGTTCATTGGACCTTATAAGATCATGGAGATTATTAATCCTGTTTCTTTTCGTTTGCTTCTTCCAGGGACATTTAAGATCCATAACGTGTTCCACAAGTCCTTGTTGAAGAGGTTTGTTGAGCCAGTGGTTCCTGCTGCTGTGCCTCCTGACCCTGTTTTGGTTGAGGGCAATCTGGAGTATGTGGTTGAGAAAATATTGGATTCTCGTTTTTCTAGACGAAGACTCCAGTATTTGGTTAAATGGAGAGGTTATGGTCAGGAAGACAATTCTTGGGTGTTTGCTTCGGACATCCATGCTAGGAGACTTATCCGTGCGTATCATAAGAACTCATCCTGACCGACCTGGTTGCTCAAATGAGGGTTCGGTGACCCTCCTCAAGGGGGGGGTACTGTTGTGAATGGGTTTGAGATGAGTTCTGAGCAGAGGCTCCCTCTGGTGGTTACAAGCGGTACTAGTGAGGATTGTGAGGACTGGGAATCAGGTGTTACTGATTGGTCTTATATGGGGGAGTCATTTTCCCATCGGGGTTGCCGGTGATCAATTGTTCTGGTCTGAATCCTTCTTTCCAGTTTCCCTTGTAGCCTGCTGTGTCGTGTCTGCATCTCCTGCTATCAGATAAGACAATTTCTTATTTTGTGTTTTGCTATATTTTTGCATTTTGTCCTGCACTTCTGTGGGGCCTTCTGGGTCCCCTCCGGGGGCTTTTGCCCTCTCAGTTTAGTCCAGCCACTGTGTTTTGTACTTTTGCTTTTTCCAGTTTTTTTTCAGTGGCTGCTGTTTTGATTTTTTTTACACCAGAGAACTAATTTAGGTGGTAGAGGTCGTGTGATCTCAGGTGATTTTGAAATTAGTAGAGTTGGTGTTTTTTCAGGGTTTTCTGAGATTGCAGTAAGTACCCTTCCTGTCCTTTTCTATTTAGATAGTTTGGGCCCCAGCGTTTGCTCATACTATTTTCTTTCTGTGTCAGTATTTCCTCTTGTCTAACCGCCATTACATGTTTGGGGGCTTTCTATTATCTTTGGGGTTCTGCTCCGGGGCAGATAGCTTTCCTATTTCTATCTTTAGGTGTAGTTAGTTTCTCAGGCTGTGACGAGGCGTCTAGGACCAACGTAGGAACGCTCCACGGCTGCCTCTAGTTGCGGTGGTTAGTCAGGGTACTGCAATCTCATAGATTCCAACTGCTCTGGTGTATTTCCTTTTTTACCTGCACTCCTCAGCTACCGTAACATAACACTGTACCTTTTGCAGAATATCAGTCTGTCCATGATGTTTTTTCTGGAGAGAAGTGGCTTCTTTGCTGCCCTCCTTGAGACCAGGCCTTGCTCCAAGAGTCTCCGCCTCACAGTGCGTGCAGATGCACTCACACCTGCCTGCTGCCATTCCTGAGCAAGCTCTGCACTGCTGGTAGCCCGATCCCGCAGCTGAAACACTTTTAAGAGACGGTCCTGGCGCTTGCTGGTCTTTCTTGGGCGCCCTGGAGCCTTTTTGGCAACAATGGAACCTCTCTCCTTGAAGTTCTTGATGATGCGATAGATTGTTGACTGAGGTGCAATCTTTCTAGCTGCGATACTCTTCCCTGTTAGGCCATTTTTGTGCATTGCAATGATGACTGCACGTGTTTCTTTAGAGATAACCATGGTTAACAGAAGAGAAACAATGATGCCAAGCACCAGCCTCCTTTTAAAGTGTCCAGTGGTGTCATTCTTACTTAATCATGACAGATTGATCTCCAGCCATGTCCTCATCAACACCCACACCTGTGTTAATGGAGCAATCACTGAAAAGAGGTTAGCTGGTTCTTTTAAGGCAGGGCTGCAATGATGTTGAAATGTGTTTTGGGGGATAAAGTTCATTTTCTAGCCAAATATTGACTTTGCAAGTAATTGCTGTTAAGCTGATCACTCTTTATAACATTCTGGAGTATATGCAAATTGCCGTTAGAAAAAGTGAAGCAGTAGACTTTGTAAAAATTTATATTTGTGTCATTCTCAAAACTTTTGGCCATGACTATACAGCATGAGCCCCCACACAGCCTCCTATGTACAGCATGAGCCCCCACACAGCCTCCTCTATACAGCATGAGCCCCACACAGCCTTTTTATACAGCATGAGCCCCACACAGCCTCCTTTATACAGCATGAGCCCCACACAGCCTCCTATATACAGCATGAGCCCCCACACAGCCTCCTATATACAGCATGAGCCCCCACAGCCTCCTGTATACAGCAGGAGCCCCCACACAGCCTCCTATATACAGCATGAGCCCCCCACAGCCTCCTATATACAGCATGAGCTCCCATACAGCCTCCTATGTACAGCATGAGCCCCCACACAGCCTCCTGTATACAGCATGAGCCCCCACACAGCTTCCTATATACAGCATGAGCTTCCACACAGCCTCCTATATACAGCATGAGCCCCCACACAGCCTCCTATATACAGCATGAGCCCCCACACAGCCTCCTATATACAGCATGAACCCCAACACAGCCTCCTTTATACAGCATGAGGCCCCAAACAGCCTCCCATATGCAGCATGAGCCCCCGCACAGCCTCCTTTATACAGCATGAGTCCCCACACAGCCTGCCATATGCAGCATGAGCCCCACACAGCCTCCTGTATACAGCATGAGCCCCACACAGCCTCCTTTATACAGCATGAGCCCCCACACAGCCTCCTATATACAGCATGAGCCCCCACACAGCCTCCTTTATACAGCATGAGCCCCACACAACCTCTTTTATACAGCATGAGCCCCCACAGCCTCCTATATACAGCATGAACCCCCACACAGCCTCCTTTATACAGCATGAGCCCCCAAACAGCCTCCTATATGCAGCATGAGCCCCCACACAGCTCCTTTATACCACATGAGCCCCCACACAGCTTCCCATATGCAGCGTGAGCCCCCCACAGACTCCCATATTCAGCATGAGCCCCCACACAGCCTCCCATATACAGCATAAGCCCCCACACGGCCTCTTATATACAGCATGAGCCACTACACAGCCTCCTTTATACAGCATGAGCCCCCACACAGCATCCTATGTACAGCATGAGCCCCCTCACAGCCTCCCATATGCAGCATGAGCACCCACATAGCCTCCTTTATACAGCATGAGCCCCACACAGCCTCCCATATGTAGCATGAGCCCCCACTCACCTTCCTATATACAGCATGAGCCGCACACAGCCTCCTGTATACAGAATGAGCCCTACACAGCCTCCATTATACAGCATGAGACCCCACACAGCCTCCCCATATACAGCATGAGCCCCCACACAGCCTCCCCATATACAGCATGATCCCCACACAGCCTCCTGTATACAGCATGAGCCCCCACACAGCCTCCTATATACAGCATGAACCCCCACACAGCCTCCTATATACAGCATGAACCCCCACACAGCCTCCCATATGCAGCATGAGCCCCACACAGCCTCCTTTATACAGCATGAGCCCCCACACAGCCTCCTGTATACAGCATGAGCCCCACACAGCCTCCTTTATACAGCATGAGCCCCCACACAGCCTCCCATATACAGCATGAGCCCCCACACAGCCTCCCATATACAGCATGAGCCCCCACACAGCCTCCTATATACAGCATGAGCCCGCACACAGCCTCCTATATACAGTCATGGCCAAAAGTTTTGAGAATGACACAAATATTAATTTTTACAAAGTCTACTGCTTCACTTTTTCTAATGGCATTTTGCATATTCTCCAGAATGTTATAAAGAGTGATCAGCTTAACAGCAATTACTTGCAAAGTCAATATTTTAGCTAGAAAATGAACTTTAGCCCCTAAAACACATTTCAACATCATTGCAGCCCTGCCTTAAAAGGACCAGCTAACCTCTTTTCAGTGATTGCTCCATTAACACAGGTGTGGGTGTTGATGAGGACATGGCTGGAGATCAATCTGTCATGATTAAGTAAGAATGACACCACTGGACACTTTAAAAGGAGGCTGGTGCTTGGCATCTTTGTTTCTCTTCTGTTAACCATGGTTATCTTTAAAGAAACACGTGCAGTCATCATTGCAATGCACAAAAATGGCCTAACAGGGAAGAGTATCGCAGCTGGAAAGATTTTCCCAACCCTCCAAGAGCATTTGGCGATCAACAATGCCTTTTCCAGCATGATGGAGCACCTTGCCATAAAGCAAAGGTGATAACTAAATGGCTCAGGGAACAAAACATAGAGATTTTGGGTCCATGGCCTGGAAACTCCCCAGATCTTAATCCCATTGAGAACTTGTGGTCAATCATCAAGACACGGGTGGACAAACGAAAACCTAAAAATTCTGACAAAATGAAAGCATTGCTTGTGCAAGAATGGACTGCTATCAGTCAGGATTTGGTCCAGAAGTTGATTGAGAGCATGCCAGGGAGAATTGCAGAGGTCCTGAAGAAGGGTCAACACTGCAAATATTGACTTGCTGCATTAACTCATTCTAACTGTCAATATAAGCTTTTGTTACTCATATGTTTGCAATTATTATATTTCTGTCTGTGATAAAAACATCTGTCAAACACACACATAAAAACCAGAGGGCAGCAGATCATGTGAAAATATAATATTTGTGTCATTCTCAAAACTTTTGGCCATGACTGTACAGCATGAGCCTCCAGACAGCCTCCTTTATATAGCATGAGCCCCCGCACATCTTCCTATATACAGCATGAACCCCCACACAGCCTACTTTATACAGCATGAGCCCCCACACAGCCTCCCATATGCAGCATGAGCCCCCACACAGCCTCCTTTATACAGCATGAGCCCCCACACAGCCTCCCCATATACAGCATGAGCCCCCATACAGCCTCCCATATACAGCATGAGCCTCCACACACACCTGCTATATACAGCATGAGTCCCCACACAGCCTCCTTTATACAGCATGAACCCCCACACAGCCTCCTTTATACATCATGAGCCCCCACACAGCCTCCTTTATACAGCATGAGCCCCACACAGCCTCCCATATGCAGCATGAGCCCCACACAGCCTCCTGTATAGAGAATGAGCCCCCCTACAGCCTCCTTATACAGCATGAGCCCCCACACAGCCTCCCATATCCCGCCAAACATCCTATACACATGAAGGAAAAAAACAAACAAAACACCAAATAATCACATCGCTCCTGTTCCTCCGGCGCTGTGCTCCTGTCTCCAATTCAGACTCTACACAGTGCTTAGCCGCAAGCCCCTTTTCCACCAATGTATTCATCGCTGTCTGCATTCTGAGGATCCTGAGGATACAGATAGTGGGCAGGGGAGGTCACGGTGCGAACTGTGGACCACTATTTTCAGTCCCTCGGCTGTCTTAGTCTGTGGTCTGGACTGGATCTGCCAGAGGGCCGGATGTGGCCCATGGGCGAACTTTGCCCACATCTGATATAGAGCATAAAACATAGTTGAATTAACATTTTAAATCTCAAAATATCAGTATATATCCAGTGTCCCGGCAGGTCCACTTACGGCTTGTGGTTGACACAAGAGTGAATTTCATATATTTGGCATTCATCAGTGCAATGCTTGAAGGGGGCTGGATGACTGACTCAATTCAACATGTATGCCAACCGTCGTTTCTCCCTATGCCTTGGTTGTGACTGAGATGCTTACTGACATAGCAGTGGATAGGACTTATAAATTGATCACATAGAAAACTCTCCGCTGTATCAAGCACAAGCTGGCAGTGAAACAACAGGTTGACTCCATTTTCACAACTTTGCTGCAATATTTACAACTTTAAAATGCTTATTCACCCCAATGTCCCCAGAAGAGCCCAACTGCCATGCACTAATAAGACCTGATCCTTTAAGGGGTTATGGCAGAGTAGAATCCCAGACCTTTCACGTCCCCCTTGCAGTGAAAGCGCAAGAACTAGTTCTTTCCACTAACCCTGTGCTGCCAGATTGTTCAATAAGTGTTGAGGAACCATAACATCCTTAGAAAGGGTACTGTTCCATCAACACTTCGTAAACAATGCTGCAGTGCTGGGTTTGTGGAAAAAGCAAGATATCAAGCTTTCATAACAAGCGGGGCCGTTGTATGAACCCGCTCTGCACATTGGGATCTCAGAACCCGGAATTTCAGACCCGACTTTTGCTATAAAGTTGGGCTTCTTTTGGAGTAGTATTCTACAAACTTCTGTAAGTAACTTATATTTTGAAATCTGTGGTGACATTGACAATTTAAAATATTTAGCACTTAAAGGGAATCTGTCATCAGGTTTTTGCTGCCTTTTCTGAGTGCAGTGTAATGTAGGCAAAGAGAAGCTGAATCTAACCATGTGTCGCTTATATTACTTGGTCCATCAGTTTTGACACCTTCAGCAACCGGCTAGTTACAGGAATGATAAGCTACTGGTGTTAAAAAAAAAAATAATTATAAGCAAATAAAACCTCTCACTGAAATCTTCGTTTTAACTCCTACCTCCTGGTGTTTCACCTACAGTCTTGTAGAGGACAGCATTGAATTTCTTGGTGGAGCTGTTGGAGCTCCACCAATAATAAAATAACATTTTTTTTTCTGATATATTTTTAATTATGAGACTAGTAACTGTATGTTACAGACAATTGTGATATCATGGCTTGTTCTGGTCCCTACATTAGTTCCAAACTGACATGTTTTGATCTTTCAGGATTCATGTAAAACCAAAGAAGAATTTTTGGAGAAACTAAAGCAAGGAAATGAAAGATACAAGCAAGATGTTGAAAGATACTATGTGAAGAAGCGTCACCTTGATAAAATAGAGATGCTGGAAAGGAAACGCCCTTGGGTGGTAAGTTTGCTTTTCAGACACTATTCACATCTCAGTATGTGAACATATTCGGCATACAAATTCTTCTCACTAAATTAGAATATCATCAAAAAGTTAATTTATTTCAGTTCTTTAATACAAAAAGTGACACTCATATATTATATAGAGTCATTACAAACAGAGTGATCTATTTCATGTGTTTATTTCTGTTAATGTTGATGATTATGGCTTACAGCCAATGAAAACCCAAAAGTCATTATCTCAGTAAGTTAGAATACTTTATAACACCAACTTGAAAAATGATTTTAAAATCCGAGATGTTGGCTTACTGAAATGTATATTCAGTAAATGCACTCAATACTTGGTTGGGGCTTCTTTTGCATCAATTACGGCATCAGTGCGGCGTGGCATGGAGGCGATCATCCTGTGGCACTGCTGAGGTGTTATGGAAACTTAGGTTTCTTTGATAGCAGCCTTCAGCTGGTCTGCATTGTTGGGTTGGTATCTCATCTTCTTCTTGACAATACCCCATAGACTTCTCTATGAAGTTAAGGTTAGACGAGTTTGCTGGCCAATCAAGCACAGTGATTCTGTTGTTTTTAAACCGGGTATTGGTACTTTCGGCAGTGTGGACAGGTGCCAAGTCCTGCTGGAGAATGAACTTTCCATCTCCTAAAAGCTTGTTGGCAGAGGGAAGCATAAAGTGATCTAAAATTTCCTGGTAGATGGCTGCGCTGACTTTGGTCTTGATAAAACACAGTGGGCCTACACCAGCAGATGACATGGCTCCCCAAACCATCACTGATTGTGGAAACTTCACACTAGACCTCAAGAAGCTTGGAGTGTGTGTCTCTCAACTCTTCCTCCAGACTATGGGACCTTGATTTCCAAATGAAATGCAGAATTTACTTTCATCTGAAAACAACACCTAGGACCACTGAGAAACAGTCCAGTTCTTTTTCTCCTTTGCCCAAGTAAAACGTTTCTGGTGTAGTTTATTGGTCATGAGTGGCTAGACACAAAAAATGTGACACAGCCCATGTCCTGGATACGTCTGTGTGTGCTGGCTCTTGAAGCAATGACTCCAGCAGCAGTCCACTCCTTGTGAATTTCCCCAGATTTTTGAATGGCCTTTTCATAACAATCCTTTCAAGGCTGCGGTTATCCTGGTTGCTTGTGCACCTTTTCTGCCACACTTTTTCCTTCCACTCAACTTTCCATTAATATGCTTGGATACAGCACTCTGTGAACAGCCAGCTTCTTAAGCAATGACCTTTTGTGGCTTACCCGCCTTGTGGAGTGTGAGTGAATGCCTTCTGGACATCTGTCAAGTCAGCAGTCTTCCCCATGATTGTGGAGCCTACTGTAACAGACTAAGGGACCTTTTTAAATGCTTAGGAAGCCTTTGTGGGTGTTTTTTGTTAATTATTCTAATTTACTGATATCATGACTTTTGGGTTTTCATTGACTGTAAGCCATAATCATCAACATTAACAGAAATAAACATGTGAAATAGATCACTCTGTTTGTAATGACTCTATATAATGAGTTTCACTTTTTGTATTGAAGAACTGAAATAAATTAATGTTTTGATGATATTCTAATTTAGTGAGAATCAATTGTATTTGGTGAGCATAGATGTAAGCATCCCTTTATAGTTTTTCTTGTCTGTACCAGAAAGTGCTGCAGACAGCAATTTTCTATTTTGAGTTTATTTTCACTGTTTTGTCCCCTGGTCAAGTACTGTATATACTCGTGTATAAGCCGATCTGAGTATAAGCCTATGCATCTAATTTTGGCATGAAAAACTGGGAAAACTTATTGACTCAAGGATAAGCTGGGTATGCATTATCCCCTCATCCCTATCCTGGTATGCTTGGTTCCTCAACCCCACTTGTGTCTGCATGGCTCCTTATTCCCATCGTTGTTTGCATGGCTCCTTATTCCCGTCCTTGTCTGCATGGTTCCTCATCCCTATCCTCCTATGGGAGTGGAGAGAGGTGAATATTCATAGCTCTTAAGTAGCGTGCACCCATGATAGCCCGGCAGCTGCTGGAAGCCGGTGGCTGCGGCTGTAACTGTGCGCTATATAAGAGAAATGAATATTCATTGCCAGTGCAGTGAATATTCATTTCTCTTTAGTAGCGGGCACAGGCTTTAGCTGCAGCCGCCGGCTCCGGTGACCTGCTGCTCCACCGCCCCCTCTCCCCCACCGTCTTCTGGGACAATGACTCGTGTATAAGCCGAGGGGGGCGTTTTCATCACAAAAAAATGTGCTGAAAAACTCGACTTATACACGAGTATACAACTGTTTGACATACTCTCGCTGTGTATAATGAATGGGTTGAGAACGGAACGTAATCTGCATTTTCAGCTGCAGATGAAGGAAGGAGACACAGTCATTACTAGTGGGTAGGCGGAGCCCAGATGAGATAGACACCTCAGATTAAAAAGAGTGTTGACCGGCCCCTCCAGCTCGGGCTTCTCCTACTCAGCTCTCCAGTTTACAATTTGAGGTCTCAGAGGATAGTCGCTGCTGGAAGCAGCTCCTTAGAAGATTTTATTATTTTTTATCGGACAAGAGACTTGGATCACCTAAAGTGGTCTAGAGGTCTCAGGGGTCTCAGCGCTGCTGGACCCCAACCTCTCCCTTGGCGGATCTGTATTACCCTATATGGTGGTCCCTGCAGAACCCTGCCGGCCCGGGGGGATGAGGATGGCTTCCCTGGCGGGGGCGCAAACCGCGCTGCAGGGGTCACTGCGTTCCCCGCCCTGGGGGGAAGCGATGGGCATAGCGCCAGAAACCCTGGGGGTCCCTGTGGCGCTTTCGGCTGGTGAGTACTCCACATTTTTATAATGTGTGTGAGTGATTCAGCGACTGCTGCGGCAGCCGCTGTTACAGTATTCATGCCGGTGACTGTGTGTTTTTTGTCCGCAGGTAGATGCCTGCAGGACATAGTGAGGAGAGAGAGAGGAGTGCGCGCTTTTTTATTTTTTTGAATTTCGCGCCGCTCTGAGTGCGCGCTTTACGGCAGTCTCCTTTTCCGGCTTCTCTCATGAAGCACACGGAGGCACAGCGCGGCAGCCATTACTGACAGGCTGGAAGCTCCCTCGGAATCGCTCTCCTCCCCTCCCGGCAGACGCTGCACAGAGCATGGAAACCAGCTGGGTGAGTCGCTTCTACCATAGGGCAGAAGCTTAACCCCTTCACCCCCACAGAGCGGGCGCCTTTCTGAGGCACAAATGGGTGGCAGACTGCACTGCCTGCAGCTGTTATCTCATAAGGAGGCTCGCACACCTTTTCAATAAAGAGGTTGTGGGGAGTCTGCGACAGTAATACTGCCACTATACGTTCCTGCTAACGACCGATAACGACGCATACTATGCGATCGTTTGTGTAACCATTTTTAATGTCGCTAGTAGCTGCCAATCTGGGCGATTTCATTAACAACGCATAAGCGGTTAGCGATCCCCTTAATGACTTTGGCGGTCATTGCGATTTACTAACAGCGCAATTTTTTTAGCGATCTTGTGAACGTTTCTTGTTAAGTGTGGCATAGCTGTCCTGTAGCTGCTGCCTATTAAAGAGGCACTTGGGGCTCGCACACCCTTTTCATTATTAAGGTTGTGGGGAGTCTGCGACTTTAACCCCTTCTTAGGCGGTTAACTCTTAATGGGGGACAGCTGGGGTAGCTCTCTCTTTAAGAGCTTTAACCCTTCAGCGTTCGTTTTTTCTTTAAGAAACCACACTTTCTAGTTACTGACAGGTTTAACCTGCCATATACTGTGCAACCGTCTCCCAGATCCGCTACAGGATCAGTCTCGCGTATCTGACGCGCAGACCTCGACGGCGTCAAGCGCAGCGGTCGGAGGTTCCAGTGGTGTCAGAATGGAGGCCCTCGCTAGTTTCTATTGATGGCCTGTCTGATTTTCTATTATTGAGTGTCAGCTAGATCCTCTCATGTCAGGAAGCGACACAAGCCGGCCTTCCTTCCCGCGTAACGAAAATTTCCGATTCGGACAAGGAGGATCGGCAGGGACACTCTGCCTCTCTTTTGGGCCGTAAAGAGGTTTTTATTGGAGGCGTTACAGTTACCAGAGGAGGTATCTGGACGTCCTGGTAAGTCGGCCCGGATGTTTTCAATCACGATCAAGCTTTACCATCACTGGATGAGCTTAATGGGGCAGTGGAGAAGGAGCGCCTGTGTCCAAAAAATTGAGACACCGTATCCGTGTTCTACGGAGTTGATGATAATTGGATCCTTCTCCTGAAATGGATGTCCTTTTATCCCAGCTTAGCAAAATCCTCCTGTTAAGGGGAAGGCGAGTCTGCAGGACCCGCTGGACAAAAAACGTAGATGGCAGAAAAATCCATCTGCGAGGCCGCGGATCATGGATTCAGTATTAAGGATCCATGTGTGCTTGTAAAGTTTCCCTGAGCCAGTTGGACCGTCTACGGACGGCGTGGCAAGGTGGATCTCCTCTATCGAGGTAGATGGGCTTTTCCAGTTGTTGGAGGATACTGCATCACTGCTATCCAGGTCGCAATCCTCGGCAGTCACAGTCAGAAGAGCACTGTGGCTTAGACAGTGGACCGGGGACGCGGTTTCCAAGCAGGTTTGCTATCTTTAGCTTGCAAGGTGGTCAGCTATTTGGACCTGACCTCACGGAGCTGATTGCCAAGGTAAAGGCAAAAGAAACAGCTTTACCGCAGTGCAGAGCTGTGACTTCTGCGTCTGGCAGGACTAGTGCCGGTAGTTGTCGGCGGTCCTTTCGGTCCAGGGGATGATTCAGTCAGCCCTCTGGGGTTCGGGTCGTCCCTCTCTTTTTAAAAAAAAAAAAAAAAAAGGGGAATTCTCAGAAATTCCACATACCCTGGAAACAGAACTTCCGTTAAGACAAGCGGGAAGCTGGTAGGAAGCCCGCTAAGGCGGACTGACGCCTGGGTCTCACTCGAGTGCTCTCGAGTGGGGGGTCGTTTACTCCAATTCAAACCGACTGGGGCTTCCCGCATGTTGGACGCCTGGGTGACACGAGTTGTGTTGGCAGGCTACTTCATAGAGTCTCTTTCTCGACCCCCAGACAGTTTTTTTGTCAACCTCGCGTTCCGTCAGAGCCCGAGCTTTTTGCCGCTCTGCTGCGGGAGGTAGATTCCCTTCTGCAGAAAGGTGTGGTGCCGGTTCCGCCGGAGGGCCGGGGAAGAGGGTTTTATTCTAACCTCTTTGTGGTCCCCAAAAAAGAGGACAAATTTCGGCCCATTCTGGATCTCAAAAGATTGAATCGGCATGTCCACGCCAGGAAATTCCGCATGGAGTCGCTTCGCTCCGTTTTGGCGGCCCTGTCACAGAACGCTTTTTTGGTGTCAATTGACATTCGCGACGCTTATTTGCACTTCCCAATCGGAAGGGCCCACCAACGCTTCCTTCGTTTTGCCATAGGTCAGGACCATTACCAGTTTGTGGCTCTGCTATTCGGGTTGGCCTCAGCGCCCAGAGTTTTTACAAAAATTTCTGGCGCCTCTCATGGGGTTTCGATTCTTCCCTACCTGGACGACCTTTTGATTGTGGCGCCCTCAGAGGAGGCAGTGACTGCTTGCAATCTATCCCTTCAGCTCCTGGAGGTCTTCGGGTGGCTGGTCAGTTGGGAGAAGTCGTCTCTGGAATCGTCGCAGTCAATCCTGTTTTTTGGGGATGCATTTCGACATGGTACGAGCAGTGGTGTCTCTGCCTCCAGACAAGCAAGCATGTCTCCTTCGACATGTACAGGTTATGAAGTCTTCGACAGCGATGTCTCTTCGAGGGTGTATGCGCCTTCTGGGTTTGATGGTGGTCCATGGAGCCACTTCCGTTTGCGCAGTTTCATTCCAGGGCCCTCCAAAGGCTCATCCTGAGCCGTTGGGATCGATCGCAGACTTCGCTGGATTGCAGTCTCATCATCTCCCACAGGGTGCGAGAGTCTCTAGGATGGTGGTTACGTCCGGAAGCGTTATCCCTGGGGAAGTCTTTCCTCCCTCCGAGGTGGTCGGACATAACCACCGATGCCAGCCTGACGGGCTGGGGAGGTGTCTGGACGATCTCTGGATTCAGGGAGTATTGTCGTCGGAGGAGTCTCCTGCCGATCAACATCCTGGAATTGAGGGCAATTTTCCTTTGCCTCCAACACTGGACGGTCCCTTTAAGTGGTCTGCCAGTCCGAGTGCAGACAGACAATGCGACGGCGGTCGTGTATATCGACCATCTAGGCGGGACAAGGAGTTCCAGGCTCATGGTGGAGGTTTCTCGGATCCTGGTATGGGCCGAGACCAGAGTGCCAGCCTTCTCTGCGATCCACATTTCAGGAGTTCAGAATCACGGCAGACTTTCTCAGTCGCGAGAAGATGGATCCGGAGAATGGAGTCTTCATCCGGAGATTTTTGCACTGCTGTGCTCCCGTTGGGGAATTCCCCAAGTGGATTTGATGGCATCCAGGTTCAATGCCAAGTTACCGACTTTCATGTTCAAGTACAAGGACCCGAAGGCTGTGACGGTGGATGCTCTGGTGACTCCTTTGGACCAATTCGAGCTAATCTATGTGTTCCTGCCGATATCCTTACTTCCTCTGGGGTTGTGTCGGATCAGTCTGGAGAGAATCCCGGCTATGTTGATAGCCCCAGATTGGCCAAGGAGGACGTGGTTCTCGACACTGGTGTCGCTTCTGACAGCGCCTCCTTTTCCACTCCTCTTCGCCCGGACCTGTTAACCCAAGGGCCCGTTCGTCATCTGGACCTGAGGTCTCTGCGTTTGACGGCGTGGCTCTTGAGACCGAAATATTGACCGTCAAGGTTTTTCAGCCAAAGTCATTGCCACTTTGCGGGCTGCCAGAGGTCCGGCTACTACTAGGATTTATCACAAAGTTTTGGGAAGCCTTCTTTTTGTGGTGTTCGGGTTCTTCAAGGAACCCGAGGATTCTTTCCTTTCCCAATTTGTTGGCCTTTTGCAGTACGGGCTGGACAAGGGTTTGGCAGTTAGCACTCTGAACGGTCAGGTTCTGCCCTGCTTTTGCTTTTCGGAAGGCTATCGCCTCGCGTAGGACGTACGTTCCTTTTTTCGCGGAGTAACCCGTCAGTTTCCGCCGCGGAGGCACCTGTGTCGCCTTGGCGGCTCAATCTTGTATTGGAAGCTCTTCAACATGGGCCTTTTGAGCCTATGGACTCTGCTAGCTTTTCTTTGCTATCTTGGAAGGTTGCCTTTCTAGTGGCGGTTACCTTTTTGAGAAAGGTTTTTCTGAGTTGGCGGCTCTTTCTTGCTTGCCTCCTTTCCTGGAGTTTCACCCGGATCGCGTAGTACTTCGCACACGGGGCGACTTCCTACCTAAGGTGCCCTCGCTCTGTCCGGAGCCGAGGAATGCGAAGGAACGGGCCTTGCACAAATTGGATTTGGTGCTTGCTTTGAAGTTCTATTTGTTTATTACTCAAAATTTTCGGAAGTCGGAACTTTCTGTGATTCCAGCAGGTCGTCAGCGTGGTCAACGAGCTTCCAAGGACTCTATAGCTCGTTGGATTCGGTCGGCCTTTTTAGAGGCTTACCGACTTAAAAGCGAACCTTGCCCGATTAAGATTCGAGCTCACTCCACGAGGGCTGTGGCTTCCTCGTGGGCTTTTCATCAAGGGGCCTCGGCAGCTCAGCTCTGCCGAGCGGCGACCTGGCGTTCCGTCCACACGTTTATAAAGTTTTATAAGGTGGACATCAGTGCTTCCGCTGCTGCGGCCTTAGGACGTAGGGTCCTGCAGGCGGCCGTAGCTTAAAGTTCTAGTTAACTTGTATTTGGTGCCTATTGCGCATGTTATCTAGGTTGTTGGGATTCTGCCTTTTCTGTTTTTTTCCCACCCTTAATTTTTGGACTGCTTTGGGACGTCCCACTAGTAATGACTGTGTCTCCCTTCCTTCATCTGCAGCTGAAAGACGGATTTTGGTAAGAACTTACCTGTAAAATCCTTTTCAGCGAAGAAGGAAGGGAGACACAGATCCCTCCCATGGCAGAAGTGTGTTGTTGTTTTCAGATGCGGCGTGACCCTTCTGATAGCGATTATCTGGGCTGAGGTCGACGCGCTAAGGCTCTGTTCCAGCATCGCCAGCTCATCGCAGTGATCAGGTCCAGTGAGTAGTACCTGGAACTGTGTGGTTTTTGCCTACATGCATGCATAACCTGTATTCTTGTGTTTTTTTTCTCTGAATTCCTACAGAAGGGGTTATGTTGCTTCCGCTGGTGATATTGCTCTTCCTTAAGCTTGTGTACAACTGGAGAGCTGAGTAGGAGGAGCCCGAGCTGGAGGGGCCGGTCAACACTCTTTTTAATCTGAGGTGTATATCTCATCTGGGCTCCGCCTACCCACTAGTAATGACTGTGTCTCCCTTCCTTATTCGCTGAAAAGGATTTTACAGGTAAGTTCTTACCAAAATCCGTCTTTCGTAGGTTCTACAAGGGTGTCCATCCTTAACTCCTTTACGAACTCCGCTGTACTACTACTGCAGAGGTCGCTTCCCTCCCTTTGATGTGGGCTCCGGTGCTGAGCCCACATGTTCCCGGGACTTGTCAGCTGTTTTGAACAACTGACACTGTGCCCACAGTAGCCATGAGTGGAATTGCGATCCACCCGCGGCTATTAACTAGTTAAATGCCACTGTCAAACTCTTGACAGCGGCATTTAACGAGCGCTTCCGGCCATCGGGCCAGAAATCCGCACACCTGTGACTCCAGTCACGTGATCGTGGGTCACCAGTTCATTAGCATGAAAGCCAATGGTCTCCTGGAGACCTCTATGGTTGTCAGTGCCGGAGTAATTCTACTACGTAGAGGCGATGTGACCTTCGCTGTATGTAGCAGAGCCGTTTGTGCTATAGCAGCTTCTAGTCTCTCATGGACTATTGAAGTATGCCAAAAGTAAAAAAAAAAAAAAAAAATGGTTTTAAAAATATTAAAAAATGTAAGAAAATGTAAAAAGTTCAAATCACCCCCCTTTTGCCCCATTCAAAATAAAACAATGAAAAAAAAACCCAAACATACACATATTTGGTATCGCCGCATTCAGAGTCGCCAGATCTATCAATAAAAAAGATTAACCTGATCGGTATAGTGAGAAAAAAAAGTCGAAACTCCAGAATTACGATTTTTTTTGGTCGCCGCGACATTGCATTAAAATGCAATAACGGGCGATCAAAACATCGTATCTGCACTAAAATTGTATCAATAAAAATGTCAGCTCAGCACGCAAAAAATAAGCCCTCACCCAACCCGAGATCACAAAAAATGGAGACGCTAGGGTCTCAGAAAATCGCACAAAAGCTGTTGTGGAATTGCATTTTTTTTTTTTTGCAATTTCACCGCACTTGGTTTTTTTCCCCATGTTTGAGTACAAGATATGGTAAAGCTAATGGTATTGTTCAAAAGTGCAACTTGTCCTGCTATATATACACTGCTCAAAAAAAATAAAGGGAATACTCAAATAACACATCCTAGATCTAAATGAATGAAATATTCTCATTGAATACTTCGTTGTGTGCAAAGTTGAATGGGCTGACAACAAAATCACACAAAAATCATCAATGGAAATCAAATTTTTGAACCAATGGAGGCCTGGATTTGGAGAGACCACCAAAATGAAAGTGGAAACAAGTCTAATTTTGTCTTGTTTTGATTTTCATTTAGACTTGTTTCCACTTTCATTTTGTCTTGTTTTGATTTTCATTTAAAGTGGAAACAAGTCAAAATGATGCTCAGTATTGTGTGTGGTCTCCTCGTGCCTGTATGACCTCCCTACAATGCCTGGCCATGCTCCTGATGAGGTTGCGGATGTTCTCCTGAGGGATC
Source organism: Oophaga sylvatica (assembly GCA_033576555.1). Lineage (NCBI taxonomy): Eukaryota > Metazoa > Chordata > Amphibia > Anura > Dendrobatidae > Oophaga > Oophaga sylvatica. The sequence goes on from JARQOD010000001.1 coordinate 660,000,853, forward strand.
TCCTCCCAGACCTGGACTAAAGCATCCGTCAACTCCTGGACAGTCTGTGGTGCAACGTGACATTGGTCTCATGTCTGATAGGTTAGATCTAGGATGTGTTATTTGAGTGTTCCCTTTATTTTTTTGAACAGTGTGTGTGTGTGTGTGTGTGTGTGTTATATGTGTGTATGTATATATATATATATATATATATATATATATATATATATATATATATAAATACATACATACATACATACATAGCATGACACCCAAAAGTTTGTACACACCTTCTCATTTAAAGATTTTTCTGTATTTTCATGACTATGAAAATTGTACATTCACACTGAAGGCATCAAAACTATTAACGCATGTGGAATTGTATACTTAAAAAAGTGTGTAACAACTGATATTATGTCATATATACAGCCCCCGTTGCCCCTCTTAGCTGCTCAACCCTCTTCCTCCAAAACCAACTTCTCCACCTTGACAGAAGATCAGCTTTCCACCCTCCTATCAAGATCACACCTCACCACTTGCATGCTTGACCCGCTCCCATCCCACCTCATCCCTAGCCTCGCCACCGTCTTCACCCCTACTCTAACACACCTCTTCAAATGGTGTCTTCCCCTCATCCTTCAAACATGCCTCGATCACACCCATTCTCAAAAAGACCTCCCTTGACCCATCCTCTGTGTCTAGCTATCGCCCGATATCTCTTCTCCCTTATGCCTCAAAACTACTGGAACAGCATGTCCATCTTGAACTGTCCTCCCACCTCTCCTCCTGCTCCCTCTTTGACCGCTTACAATCAGGCTTCCGACTGCATCACTCAACTGAAACTGCCCTAACTAAAGTCACCAACGACCTACTAACCGCCAAGAGCAAGCGACACTACTCTGTCCTTCTTCTCCTGGACCTGTCTTCTGCCTTCGACACTGTGGACCATTCCCTTCTGCTACAGATTCTCTCATCTCTCGGCATCACAGGCTTGGCCCTATCCTGGATCTCATCATATCTAACAAACCGAACATTCAGTGTCTCCCTCTCCCACACCACCTCCTCACCTCGCCCCCTGTCTGTTGGTGTTCCCCAAGGCTCAGTTCTAGGACCCCTACGCTTCTCCATCTACACCCTCGGCCTGGGACAGCTCATAGAATCCCATGGTTTGTAGTATCATCTCTACGCCGATGACACGCAGATCTACCTATCTGGACCTGACCTCACCTCCTTACTGACCAAAATCCCACAATGTCTGTCTGCTATTTCTGCTTTCTTCTCAGCTCGCTTCCTAAAACTGAACATGGACAAAACAGAATTCATCATCTTTCCCCAATCTCACTCTACCCCCCCACCAGATCTGTCCATCAACGTCAATGGCTGCTCACTTTCCCCAGTCCCGCATGCTCGGTGCCTCGGAGTGATCCTCGACTCTGCCCTCTCTTTCAAGCCAGATGTCCAAACCCTTGCCTCCTCCTGCCGTCTCAAACTCAAAAATATTTCCCAGATCCGGGCATTCCTTGACCATGAAACTACAAAAACACTAGTGCATGCTCTCATCATCTCCCGCCTCGACTACTGCAACCTCCTACTCTCTGGCCTTCCCTCTAGCACTCTGGCACCACTCCAATCCATCCTGCACTCTGCTGCCCGACTAATACACCTGTCTCCCCATTATTCCCCAGCCTCTCCTCTCTGCCAAGCCCTTCATTGGCTTCCTATCGTCCAGAGGCTCCAGTTCAAAACCCTAACCATGACCTACAAAGCCATCCACAATCTATCTCCTCCATACATCTGTGACATGGTCTCCCGGTACATACTCACACGCAACCTTCGATCCTCACAAGATCTCCTCCTCTACTCCCCTCTTATCGCTTCTTCCCACCACCGCATACAAGACTTCTCCCGTGCCTCTCCCATACTCTGGAACTCTCTACCCCAACACATCAGACTCGCGCCTACTATGGAAACCTTCAAAAATAACCTGAAGACCCACCTCTTCCGACAAGCCTACAACCTGCAGTGATCATCAGTCTACTGAACCACCGCACGACCAGCTCTACCCTCTCCTAGTGTATCCTCACCCAACCCTGTAGACTGTGAGCCCTTGCGGGCAGGGTCCTCTCTCCTTCTGTACTTGTGTGTGCCTTGCATTGCTCATGTTTACTGTACTTGTCTATATTTGCCCCTCTTCACATGTAAAGCGCCATGGAACAAATGGCGCTATAAAAATGTATAATAATAAATATTCTAGGTTCTTCAAAGTAGCCACCTTTTGCTTTGGTGACTGCTTTGCACACTGTTCGCATTCTCTTATTGAGCTTCAAGAGGTAGTCACTGGAAATGGTTTTCAGTTCACAGGTGTGCCCTGTCAGGTTTAATAAGTGGGATTTCTGGCCTTATAAATGGGGTTGGGACCATCAGTTGTGTTGTGCAGAAGTCTGGTGGATGCACATCTGATAGTCCTACTGAATAGACTGTTAGCTGCTTTTTTCTTGCCATAATACAAATTCTAAGTAAAGAAAAACGAGTGGCCAACATTACTTTAAGAAATGAAGGTCAGTCAGTCCGAAAAATTGGGAAAACTTTGAAAGTGTCCCCAAGTGCAGTTGCAAAAACCATCAAGCGCTATAAAGAAACTGGCTCACATGAGGACCGCCCCAGGTTAAAGAACTAAAGAACACAAGGAATGGACATTAGACCAGTGGAAATCTGTGCTTTGGTCTGATGAGTCCAAATTTGAGATCTTTGGTTCCAACCACCATGTCTTTGTGCGATGCAGAAAAGGTGAACGGATGGACTCTACATGCCTGGTTCCCACCGTGAAGCATGGAGGAGGAGGTGTGATGGTGTGGGGGTGCTTTGCTGGTGACACTGTTGAGGATTTATTCAAAATTGAAGGCATACTGAAACAGCATGGCTACCACAGCATCTTGCAGCTGCATGCTATGCCATCCGGTTTGCATTTAGTTAGACCATCATTTATTTTTCAACAGGACAATAACCCCAAACACACCTCCTGACTGTGGAAGGGCTATTTGACCAAGAGGAGAGTGATGGGGTGCTACGCCAGATGACCTGGCCTCCACAGTCACCAGACTTGAACCCAATCGAGATGGTTTGGGGTGAGCTGGACTGCAGAGTGAAGGCAAAAGGGCCAACAAGTGCTAAGCATCTCTGTAACTCCTTCAAGATTGTTGGAAGACCATTTCCGGTGACTACTTCTTGAAGCTCATCAAGAGAATGCCAAGAGTTTGCAAAGCAGTCATCAAAGCAAAAGGTGGCTACTTTGAAGAACCTAGAATATAAGACATATTTTCAGTTGTTTCACACTTTTTTGTTAAGTATATAATTCCACATGTGTTAATTCATAGTTTTGATGCCTTCAGTGTGAATGTACAATTTTTATAGTCATGAAAATACAGAAAAATCTTTAAATGAGAAGGTGTGTCCAAACTTTTGATCTGTACTGTATATATAGTCCTTTGTTGTAATTTTTTTGTCCTTCCTCATTCTCAGGTCCTCTGCCAGAGGCCTTGGGAGTTTGAGGGTTCTGCGCAGGATCTTAGTTATTCCCAGCATTGCACTTTCTGGACAGAGAGCTCAGATGTTGCTCCTGGGATCTGTTGTAGCTAGGGGTCACTGCTCCAAGTGCTCCTATCACCACTGGAAGCACTGTTGCCTTCACCTTCCACATTTCTCCAGCTTCTCATATTCCTTCTTTCTGATGTTGCTGTCACTTGGCACTGCCACATCTATTATCATTGCTGTCTTCTGATCCTTGTCTACTATCACAATGTCTGGTTGGTTAGCCAACACCTGCTTATCCTTCTGGATCTTGAAGTCCCACAGGATTTTAGCCCTTTCATTCTCCACCACTTTTTCTGGGTCTCCCACCTGGACTTAGGGGGACTTAGCCCATATGCTGTACAGATGTTCCTTTATACAATTCCCGCTACTTGGTTGTGGCATTCGGTATACGCTGTTCCTGCTTGCATTTTGCATCCTGCCACAATGTGTTGGATGCTTTCTGAGGTTTCTTTGCATAGTCTGCACCTTGGTCTTGTCTTGTGTGGTAGATTCCTGTTTCTATGGATCTGGTACTTAGTGCTTGCTCTTGTGCCGCTATGATTAGTGCCTCGGTGCTGTCTCAGAGTCCAGCTTTCTACACCCATTGGTTGGATTTCTCCATGTCAGCCACCTCTTTTGTCTGTGGATGGTACATCTCATGCAGCGGCTTGTCTTGTCAAAGTGCTTCATGTTCCTGTTCTTCCTTCCAGATCTGTTGTTGCTGCCTTAGGCATTCTCTCAGCATCCCATCTTTTGGTGCCATTTTTCTGATGTATTTCTGGATACTCCTTGTTTCATCCGTGATGGTGGCTTGGATGCTTATAAATATAATTTTTTTGTGTGTACGTTTTAATTGAATTAATACAATTTAGTATTTTTATACTAAGGCTGGCTTTACACTTACCGTGATTTTTGCGGGCCTTTTTTGCGGGCCGTATCGCCGCAATTTTCAAGGTCAGCCGCAAAAAACGGGCCTCAAAAATCTTCTCGGATCGTCGTTTTCAATACCATAGAAAAGTATTGGAAATAAAAAAAATGGCGTTCCGCAAAACCGGAAGTTACGGAACGCCGTAACTTCCGGTTTTGCGAAAGTTATTAATTTTCTATGGGGGCTGTGTCCGTAAGCCGTGAAATATATCGAGCAAGCTCGATATTTTTTCACGGCCGTATATACGGCACACTGCCCTCGGTAGATTTTTTGCGGCCCCATATAAATGCATTGTGTAAAACCAGCCTAATGGTGAAGATTATTTTATTACTGCTGCCGTCGCATGAGTCGGGGACTAACATGTTCTTCTAATGACATCAATGCACATCCTCTTTCAGTCCACCTATTCCGGTGGAGAACACATCACCAGTTATGACATTCACACAAGGCTTTAGATAGTTTACAGCAGGGTTCGACAAACCCGGGCGCCAGGTCACCAGTGGCGCCTAGAAAATCATGCCTGGCGCCCGGGGAATTAAAGAGGAAAAAGTGCCGGGGCCCTGAGCAGGCGGGGGGCCCACTCGCCGTTGGGCACCCCGGCGCCCGTTAGCGTTGTCAGCGCCGCCTCTGGTTCCCCCCCCCCCGCTTGCTCAGGGCCCCGGCAACAGCCGGCTTGATACTCACCTCTCCCCGTGCCTCCGCTGCCGCAGCTCCAAGCTCCAGGGGGCGCCTGCACCGGCGCTTCCTCTCTCTCACAGCAGCGCTGCTGAATGACGTCATCATTCAGTGGCCGGCTGTGGCAGAGAGCGTGTGGACGCTGGACAGGTGAGGCGTGTGTGTTGTGTGTGTATGTGAGAGAGTGCTGCCTGCAGTGCTGTATGTGTGATGGTGGTGAGGAGGCAATGATGTTGATGATAATGGGAAGGCAATGATGATGATGATGATGATGATATTAATGGGGAGGCAATGATGATGATGGGGAGGCAATGATGATGATGGGGAGGCAATGATAAGGGGAAGGTGATGATGATGATGATATTAATGGGGAGGCAATGATAATGGGAAGGCAATGATAATGGGAAGGCGATGATGATGATATTAATGGGGAGGCAATGATAATGATGATGATGGGGAGACAATGATAATGGGAAGGCAATGATGTTAATATTAATGGGGAGGGAATGATAATGATGATGATGGGGAGGCAATGATAATGGGAAGGCAATGAATGATGATGATATTAATGGGGAGTCAGTGATAATGATAGGGAGGCAATGATGATGATGATGGGCAGGCAATGATGATGAGGGGAGGCAATGGTGATGATAATGGGCAGGCAAAAATTCTGGCTTCTAAATTTTTGGCTGGCTCCTAGATTCTTAACAACTTTGTCGACCCCTGGTTTGCAGCATATTTGGTGCATGCGTCGATCATCCATCATGTTTGCTACATGCATGCTTCCATGTGGGAAAAATAAGAAATGATGGAAGTTGTCATTTTGGATGCCTGGAAACTGCTGTGGACTGGAAGCACCTCATTCAAATAAAGCACTTTTTTTTTTGCATGGGACCTAGTGATTCATACAGTTTCTGCTGCCTTTGTAAGGAATTTGCTTTGTACCTGAGCCTGCATTATGCTTGGGATATGTCCATTGTGTTACACAGCTAGTTTCTGCCTGACAGCAGCGATCGGAGGTTAGCTAGGCAACAGTCAGTAGTGTTAACACCGTAAATTCTGTGGTTAAATGCCCCATCCACCCCGTGATGCGATCATGGGGGGTAGGGGGAGATGGACTGCTATGGCAGTGAAAGACCTGCTAAAGACCACCTGCCTGCCATGTCATTACCCCTGTGATGCTCAACTATATCCACTGTTATAGTACAGTACATAGAATATTAATCAGAAGATAAGAGGACTTTTAAAAAATAAATGTTTTTAACCCTTTCGCGACATGCACCGTATTTATACTCTCTGCGAGAACTGCGTTTCTGGAAAAAGTAGTTATATACGGCGCTACGATCGCACTGTCTCATGCTGAGCACTGCTACAATCAGGTGCGGTTGTCAGGTCTATATGAGAGCTGACACCCTGTAGCAACATCCTTGATCGGTGCTAGCACCGATCCTAACGTTTAACCCCTCTAATGCCACTGTCAATAGTGACAGCATCACCGAGGAGCATCGCAGAGGGAGTTACCTCATTCTGTGCTCTCATCTGCAGAACTCGAAGGAAAATAGAGGGGGCCTCCACGTTACTGATAGTACAAAGGCTTTGGAAAAGCTAAACGGTTCCTCGCCCCCTAAAAGAAATCCAGTGAATTCTGCACTCCCAAATTCAAATGCCCCCTCTGTTCTGAGCCCCATTGTGCCTAAACCACAGTTAGCGTCCACGTGTTTGGCATTTCTGTAGCGATGAGAGCCTGCCTAATTTATGGGTGCGTGTCTTCAGACGCATGAGCTGGGCATCATTTTTCTGATAACTACAACATACTAGGCACTACAATGTACGGGCACTACAATAGCAAATTAGCAATTTTCACTAAGCAACATCCACTACTGCTTATTTCTGGAAAACACCCATGGAGTCAAAATCATCACTAACCTGTAGACAAATTCCTAAAGGGGTATAATTCCAAAATGGGGTCACTTAGGGGCTCTGCATATGGAGTCCACAGACTATTCTAGGAAAATCTGAGCTCCAGGAGGCAAATAGCGCTCTGTCCCTCCCAGTCTCTACGTATGGCTAAGCAGTGCTGTACAGCCACATATGGGGTATTTCCACATTCAGCAGAAATTGTGGACAAAATTTGGTTCCATTTTTAACCATTTCTTAGTATGAAAATATAAGATCTGGGGCTAACACACAATGTTGGTGGTAAAAATGTAATTTATTTTTTCTTCACTGCCCAATGGTATAAATTTCTGTGACACACCCGTGGTGTTAATATGATCACTGCACTCCTAGATGAATTCATTAAGATGTGTAGCTTCTAAAACGGGGTGAATTATGGGAGTTCTGCTCCTCTGGCACCTCAGGGGCTCTACCAATGTGACTTGGCACCATCAAACCAATCAAGCAAAATCTGAACACCAATATGGCGCTTCTTCCCTTCTGAGCTTTGCACTCTGCCTCAAAAGTAGATTTTGACCACATATGGGGTATATGTGTAGTCAGGAGAAATTTCACAAATTTTGGGGTCCATTTTCTCCTGTTACCCTCTTGAAAATTTTGAGTCTAAAAAACATTTTTGTAGTAATGTTATAATGAATGTTATAAACTTGTATGAAGCACCTGGGGGTTCAAGGTGATCACCACATATCTTGATAAGTTTCCTGAGCCATCCAGTTTCCAGAATGGTGTCACTTGTGTGGGTTTTCCACTGCTTAGGCACATCAGAGGCTCTCCAAACGCAACATTGCATCTAATTATTCCAGCAAATTTTACATTCAAAAATTTAAATGGGCTCTTTCCTTTTCGAGCGCTGCCGTGCGCCCAATCAGTGGTTTTCTCCCACATATGGGGTATGGGTGTGCTCAGAAATTGCACAACACAATCTCCATTTTCTCCTGTTATCCTTGTTAAAGTAAAGAAAATTGGGTCTAAAGGAAAATTTTGGAGAAAAAAAGTTAAATGTTAATTTTTTTCCTTCCACATCCCACTAAATCAGAGTCATGTCACGCAAAATAGTTAATAAATAACATTTTCCACGTCTACTTTACATAAGCACAATTTTTTAAACATACTTTTTTTTGTTAGGAAGTTATAAGGGTTAAAAATTGACCAGTGATTTCTCATTTTAACAACAAAATTTACAAAACCATATTTTAAGGACCACATCACATTTGAAGTGACTTTGAGGGGCCTATATGACAACAAAATACCCAAAAAGTGACATCATTCTAAAAACTGCACCCCTCAATGTGCTCAAAACAACATTCAAGAAGTTTATTAAAACTTCAGGTTCTTCACAGGAATTAATGGAATGTGGAAGGAAAAAATAAACATTTAACTTTTGAATGTAAAATTTGCTGGCATAATTAGCTGATGCCATGTCTTGTTTGTAGAGCCCCTGATGTGCCTAAACAGTGGAAATCCCACACAAGTGACACCATTTTGGAAACTAGACCCCTCAGGCAACTTATCTAGATGTGTGGTGAGCACCTTGAAACCCCAGGTGTGTCACAGAAGTATATAACGTTAAGCTGTGAAAATAAAAAAAAATCACATTTTTCCCACAAAAATATTTTTTAGCCCTAAATTTTATATTTTCAGAAGGGTAACAGGAGAAAATGGATCACAAAATTTGTTGTGCAAATTCTCCTGAGTTCACAGACACTGCATATGTGGTTGACAACTACTTTTGAGGCAAAGCTCAGAAGGGAAGGGGCGCGCCATGTTACAGTGCAGATTTTGCTGCACTAGTTTGAGGATTCCTTGTCACATTGGCAGAGCCCCTGAGGTGCCACAACAGCATAACCCCCCATATGTGACCTCATTTTACAAATTACATCTCGAATTCATCTTGGGGTGTAGTGATTATATTGACACCACAGGTATTTCGCAGAATTTTATGCCATTGAGCAGTGAAGACAAAATAATTATATTTTTACCACCAAGATTGTGTTAGCCCCAAATTTTACTTTTTCATACTGGGAAATGAGTAAAAATGGCACCAAAATGTGTCCCTCAATTTCTGCTGAATGTTGAAATACCCTATATTCGGCTGTACAGTACGGCTTAGCCACACAGAGACTCAGGAGAAACGGAGCTCTATTTGCCTCTTGGATTGCAGATTTTCCTAGAATAGTTTGCAGACTCCATATACAGAGCCCCTAAGTCCTAGAAAAGCAGAACAAAACCTCAATTGACCTCATTATGGAAATCATACCCCTTTGGGAATTTATCTAGAGGAGTAATGGCGATTTTGACTCAATGGGTGTTTTCCAGAAACTAGTTGTAGTGGATGTTGCTGACTGAAAATTGCAAACTAGCGTTGTAGTGACCAGTTTGTTATAGTGATCAGTACATTATGTCCAGCTCATGCTTCTGGAGACACGCTCCTGTAAATTAGGCGGGCTCTCATCACTACAGAAATGCCAAACATGTGGGTGCTAAATGTGGTTTAGACACTGGGGCTCAGAAGTGAGGGGGGTGGCATTTGGATCTGAGAACTCCGAATTTGCTGAATTTCTTTTGAGGGGCGAGGAACCATTTCGCTTTTATTTTGTGCAACCAGTAATGGTAACTATATTTCCGCTAACAAATGACGGACCTGAGTGGGGAGTTGCTTTTTTTTGTGGATTTAGTTGAAGCTTTTATTGGGAACATTTTCCATAACATTTAGGATCACATTTATCCTGTGCTTTTCGCTGAGCACTTACTTTGGGGTTTCCATCTAAATCTCTGAGTAACTAGCCAAATAAAAACCCTCAAGGGGTCCTTTCACTATAATGAGGCAGCAGAATGACTCTGGCCTCTGTTCAACATTGTCCTTCTTTTCAGAAGTGTACAAAACTGTGGTCGATCGCGCTTTTATGCTCGCCTGAAAAGCCTGACACCGCAGAATCACATATCCTATGGCGTCCACAGGGCTTCTTTGTGAATCACGTATTTCAGAGATTTACATGGAAGCCCTGCTGTAAGTGCTCAGTGCAGTCTGCAGGATAAATGTGAGTCAAGCCTTACTGCTATCTTTGGGAGGCAGAATGAACAAATCAACAGCAGGTGAAGAATTGGTTTTAAGCAGGCGCTTACAAGCCACCTTCCCTGCAGAACCCCTCAACCATCGCATTGTGCTGATGGGAGCAGACAGAGAGCTCACTCCCTGTGCAATGCTCCTTGATGTCACTGTCACTATTGACAGCGGCATCAGAGGGGTTATATGTCTGTGATCGGTGCTAGCGTTGCTGCATGGTGTCAGATCTCACAAAGAGCTGACACCCAATCGCTGTGTGATCGCGGCACCGTACTTATACTGTGGTTTGTGGGAACGCAGCTCCCGTGGCACCATATATGTACAGCGCATGTCGAAAAGGGGTTAAAAATCAAGAAATAAACATCTGGTATCGCCACATCCATATAAATTGGATCTATCAATATGTTAAATTAATTTAACTGTATGGTTTAAGAGAAGAAAAACTACTCGAAACTCTAGAGTTGCGTTTTTACAGCCAAAAAAATCCCTATTTTTCTATGACTATGACAGAAGTAATACAAAGCACGTTTGTTAATCCTTTTTTTTTTTTTTCTTCTTTGCCAGGAGTATGAACATGTGCGACAGAAATATGAGAAAGTAAAGGAAATACGTGACCTAGTGAAAGAAGCACTAAAGCAGAAACAAGAATCCCAAGCCCCACTTAATCAAAATCGTCAAAAGTATGACAAGCAACTTAAGCAAATTGATGGCAGAATGAAAGAGAAAGTGAGAATTTTTAAGAAAATAATATATAAAAATGGAAAAACAAAGTTGTTACTGTAAAACTTTTTCGAATGATGAATTAAAGCCCTTTCCCTGTGTTCAGTGTTAAGAAGGGGTAGTTTTCTGGCATTTTGATGGTATGGGCCTTGTAGGTATGCCAGTAACCTCAGCAGCCTCTGTCAGTAGTAACCTATATCGGACACACTTCTGCAGCGGTTGACAACTTCAAACTTGTCAGATTAAGGGTATTTGCACCTGATATGAGTATGTGCTAATTAAACGTTCAAATGAGGTAACGTGTATTTTTATGTAGGACCGACTTGCCGTTCAGCATTAAACTGACTTTTAACCACTTCCGGTTTCCAAACACACACCGTGGTTAAAAAAATATTCTTCAGGAGTTCTCTGCCTTTTACAATACAAGTCAATTGGAAGGCTATAAAGATGCTGGGTGTTTTTTTTTTTTTTCTTTTTGTTCTTTAATGTTTTCCCAGAGTTTTGTTTTAAAACCACTAGCTGTTTCTTTATTGGGAAACCAGTAAAATAGATGCTTCTAGCACTATGGAAAATGCTGAAAAAAACAAAAAAAAATCCACTGGCACTCAGAAATGTCGGAAAAAGACATCTTTTTTGAAAAACTTGGCAGGTTTGCCCTCCTTAAAAACATTGCGTGCATGTACCTCATCTCCTAAGTATTTAATACGTTTTTACAACCCATCCGCATGCTTACTGGGTGTAAAGTTGCTTTGGCAGCCGTCGGCCTAACAAAGACCCCTGATCTGCCATGTATGTGACCCTATAAGGCCTATCATAGGTAATAAAGTTATCTGCCTGAAAAAACACCTTTGGGAATACATGTAATAAGGCAGAATGCTCCTCTAGTAGCCGCTTTCCTGCCATTTATGTAATGTATGATCAGCTCATTGGTTCCCCAGTAATAGTAGTGTATTGTGGGGAGACCCAGCAGAGTGCGCTTGAGTGAGAAACATCACCTTGGTCCATTCACTTCAACAGTGGTTGTGCACAACTATTCAGAATATCCTAATATTTTAGCAGGTTTACGGATTTTCTTCTTTATGACTTCTAGATAAATGACATTCGGGAAACCTCAAAGAAGTGCAAAGAGAAGCAGGAGCATGTGGAAATAAAAGAAAAAGAGGTCCGTATTCCCATATCTACGTTTGTGTTCAATCTGATTGTCACTTTATTGTCCTGAATCTAACCGATTTCAAAATCTCTGTAAATGAAACAGATCGAAGACATTCAACAAAGATTAAGAATGAGAAAAGATGAAGAAAACGACAGACAAAAGAGGGTTTTTAACATTCGTAAGATGATTGAGGACTGGCAAAGTGAGCTGAAGTCTATGGCTAACCAGGACAGTCTGCAACCAGAAATCGATTTTATTGCGAGAGAGTTGCGTAATGTCCAGGATGAGAAGTCAGCTGTGGAAAGTGACATGATGACGCTCGAATGGAAAGACAAAACTTGGAGGAGAAAAAAGAGGTAGTTACATGTTTTGTTCATTGTATCTTTATGGTTAAAAATGGCAAGAATAATTAAAGGGAACCTATCAGCAGTATTGTGCACAGTAACCTACAGACAGTGTCAGGTCAGTTCCGTTATACTGATTAAAATTATACCTTGGTTGATGAAATCCATGGTTGTTCTTTAATCTTATTTTCACATGTGGTGTATGTGGTGCTCTGATTAGGTATTCATAATGCAAAATGCTGACAGGTCACAGATCCTCAGTGACCTGCCTCTTAGTTGCATAATGAATATCTGTATATAATAAAAAAAAGAAAAACACTTCTGCAGGCCGGTTCCAGCCGCAGCAAAATCGCATGTTTTGTGTGACAATAATATGTCAGGTTATCAGTCAGAGGGGAAAAAAAATCATTTGAAAATGGGGCCCACCGCGCCTGCGAAGTAGCTGATATCGGTGTCCACCTGTGATCCGATCGCTGCGACTACGCACGCGCCAGAGGCGCCATCTTACTGGTGAAGAAAAAAATTCCTCCTCCAAGATGGCATGCTCTGCGCCTGCGCAGTAGCACCTCTCGGCTATCTCGAGCTGCTTCTGTGCAGTAGCAGCCATCGGATCACAGCTGGATACTGATAGCAGCTACTGTGCAGGCGCAGTAGCAGCCAGCAGAAGCCTTTTTTTTTCTTTAAATTGTATACAAATGTTCATTATGCAAACTAGGGGCAGGTCAGTGAGGATCAGTGTATAAAGATAAATCGTGTGCACAGCCTGAAAGGTGCCAGAGTAGTTCCTACACCGTGAAGATAATGAAAAGAGAACTCGGCACTCAATTTAGCGAAAAGGGTAAATATTTATTGTAGTCCACGGTAGTGAAACGTTTCGGTCCTAAATTTCGGACCTTCATCAGCCACATTAAGTACCGGGAGGGGGTAGAAATACCCAATTCAGAGGTAAGCAGTAGTATACTGTTGGATCAGGTAGATCTCCAAAGTAAGGGTTAAAGGTGAGTATCTGGGTGAGAGTTTTAAGTCAGGTCTCCGCTCCGCTGCACAAGGACCAGCGGCGGATACCGTGTCCCTCCCACGGCATGCAGCGGAGACCTGACTAAAACTCTCACCCAGATACTCACCTTTAACCCTTACTTTGGAGATCTACCTGATCCCAACAGTATCTACTGCTTACCTCTGAATTGGGTATTTCTACCCCCTCCCGGTACTTAATGTGGCTGATGAAGGTCCGAAATTTAGGACCGAAACGTTTCACTACCGTGGACTACAATAAATATTTACCCTTTTCGCTAAGTTGAGTGCCGAGTTCTCTTTTCATTATCTTCACAGTGAGGGATCAGTGACCTGTCAGCAGTCTGCATTATGAATAATCAGAGCAACGCATACACCAACATGTGAAAATAAAGATTAAAGAACAACCATAAGACTGATTTCATCAACCAAGGTATCATTTTATTTAGTATAACGGTGCCAACCTGACATTGTAGGTGACTGTGCACAATCCTGCTGACAGGTTCCCTTTAAAATGTCTTCTCTGCTGGTTACATGCTATGGCAGGTGCATGAACGCCATTTTTCTATTAGCGAAGGGATACTGAACAACTAGTTAATAGACTCAAATTGCCTAACATGCCAATCAGCATGGTGCTTTATAATCTGGAGACCCTACCTGGACCAACCAGTCAGTGACTGATTTCATTCTCTGTAACCGTTCTGCCACTTTAGCTCCAGTAAACAAAAGAATGAGAATTTTTTTTTTTAATGCATCAAATGAAGATGCCATGTTTACTCTGTAGTCTATTAATAAGATTTCAACAAGCATTATGCCCCTGAAGTGTTATAGGGACTGTTGAAATAATATATTAAAAAGCTGCACACAATAGCAATACTACTAAAATCTGTGAATAAGATATTCTCGCCCTTTTAATTCAGGTCTTTCCAGTGCCTTGTTCCCCATCCTCACAGCTGATCTTTAGTTTACATTGGCTGAAGCTGTCAACACCCTTATACCCCTATTTAGCCACAGCTGCCAATTACTAGCCTCAGCGGTATACGTCACAAAATTCCTGAGGCCAGTGATTGGCTGCAGTGGTAACACAGGATATAGATGATGTGATGTTTGTTTTAGCCAGTATTAACAGAAAACCAGCTATGAGAATCGGTTACATGACACTGGAAAGACACAGGTGAAACAGGTGAGCTTATCTTATTTACTTAAAAGTAATGCTGACCGTTTTGATGCTTTTTTTTTTTTATTTACACAAACCTTTTAAATTAGCACTTTCTCTGAATAATCAGGGGACAGCAATATTATTCTACCACTCTGCAGACAGAACATCATCATGTAGTGTTCCAGTGGGACCATGTTATACTACTTTTTCACTGCACATCATGGTGAAGTGATGTTTTTTGCTTGCCAAAACTTCAGAAGATGGTCCCGTGACAGTAAACTGGTTGCTAAGGAGGCTGATTTTTATTGTACAGTTGTATACTATGTCAAAGGTTGAAAAACAAAAAAAACTTCCATCATAGTCTAGAATCCTAAGGTATTGATCCAGATTAAAGTCAAATCACCTATAAGGCAATACCATGATACCAATTGCCCCATGATGGGGAAAAGTCCTCTCTTCTCCAGTTTTGGCACCTAAAAAAATTCTGGGTCCGTGTCACATCCTTAATTTAGTACTCATAACTTGCTCTATTATATTTTTAAGAACGACATCCAGGCCCTCCTTGATCTTCTTTAAGTACCCAAACATTACTGCTTTAACAGTGAAGAATCTGTCTGTGGTGGTGGGAGCTTCTTTTTATTCTAGATGTGCATCACTATTCCCCCACTGCTGTCCTCAAGAGCCACCAACAGGTCATGTTTTCAGGATCACCTTAGTATTGCCCAAGTGGTAATCCCATCACTACATCCATGCTAAGGTGACCCTGAAAACATGACCTGTTGCTGTCTCTTCAGGGCTGGAGTGTAGAGGATGTCAGCTTATCATCATTACTGGACTTAGAGTAGAAAGATCTCTGTACTCTTAATATTTTCTCATTTTTTATTCACTTTCTTTCAGATTGATAAACTGCCTTGGTACTGCTGTTCACCCTTTCTCCCAATTACTTTGGTTATCCTTCACAGTTATGCCAAAATACAAAAACTAATCAAAACTTTTGGGCACCAGTGTATACGGACATAATGACTGTGTAATTCGAGATCACATATTTAAGATTAAAACAATTCAGATTGTTTACAGCAAGACAACAATGAAAACGTTACCACCTCTGCCACTTAGAAATTTTTCACCCTAAGGCTATGTGCACACGTTGCTGATTGTTAGCGTTTTTGCTGCGTTTTTTTGCTGCAAAAACGCTTACCCAGCGCAACTCATTATAATCCTATGGGATTCCGCAATGCTGTGCACATGCTGGGTATTTTTCCGCGGCCAAATCGCATTGCGGAAAAATACGCAGCATGCTCATTCTTTTTCCGGAATCGCGGCGATTCCGCCGCCATAGGAATGCATTGAACCGATTACTTTCCGCATGTGGCTATGCCCACCATGCGCGAAGTAAGCGGTTCATGTGCGGATGGTACCCAGGGCCTGGAGGAGAGAAGACTCTCCTCCAGACCCTGGGTACCATATCCCTGGTAGAACAATAATTAAAATAAAAAATAATGATATTCTCATCTTCCGGCGGCCCCCACAGCCTTCCTGCCTCTCAGCTACGCTCCTGGCCAATCCCGTTCCCAGGCGTCCTTTACGACAATGACCCCAGATGACGTAGCATCACGCGAGACCGCTACGTCATCTGGGGTCATTGTCGCAAAGGACGCCTGGGAACGGGATTGGCCGGGAGCGTCGCTGAGGACCAGGAAGGCTGCGGGGGCCGCCGGAAGGTGAGAATATCACAATTTTTTATTTTTTTTTATTTTTAAAATTAGATCTTTCAGCTGCAGATGAAGGAAGGGAGCCACACTCATTACTAGTGGGTAGGCGGAGCCCCAGATAGGATTAACACCTCAGATTCCAAAACGTGTTGACCGGCCCCTCCAGCTCGGGCTCCTCCTACTCAGGTCTTCAGTCTAGAATTTGAGGTCTCAGAGGATGGTCGCTGCTGGAAGCAGCTCCTCAGAAGATTTTTTTATTTTATTCGGACAAGAGACTTGGATCACCAGAGTTGGTCTAGAGGTCTCAGGGGTCTCAGCGCTGCTGGACCCCAACCTCTCCCTTGGCGGATCTGTAATTACCCTGAGGGTGGTCCCTGCAGAACCCTGCCGGCCCGGGGGGATGAGGATAGCTTCCCTGGCGGGGACGCAAACCACGCGCAGGGGTCACTGCGATCCCCGCCCTGGGGGAAGCATGGGCACGCGTCAGAAACCCCTGGGGGTCCCTGTGACGCTTGGCTGGTGAGTACCCACATTTTATTTAAAGTGTGTGTGAGTGCTTTCAGCGACTGCTGCGGCAGCCGCTGGTACATGTGAGACATGTTTGGTGACTGTTTCTGTCCGCAGGCAGACGCCTGCAGGACAGGGGGAGAGCAGAGAGCGAAGGAGTTCGCGCTCTTTTTTTGAAGCCGGCGGGGGGCGTGGCTTCACGCTCCCGGGCTTTCTGTCACAGAAGCGCGCGATAGGCGCTTCTCTTCCGGGTTCTCTCAGCGCGGCGGCCATTAGAAGGCTCCACGGGCTCCTTCCTGCTCCGCTCTTCCCGTACCAACGATTTACAGCACCATTACCAGCCGGGTGAGTGAAACGCTTCACCCCCACAGCGCAGAACCTATCTGTATAGCAAAACAGATAGCGTTACTTGCAGCTGCTGTCTCATATAGAGACCTTATTTTTACCTGAACTCGCACACCCCTTCTGTTGATAAGGGAGTAGTGGGGAGTTGGCGGCATTAACCCCTTTTTCAAGGGTTAACCCCTTCAGCAACACATAGGTTCTATCCCAGTTTGGGATTAGAACTTGTAATAGTTAATTGTATCGCTGAGTATTCAGCTGATACAGCTGGGGTACCTCTCTCACTAAGAGATTTAACCCTTCAGCGTGCTTGCTGCTGTCGCCTGAGAAGCCACACTTTTTTCCATAAGTTACTGACAGGTTCGGACCTGCCATATATTGTGTGAGGGCATGTCGGAACAGGGTCCAGAAGGTGCGGACCGTGCGCCAAATCTGCTTCAGAATCAGTCACACGTATCTGATACGCAGGCCTCGACATCAAGCGCAGCTATTACAGGGCACAGCGACGCCAAATTGGATGCCATCGCGCGCTCTATTGATGGCCTTTCTGACCTTTTAGGTCATTGGGTGTCAGCTAGATCCTCTCATGGGAGGAAGCGGCACAGGCCGATTTCGGCATTTCCGCATAGCGAGTCAGATCTATCTGATATGGAATGCGGACAGGGTTCCCCTTCGAATTCAGATGGGGAGTTATCCGGTTCGGATAAGGATCGGCAGGGACAGTCTGTCCCTTTAGACCGAACAGAGGCTCTTATTGAAGCCATGAGGGAGGCGTTACAGTTGCCGGAGAAGGTAACTACACGTCCGGGTAAGTCGCCTCGGATGTACCAGGAGTACCGTAAGTTGCGAGCGACGTTACCAGCTCTGGAAGAGATTAAGGAAGCAGTGGAGAAAGAACGTCTGTGTCCAGATAAACGTTTTCATGGAACACGTTTTTTTGAGGCACTATATCCGTGCTCTACGGAGTTGACAGAGACTTGGATTTCTTCTCC
Organism: Oophaga sylvatica; assembly: GCA_033576555.1. Taxonomy (NCBI): domain Eukaryota; kingdom Metazoa; phylum Chordata; class Amphibia; order Anura; family Dendrobatidae; genus Oophaga; species Oophaga sylvatica. Next base: position 660,018,968 of record JARQOD010000001.1, read on the forward strand.
TGAAGTGGATGTTCCTTTATCCCAGCTCAGTAAATCCTCATTGCTCCCTGTTAAAGGGAAAGCAAGTCTGCAGGACCCGCTAGACAGAAAAACGGAGATGGCAGCGAAATCCAACTACGAGGCCGCGGGGCATGGATTCAAAGCGGTGTTAGGATCCATGTGTGCTTCTAAGGCTTCTCTATGTTGGTTGGACCGTGTACGGACGGCGATACAAAATGGATCTCCGTTATCCGAGATAGATGGTCTTCTCGATTTATTGGAAACTGCGGTTTGTTATAGCTATGATGCAGGTCTGGATACAGCATCACTGTTGTCCAAGGCGCAAGCTTCGGCTGTCACAGTCAGAAGAGCACTGTGGCTTAGACTGTGGACTGGAGAGCAGTGTCAAAACAAGGTTTGCTGTCTCTAGCCTACAAGGGTAGTCAGCTTTTTGGGTCTGACCTTTCAGAGCTGATTGCCAAGGCAAAGACGAAAGAAGCAGCCTTACCACAGCGAAGGGCTTTGGCTTCTGCGCCTAGCAGGACTAGTGCTGGTGGTGGCCGGCGATCCTTTCGTTCCAAGGGACGATTCGGTCAGTCCTCTTGGGGATCGGTTGTCCCTCTTTTTCGGGAAGAAAGTTTACTCAGAAATCCCGCACTCCCTGGAAATCAAATTTCCGTCAAGACAAGCGGGAGACTGACAAGAAGCCCGCCAAGACGGACTGACGCCAGGTTTCCATTCGAGGGCTCTCGAGTGGGGGGTCGCCTGCTCCAATTCAAAGCGACTTGGATTTCCCGCGTTCCGGACACCTGGGTAACGCGGGTCGTGTCGGCAGGCTATTTCATAGAGTTTTCTTCTCGGCCCCCGGACAGGTTTTACCAGTCCCGCACTCCGTCAGAGCCCGAGTTAAAGGCCGCCCTGCTGCGAGAGGTCGACTCTCTTCTGCAGAAGGGTGTGGTAATACCAGTACCGCCGGAAGACCAGGGAAGAGGATTTTATTCCAATCTTTTTGTGATTCCCAAAAAGGAGAACAAATTTCGTCCTATTCTGGATCTCAAAAGATTAAATCGGCATGTCCACACCCAAAAAATTCCGCATGGAGTCGCTTCGCTCCGTGATAACGGCCCTGTCGCAGAACGACTTTTTGGTGTCAATCGACATCCGCGACGCTTATTTGCATGTTTCCAGTCGGAAGGGCTCATCAGCGTTTCCTTCGCTTTGCCATAGGTCAGGACCATTACCAGTTTGTGGCTCTGCCATTCGGTTTGGCCTCAGCGCCCAGAGTTTTTACAAAAATTCTGGCGCCTCTCATGGCAATTCTCCGAAGACAGGGGGTTGCGATTTTTCCCTACCTGGACGATCTTTTGATTGTGGCGTCCTCAAAGGAGGAGGCGGTGGCGGCTCGCAATCTATCCCTTCAGCTCCTGGAGGATTTCGGGTGGCTGGTGAATTGAGAGAAGTCGTCTTTGGATCCGACACAGTCGATCCTGTTTTTGGGGATGCATGTCGACACAGTACGGGCGGTAGTGTCTCTTCCTCAAGACAAGCAAGAATGTCTACTACGACATGTACAAATTATGAAGGCTTCGACAGCAATGTCTCTGCGAAAGTGTATGCGCCTTCTAGGTTTGATGGTGGCGTCCATGGAGGCACTTCCGTTTGCTAATTTCATTCCAGGGACCTCCAAAGACTCATCCTGGGTCGTTGGGATCGATCACAGTTGTCTCTGGATTGCAGCATCATCATCTCGCACAGGGTACGAGAATCCCTAGAATGGTGGTTGCGTCCGGAAACGTTATCCCTGGGGAAATTTTTCCTCCCTCCGAAGTGGTCGGTCATTACGACCGATGCCAGCCTGACGGGCTGGGGGGGTGTTTGGAACGATCTTTGGATCCAGGGAGTATGGTCATCGGAAGAGTCTGTTCTACCGATCAACATCTTGGAATTGAGGGCAATTTTCCTTTGCCTCCAACACTGGACGGTCCCTTTGAGCGGTCTGCCAGTTCGAGTGCAGACGGACAATGCGACGGCGGTCGCGTATATCAATCACCAAGGCGGGACGAGGAGCTCCAGGCTCATGATGGAGGTGTCTCGGATCCTGCTATGGGCCGAGGCCACGGTTCCAGCCATCTCTGCAATTCACATTCCAGGAGTCCAGAATACCACGGCGGACTTTCTCAGTCGCGAGAAGATGGATCCTGGAGAATGGAGTCTCCATCCGGAAATGTTTGCACTACTGTGCTCCCGTTGGGGAACTCCCCAAGTGGATTGATGGCATCCAGGGTCAATGCCAAACTACCGACCTTCATGTCCAGGTGCAAGGACTCGAAGGCAGTGGCGGTGGATGCTCTGGTAGCTCCGTGGGACCAGTTCGAGCTGGTCTATGTGTTTCCACCGATTTCTTTGCTTCCTCTGGTACTGCGTCGGATCAGACTGGAAGGAATCCCGGCTATGTTGATAGCTCCGGATTGGCCAAGGAGGACGTGGTTCTCGACACTGGTGGCGCTTTTGGCAGCTCCGCCATTTCCACTTCCTCTTCGCCGGACCTGTTATCACAAGGGCCTGTTCGTCATCCGGACTTGAAGTCTCTGCGTTTGACGGCGTGGCTCTTGAGACCGAAATATTGACCCGTAGAGGTTTTTCAGCTGAAGTCATTGCCACTCTGCGAGCTGCCAGAAGTCCGGCTACTACCAGGATTTATCATAAAACCTGGGAAGCCTTCTTTTCGTGGTGTTCAAGTTCCTCAAGGAATCCGAGGATTTTTTCTATGCCCAATCTGTTGGCTTTTTTGCAGTACGGGTTGGACAAAGGTTTAGCTGTTAGCACTCTGAAAGGTCAGGTGTCTGCCCTGTCCTTGTTGTTTCGCAAGGCTATCGCCTCGCGTAGGGATGTACGCTCCTTTTTTCAAGGAGTAACCCGTCAGTTTCCACCACGGAAGGCACCTGTGTCTCCTTGGCGACTCAACCTTGTTTTGGAGGCTCTTCAGCATGTGCCTTTTGAGCCGATGAGTTCTGCTAGCCTTTCGTTACTTTCTTGGAAAGTTGCATTCTTAGTGGCAGTAACCTCTTTAAGAAGGGTTTCTGAGTTGGCAGCTCTTTCTTGCTCGCCTCCTTTCCTGGAGTTTTACCCGGATCGAGTAGTGCTTCGCACACGGGGCGACTTTCTACCTAAGGTGTGTCGCGTTTTCATGTTAACCAGGATATTGTGTTGCCCTCACTCTGTCCGGGCCCGAAGAATGCAAAGGAACGAGATTTGCACAAATTGGATTTAGTGCGGGCCTTGAAGTTCTATTTGTCTATTATTCAAGGTTTTAGGAAAACAGATTCTCTGTTTGTGATCCCAGCAGGTCGTAGACGTGGTCAACGAGCTTCCAAGGATTCTATAGCTCGTTGGATTCGGTCAGCCATTTTGGAGGCTTATCGACTTAAACCCCTTCCCGACCTTTGACACAGCATATGCGTCATGAAAGTCGGTGCCAATCCGACCTATGACGCATACCCTGCGTCATGAAAGGATCGCGTTCCTGCGGGCCGGGAGACCGGGTCACTCAAAGGTCACCCGACCCGCAGTTACAGGACCCTTTGTGCTTCACCACAGGGGGGTTGGCTTAACCCCCCCGTGGCCACGATCGCTCTGATTGGCTGTTAAAAGTGAAACAGCCAATCAGAGCAATCTGTAATATTTCACCAATTTAATTGGTGAAATATTACAATCCAGCCATGGCCGATGCTGCAATAGCATCTGCCATGGCTGGACACCGAGTCCTGACCCCCTCACACGTAGTCACGGCAGCGATCGGCCGCCGCCACCGAAAGATGGCAGCGATCGGTCACCGCCGTCACTAACAGCTCCCCTCCTCCTTTGCTCCGGTGCCCCCACCTTCTGATCCCCCCCCCCTAACCTTCCGACCACCCTACTCACCTCTCCCGATCCACCGATGTCCCTGGATCGGTCCCGGCATCCGCCCGGGCCTCTTCATGGGCTCCGCCATCTTGGAAAATGGTGGGCGCATGCGCAGTGCGGCCGGCGCATGCGCAGTGCGCCCCACAGTGTCCAAAAATTTATTTTGATCACTGTGATAAACTGTCACAGTGATTCAAAATAAAAAAAAGTAAATGAACCCCCCCTTTATCATAGGTAGGGACAAATAAAAAAAATAAAGATTTTTTTTTTTTTTTTCCTATTAGGCCCTGTGCACACGTTGCGGATTTTGCTGCGGATCCGCGGCGTATTTTGCTGTGGATCCACGGCGGATCAGCACGAAATCAGCCGCGGATGCGCAGCGATATCCGCCGCAGATCAGCAGCGAAAACCGCCGCGGATCCGCAGCAAAATACGCCGCGGATCCGCAGCAAAATCCGCAACGTGTGGCGGATTTCGCTGCGGATCCGCGGCTGATTTCGCTGCTGATCCGCGGCTGATTTCGCTGCTGATACGCCGCGGATTTCGCTGCGGATCCGCGGCGGATTTCGCTGCTGATCCGCGGCGGATTTCGCTGCTGATCCGCGGCGGATTTCGCTGCTGATCCGCGGGGATTTCGCTGCTGATCCGCGGCGGATTTCGCTGCTGATCCGCGGCTGATTTCGCTGCTGATTCGCGGCGGATTTCGCTGCTGATTCGCGGCGGATTTCGCTGCTGATTCGCGGCGGATTTCGCTGCTGATCCGCTGCGGATTTCGCTGCGGATCCGCGGCGGATCCGCGGCTGATTTTGCTGCTAATCCGCGGCGGATTTCGCTGCTGATTCGCTGCAGATCCGCAGCGGATTCGCTGCTGATCCGCGGCTGATTTTGCTGCTGATTCGCTGCAGATCCGCAGCGGATTTCGCTGCTGATCCGCGGCTGATTTCGCTGCTGATCCGCGGCTGATTTCGCTACTGATCCGCGGCTGATTTCGCTGCTGATCCGCGGCTGATTTCGCTGCTGATCCGCGGCGGATTTCGCTGCTGATCCGCGGCGGATTTCGCTGCGGATTCGCGGCGGATTTCGCTGCTGATCCGCGGCGGATTTCGCTGCTGATCCGCGGCGGATTTCGCTGCTGATCCGCGGCTGATTTCGCTGCTGATTCACGGCGGATTTCGCTGCTGATTCGCTGCGGATTTCGCTGCTGATCCGCGGCTGATTTCGCTGCTGATCCGCTGCGGATCCGCGGCTGATTTCGCTGCTGATCCGCGGCTGATTTCGCTGCTGATCCGCGGCTGATTTCGATGCTGATCCGCGGCTGATTTCGCTGCTGATCCGCGGCGGATTTCGCTGCCGATCCGCGGCGGATGTCGCTGCTGATTCGCTGCGGATCCGCGGCTGATTTTGCTGCTGATCCGCGGCGGATTTCGCTGCTGATCCACGACTGATTTTGCTGCTGATTCGCTGCGGATCCGCAGCGGATTTCGCTGCTGATCCGCGGCTGATTTCGCTGCTGATCCGCGGCTGATTTCGCTGCTGATTTCGCTACTGATCCGCGGCTGATTTCGCTGCTGATTTCGCTGCTGATCCGCGGCTGATTTCGCTGCTGATCCGCGGCTGATTTCGCTGCTGATCCGCGGCGGATTTCGCTGCTGATTCGCTGCAGATCCGCGGCGGATTTTGCTGCGGATCCGCGGCTGATTATCTGCTGATTCATCTGCGCTAGCGGGTATAGCATAACGCGATCGCGTTATGCTATAAAGTTACCAGCCGGTCACCGCTACGTGTTGAACGGGCTGGTAAAAACGCAATATGAACCCAGCCTTATGGTTAGAACTAGGGTTAGGGTTAGCATTAGGGTTTTCGCTGCTGATCCGCGGCGGATTTCGCTGCTGATCCGCGGGGGATTTCGCTGCTGATCCGCGGCAGATTTCGCTGCTGATCCGCGGGGGATTTCGCTGCTGATCCGCGGCAGATTTCGCTGCTGATCCGCGGCTGATTTCGCTGCTGGTTCGCGGCGGATTTCGCTGCTGATTCGCGGCGGATTTCGCTGCTGATCCGCTGCGGATTTCGCTGCTGATCCGCTGCGGATTTCGCTGCGGATCCGCGGCGGATTTCGCTGCTGATCCACGACTGATTTCGCTGCGGATTCGCAGCGGATTTCGCTGCTGATCCGCGGCTGATTTCGCTGCTGATCCGCTGCGGATGCGCAGCGGATTTCGCTGCTGATCCGCGGCGGATTTCGCTGCTGATCCGCGGCTGATTTCGCTGCTGATCCGCGGCTGATTTCGCTGCTGATCCGCGGCGGATTTCGCTGCTGATCCGCGGCGGATTTCGCTGCTGATCCGCGGCGGATTTCGCTGCTGATTCACGGCGGATTTCGCTGCTGATTCGCTGCGGATTTTCGCTGCTGATCCGCGGCTGATTTCGCTGCTGATCCGCTGCGGATTTCGCTGCTGATCCGCGGCTGATTTCGCTGCTGATCCGCGGCTGATTTCGATGCTGATCCGCGGCTGATTTCGCTGCTGATACGCGGCGGATTTCGCTGCCGATCCGCGGCGGATGTCGCTGCTGATTCGCTGCGGATCCGCGGCTGATTTTGCTGCTGATCCGCGGCGGATTTCGCTGCTGATCCACGACTGATTTTGCTGCTGATTCGCTGCGCATCCGCAGCGGATTTCGCTGCTGATCCGCGGCTGATTTCGCTACTGATCCGCGGCTGATTTCGCTGCTGATCCGCGGCTGATTTCGCTGCTGATCCGCGGCTGATTTCGCTGCTGATCCGCGGCGGATTTCGCTGCTGATTCGCTGCAGATCCGCGGCGGATTTTGCTGCGGATCCGCGGCTGATTATCTGCTGATTCATCTGCGCTAGCGGGTATAGCATAACGCGATCGCGTTATGCTATAAAGTTACCAGCCGGTCACCGCTACGTGTTGAACGGGCTGGTAAAACGCAATATGAACCCAGCCTTATGGTTAGAACTAGGGTTAGGGTTAGCATTAGGGTTAAGGTTAGAATTACGGTTAGGGTTGGAATTTGGGTTAGGGTTGGAATTAGGGTTAGGGTTGGAATTAGGGTTAGGCTTGTAGTTAGGTTTATGGTTAGAGTTGGATTAGGGTTAGGGGTGTGTTGGGGTTAGGGTTGGAGTTAGAATTGAGGGGTTTCCACTATTTAGGCACATCAGGGGGTCTCCATACGCTACATGGCGCCACCATTGATTCCTGCAAATTTTGCGTTCAAAAAGTCAAACAGTGCTCCCTTTATTCCAAGCCCCGACGTATGCCCAAACAGTGGTTTATCCCCACATATGGGGTATCAGCGTACTCGGGAAAAATTGCACAACAACTTTGGGGGTTCTAATTTCTCCTGTTAACATTGGGAAAAAAAATTGGGACTAAAAATTATTTTTGTGGAAAAAAAAATGATTTTATATTTTCACGGCTCTGCGTTATAAACTTCTGTGAAGGACTTGGAGATTTAAAGTGCTTATCACACATCTATAGGAGTTCCTTGGGGGATCTAGTTTCCAAAATGGGGTCACTTGTGGGGAGTTTCTACTGTTTAGGCACATCAGGGACTCTGCAAACGTAACATGACCCCCGAAGACCATTCCATCAAGTGGGCATTCAAAACGTCACTACTTCCCATCCGAGCCCCGACGTGTGCCCATACAGTAGTTTTCTCCCACATATGGGATATCAGCATACTCAGGACAAATTGGACAACAACTTTTGGGGTCTAATTTCTCATGTTACCCTTGGGAAAATAAAAAAATTGGGGACTAAAAGATCCTGATTGTGGAAAAAAATATGATTTTTTTATTTTCATGCCCGGCGTTATAAACTTCTGTGTAGCCCTTGGGGTTCAAAGTGCTCACCACACATCTAGATAAGTTCTTTGCCGGGTCTAGTTTCCAAAATGGGGTCACTGTGTGGGAGTTTCTACTGTTTAGGCACATCAGGGGCTCTGCAAACGTAACAAGATGCCCGCAGACCATTCCATCAAGTCGGCATTTCAAAGCGTCACTACATCCCTTCCGAGCCCCGACGTGTGCCCAAACAGTGATTCCCCCCCACATATGGGGTACTAGCGTACTCAGGAGAAACTGGACAACAACTTTTGGGGTCCAATTTCTCCTGTAACCATTGTGAAAATAAAAAACAGTGGCTAAAAAATCATTTTTTGAGAAAAAAAAATGATTTTTTATTTTCGCGGCTCTGCGTTATAAACTTCTGTGAAGCACCTGGGGGTTCAAAGTGCTCACTATGCATCTAGATAAGTTCCTTAGGTCGTCTAGTTTCCAAAATGGGGTCACTTGTGGGGGGGCTCCAATGTTTAGGCACACAGGAACTCTCCAAATGCGACATGGCAACCGCTAAATATTCCAGCATATTTTCCATTCAAAAAGTCAAATGGCGCTCCTTCCCTTCTGAGCCCTGCAGTGCGCCCAAACAGTGGTTTATGACCACATATGAGGTATCTGTGTACTCAGGAAAATTGCCCAACAAATTTTAGGATCCAATTTATACTGTTGCCCATGTGAAAATGAAAATAACTGAGGCTAAAAGAAAATTTTGTGAAAAAAAAGTACTTTCTTTTATTTACGGATCAATTTGTGAAGCACCTGGGAGTTCAAAGTGCTCACTATGCATCTAGATAAGTTCCTTAGGGGTCTAGTTTCCAAAATGGGGTCACTTGTGGGGAGCTCCAATGTTTAGGCACACAGGGACTCTCCAAATGCGACATGGGAACCGCTAAATTTCCAGCATATTTTCTATTCAAAAAGTCAAATGGCGCTCCTTCCCTTCTGAGCCCTGCCGTGCGCCCAAACAGTGGTTTATGACCACATATGAGGTATCTGTGTACTCAGGAGAAATTGCCCAACAAATTTTAGAATCCAATTTATACTGTTGCCCATGTGAAAATGAAAAAAAACTGAGGCTAAAAGAAAATTTTTGTGAAAAAAAAGTACTTTCTTTTTTTACGGATCAATTTGTGAAGCACCTGGGGGTTCAAAGTGCTCACTATGCATCTAGATAAGTTCCTTAGGGGTCTAGTTTCCAAAATGGGGTCACTTGTGGGGAGCTCCAATATTAGGCACACAGGGACTCCCCCAAATGCGACATAGCAACCGCTAAATATTCCAGCATATTTTCCATTCAAAAAGTCAAATGGCTCTCCTTCCCTTCTGAGCCCTGCCGTGCGCCCAAACAGTGGTTTATGACCACATATGAGGTATCTGTGTACTCAGGAGAAATTGCCCAACAAATTTTAGGATCCAATTTATACTGTTGCCCATGTGAAAATGAAAATAACTGAGGCTAAAAGAAAATTTTTGTGAAAAAAAAGTACTTTTATTTACGGATCAATTTGTGAAGCACCTGGGAGTTCAAAGTGCTCACTATGCATCTAGATAAGTTCCTTAGGGGGTCTAGTTTCCAAAATGGGGTCACTTGTGGGGGAGCTCCAATGTTTAGGCACACAGGGACTCTCCAAATGCGACATGGCAACCGCTAAATATTCCAGCATATTTTCTATTCAAAAAGTCAAATGGCGCTCCTTCCCTTCTGAGCCCTGCCGTGCGCCCAAACAGTGGTTTATGACCACATATGAGGTATCTGTGTACTCAGGAGAAATTGCCCAAACAAATTTTAGGATCCATTTTATCCTGATGCCCATGTAAAAATGAAAAAATTGATGCTAAAAGAAAATTTTTGTTGGAAAAATTAAAATGTCCATTTTTCCTTCCACGTTGCTTTAGTTCCTGTGAAGCACCTGAAGGGTTAATAATCTTCTTGAATGTAGTTTTGAGTAGCTTGAGGGGTGCAGTTTTTATAAAGGTGTCACTTTTGGGTATTTTCTGCCATATAGACCCCTCAAAGTGACTTCAAATGTGAGGTGGTCCCTAAAAAAATGGTTTTGTAAATTTTGCTGTAAAAATGGAAATCGCTGGTCAACTTTTAACCCTTATAACTTCCTAACAAAAAAAATGTTGTTCCAAAATTGTGCTGATGTAAAGTAGACATGTGGGAAATGTTATTTATTAACTATTTTGTGCCACATAACTCTCTGGTTTAACCCCTTACTGCCATCGGACGTACTATCCCGTCCATGGTACCTGGGCCCGTATGACCATGGACGGGATAGTACGTCTCGTGCGATCGGACGCGCTCCCGGGGGGAGCGCAGCCGATCGCGGCCGGGTGTCAGCTGATTATCACAGCTGACACCCATGACTGTGTGTCAGGAGCGGTCACGGACCGCTCCCGGCACATTAACCCCTTGCACACCGCGATCAAACATGATCGCGGTGTACTGGGGGCACAGGGGAGGATCGCGCAGGGTGGGGGCTCCCTGCGCGCCCCCCTGAGACCCTCAGAGCAGCGCGATGTGATCGCGCTGTTCTGAGGGCTTCCTCCCTCCCAGGACCCGGATCCAAGATGGCGCCGGGGTCCTGGAGGGAGGCGGCTTCCTCAGTGCCTGCTGAGAGCAGGCACTGAAAGCCTGCTGCACTGCCTGAGCGATCGCTGGTGTGACAGAGTGCTGTGCACACTGTCACACCAGCGATCTGACAAAATACAGTGATGTCCCACCCTGGGACAAAGTAAAAAAGTTAAAAAAATAAAAATAAACATGTTTTAAAAAAAAATCCAAAATAAATAAAAAAAAAAAAAAAATATTCCCCAATAAATTCACTTCTTCCTGTAAAATAAAAAAAAAAAGCAATAAAAGTACACATATTTGGTATCGCCGCGTCCGTAACGACCCCCCCTATAAAATTGTCCCACTAGTTAACCCCTTTAGTGAACCCCTTAAAAAAAAAAAAAAAAAACGAAGCAAAAAATCAATGCTTTATCATCATACCGCCGAACAAAAAGTGGAATAACCCGCGATCAAAAAGACCGATACAAAAAAACATGGTACCGCTGAAAACGTCATCTTGTCCCGCAAAAAACGAGCCGTCATACAGCATCATCAGCGAAAAAATAAAAAAGTTATAGCTCGCAGAATAAAGCGATGCAAAAATAATTATTTTTTATATAAAATTGTTTTTATTCTATAAAAGCGCCAAAACATGAAAAAATGATATAAATGAGGTATCGCCGTAATCGTACTGACCCGAAGAATAAAACTGCTTTATCAATTTTACCACACGCGGAACGGTATAAACGCCTCCCCCAAAAAATTCATGAATTGCTGATTTTTGTTCATTCTAACCTCCCAAAAATCGAAATAAAAAGCGATCAAAAAACGTCACGTACTCAAAAATGGTACCAATAAAAACGTCAAACTCGTCCCGCAAAAATAAGACCTCACATGACTCTGTGGGCCAAAATATGCAAAAATTATAGCTCTCAAAATGTGATGATGCAAAAACTATTTTTGCAATAAAAAGCGTCTTTTAGCGTGACAGCTGCCAATCATAAAAACCCGCTATAAATAGTAAATCAAACCCCCCTTTATCACCCCCTTAGTAAGGAAAAAATAATAAAATTAAAAAAAGTATTTTTCAGCTGCAGATGAAGGAAGAGAGCCACAGTAATTCATTACTGATGGGTAGGCGGAGCCCCAGATCAGGATGTTACCTCAGATCAAAAGAGTGATGACTGGCTGGCCCCTCCAGCTCGGGCTCCTCCTACTCAGCTCCAGTCTAAGATTTGAGGTCCAGAGGATGGTCGCTGCTAATGCAGCTCCTCAGAAAATTTTATTATTTTAATATTCGGACAGGAGACTTGGATCACTATTGGTCTAGAGGTCTCAGGGGTATCAGCGCTGCTGTACCCCAACCTCTCCCTTGGCGGATCTGTATTCACTCAAAGTCCCTGCAGAATCCTTGCCGGCCCTGGGGATGAGGAAAGCTTCTCTGGCGGGAACGCAAACCACACGTGCGGTCACTGCGTTCTTCGCCCTGGGGGGAAGCATGGGCACTGCGCCAGAAACCCCTGAGGGTCCCTGTGGCGCCTTGGCTGGTGAGTACTCCACACAAATTTTAATAATAATTATGTGTGAGTGCTTTAGCGTCTGAATGAGCAGCGCTATTATTAATGTCAGCGTTACTATGTCAGTATGCGTCAGCGCTGCTGTGACAGCGCTACTACATGTAAATGTCAGTATGCTTCAGCGCTACTGTGACAGCGCTACTACATGTAATGTCAGTATGCTTCAGCGCTACTGTGACAGCGCTACTACATGTAAATGTCAGTAAGCTTCAGCGCTGCTGTGACAGCGCTTACTACATGTAAAGTCAGTATGCTTCAGCGCTGCTGTGACAGCGCTACTACATGTAAAGTCAGTATGCTTCAGCGCTGCTGTGACAGCGCTACTACATGAAGATGTGGTGATCTTTTGTCCGCAGGCAGATAGCTGCAGGACAGAGAGGGAGCAGGAGCGGGGAGAGTTCGCGCTCATTATTTGAGCTAGCAGGGGGCGTGGCCTGTCTATCCCGGTCTTTTGAGCAGGAAGACGCGCGCTCTGGCTTTTCTCCTGCGACCCCCTCACTGTGGCGGCCATTACTCAGGCTCCTGGGCTCCTCGGACCGCTCCCCTCCTCATATAGACACCACGGCCAGCTGGGTGAGTGTGGATTCCTCACCCCGCAGCGCAGCGATCGCTATCCTGCAGCTGCAGTCTCATCAGAGACATAAAAATTGGCTGGGGCTCACAAATATATATATATTTTGGTGAGTTTGCAATATTAACCCCTTTGAGGGTTATTTCTACCTGCTAAATTTGCTGACTGAATACCGCTGGGGTAACTCTGCTTGGTGGAGCGTTAACCCTTCAGCGTTTTGAAAAAAAAAAAAAAAAAAACCGCATAGTTTTTTGCTGGTATTACCGCTTTGACCTGCTCATTCAGATGAGACATGTCTGAACAGAGTTCAGATGCCGCGGATCACGTCCCAGTGCCATTGCGGCAATCAGATACGCAGACCTCCACAGCGTCTAGCGCTGCGGTCGACAGCGGTGGAAAATTGGATGATATCGCTCGATCGATTAATAACTTATCTGACCTTTTAGGTCAATATGTGGCTGCTAATTCCTCTCAGAGGAAGCGACGCAGGCCGTTACCGGCCTCTACACGGAGCGAGTCAGATGTATCTGATATTGGGCAGAGTTCCCCTTTAAATTCGGATGGAGAAATATCCGATTCAGATGCGGACGAGCCGCAGGGACGTTCCTCTATGACAAAGCGTACGGAGGCATTAATTGAAGCCATGAGAGATATACTACAGTTACCGGAGGAGGTAACTAGTCGTCCTGGTAAATCAGCACGCATGTTCCAGGAGTCCCGTGCTTCGCGCACAACATTGCCAGCTCTGGATGAGCTTAATGGCGTGATAGAGGAGGAACGTCTATGTCCAGATAAGCGTTTTCATGGAACGCATTTCTTTGATACACTTTATCCTTGCTCTATGGAGTTAAAGGCTAATTGGACTTCTGCTCCTGAAGTGGATGTGTCCTTGTCTCAGCTTAGTAAATCCTCACTACTCCTATTAAGGGAAAAGCGAGCTTACAGGAGCCTTTGGATAGAAAGGCAGAATTGGCGGCAAAAGCAAGCTATGAGGCTGCGGGTCATGGATTTCGAGCAGTGCTAGGATCCATGTGTGCTGCTAGAGCTTCTCTAAGCTGGTTGGCACGTCTGAAGTCGGAGTTACAAAATGAATCTCCGTTATCTGAGATACGGGAAACTTGTGAATGGTTAGAAACGGCAGCCTGTTATATCTTTGATGCCGGTCTGGATACGGCATCTCTGCTGGCCAAAGCGCAAGCTTCAGCGGTCACAGTCAGAAGAGCTTTATGGCTCAGACAGTGGGCCGGGGACGCAGTTTCCAAACAAGGGTTGTTGGCCTTACCTTACAAGGGTGGCCATCTTTTTGGATCCGACCTCACAGAGCTGATTTCCAAGGCTAAGGCAAAGGAATCAGCATTACCACAGCGAAGGGCCATGGCCTCGGTGTCCAGTAAGCCTGGTGTTTATAGTGGTCGGCGGTCCTTTCGGGGCCGAGGACGATCTAGTCACTCCTCGTGGGGATCGGGTCGTCCTTCTTTCTCAGGAAAGAAATCCTCTCAGAAAACTCGTACTCCCTGGAAGCAGAGTTTCCGCCAGAACAAGCGGGAACTTGACAAGAAACCCGCAAAGTCGGATTGACGCCAGGGGTCCACTCGAGGATTCTCGAGTGGGGGGTCGCCTGCTTCTTTTCAAGGAGACTTGGATGGCTCGCGTTCCAGATTCCTGGGTAACGCGGATAGTGTCGGCAGGCTATTTCATAGAGTTTGCTTCTCAACCCCCAAATGTTTTTTGTCAATCTCGCGTTCCGTCGGAACCCGAGCTTGTTGTCGCTCTACAGCGAGAGGTCGAATCGCTACTACAAAAAGGTGTAGTGATACCGGTTCCGTCAGAGGACCGAGGGAAAGGTTTTTATTCCAACCTTTTTATAGTTCCCAAAAAGGAGAACAAATTTCGCCCGATTCTGGATCTCAAGCGATTAAACCGGCATGTCCATGCCCGGAAGTTTCGCATGGAGTCGCTTCGTTCCGTTGTGGCAGCTCTGTCACAGAACGATTTTCTGGTGTCAATCGACATTCGCGACGCCTATTTGCATATTCCCATCGGAAAGGCTCATCAGCGCTTTCTTCGATTTGCCATAGGTCAGAATCATTACCAGTTCGTGGCTCTGCCTTTCGGCTTAGCCTCAGCGCCAAGGGTCTTTACAAAAGTTCTGGCGCCCCTCATGGCACTCCTTCAAAGACAGGGGATTACGATTCTCCCTTATCTGGACGATCTTTTGATCGTGGCTTCCTCGGAGGAGGAGGCGTTGACGGCTCGGGATTTGTCTCTTCAGTTTCTGAAAGACTTCGGTTGGCTGGTCAATTGGGAGAAGTCGTCCCTGGAACCATCGAGGACAATTCTCTTTTTGGGAATGCATCTCGACACGTTTCGGTCGGTAGTTTCCCTACCACCAGACAAGCAGTCATGTCTTCTTCGACATGTACAGATTATGACATCCTCAACAGCAATGTCCCTACGGAAGTGTATGCGTCTTCTGGGACTGATGGTGGCGTCCTTGGAGGCAATTCCTTTTGCCCAGTTCCACTCCAGGACTCTTCAAAGGTTCATCTTGAGTCGATGGAACCAGTCGCAATCGCTGGATTGCAGTGTCACCATTTCTCGCGCGGTGCGGGATTCTCTAGAATGGTGGTTACGTCCAGGGGCATTCTCCCTGGGGAAGTCTTTCCTTCCTCTGAAGTGGTCAGTCATAACCACCGATGCCAGCCTGACGGGCTGGGGGGTGTTTGGACCAATCTCTGGATTCAGGGGGTATGGTCACCGGAAGAGTCTGTGCTTCCGATCAACATCCTGGAATTGAGGGCGATTTTTCTTTGCCTCCAACATTGGACGGTCCTTTTGAGCGGTCTGCCAGTCCGTGTGCAGACAGACAATGCGACGGCTGTCGCGTATATCAATCACCAAGGTGGGACAAGGAGTTCCAGACTCATGGTAGAGGTGTCCCGAATTCTGATTTGGGCAGAGGCCAATGTACCAGCCATTTCGGCGATTCATATTCCGGGGGTTCAGAATATTACAGCGGACTTTCTCAGTCGCAGAAGGATGGATCCCGGGGAATGGAGCCTCCACCCGGAAGTCTTTGCACTACTGTGCTCTCGCTGGGGAACCCCCCAAGTGGATTTGATGGCTTCCAGGTCCAATGCCAAGTTACCGACATTCATGTCCAGGTACAAGGACCCGAAGGCGGTGGCGGTGGATGCTCTAGTGGCTCAGTGGGATCAGTTCAAGCTGATCTATGTATTCCCGCCGATATCCTTACTTCCTCTAGTGCTGCGTCGGATCAGACTAGAGAGAATTCCAGCTATTCTAATAGCTCCAGACTGGCCAAGAAGGGTGTGGTTCTCGACAATAATGTCGCTGTTGGCGGCACCTCCGTTTCCACTCCCTCTTCAACAGGACTTGTTGACTCAGGGGCCCATTTGTCATCCGGACTTGATGTCCCTGCGTTTGACGGCGTGGCTCTTGAGACCGAGATCTTGACCCGTAGAGGTTTTTCAGCCGAGGTTATTGCTACCCTTCGTGCTGCAAGAAGTCCGGCTACTTCTAGGATTTACCACAAAATTTGGGAAACCTTCTTTTCGTGGTGTTTGGGGTCTTCTCGGAACCCGAGAAAATTTTCCATTCCCAACCTGTTGGCTTTTCTGCAGCATGGGCTAGACAAGGGTTTGGCAGTTAGCACTCTGAAAGGTCAGATTTCTGCTCTGTCCTTATTATTCCGGAGAACCATTGCTTCGAATAGAGACGTGATCTCTTTTTTCCGAGGTATCTCTCGTAAGTTTCCGCCGCGGAAGGCACCCGTGTCTCCTTGGCGGCTCAACCTTGTTTTGGAGGCTCTTCAGCATAAACCTTTTGAACCTATGGTTTCTGCTAGCCTTTCTTTACTTTCTTGGAAGGTGGCTTTCCTTGTTGCAGTCACTTCCTTGAGGAGAGTTTCTGAATTGGCAGCTCTTTCTTGCTCGCCTCCTTTTCTGGAGTTTTTTCCGGATCGTGTAGTGCTTCGCACTCGGGGTGATTTTTTGCCTAAAGTGGTGTCACAATTTCATGTTAACCAGGATATTGTGTTGCCTTCACTCTGTCCGGATCCGAAGAATACGAAAGAGCGAGATTTACACACATTGGATTTAGTGCGGGCCTTGAAGTTTTATCTATCTATTACTCAAGGTTTTCGTAAGACGGACTCTCTGTTTGTGGTTCCGGCAGGTCGTCGGCGTGGCCAACGAGCTTCCAAGGGTTCTATAGCTCGTTGGATCCGGTCAGCTATTTTGGAAGCTTACCGTCTTCGGGGTGAATCTTGCCCGATTAAGATTCGAGCCCATTCCACGAGAGCTGTGGCTTCATCGTGGGCTTTTCATCAAGGTGCTTCGGCAGTGCAGCTTTGCCGAGCTGCGACTTGGCGCTCTGTCCACACGTTTACAAGATTTTATAAAGTGGACGTCAGTGCTTCCGCTGATGCAGCCCTCGGACGTAGGGTCCTGCAGGCAGCTGTAGTTTAGAGTTCTGGATGAACTTATGTTTAGCGCTGGTTGCGCTTTGTTGTTAAGGTTGTTGGGTTTCTGCCTTTTTGTTGGTTTTTCCCACCCTTATTTTTGAACTGCTTTGGGACGTCCCATCAGTAATGAATTACTGTGGCTCTCTTCCTTCATCTGCAGCTGAAACACGGATTTTGGTAAAGACTTACCTGTAAAATCCTTTTCAGCGAAGGAAGGAAGAGAGACACAGCACCCTCCCACGGCAGAAGTGTGTTGATGTTTTCAGATGCAGCGCGACCCTTATCTGATAGCGATTATCTGGGCTGAGGTCAGCGCGCTAAGGCTCTGTTCCAGCATCGCCAGCTCATCGCAGTAGTCAGGTTCCGTGAGTAGTACCTGGAACTCTGTGGTTTTTGGCTTTCTTTGCATGCATAACCTGTATCCTTGTGTTTTTTCTCTGAAGTTCCTTCAGAAGGGGTTATGTTGCTCCGCTGGTGATCTTGGCTCTTTTCCTAAAAGCTTTGATACGACTGGAGCTGAGTAGGAGGAGCCCGAGCTGGAGGGGCCAGCCAGTCATCACTCTTTTGATCTGAGGTAACATCCTGATCTGGGGCTCCGCCTACCCATCAGTAATGAATTACTGTGTCTCTCTTCCTTCCTTCGCTGAAAAGGATTTTACAGGTAAGTCTTTACCAAAATCCGTGTATTTCCATTTTCCCATTAGGGTTAGGGTTAGGGTTGCGGCTAAAGTTAGGGTTAGGGTTGGCGCTAAAGTTAGGATTAGGGTTAGGGTTGGGATTAGGGGTGTGTTAGGGTTAGGTTTGTGGTTAGGGTTGGGACTAGGGTTAGGGGTGTGTTGGGGTTAGGGTTGGAGTTAGAATTGGGGGGTTTCCGCTGTTTAGGCACATCAGGGGCTCTCCAAATGTGACATGGCGTCTGATCTCAATTCCAGCCAATTCTGCGTTGAAAAAGTCAAACGGTGCTCCTTCACTTCTCAGCTCTGCCATGCGTCCAAACAGTAGTTTATCCCCACATATGGGTATCAGCGTACTCTGGACCCCAAGAGTTATTGTGCAATTTGTCCTATTTCTTCTGTTACCCTTGGGAAAATAAAAAACTGGGGGCGAAAATATCATTTTTGTACAAAAAAAATTATTTTTTTGTTTTTACGGCTGTACATTATAAACTTCTGTGAAGCACTTGGGGCTTCATAGCGCTCACCACACATCTAGATAAGTTCCTTGTGGGGTCTATTTTCCAAAATGGGGTCACTTGTTGGGGATTTCCACTGTTTAGGCGCATCAGGGGCTCTCCAAATGCGACATGACGCCCCCAGACCATTCCATCAAAGTCTGCAATCCAAAACGTCACTACTTCCCTTCCGAGCCCCAACGTGTACCCATACAGTAGTTTTCTCCCACATATTGGATATCAGCGTACTCAGGACAAATTGGACAACAACTTTTGGGGTCCAATTTCTCCTGTTACCCTTGTGAAAATAAAATATTGGGGGCGAAAAAATCATTTTTGTAAAAAAAAAAAGGATTTTTTTATTTTTACGGCTGTACGTTATAAACTTCTGTGAAGCACTTCGGGGTTCAAAGTGCTCACCACACATCTAGATAAGTTCCTTGTGGGGTCTATTTGCCAAAATGGGGTCACTTGTGGGGGGTTTCCACTGTATAGGTGCATCAGGGGTTCTCCAAATGTGACATGACGCCCCCAGACCATTCCATCAAAGTCTGCAATCCAAAACGTCACTACTTCCCTTCCGAGCCCTGACGTGCGCCCATACAGTAGTTTTCTCCCACATATTGGGTATCAGCGTACTCAGGACAAATTGGACAACAACTTTTGGGTTCCAATTTCTTCTGTTACCCTTGTGAAAATAAAATATTGGGGGCGAAAAAATCATTTTTGTAAAAAAAAAAATGATTTTTTATTTTACGGCTGTACGTTATAAACTTTAGTGAAACACCTGGGGGTTAAAAGTTCTCACCACACATCTAGATAAGTTCCTTGAGGGGTCTAGTTTCCAAAATGGTGTCATTTATGGGGGTTTCCACTGTTTAGGCAGATCAGGAGCTCTCCAAACACGACATGGCGTCCAGCCAATTCTGCGTTGAAAAAGTCAGACGGCGCTCCATCCCTTCCAAACTCTGCCATGCACCCAAACAGTGGTTTACCCCCACATATGGGGTATCAGCGCACTCAGGACAAATTGCACAATAACTTTTGGAGTCTTGTTACCCTTGGAAAAATAAAAATTGGGGTGAAAAGATCATTTTTGTGGAAAAAATATGATTTTTAAATTTTACGGCTCTACATTATAAACTTGTGTGAAGCACTTGGGGGTTCAAATTGCTCACCAAAGATCTAGAAAAGTTCCTTAGGGGGTCTAGTTTCCCAAATGGGGTCATTTGTGGGGGGTTTCCACTGTTTAGGCACATCAGGGGCTCTCCAAATGCAACATGGCATCCAATCTCAATTCCAGCCAATTTTGGTTGGAAAAGTCAAATGGTGCTCCTTCCATTCCGAGCTCTGCCGTGAGCCCAAACAGTGCTTCCCTCCCACATATGGGGTATCAGCGTACTCAGGACAAATTGGACAACAACTTATGTGGTCCAATTTCTCCTGTTACCCTTGGGAAAATAAAAAATTAGTGACTAAAAGATAATTTTTGTGGGAAAAAAATAGGATTTTTTATTTTCATGCCCGGGCATTATAAACTTGTGTGAAGCACTTGGGGTTCAAAGTGCTCACCAAAGATCTAGATAAGTTCCTTAGGGGGTCTAGTTTCCAAAATGGGGTCACTTGTGGGGGGTTTCCACTATTTAGGCTCATCTGGGGCACTGCAAACGGAACATGACCCCCATCAACGTCTGCATTCCAAAATGTTACTACTTCCTTTCCAAGCCCTGCCGTGCACCCAAACAGTTTCCCCCCCCCCACATATGGGGTATCAGCGTACTCAGGACAAATTGGACAACAACTTTTGGGGTCCAATTTCCTTGGGAAAATTCAAAAATTTGGGACTAAAAAATCATTTTTGTGGAAAATTGTTTTTTTTTTTTTTCACACCCAGGCATTATAAGCTTTTGTGAAACACTTGGGGGTTTAAAGTGCTCACAACAGATCTAGATAAGTACCTTAGGGGGTCTAGTTTCCAAAATGGTGTCACTTGTGGGGGTTTCCACTGTTTAGGCGCATCAGGGGCTCTCCAAACACGACATGGCGTCCAATCTCAATTCCAGCCAATTTTAGTTTGAAAAAGTCAAACGGCGCTCCTTCCCTTACGAGCTCTGCCGTGTGCCCAAACAGTGGTTTTCCCCCACATATTGGGTATTGGCGTACTCAGGAGAAATTGCATAACAACCTTATCTGTCCATTTTCTCCTTTTACCCTTGTGAAAATAAAAAAAAAAGTTTGTAAAAGATAATTTTTGTGGCTAAAAAGTTAAATATTCATTTTTTCCTTCCACGTTGCTTTAGTTCCTGTGAAGCACCTGAAGGGGTTAATAATCTTCTTGAATGTGGTTTTGAGTACCTTGAGGGGTGCAGTTTTTAGAATGGTGTCACTTTTGGGTATTTTCTGCCATATAGACCCCTCAAAGTGACTTCAAATGAGAGGTGGTCCCTAAAAAAAATGGCTTTGTAAATTTTGTTGTAAAAATGAGAAATCGCTGGTCAACTTTTAACCCTTATAACTTCCTAACAAAAAAAAATTTTGGTTCCAAAATTGTGCTGATGTAAAGTAGACATGTGGGAAATGTTATTTCTTAACTATTTTATGTGACATATTTCTCTGTTTTAAGGGAATAAAAATTCAAAGTTTGAAAATTGCAAAATTTTAAAAATTTTCGCCATATTTGCGTTTTTTTCAAAAATAAACGCAAGTTATATGGAAGAAATTTTACCACTAACGTGAAGTACAATATGTCACGAGAAAACAATCTCAGAATCGCGAAGATCCGTTGACGCATTCCAGAGTTATAACCTCATAAAGAGACAGTGGTCAGAATTGTAAAAATTGGCCCGGTCATTAACGTGCAAACCACCCTTGGGGTTAAGGGGTTAACAGAATAAAAATAAAAATTTGAAAATTACAAAATTTTCAGAATTTTCGCCAAATTTCCATTTTTTTCACAAATAAACGCAAAAATTATCGACCTAAATTTACCACTAACATGAAGCCCAATATGTCACGAAAAAACAATCTCAGAATCGCTAGGATCCGTTGAAGCGTTCCTGAGTTATTACCTCATAAAGGGACACTGGTCAGAATTGCAAAAAATGGCAAGGTCTTTAAGGTCAAAATAGGCTGGGTCTTGAAGGGGTTAAAGGCGAACCTTGTCCGATTAAGGTTCGAGCTCACTCCACGAGGGCTGTGGCTTCATCGTGGGCTTTCCATCAGGGGGCTTCAGCAGCTCAGCTCTGCCGAGCGGCGACCTGGCGTTCCGTCCACACATTTACAAAGTTTTATAAGGTGGACGTTAGTGCTTCCGCTGATGCGGCCTTAGGACGTAGGGTCCTACTGGCAGCGGTATTCTAAGTTAGTTAACTTGTGTGGCGCCTGTTGCGCATTTGTTTAGGTGTTGGGTTTCTGCCTTTTTTGGTTTTTCTCCCACCCTATTGTTTGGACTGCTTTGGGACGTCCCACTAGTAATGAGTGTGGCTCCTTCCTTCATCTGCAGCTGAAAGACGGATTTTGGTAAGAACTTACCTGTAAAATCCTTTTCAGCGAAGAAGGAAGGGAGACACACATCCCTCCCATGGCAGAAGTGTGTTGTTGTATTTACAGATGCAGCGTGGCCCTTCTCTGATAGCGATTTTCTGAGCTGAGGTCGACGCACTACGGCTCTGTTCCAGCATTGCCAGCCTATCGCAGTTGTCAGGTTCAGTGAGTAGTACCTGGAACTGTGTGGTTTTTCGTTGCAAATGCATGCATAACCTGTATTTTTGTATTTTTCTCTGAAGTCCTTCAGAAGGGGTTATGTTGCTTCGCTGGTGATATTGTTCTTCCTAAGCTTTGGTACGACTGAAGACCTGAGTAGGAGGAGCCCGAGCTGGAGGGGCCGGTCAACACGTTTTGGAATCTGAGGTGTTAATCCTATCTGGGGCTCCGCCTACCCACTAGTAATGAGTGTGTCTCCCTTCCTTCTTCGCTGAAAAGGATTTTACAGGTAAGTTCTTACCAAAATCCGTCTTTTTACTATTGATGCGGCATCAATAGTAAAAAGTTGGTCACACGTGTCAAACACTATGTTTGACTCGTGTGACCAACCAGTCAATCAGTTTTCCAAGCGATGCTACAGATCGCTTGGAAAACGCCAGCATTCTGCAAGCTAATTACGCTTGCAAAACGCTAGTTTCTGTCGGGAATACGCATACCAATAAAAAGACGGATTTTGGTAAGACCTTACCTGTAAAATCCTTTTCAGCGAAGGAAGGAAGGGAGACACATTCATTACCAGTGGGTAGGCGGAGCCCACACAGGATACAACACCTCAGATTGAAAAAGAGTGTTGACCGGCCCCTCCAGCTTGGGCTCCTCCTACTCCAGCTCTCCAGTCCGTACACAAGCTAAGGAAGAGCAAAAATTACCAGCGGAGCAACATAACCCCTTCTGAAGAACTTCAGAGAAAAAACATTAAAAAACAAGAAGATAGGTTATGCATATACTACTGTACTACTCACTGAACCTGACCACTGCGATGAGCTGGCAATGCTGGAAAAGAGCCTTAGCGCGCCGACCTCAGCCCAGATAATCGCTATCAGAGAAGGGTCACGCCACATCTGAAAACAACACACTTCTGCCATGGTAGGGATCTGTGTCTCCCTTCCTTCCTTCGCTGAAAAGGATTTTACAGGTAAGGTCTTACCAAAATCCGTCTTTCAGCAGCAGATGGAAGGAAGGGAGACACATTCATTACCAGTGGGACGTCCCAAAGCAGTCCAGAAATTAAGGGTGGGCAAAAAACCAACAGAGGCAGATTCCCAACAACCTAAATAAATGCGCAACTAGCGCTAAATACAAGTTCACAAGAACTTTAAACTACAGCCGCCTGCAGGACCCTACGTCCTAAGGCCGCATCAGCGGAAGCACTGACGTCCACCTTATAAAATTTCGTAAATGTGTGGACGGAACGCCAGGTCGCCGCCCGGCAGAGCTGAGCTGCCGAGGCCCCTTGATGAAAGGTCCACGATGAACCCACAGCCCTCGTGGAGTGAGCTCGAATCTTAATCGGGCAAGGTTCGCCCTTAAGTCGGTAAGCCTCTAAAATAGCCGACCGAATCCAACGAGCTATAGAATCCTTGTAAGCTCGTTGCCCACGTCGACGACCTGCTGGAATCACAAACAGAGAATCCGACTTCCGAAAACTTTGAGTAATAGACAAATAGAACTTCAAAGCCCGCACTAAATCCAATGTGTGCAAGGCCCGTTCCTTCGCATTCCTCGGCTCCGGACAAAGCGAGGACAACACAATATCCTGGTTAACATGAAATTGTGACACAACCTTAGGTATAAAGTCGCCCCGTGTGCGAAGCACTACGCGATCTGGGTGAAACTCCAGAAAAGGAGGCAGCAAGAAAGAGCCGCCAACTCAGAAACCCTTCTCAAAGAAGTGACCGCCACTAGGAAGGCAACCTTCCAAGAGAGCAAGGAAAGGCTAACAGAGTCCATAGGCTCAAAAGGCCCATGTTGAAGAGCCTCCAAGACAAGATTGAGCCGCCAAGGGGACACAAGCGCCTTCCGCGGCGGAAACTGACGGTTACCCCCGCGAAAAAAGGAACGTACGTCCCTACGCGAGGCGATAGCCTTCCGAAACAGCAAGGACAGAGAAACCTGCCCCTTCAGAGTGCTAACTGCCAAACCCTTGTCCAGCCCGTACTGCAAAAAGGCCAACAAATTGGGAATGGAAAAAATCCTCGGGTTCCTAGAATAACCCGAACACCACGAAAAGAAGGCTTCCCAAGTCTTGTGATAAATCCTAGTAGTAGCCGGACCTCTGGCAGCTCGCAGAGTGGCAATGACTTTGGCTGAAAAACCTTGACGGATCAAGATTTCGGTCTCAAGAGCCACACCGTCAAACGCAGAGACTTCAGGTCCGGGTGACGAACGAGCCCTTGGGTTAACAGGTCCGGGCGAAGAGGGAGTGGAAGTGGAGGCGCTGCCAAAAACGACACCAGTGTCGAGAACCACATCCTCCTTGGCCAATCTGGGGCTATCAACATAGCCGGGACTCTCTCCAGTCTGATCCGACGCAACACCAGAGGAAGTAAGGATATCGGCGGGAACACATAGATTAGCTCGAATTGGTCCCAAGGAGCCACCAGAGCATCCACCGCCACAGCCTTCGGGTCCTTGTACTTGGACATGAACGTTGGTAACTTGGCATTGAACCTGGATGCCATCAAATCCACTTGGGGAGTCCCCCAACGGGAGCACAGCAGTGCAAAAATTTCCGGATGAAGACTCCATTCTCCTGGATCCATCTTTTCGCGACTGAGGAAGTCCGTTGTGATATTCTGAACTCCTGGAATGTGAATCGCAGAGATGGCTGGCACCCTGGCCTCGGCCCATACCAGGATCCGAGACACCTCCATCATGAGCCTGAAGCTCCTCGTCCCACCTTAATGGTTGATATACGCGACCGCCGTCGCGTTGTCTGTCTGCACTCGGACTGGTAGACCGCTTAAAGGGACCGTCCAGTGTTGGAGGCAAAAGAAAATTGCCCTCAATTCCCGGATGTTGATCGGCAGGACAGACTCTTCCGACGACCATACTCCCTGAATCCAGAGATTGTTCCAGACACCCCCCCAGCCTGTCAGGCTGGCATCGGTGGTTATGATCGACCACCTCGGAGGGAGGAAGGACTTCCCCAAGGATAACACTTCGGACGTAACCACCATCCTAGAGACTCTTGCACCCTGTGGGAAATGACGACACTGCGATCCAGTGAAAACTGCGATCGATCCCAACGGTTCAAGATGAGCATTTGGAGAGCCCTGGAATGAAATTGGGCAAACGGAATTGCCTCCATCGACGCCACCATCAAACCCAGAAGGCGCATACACCTTCGAAGGGACATTGCTGTCGAAGACTTCATAACCTGAAGTAGACTCGCTTGCTTGTCTGGAGGCAGAGACACCACTGCTCGTACCGTGTCGAAATGCATTCCTAAAAACAGGATTGACTGCGACGGTTCCAGAGACGACTTGTCCCAATTGACCAGCCACCCGAAGTCCTCCAGTAACTGAAGGGATAGATTGCGAGCCGTCACCGCCTCCTCCTTTGAGGACGCCACAATCAAAAGGTCGTCCAGATAGGGAAGAATCGTAACCCCCTGTCTTCGCAGAATCGCCATGAGAGGTGCCAGAATTTTTGTAAAAACTCTGGGTGCTGAGGACAACCCGAATGGCAGGGCCACAAACTGGTAATGGTCCTGACCTATGGCAAAACGAAGGAAGCGTTGGTGGGCCCTTCCGACGGGAACATGCAAATAAGCGTCGCGAATGTCGATTGACAACAAAAAATCGTTTTGCGACAGGGCCGCCACAACGGAGCGGAGTGATTCCATGCCGATTCAATCTTTTGAGATCCAGAATGGGGCGAAATTTGTCCTCCTTTTTGGGGACCACAAAGAGGTTGGAATAAAATCCTCTTCCCCGGTCCTCCGGCGAAACTGGTACCACCACACCCTTCTGCAGAAGGGAATCGACCTCTCGCAGTAGAGCGGCAAAAGCTCGGGCTCTGACGAATGCGAGATTGGCAAAAACTGTCTGGGGGTCGAGACAGAAACTCTATGAAGTAGCCTGCCGACACAACCCGCGTCACCCAGGCGTCCGACACGCGGGAAGCCCAAGTCGGTTCGAATTGGAGCAGCGACCTCCCACTCGAGAACCCTCGAGTGAGACCCTGGCGTCAGTCCGCCTTAGCGGGCTTTTTGTCAGCTTCCCGCTTGTCTTGGCAGAAGCTCTGTTTCCAGGGAGTGCGGGATTTCTGAGCGTTCTTTTTTCCTGAAAAAGAGGGACGACCCGATCCCCAAGAGGGCTGACCGAACCGTCCCCTGGACCGAAAGGACCGCCGACTACTACCGGCACTAGGCCTGCCAGACGCAGAAGTCACAGCTCTTGCTGTGGTAAAGCCGTTTCTTTTGCCTTTGCCTTGGCAATCAGCTCCGTGAGGTCAGATCCAAATAGCTGACCACCCTTGTAAGCTAAAGATAGCAAACCTTGCTTGGAAACCGCGTCTCCGGTCCACTGTCTAAGCCACAGTGCTCTTCTGACTGTGACCGCCGAGGATTGCGCCCTGGACAGCAGTGACGCAGTATCCAAACCTGCATCACTGCCATATCGGGCTGCATCCTCCAACAACTTGAAAAGCCCATCTACCTCGGATAGTGGGGATCCATCTTGCCACGCCGTCCGTAGACGGTCTAACCAGCTTAGGGAAGCTTTACAAGCACACATGGACCCTAGTACTGCTCTGAATCCATGACCCGCGGCCTCGTAGATGGATTTTGCCGCCATCTCCTTTTTTCTGTCCAGCTTATCCTGCAGACTCGCCTTCCCTTTAACAGGAAGTAATGAGGATTTGCTAAGCTGGGATAAAGGGACATCCACTTCAGGAGAAGGAATCCAATTATCAATCAACTCCGTCGTACACGGATACAGCGTCTCAAAAAACCGTGTCCCCTGAAAACGTTTATCTGGGCACAGGCGTTCCTTCTCCACTGTCCCATTAAGCTCATCCAGAGATGGTAATGTTGATCGCGACCTATGCGACTCCTGAAACATCCGGGTCGACTTACCAGGACGTCTAGTTACCTCCTCCGGTAACTGTAACGCCTCCCTCATGGCTCCAATAAAAGCCTCTGTACGGCCCAAAAGAGAGGCAGAGTGTCCCTGCCGATCCTCCTTATCTGAATCGGACATCTCCCCATCCGAGCTTGAATTGGAACCCTCCATGCCCGAGATCTCCGAGTCGCTACGCGGGAATGATGGCACCAGCCTGTGTCGCTTCCTACCATGAGAGGATCTAGCTGACACCCAATAACCTAGAAGGTCAGACAGGCCATCAATAGAACGAGCGAGGGCCTCCATTTTGACATCACTGACACCTCCGACCGCTGCGCTTGACGCCGTCGAGGTCTGCGTGTCAGATACGCGAGACTGATCCTGTAGCGGATCTGAGAGACGGTCCGCACCTCCTGGACCCTGATCTGACATGCCCTCACACAGTATATGGCAGGTTAAACCTGTTAGCAACTAGAACAGTGTGGTTTCTTAAAGGCAAAACGAACGCTGAAGGGTTAAAGCTCTTAAAGAGAGAGCTACCCCTGCTGTCCCCCAATTAAGGTTAACCGCCTAAGAAGGGGTTAATGTCTCAGACTCCCCACAACCCCTGTTAATGAAAAGGGTGTGCGAGCCCCAGGTGCCTCTTATGAGGTAGCAGCTGCAGGACAGTGTCTCAAGGGTATGCCACACTAAACAAGAACGCTAACATATGTGCTGATTGTACATCGCAATGACCGCCAAAGTCGTTAAGGAGATCGCTAACCACTTATGCGTCGTTAATGAGATCGTCCACTGTGGCCGCTACCAGCGACATTAAAACGATCACAAAAAAAAAAAAAAACGATCGCATTAGTATGCGTCGTTATTGTGATCGCTAGCGGGAGCATTCAGTGTGGCAGTACCTCCTGTTCTGTGGGGGTGAGGGGGTTAAGCTTCTGCCCCGACAGGTAGAAGCGACTCACCCAGCTGGCCGCGGTGCAGTGTCCTTTGGTCGGTCGGGGGAGCGGAGAGTGAGGAGCCCGAGGAGGCCGTCAGTAATGGCCGCCGAGCTAGAGGAGAGAAGCCGGAAGAGGAGAGGCAGGATAAAGCGCGCGCTCAGAGCACTTCCTGCCCGCGAAAGCTTCAAAAAAGGCGCGCGACTCACTCTGCTCTCCGCTCCCCCCGTTTCCCATGTCCTGCAGGCATCCACTTGCGGACAAAAGTACACAATCACTACTCTGAAAACATATAGCAGCAGCCGCTGAAGCACTCAAACACATTATTAAAATGTTGAGTACTCACCCAGCTGGCGCCACAGGGACCCCCAGGGATTTGTGGCGCTGTGCCCGTAGCTTCCCCCCAGGGCGGGGAACGCAGTGACCCCAGAAGCGCGGTTTGCGTCCCCGCCAGGGAAGCAATCCTCATCCCCCAGGGCCGGCAGGGTTCTGCAGGGACCTCCTTAAAGGGTAATACAGATCCGCCAAGGGAGAGGTGGGGGTCCAGCAGCGCTGAGACCCCTGAGACCTCTAGACCACGGGGGTCAAAGTCTCTGTCCGATAAAAATAAAAAACATTTCTGAGAAGCTGCTCCAGCAGCGACTATCCTCTGTGACCTCAAATTTTAGACTGGAGAGCTGGAGTAGGAGGAGCCCAAGCTGGAGGGGCCGGTCAACACTCTTTTTTAATCTGAGGTGTTCTATCCTGTGTGGGCTCCGCCTACCCACTGGTAATGAATGTGTCCTTCTTCCTTCCATCTGCTGCTGAAATACGTATTTCCCGCGGCAGAGAAGTGCGGGATTGCCGCGGAAATTTCCGCAGCAATTCCGCAACGTGTGCACATAGCCTTAATGTAAAAAATGATTCTAATACTGTGACCACACACACCTTCAATAGCAGCTGGGAATATTTTAAACCTGATGGGACTGGTATTATGTAGTTTGAAATCCATTTCAGACGGACTGTAATTATAATATTAAGATGAGAATTTTAAACATTCCAGCTATAGAATGAAAAAGCTCATGAGTACAATTGAAAATATAAATCTGGTATTGCTGTAACCGTACCAGCTCAAGGATTAAATGGGTCGTATCACTTTTAGCACATGGTGAATGGCGCAAAAGAAAAATAGATAAAAGCAATTACTGAATTGCTGGTTTTTGTTCTTAAAAATGTAACTTAAAAATCTGAACAAAATGCGATCAACAAAACGGTATTTACCCCAAAATGTTACCAAAAATGAGCCCTCATACAGCTCTTTTCGTCAAACAATAAAAAAGTTACAGCTCTCAGAGAATATGACGATGAAATAACTTTATTTTCTAAAACAAATAACATTTTTACTCTGTGATAGCAGTAAAACCTATAAAAACAGAGATAAATCTGGTATTGCTGTAATCGCACCAGCCTGAAAATAAGTCCGCCTTGTTACTTTTACCACATTGTGAACCGCGCAAAATAAGAACTGTTCTTGTACTGCTGTCTTATTTGTTCATTCTGCCTCACAAAAATCAGAACAAGGCTTGGCTCAGTTATCCCGCACTCTCTGCCGAGCGCTTATGTCGGAGATTCTGTGAAAATTCCAAAGCGTTGATCCAGACAAAACCCCTGATAGAACCACTTACTTATGAGGCAGATGGAGCCACTTTGGACTCCTGCTGGTCTCTGTTCCTGCAATGACCCGTCATCTTAGTCGTCTTTTAACCATAGTGACCAAGCAAAATTTTTTAAATCTGACCAGTGTCACTTTGTGGTAATAACTCTGGATTTCTTCAACATATCTAATTGATTTTGAGAATGTTTTTTCGTGACATATTGTACTTTATGATAATGGCAAATTGATGTTGATATTTTTGTGTTTATTTATACAAATATCAGAAATGGTACAAAAATTTTAAAAAATGTTCAATTTTCAAACTTTGATTATTCCTTTAATCCAGATAATCAAACCACACAAAAACATTCATAAATAACATTTCCCTCTTGTATACTTTATATCAGCACCATTTGCAAAATGTTTTATTTTGTTCACATTTTAGGAGGTTTAAAAATGTAGCATTTTTTCAACAAACACAAAACTTTTTTTTTAGGGACCTTTTAAGTTTTGAAGTGACTTTGGGGGTCCTATATATTGGAAACCTCCAAAAAGTAATACTGTTTTAAAAAAGAACACCCCTCAACGTGTTCAAAATTGCTGTGAAGTAGTTTATTAACCCCTCAGGTGCTTTTCAGGAATTAATGCAAAATGGCATGACAGGAATGAAGAAATTGATTTTTACCACTTAAATGTTGATAACTTTGGCCGCTTTAGCTGGCAGACTTTAAGGCCATTATTTGGCCATGAATTGCCCTGGCAAGCACCAGGACCACACGATCAAGATCTTAGGGTGGCGATGGGGTTGAAGAGGAGCCCTCGCACTCTGTTTACCATCTAGATGCTGTAGTCATTATTGACAGCAGCATTTTAGGGGTTAAATAACTATAGTCTGTACCAGCACAAATCATGGCAGATGCAGCAAGTTGTCAGCTATATTGTACAGCTGACAGCTACAGGATTATCACCCGTCGGGGGGATGCTAGTCTCTTATAACACAGGTCAGTAAAAAGACGTATTGGTGGTTACTTATAGGTTAAGCGCACAAGTGTGGTCGACCACAATTCTGTGAACGCCTAAAAAGATGGATACCACTGGAGCAGATGCCAAACTGAATCCAAAGTGACTCCAGCAGCCACATTATAGTAAGTTACTGATAGCGATCAAAAAAATGTTATGTACCCCGAAATGTTACCAATAAAAACTCTAATTTATCCTGCACAAAACGAGCCCCACTGTGCCTAAATCACAGTAAGTGGCCACATGTTGGCATTACTGTAGCAGGGTGAGTCTAATTAATATATGGCATATTTGCAATTCTCCAGTATAAAGCACTGTGTGGATGTTATGCAATAGTCACTGTAAAAGGAGATTAATTAAGAGGTGCAATTTCTACAACAGGGTCACTTTTGAGGTTTTTCTACTGTTCTGACACCTTAGGGGCTCTCTGTGAACTATTCTAGCAGCCTTCTCAGCCCTGACGTGTTGTCAAACAGTAGTTTCGGACAACATATGGGGCATCACCGCGTTTGGGAGAAATTGCACAATAAATCGTGGGCTCTAGTTTCACCTATTATTCCCTTCACGACCTATACTTTTGAACGATACCATTGATTTTACCATATAATGTACTGGAAAATGAGAAAAAAAATCCTAGTGCGGTGAAATTGCAAAAAAAAAAGTGGAATTCCACTATTTTTTTTTTTTTCTCTCCATGTTCACTAAATGCTTAAACTGAAACTGACCTGCCATTATGATTCTTCAGGTCATTACCAAGTTTGCAGATACGAAACGTATACCGTATTTTTCGGACCATAAGACGCACTTTTTTCCCTCCATATTTGGGAGGAAAGTGTGGGTGCGTCTTATGGTCGGAATGTAACGTGGGGAGGGGGGCAGGGGGCGGCGGTGGAGTAGGATCGCAGGAGGCAGGAAAATATCCCCTCTGCTGCAGGAAACTGGAGCTGGGGAAACCACTGGTCCTGATACTTAAGTGCAGTGAATATTCATTAGCCGCTTCCCCGCCCACCTGTCAGCTGAGCAGGGAGCAGCAAATGACAGAGCCACATGGTTTCCCCAGCACTGGAGTCCTGCAGCAGCTGGGGAGATCTGTGTCCGAAGGAGGCAGCAGGAGGGATCGCATACCTGACAGCACAGCCTGGGGCTGTGCTGATGCGATGCTGAATGCTCCTGTGGAGGACCTGTGATGAGGTCATGAAGAGGGCTGGCTGGAGCATCACATGACCGCACAAAGCCCTGCCTCTTCATGATGTCATCACAGGTCCTGCAGACACACTGTACAAGAAAGAATTAATTAAAAGGTTAGTATTACAGCACATAAAAAGCACTCTGCCATCCTGTGGTGGACTATAACTCCCAGCATGCCATAGCATCTGCAGGACATGCTGAGAGTTATAGTTCTCCCATGGGATCTTAAAGCAACACTCCAGTGTTATTATTCAGTGCTGGAGTGTGGCTTTAAATATAAGCGCTATGCCCCCATTCTTCGGCCGGGGTCACACATGCGAGAAATTTGCACGATTTTCGTGCGAGTCTCTCGCATGAACACCTGGCACTGCCGCCAGCACTCGGACCGGAGCGTCTTCACATAGTACAGACACCACACTGGTCCCACAGCACCATCTTCTACCCATAGCTTCCAACATAATAACATACTATTATATATAAATAACACCACATATAATAGAATGTTATTTATGTTATTAAATATTTTACCACATTTTTTGCTTCAAACATATTTTTCCCTATTTTCCAGCTCTAAAACCTGGTGCGTCTTATAGTCCGGTGCGTCTTATAGTCCGAAACATACGGTAGGTTCTTCTTTATTTATGTGGTGAAAAGAAATTCCAAATCTTGTAAAAAAAAAAAATAAATAAATAAAAAGGGCAATTTTCTGAGACTCCATTTTTCGGGATCTGGGGCTGGGTGAGGGTTTATTTTTTGCCTACAGCCGGCGTCCATAGCAGATCAGCAATGACAAGCACGGGGTCTTCTGCAGAACCCCTGATTGTCATGCCAACCCTTCGGCGCCCTGCGATCATGTGACATGGCAGTAATGACTCGCTTTCGGTAAGCGCGAGTTAAATGCCGCTGTCAAAGATTGTTAGGTGGATTGCAAAATCACCTGCGGCTGTTAGGGGAACATGACAGCAGATCAAATCAGTTGTCATGTGCCGGAAAACATGCAGGCTCAGAGCCGGAGCCCACATCAAAGGGGGATACATGACCTAAGACGTACCTATACGTCATAGACAGTGAAGGGGTTAACCCTTTTGTGACTGACAAATTTGCAGCAAATATGCACCTATGGGTTCAAAATACTCATTACACCCCTAGATGAATTCCTTAACAGTGAAGTTTCCAATATGGGATCACCTGGGGGAGGTGAAAGGGGGTTCTGCTGACCTGGCACTTCAGGGGCTCAGCTAATGGAGCCCACAATCTATTCAAATGGAATCTGCTTTCTAAATGCCAAGTAGCGCTCCTTCCCATCTGATCCCTGCTGTGAACTCAAACAGCAGTGTACAACTGCGTATGGGCTACGGCCACGTTCAGTTAAAATTGCATGTCAAACTATGGATTCCGTTTTCTCCTGTTACACCTTGTGAAATTATAAATTTGGTGCTAAAGCAGTATTTTGGTGGAAATAATGTTATTTTTTTGTTTTGACATCTAAATGTTATAAAATCTTGTGACTCACCTGTAGGGTAAAAATGTTCAGTACACACCTAGATGAATTCTTTGAGGGGTCTAGTTTCAAAAATGAGATCATTTGTAGGGGATTTCTACTGTTTTGGCGTGTCGGGGGTTTTGCAAATGCGACATGGCATTCACAATCTATTCAAGACAAATTTACACTCCACAAATTAAATGGCTTTCTTTCCTTTCCAAGCCTTACCAGTTGCTCAAACGGCAGTTTATTCGGTCTCCCATGATAGCACCACAAGAGAGGGGATCCGCCCTTCAGGGACAGGAAACCTACAGACATAAAAGGGCGGCACCTCTCTCCCGCATCAGTTGGTTTCCTGTCCCTGACTGGCAAACCTCTTCAGGCATACTTGTGGAAGACTGAAGGTTAGCCCAGGCCTGGCAGCTCGGCTTAGGCATCAGGGGTCCCCTGCCTCAGCCTGTCCGATATGCTGGAAGCGCCGCAGTGCAGAGGTCTGCATATGTGGGCGACAGCAGTAGAAGCATACTCCGGGGAGGAGAGGGTGCTTGATGTGGTCCGTCGCCGCTGGTGTGGGTAAGTAGGGCTGCGGGGGTGTCCGTCTCCCGGAGCTGCGCCGGGCTCGTGGTGGTGTTCTCCCGGATTACTAGCGGCGCCGGCGGCGTGCGTCTGATCGCCAAGGCTTGTGTGAGGACATACTGCGCGCCCTGATGACGTGGCCCGGGCACGACCTCGGTGATGTGGTCGGGTGGCGCAGCCCTGATGGTGCGGCCGCGGCGTGTCTCGGGGACGTACGCGTGGCATGTGCGTTGGTGACGCAGCCGGTCGCGCCTCTATGATGTCGCCGGTAAAGATGGCGGCTGCAGCGGTGAGTTGTGACTTGTATTGTAAAAGGCAGAGAACTCCTGAAGAATATTCTTTTAACCACGATGTGTGTTTGGAAACCTGAAGTAGTTAAAAGTCGCTCTAAACACAAGGAGTGTGCAGAGTCTCGCTGCCAGAGTACTATGAGAAAAAGCTGTGCTGCCCATGCATACTGCGTTTAGTCGCAGAAGAGACTCCAGACTTTACTTCTAGTCTAAGGGAGATGGTCCAAGCAGAGGTCAGGGGTTCAGTAAGGTCCCTTTCCCAGGAGATGGTCTTTAAGGGAAGAGAACCCAGATCTCCGGTGTAGGGTCGGAGAGTAACTCAGGGGAAGTAATATCGGGTCATCCCCCTCATCGTCATCCTCTTCAGAAGCCCGGTCAAGCCGCTCCTGTTTCCCACTTGACCAGGTGAACCGGCTAGTAACATAGTTACATAGTTATTAAGGTTGAAGGAAGACTTTAAGTCCATCTAGTTCAACCCATATCCTATCCTAACCTGCCCTAACATGTTGATCCAGAGGAAGGCAAAAAAAAACCCAAGTGGCAAACAGTAAGCTTCACATTGGGGAAAAAAAATCCTTCCCGACTCCACATACGGCAATCAGACTAGCTCCCTGGATCAACGCTGTATCTAGGAAACTAGTGAATATAGCCTGTAATATTATACTTTTCAAGAAAGGCATCCAGTCCCCTCTTAAATTTTAGTAAGGAATCACTCATTACAACATTAGACGGCAGAGAGTTCCATAGTCTCACTGCTCTTACAGTAAAGAATCTGCATCTGTGATTATGGCTAAACCTTCTTTCCTCCAGACGTAGAGGATGCCCCCTCGTCCCCGTCACAGGTTTAAGAGTAAAAAGATCATTAGAAAGGTCTTTGTACTGTCCCCTCATATATTTGTACATTGTAATAAGATCACCCCTAAGCCTTCGTTTTTCCAAACTAAATAACCCCAAGTGTAATAACCTGTCTTGGTATTGCAGACCCCCCAGTTCTCTAATAACCTTGGTCGCTCCTCTCTGCACCCGCTCCAGTTCAGCTATGTCTTTCTTATACACCGGAGACCAGAACTGCACACAGTATTCTAAGTGTGGTCGCACCAGTGACTTGTATAGAGGTAAAATTATGTTCTCCTCATGAGCATCTATGCCTCGTCTAATGCATCCCATTATTTTATTTGCCTTGGCAGCAGCTGCCTGACATTGGCCACTAAATGTGAGTTTGTCGTCCACCCATACACCCAAGTCTTTTTCAGTGACAGTTTTGCCCAGTGTTTTACAATTAAGCACATAATTATACATCTTATTTGTTCTACCCAAGTGCATGACCTTACATTTATCCCCATTAAAGCTCATTTGCCATTTATCAGCCCAAGCTTCTAGTTTACATAAATCCTCCTGTAATATAAAATTATCCTCCTCTGTATTTATTACCCTGCAGAGTTTAGTGTCATCTGCAAATATTGAAATACTACTCTGTATGCCCCCTACAAGGTCATTAATAAATATGTTAAAGAGAAGCGGCCCCAATACTGACCCCTGTGGTACCCCACTGCTAACCGTGACCCAGTCCGAGTGTGCTCCATTAATAACCACCCTTTGTTTCCTATCCATGAGCCAGTTCTTAACCCACTTACACATATTTTCCCCTATCCCCATTGTTCTCATTTTATGTATCAACCTTTTGTGTGGCACTGTATCAAAAGCTTTTGAGAAGTCCATGAACACCACGTCCACTGCATTCCCTTGGTCCAGTCCTGAACTTACCCCTTAATAAAAGCTTATCAGATTAGTCTGACAAGAACGGTCCCTTGTAAACCCATGCTGATACTGTGTCATGAGGTTATTCAGCTTCAGATACTCCAATATAGTATCCCTTAAAAAACCCTCCAGGATTTTACCCACAGTAGATGTTAAGCTCACTGGCCTATAATTTCCAGGTTCAGTTTTTGCCCCCTTTTTGAATATTGGCACCACATTTGCTATACGCCAGTCCTGTGGTACAGACCCCGTTATTATGGAATCTTTAAAGATTAAAAATAAAGGTCTATCTATAACTGTACTTAATTCCTGCAGTACTCGGGGTGTATCCCATCCGGGCCCGGGGATTTGTCAACTTTAGTGATTTTTAGACGCCGCCGTACTTTCTGCTGGGTTAAGCAGGTGACATTTAATGGAGAATTTTTTTTATCTCTGATCATGTTATCTGTCATGGGATTTTCTTGTGTAAATACAGTTGAAAAAAAGTCATTTAGCATATTGGCTTTTTCCTCATCCTCATCCACCATTTCACCCAGACTATTTTAAGGGACCAACACTATCATTTTTTAGTTTCTTGCTATTTATGTAGTTAAAGAATATTTTGGGATTATTTTTACTTTCTCTGGCAATGAGTCTCTCTGCCTCAATCTTTGCTGTCTTGATTTGCTTTTTACAGAATTTATTCAGTCTTCTGTATTTATTTAATGCCTCTTCACTACCTACTTGCTTTAATTCCCTAAACGCTTTCTTTTTGTCCCTTATTGCGCCCCTTACAGCTCTATTTAGCCATAGTGGTTTCCTCCTAACTCTAGCATGTTTATTCCCATAGGGTATATACTGTGCACAGGTCCTATTCAGGATACTAATAAACGTCTCCCATTTTCTTTGTGTATTTTTATGTCTCAGGATATCGTCCCAGTTTATTGCACCAAGATCATCTCTCATCCGTTGGAAATTTGCCTTCCTGAAGTTTAGTGTCCTTGTAACCCCTCGACTACACATCTTATTAAAGGATACATGAAAGCTTATTATTTTGTGATCACTATTACCCAAGTGACCCCCAACCCTTATATTTGATATGCGGTCTGGCCTGTTGGTTAATATTAGGTCTAGCAGTGCCCCCCCCTCTTGTTGGGTCCTGAACTAGTTGTGAAAGATAATTGTCTCTCATAGTTGCCAAAAACTTTTTACCTTTGCTGGAACTACAGGTTTCTGTTCCCCAGTGTATTTCAGGGTAGTTGAAGTCCCCTAAATCAGATCTCTGGTGTAACAAAACGCTATTCAGCAAATAAAAAGTAACAAAGGAGCAAAGCATAAGTGCAGACAAAAACGGAGCACAATTGCAGCGCCAGACCCCCAAAAGGGGACAGGCTGCAATCCACTGCAAGCAGCAAACCAGCAATGAAAATCAAAAAGAGAAAGAAAAAACAGCAAACACTTATCTGAAGGAGAGCAGGAAACTAGCAGTGCTTCAAGCAAGACCAGAAGGAACAATTGATAACCGTTAAGGCTGCTGGGAACTCAGGCCACTTATATCCTACCATTCAGCACCAGCTGAAGGCCATTCATTAATCAGTTCATTACCCTCAGCAACCACCGGAGGGAGCCCCAGCTCAGAAGCCACCTCCAGCATATTCACAACAGTACCCCCCCCTTGAGGAGGGGTCACCGAACCCTCACCTGCGCAACCAGGCCGATCAGGATGGACTCGATGATAGGCACGGATAAGTCTCCCAGCATGAATGTCCGAAGCAAACACCCAAGAATTGTACTCCTGACCATAACCTCTCCACTTAACCAAATACTGGAGTTTCCGTCTAGCAAAACGAGAATCCAATATCTTCTCAACCACATACTCCAAATTGCGCTCAACCAAAACAGGGTCGGGAGGTGCAGCCATAGGAACCACTGGTTCGACAAACCTCTTCAATAAGGACTTGTGGAACATGTTATGGATCTTAAATGTCCCTGGAAGAAGCAAATGGAAGGAAACCAGATTAATAATTTCCATGATCTTATAAGGTCCAATGAACCTTGGCTTAAATTTTGGAGATGCAACCTTCATATGGATATTCCTTGAGGACAACCAAACCAA
This sequence comes from Oophaga sylvatica, assembly GCA_033576555.1. NCBI lineage: Eukaryota > Metazoa > Chordata > Amphibia > Anura > Dendrobatidae > Oophaga > Oophaga sylvatica. Next base: position 660,056,663 of record JARQOD010000001.1, read on the forward strand.
GTCCCCCACTTTAAAACGAGGACCATCAGTCCTATGCCGGTTGGCAAACCGCTGGGCCTTCTCCTGAGAGAGAGACAACCTCTCCACCACCTGGTCCCAAATCTGCTGCATACGCTGCACAATAGAGTCAACCCCCGGACAGACAGAAGCCTCCGCCTGTCCTGAAAAAAATCGAGGGTGAAACCCGGAATTGCAGAAAAATGGAGACATCAAGGTGGCAGAGCTAGCTCTATTAAGAGCAAACTCAGCCAAAGGCAAAAAAGAGACCCAGTTATCTTGATCAGCAGACACAAAACATCTCAAATAAGTCTCCAAGGTCTTGTTTGTTCTCTCGGTTTGTCCATTGGTCTGAGGATGAAAAGCAGAGGAGAAAGATAATTGAACACCAAGTTTAGAACAAAATGTCCTCCAAAATCTGGAAACAAACTGGACTCCTCTGTCAGACACAATGTTCTCTGGAATGCCATGTAACCGAACCACATGCTGAAAGAACAAAGGCACCTACTCGGAGGAGGAAGGCAACTTAGGTAATGGCACAAGATGTATCATCTTGGAAAACCTATCACAGATTACCCAGATAACGGTCATTTTCTGAGACAGGAAGGTCAGAAATAAAATCCATAGAAATATGGGTCCATGGCCTCTTGGGTACAGGTAATGGCATTAACAAACCACTAGAACGAGAGCAAGGCTTGGAACGTCCCTGACGTCACGAGACAAAGTAGGCCACCAAAAAGAGTGACTTACCAAGTCTCTGGTACCAAAAATCCCGGGATGACCAGCCAACGCGGAACAATGAATCTCAGACATCACACTCTTTTTCCACTGGTCTGGAACAAACAACTTCCCAACAGGGCAGCGCTCAGGTTTATCCTCCTGACACCCTTCCAGAGCCAGTTTCAAATTGGGCGAAATGGCGGAAAGAACCACACCCTCTTTAAAAATAACAGCAGGATCAGATAACTCAGGAGAATCTGTAAAGAAACTCCTCGAGAGGGCATTGGCCTAGACATTCTTAGTGCCAGGAAGAAAGGAAACCACAAAATTAAAACGTGTGAAAAACAAGGCCCACCTGGCCTGTCTAGGATTAAGTCGCTTGGCTGATTCGAGATAAATCAGGTTCTTATGGTCCGTGAGGACCACCACCTGATGTTTGGCTCCTTCCAGCCAATGTCTCCACTCTTCAAAGGCCCACTTCATGGCCAAGAACTCCCGATTACCCACGTCATAATTACGTTCAGTTGGAGAAAATTTTCAAGAGAAAAAGGCACAAGGGTTACTCTTAGAGGTCTCTGGATCCCTTTGGGACAAAATGGCACCTGCCCCAATCTCAGAGGCATCAACCTCCACCTGAAACGGCAGAGAAACATCAGGCTGCGGTAGAACAGGAGCAGAAATGAATCTCCGCTTAAGTTCCTGAAACGTAGAAACTTCCTCAGAGTCCAATTCACCACATCGGAACTCTTTTTGGTCAAATCAGTCAATGGTTTAACAATACCAAAGAAATTACCAATAAATTTACAATAAAAATTGGCAAAACCAAAAAATCTCTGAAGAACCTTCAATGAAGTAGGTTGAACCCAATCACGGATGGCCTGAACCTTGACCGGGTCCATTTCAGTAACAGACGGAGACAAAATGAATCCCAGAAATGAGATCTTCTGTACGCCAAAAAGACACTTTGATCCCTTCACATACAGTGCATTCTCTCTCAAAATCTGGAACACAGTCCGAACATGTTTCACATGAGAGTCCCAGTCATTGGAAAAAAATCAAGATATCATCCAAATAAACAATCAGAAATTTATCCACAAAATCCCTGAAAATATCATTCATGAAGGATTGGAAACGGAAGGGGCATTGGTAAGCCAAAAAGGCATCACTAGGTACTCAAAATGTCCCTCTGGGGTATTAAATGCCGTCTTCCTTTCATCCCCGTGCTTAATGCAAATAGGGTTATACGCCCCCCTGAGGTCAAGCTTGGTAAACCAACTAGCACTTTTCACTCTGGAAAATAGGTCAGAAATCAAAGGTAATGGATATTGTTATTTAACAGTGATCTTATTCAGGAGGCAATAATCGATACACGGCCTCAATGAACCATCCTTTTTGGCCACAAAGAAAAAACCGGCGCCCAAGGGTGAAGATGATGGTCTGATATTGTTAGAACCCTCTTGTTAGGTTTTTTCCCTATTTAGTCTGGCTCCGCCCTTCTGGCTTTGCTGGACTTCATTGTATTTCTACTTTTAAGCTAGCCGGGTGCTTAGGTGCCTTACTCAGTCAGTTTTGCTTGATCTTAGGATCTCTAAGTAATTTGTTTTCTGTTTTATTTTCCCTGCTACAATTTCTGTTAGGAGGTGTCCACCTTTTCTCCCAGTCCCTAGATCTTGTAGGGATTCCTCCCTCGCAACTATAGGTCTTCGTTCAGACTAGCTGAGGACTTTAGCGGGTCTGGTCGCAGGATCAGGTTCCCCGTTACATCGTAGGGATCCAGCTTAGTTCTATTGTAGGGACAGAATTCCCATCTTTCCTTAGTACTTGTAGCAGATCATAACAGTAAGTCCAGCCCAAAAAAAAAATAAAAAATCTCTAAGGAAAGATTTTCTGTTTCCTTCATGGTGTCGGTTCAGGATTTGGCTCAACGCCTGCAGGGTCTTTCTCTGGAGGTAGCTGAGATCCAGCAGCACGTGAGTAGTTGTTCTGGAGCACATTTCGTGGAGCCAAAGGTACGTTTGCCTGATTTATTTTTTGGTGAACAACAAGATTTTTTTTCTTTTAAAAATGCTTGCTTGTATTTCCGTTTGAGACCCAGATCCTCTGGTGATGAATCACAGCGCATAGGGTTCATAATGTCACTTTTGCGCAAAGACCTCAGGACTGGGCCTTTTCTCTGCAGCCTAGTGATCCATGATTTAGATCAGTGATAGTTTTTCTGCTTTGGGGTTATTGTATGACGATCCTGATCGTGTCTCATCAGCTGAGACAGAGTTGAGACGTTTGAGACAGGGATCAGGTAATGTGGAAAAATATTGTACTCACTTCCGTAGGTGGTCCACTCAGGTGGGTGGAACGATTCAGCTTGAAAAGTTTATTTCTTGCAGGGTTAAGTGAAAGGGTTAAAGATTTGCTGATTGCTTTCCTGTACCTGGTAATTTGCAAGAGGCTATGCAATTAGCCATACGGTGGATAGGAGACTGCGTGCAAGGGTTAATGAGAGTAATCTGCCTTGTCAGCTCCAAGTCTGGAGAGGGATTGTACTGACATTGGAGAGCGATGGAAATTGGAGCAATGACACTCACTCTCGGGAAAAAGACCGTAGATTTGCTGAAGGTTTGTGTTTCATTGTGGCAAATCTGACCATTTCATTAAGAACTGTGTGCTCCGTATGAATAAAAAAAAAAAAAAAGTCAGTTTCGCCCTTATAGCTTGTTTAAACAATAAAGGTGTCTTCTTTCTGCTACCACTGCTGTTGAGGAGGAATTAATGGAGTTTCGGTATTTGTGGATTGTGGTTCAACTCTCAATGTGATTGATGGAAATTTTTGGAAAAACTAAAATTAAAACCCAAACTTCTGTCTTCCCCTATTAATGTGGTTGCTGTGGATGGTTCTCCCTTGAAAAATGTTACTCACCAATCTGTGAATTTCCTCTTACATTGATGGTGTTCATCAATAGAATTGGATTTGGTAGTTTTGAATAATTTGCCCTCACGGTGATTTTGGGGTTACCTTGGTTAAAATTGCACAATCCGTACTGATTGGTCTACCAATGAAATTAAGTCCTGGAGTCCTAAGTGTTATGACAAGTTTGTAACGGCGTATTGCTGCTGTAGTTAAGGGGAGTTACCTGTACCTATCCAGGATTTTTGGAAAGTTTTTTCTGATAAGGAATCGCAGGTATTGCCTCCTCATAGAGATTATATTGTGCAATTGAATTTGTCCCTGGAGCAACTCTTCCTAAAAGTCGTTTATTTAATTTGACTATTCCTGAGAGAAAGGCTTTGGAGGAATACATACAGACAAGCTTGGCCGCCGGTCACATTGGCCTTCCAGTCTCCTGTGGCGGTTGGATTTTTTTTTGTTAAAAAAAAAGGACGGCGGTTTACGGCCTTGTCTAGACTTTCGTGAGATTATAAACATCACTGTACGCAATCCTTACCCACTGCCACTGATTCCTGATTTGTTAACCAGTTAGTGGGGCCAAGTGGTTCTCGAAAATTGATCTTCGAGGGGCATACAATTTGTTGCGCATGAAGTAGGGGATGAATGGAAGACTGCGTTTAACACTCCACTGGGTCATTTGAAATTCGGTCATGCTTTTTGCTTTCCAGTGCTCCGGCATTTTTTCAGAATCTTATTAATGACATCCTTAGACCTTTGATCGGCAGAATGTGGTTTGTGTATTTGGATGACATTTTGATTTATTCACCGGATTTGGAGTTCATTGGAGGAGTGTGCGTGAAGTATTACAGTTACTGAGTGATAAATCACTTTTGCCAAGCTAAAAAATGTGAGTTCGCTGTACAGAGACTTAGTTTTTTGGCTACATTGTCTCAGTGAAGGTTTGAGATGGACCCGTGAAATGCAAGCTGTGCAGGATTGGCCTAGACATTGGTGTGAAATCAATACAGAGGTTTTTGGGGTTCGCCAATTATTATAGAAAATTCATTAAAATTTTTCTGTGATTGCCAAACCACCCGACCGATCTCACCAGGAAAGGTGCTGATGCGGCTCAGATGGACTAACTGAGGCCATTGAGGCTTTTGTGTTGCTAAAGGAGAAGTTCAGCTCTGCTCCCATCCTTACGCAGCCTGAATGTGACTAAACATTTTTTGTGAGGTTGATGCTTCTTCTGTGGGGGTCGGCGCGTTGTTGTCTCAGGAAAAGACGGATGGAGTACATCCCTGTGCTTTTTTTCAAAGAAATTTCTGAGTCTGAACTAAATTATGATATCGGTAATCGGGAATTGTTGGCAATTAAACTCGCATTTGAACACTGGCGTAATTTTTTGGAGGGACAGAATTTCCCGTTTAAGTCTTCACCGATCATAAAAATCTGATCTACCTTGATGCTGCCAAACGCTTGAATGCCCGTCAGGCTAGGTGGGCACTGTTTTTCTCACGGTTTAATTTTACCGTTACTTACATCCCAGGTACTAAAAATGTTAAAGCTGATGCTTTGTCTCGCAGCTTTACTCCTATGGTGGGTACTGAGGAGGAGGAAAACATTTTGCAAGAGGGGATTGTTATTGCTGTTTTGGACTCTGTGTTGGAAGATGAGATTCTTAAAGCACAGGAGAATGCCCCATCTAACATGCCGCATGGGAGGTTGTTTGTGCCTGGTACCCGGAGTAGAGATTTGTTTGTTGAATGTCATGACTCTCGGTTGGCAGGTCATCCTGGAATCTCTGAGACCAAGAGACTTGTGGGTCGCAGCTTTTGGTGGCCTGGATGGCAGAATGAAGTCATTAAGTGGGTGCGTCAATGCACGGTGTGTGCTAGATCTAAGTCTTCTCATACTCCTGCTGCTGGGTTGCTTTGCCCTCTGGAGGTCCCTAGTGCACCTTGGACATATTTGGCTATGGACTTTATTACTGACCTTCCCCCCTCTGAGGGTTTCACTGTCATCTGGGTGGTCGTGGACCGTTTTAGCAAGATGTGTCACTTGGTTCCTTTCATCAAACTGCCTTGCGCTAAGACTCTCGCTGAGGCCTTTGTCAAGGAAATTGTCAGACTACATGGTGGTCCTACTGACATTGTTTCCGATAGGGGACCTCAGTTTGTGGCTCGTTTTTGGCGCGCCTTTTGTGACAGGTTGGGAGTTCATTTGTCGTTTTCATCCGGATATCATCCTGAGTCTAATGGCCAGACAGAAAGGAAAAACCAGGATGTTGAGCAGTTCTTGCGTTGTTTTGTGACTGATAATCAAGAGGGGTGGTCTGAGTTTCTGCCACTTGCTGAGTTTGCTCTTAACAACCATACATCCGCTTCTGCTGGTTGTTCGCCTTTTTTTTGTTGTACTGGGAGACATCCGTCGTTTGGGTCATTTTCCAAGTTGGGATCGGCTGTACCTGAAGAGGAGAATTTTTCTGGTGTTTTGGAGAGAGTTTGGACTGATGTGCGTGGTAATCTTCAGGAGGCTAACAAAAGATCCAAAGTGTATTTTGATAGAAAACGACAAGAGGTTTTGTTTGCTATTGGTGACATGGTTTGGTTGTCCTCTAAGAATCTGCGCTTGAGGATTCCGTCTAAGAAATTGGGTCCCAAGTTTGTAGGGCCCTTTAAGGTGCTTCAGGTTATTAACCAATCTGCTGTTAAGCTGGAGCTTCCTACCTCCTGGAAGATTAATCCGGTGTTTCATGTTTCTCTCTTGAAAAAAGCTGAGGTCTCAGATGGAGATGTCTCGGCCACTGTTCCCCTGGTGGTGGAGGACGGGCAATATGAGATTTCTCGCATCCTAAATTCTAGACGGTATAGAGGGAGTTTGCAGTACCTCGTCGCTTGGAAGGGTTATGGACCCGAGGATAACTCATGGGTGAGGTCGGATGATGTTTCTGTGTCTAGACTTGTCAGAGCGTTTCACAAGAGGTTTCCGGATAAGCCTAAGTCCTAGGGGATCTGGAGGATCCTCTTAGAAGGGAGGGTACTGTTAGAACCCTCTTGTTAGGTTTTTTTCAGTTTGCTGGTCGCATGACCTTTTTTCCCTATTTAGTCTGGCTCCGCCCTTCTGGCTTTGCTGGACTTCATTGTATTTCTACTTTTAAGCTAGCCGGGTGCTTAGGTGCCTTACTCAGTCAGTTTTGCTTGGGATCTTAGGATCTCTAAGTAATTTGTTTTCTGTTTTATTTTCCCTGCTACAATTTCTGTTAGGAGGTGTCCACCTTTTCTCCCAGTCCCTAGATCTTGTAGGGATTCCTCCCTCGCAACTATAGGTCTTCGTTCAGACTAGCTGAGGACTTTAGCGGGTCTGGTCGCAGGATCAGGTTCCCCGTTACATCGTAGGGATCCAGCTTAGTTCTATTGTAGGGACAGAATTCCCATCTTTCCTTAGTACTTGTAGCAGATCATAACAGTAATCCAGCCAAAAAAAAAAAAAATCTCTAGGAAAGATTTCGTTTCCCTCATGGTGTCGTTCAGATTGGCTCAACGCCTGCAGGTCTTTCTCTGAGGTAGCTGGATCCAGCACGTGAGTAGTTTTGAGCACATTTGTGGAGCCAAAGGTACAGCTTAGTTCTATTGTAGGGACGAATTCCATCTTCCTAGTACTTGTACAGATCATAACAGATATGACCCTTCTCGAATGATCCTTGATATAAGATCGCATAGCATCGTGTTCAGGTACAGATAATTAAAAGGCGACTTTAGGAATTACAACAGCACTAATTCAATAGCGCAATCGTAGCTCCTGTGAGGGGGCAAGGATGCAGATTTACTTTCACTAAACACATCAGAAAAATCAGTCAAAAAGTCAGGGACATCCTGAGACTGGAGAGAGGCAGAAAACAGGAGTGTCAGTGTTAACCCCGTCCACCGCAGCACATTTTTTGCTACACGGACCCCCAGGTAACCGCTGCATATTGATCACCTATATCGAACAGAATTAAACCTGATATTCGGCATAGCCCTCTTTGCTGGTCACCTACTCACGTAGTCATGTGACTGATGAAGGTCAAGTTCAGGACCGAAACGTTCTGTATTATGTGACACGATTAAAAATCACACTCTACTGAAGTTGAGTTCTGATTTATTTGCATATTTATATGGTGTGGACCTACTCAGATACTCCTATACGGCTGTGCACATGATTATTCATTTGCAGTGTAACACATTGCACCCAATTGGCAGCCCCAATGGTCACAGACACAGATTTCCAATCCAAAACAGGATTATGAGACTGTAACGGAAACTAGTACAATAATGTCATGCAGATAATGCAGCACCAGAAATTTGCAACTCTCCTGATGATCTGGTTCAACCCTCATTATCACCTGAGTAGAAAACTGGGGTTTATTCTCCGCCAAAGGGGTAGAATCAATGCCCAGTAGGGGAATAGACTTCCGCAGAGGTATCATGGGAAACCCACAACGTTTGGCAAAGTCAAAATCCATCAGGTTAATAGCTGCTCCTGAATCAACAAAAGCCTGAGCAGAAAATGTGGACAGGGAGCAAATCAGGGTAACAGTCAACAGAAATTTAGTCTGAACACTACCCAAGACAACTGAGCGTGCAAAACGTCTTCTCCGCTTAGGGCAGACAGAAATAGCATGGGAAGCGTCACCACAGTAGAAACATAACCCATTGCGCTTACGAAACTCATGACGCTGAGCCCCAGAAGTCACTCCATCACACTGCATGGGCTCAGGAACCGGCTCACAAGGCAACACTATCTCACGCATACCTCTGCGCTCACGCAAACGTCTGTCAATTTGAATAGCCAAAGACATAGAATCATTGAGACCAGAGGGAACAGGGAATCCCACCATAACGTCCTTTACTTTTTCTGACAGACCCTTTCAAAAAAGGGCTGCCAAAGCATCATCATTCCATTTGGTCAGGACTGCCCACTTTCGAAATTTCTGACAGTACAACTCAGTGTCTTCAAAACCCTGATTTAATGCCAACAAGATCTTTTCAGCTTGATCAGTGACATTAGGTTCATCGTACAATAACCCCATAGCCTGAAAAAATACATCAATATCATTCAAAACAGGATCCCCGGGTGTCAGGGAAAAAGCCCAATCCTGAGGGTCGCCGCGCAGCAGGGAGATGACAATTTGAACCTGCTGTGCCGCGTTCCCTGAGGACTTAGGCTTTAAGGCAAAAAACAACTTACAGTTATTTTTGAAATTCAGAAATTTAGATCGATCCCCCAAAAACAAATCTGGCATGGGGATCCTAAGTTCCACAACCGGCAACCCAGCAAGATAGGTAGCAATACTCCGAACCTCAGTGGCAAGCTGATCCACACGGACAGACAACTGTGCAAACTCCATTGAGAGAGAGAAAAAAAAAAAATTCCTCCTCAGCACCCAGAGAAAAGAGGGGAAAAAAATGCAACAAACAGTTTCCTTATTACTATTTTCCCCTTGTGTGAGTACCATACAATTTTCAGTTTTTTGGGCCAGTTATACTGTTATGTTTCGGTAACTGAGGAGAAATAGCAAAAAAAAATAGCAAAAGCAGCAATACACAAGAGAGGCTGGAACCTATTGGATTGCAGTAACCTGAACTAACCACACAACTAGAAGTAGCTGTGGAGCGTTCCTACATTGATCCTAGACGCCTCGTCACAGCCTGAGAGATAACTACACCTAAAGGCAGAAAGAGGAAAGCTATCTGCCCCGGAGCAGATCCCCAAAGAAAATAGGAAGCCCACAAACATATAATGGCGGTTAGACAAGAAGAAAGCACGGACACAGACAGAAAATAGAGTGAGCAAACGCTGGGGCCCAATCTGTCTAGACAGAAAAGTACAGGAAAGAATTCTAACTGCAATCCAACAAAAACTCTAACAAAAATACCAACATTTCTGATTGCCAAAAAACCTGAGATCACACTATCTCATCCACCTAAATCAGATCTCTGGTGTAACAAAACACTATTCAGCAAATAAAAAGTAACAAAGGAGCAAAGCAAAAGTGCAGACAAAAACAGAGCACAATTGCAGCGCCAGACCCCCAAAAGGGGACAGGCTGCAGTCCACTGCAAGCAGCAAACCAGCAATGAAAATCAAATAGAGGAAAAAAAAACAGCAAACACTTATCTGAAGGAGAGCAGGAAACTAGCAGTGCTTCAAGCAAGACCAGAAGGAACAATTGATAACCGGCAAGGCTGCTGGGAACTCAGGCCACTTATATCCTACCATTCAGCGCTAGCTGAAGGCCATTCATTAATCAGTTCATTACCCTCAGCAACCACAGGAGGGAGCCCCAGCTCAGAAGCCACCTCCAGCATATTCACAACAGGGTACATTTGTTTGGTCCAGTATTGGATGAACTCTTAGAGAAGGCAGGGCACAGCAAGAAAAAGTTTCCTACCTTCGCAGTGCCTTCATATAAGCATGACTCCAGCAGGACGTGGCCCAGCCGTAGGAGGTCAGCTAAACATAAGAGCAGATGGGACAGCAAGAAAAAAGGTAGAAGATATATGTTCAGTTCCTCCCGGGATCGCAAGAAACCCCAATGACTGCCGACCCAGGTGGGAGGGAGGCTGACAGTCTTCTATCCAGCCTGGTCAAAGATTTCGAACAGTCCATGCACTCTTGATATCATTAAGACAGGACTTAAAGTTCAATTCCAGAAAAGACCTCAGGATAGGTTTGTGTTAACCCCCATTCGTTCTTCACCTGCAGAGCAACAGGCGTTGGAGTCAGAGGTCCAGGAATTACAACAGAAGGCAGTCTTGATAGAGGTTCCTGCGTCACAAAGAGGTCAGGGGTTCTATTCCCCCTCTTCCTGATTAAGAAAGCACCTTTCAGACTGTTATCATCTTGAAAGGTCTCAATAGGTTCTTAATGATCTGTTCCTTCAAAATAGTCAGTAAGGTCAGCAATAAAACTGCCCTTTAAAAATTGCTTCATGGTAGTATTAGATTTTAAGGACGCCTACTATCATGTTCCAATACATGCAGACCACCAGCCGTACCTTAGAGTTGCAGTTTCACTGGGGGGGTGATATAAATCACTTCCAGTTCAGAGCCCTTCCGTTTGGGGTCGCCATTGCTCCCCGGGTATTTACTAAGGTGGTCGCAGAAGTCATGGCGTATCTTCATTTGCAGGACATACTGATGATCCCCTATCTGGATGACTTTTTAATTGTGGGCCACTCAGTCCGACACTGCACTTCTCAGTTAGAGAGAGCAATGTCTGTTCTACTGAAATTGGGGTGGCTTATTAATGTTAAAAAGTCATGGTTGCAGCCCCTAAAGGTGCAGGAATTTCTGGGGCTCGTCCTGGACTCTGAGGCTCAGGAATGTCGGCTACCAGAATCAAAGGTTGACAGTATTCAGCGACAGGTGCTCAGGGCGGTGAATAATCTGTCGATGTCAGCGATGTTACTCTTGGGCTCAATCATGTCTTGCATTCCGGCGGTTCTCTGGGGCCAATTCCACTCTAGGGCCCTGCAGTGGGATGTGTTGCATAATGATCGTCAGCTAGGACGGTGCCTAGAGAGTAAATTTTCTTTGTCCCCCTCTACTATTCAGTCCTTGGGTTGGTGGTTTCACTTATCAAGCCTGTGTAAAGGAGTTCCCTGGGTAAACCATATCTCCCGGGTAGTTTCTACGGACGCTAGCCCCAGGGGCTGGAGGGCTCATATGCGGAATATGTGGGTCCATGGGAAGTGGACACATTCTAAGCAGGGGGAGTCATCTAACTGATGCAGGAGAGAGGTGCCGCCCTTTTATGTCTGTAGGCTTCCTGTCCCTGAAGGGCGGATCCCTCTCTTGTGGTGCTGTCATGGGCTCCGAAAAACACCGCTACCGGTAAGTAGCTAAGCATTTTTGATCACATATGAGGTATCTTCATGTTTGGAATAAATTGCATAACAAATTATGGGGTCCATTTTTTCCCATTACCATTGTGAAAATTACAAATTTGGGGCTAAAATGATATTTTAGCAGAAAAAATTTAATTTTCATTTTCACATCCACATTTTAAAAAGTTCTATGAAGCTCATACGGGCTCAACAAGCTCCACACACCCCTATATGAATTCTTTTATGGGTTTAATTTGCAAAATGGGGTCACTTGTAGGGGTTTCTGCTGCTTTGGTGCCTCAGGCTAAGTGCACACGTCAGGAATTTGTGCAGAATTTTCCTGAGCAAAACCTGACTTTTTCCGCGGTAAAAACGCGTGTTTTTTTCCGCATTTTTGGTGCATTTTCTGCGCGGATTTTGCGCGTTTTTCCCCGCGATTTTTCCCTGAACTTTCTAGGTCAATAATATAGCAGGAAAAATGCTAGAATTCAGCGAAATTAATGAACATGTTTGTTCTTTTTCCGAGATGCGTTTTTTTCGCGGAAATAAACGCACCATTTGCACAAAAATTGCGGAATTCATTCTAAATGATAGGATGCTTAATTCATGCGTTTTTGACGCGTTTTTCCCCCGAAATAACGCGAAAAAAACGCAAATAATCCTGAACGTGTGCACTTAGCCTTAGGGGCTCTGCAAATGAGACATCGTTTCAGCAATCTATTCCAGCTAAATTTACATTCCAAACACTAAGGTTATGTGCACACGTTGCGGATTTGTTGCGTTTCCGCAGGTTTTTTTCCTTGCAGAAATGCTCCAAAAATGCAATGGATTACTTAAGCAATGTTCATCAATGACATTCCTGAATTGTTGTGCACATGCTGCGGAAATTTCCGTCCTTATTTGCAGCGTTTTATTTTCCGCAGCGTGTCAATTATTTTTGCGGATCTGCAGCATTTCTCACCCATTGACTTCAATTGAGTCAGTCAAATCTGCAGCAAAAATGCAGGTGGAAAAAGGTTTGCAGATTTGCTGCCAAAACCTCAGCAGAATTGTCCAAGGAAATAATGTCAGAAGGAGGAAGAGTGTGTGAGTGGAGAATATGTGTGTGTCTGTCTGCGGGTGTATGTGTGTGTGTCTGTCTGTGGGTGTGTATGGCTGTCTGTGTGTACCCATGCGACGAAAAGCCCATAGTGATTGTACTTGGGCGTCGTCTGATGGGACTACTACTCTGCTGTCACATATAACAGAGACAGCATGAGCCGGTGATGGGAGAATAGTCTCATCATCCGGCGCCTGAGTTAAATTGTAAAAAAAAAAAATCAAAACATTGACATAATCACATATAATATACATACTCACCGAACACGTAATCCCCGACGCTCGCATATCCTGCAAGCAATCAAAAATAATAAACCAACATATACTCCCTGTCCGCCATAGTCCATTTAATACCGAGTGTCCCATGTCAATCTCACCTGACCGCTGACTATACACTGACAGGAGGTAATCGCTCCCGCAGTGTATCACTGAGCCACCGTGAGAGTTCACCGGAGTTCATCAGCAAAGTTCTCACACAGTGGTAGTGCCATAAGTGAGAGCACTGGAGCAGATGAACTGCGATTTTATAGGGGGACCCCATGTCAATTTTTTTCTGGGGTTCCCCTCTAAACTAGCCAGTAAAGGCTAAGGAAACATCTGTGAGCTGATAATAGCCTGGGAACTTTTAGGACTATCGGCTCCTTCCCATAATATTAACATCAGCCCTCACCTGTCTGCTTTCCCTCTGATGGTTTTGAAAATTATTTGGGAGCCCAAGCAATTTTTTTTTTAAACTTTTTAAAAAATATACAGATATTGCAGTTCACGCAGATTTCAGACAGTTGCAGTTTTGTTACAGCAATATATAGGTTAATTATGTTAATGCGCCTATATAGGCGTGGGTCTTTATTTAACTCTTTATGTACCGTGTTGTGTGTGTGTGTGTGTGTGTGTTGGTGTGTATATATTTATTTTAATATATATATATATATATATATATATATATATATATATATACAGTACAGACCAATAGTTTGGACACACCATCTCATTTAAAGATTTTTCTGTATTTTCATGACTATGAAAACTGTACATTCACACTGAAGGCATCAAAACTATGAATTAACACATGTGGAATTATATACTTAACAAAAAAGTGTGTAACAACTGAAAATATGTCTTATATTCTAGGTTCTTCAAAGTAGCCACCTTTTGCTTTGATGACTGCTTTGCACACTCTTGGCATTCTCTTATTGAGCTTCAAGAGGTAGTCACTGGAAATGGTCTTCCAACAGTCTTGAAGGAGTTCCCAGAGATGCTTAGCACTTGTTGGCCCTTTTGCCTTCACTCTGCGGTCCAGCTCACCCCAAACCATCTCGATTGGGTTAAGGTCTGGTGACTATGGAGGCCAGGTCATCTGGCATAGCACCCTATCACTCTCCTTCTTGGTCAAATAGCCCTTCCACAGCCTGGAGGTGTGTTTGGGGTCATTGTCCTGTTGAAAAATAAATGATGGTGCAACTAAACGCAAGCCGGATGGAATAGCATGCCGCTGCAAGATGCTGTGGTAGCCATGCTGTTTCAGTATGCCTTCAGTTTTGAATAAATCCCCAACAGTGTCACCAGCAAAGCACCATCACACCTCCTCCATGCTTCATGGTGGGAACCAGGCATGTAGAGTCCATCCGTTCACCTTTTCTGCGTCACACAAAGACACGGTGGTTGGAACCAAAGATCTCAGATTTGGACTAATCAGACCAAAGCTCAGATTTCCACTGGTCTAATGTCCATTCCTTGTGTTCTTTAGCCCTAACAAGTCTCTTCTGCTTGTTGCATGTCCTTGGCAGTGGTTTCCTAGCCGCTATTTTACCATGAAGGCCTGCTGCACAAAGTCTCCCTTAACAGTTGTTGTAGAGATGTGTCTGCTGCTATAGAACTCTGTGTGGCATTGACCTGGTCTCTAATCTGAGCTGCTGTAAACCTGCGATTTCTGAGGCTGGTGACTCTGATAAACTTATCCTCAGAAGCAGAGGTGACTCTTGGTCTTCCTTTCCTGTGGTGGTCCTCATGTGAGCCGGTTTCTTTGTAGCGTTTCATGGTTTTTGCAACTGCACTTGGGGACACTTTCAAAGTTTTCCCAATTTTTCGGACTGACTGACCTTCATTTCTTAAAGTAATGATGGCCACTCGTTTTTCTTTACTTAGCTGCTTTTTCAGCTGCAGATGAAGGAAGAGAGCCACAGTAATTCATTACTGATGGGTAGGCGGAGCCCCAGATCAGGATGTTACCTCAGATCAAAAGAGTGATGACTGGCTGGCCCCTCCAGCTCGGGCTCCTCCTACTCAGCTCCAGTCTAAGATTTGAGGTCCAGAGGATGGTCGCTGCTAATGCAGCTCCTCAGAAAATTTTATTATTTTAATATTCGGACAGGAGACTTGGATCACTAGTTGGTCTAGAGGTCTCAGGGGTATCAGCGCTGCTGTACCCCAACCTCTCCCTTGGCGGATCTGTATTCACTCAAAGTCCCTGCAGAATCCTTGCCGGCCCTGGGGGATGAGGAGAGCTTCTCTGGCGGGAACGCAAACCACACGTGCGGTCACTGCGTTCTTCGCCCTGGGGGGAAGCATGGGCACTGCGCCAGAAACCCCTGAGGGTCCCTGTGGCGCCTTGGCTGGTGAGTACTCCACACAAATTTTAATAATAATTATGTGTGAGTGCTTTAGCGTCTGAATGAGCAGCGCTATTATTAATGTCAGCGTTACTATGTCAGTATGCGTCAGCGCTGCTGTGACAGCGCTAATACATGTATTGTCAGTATGCTTCAGCGCTGCTGTGACAGCGCTACTACATGTAAATGTCAGTAAGCTTCAGCGCTGCTGTGACAGCGCTACTACATGTAATATCAGTATGCTTCAGCGCTACTGTGACAGCGCTACTACATGTAATGTCAGTATGCTTCAGCGCTACTGTGACAGCGCTACTACATGTAAATGTCAGTAAGCTTCAGCGCTGCTGTGACAGCGCTACTACATGTAATGTCAGTATGCTTCAGCGCTACTGTGACAGCGCTACTACATGAAGATGTGGTGATTTTTTGTCCGCAGGCAGATACCTGCAGGACAGAGAGGGAGCAGGAGCGGGGAGAGTTCGCGCTCATTATTTGAGCTAGCAGGGGGCGTGGCCTGTCTATCCCGGTCTTTTGAGCAGGAAGACGCGCGCTCTGGCTTTTCTCCTGCGACCCCCTCACTGTGGCGGCCATTACTCAGGCTCCTGGGCTCCTCGGACCGCTCCCCTCCTCATATAGACACCACGGCCAGCTGGGTGAGTGTGGATTCCTCACCCCGCAGCGCAGCGATCGCTATCCTGCAGCTGCAGTCTCATCAGAGACATAAAAATTGGCTGGGGCTCACAAATATATATATATTTTGGTGAGCCTGCTAAATTTGCTGACTGAATACCGCTGGGGTAACTCTGCTTGGTGGAGCGTTAACCCTTCAGCGTTTGAAAAAAAAAAAAAAAAAAAAACCGCATAGTTTTTTGCTGGTATTACCGCTTTGACCTGCTCATTCAGATGAGACATGTCTGAACAGAGTTCAGATGCCGCGGATCACGTCCCAGTGCCATTGCGGCAATCAGATACGCAGACCTCCACAGCGTCTAGCGCTGCGGTCGACAGCGGTGGAAAATTGGATGATATCGCTCGATCGATTGATAACTTATCTGACCTTTTAGGTCAATATGTGTCTGCTAATTCCTCTCAGAGGAAGCGACGCAGGCCGTTACCGGCCTCTACACGGAGCGAGTCAGATGTATCTGATATTGGGCAGAGTTCCCCTTTATATTCGGATGGAGAAATATCCGATTCAGATGCGGACGAGCCGCAGGGACGTTCCTCTATGACGAAGTGTACGGAGGCATTAATTGAAGCCATGAGAGATATACTACAGTTACCGGAGGAGGTAACTAGTCGTCCTGGTAAATCAGCACGCATGTTCCAGGAGTCCCGTGCTTCGCGCACAACATTGCCAGCTCTGGATGAGCTTAATGGTGTGATAGAGGAGGAACGTCTATGTCCAGATAAGCGTTTTCATGGAACGCATTTCTTTGATACACTTTATCCTTGCTCTACGGAGTTAAAGGCTAATTGGACTTCTGCTCCTGAAGTGGATGTGTCCTTATCTCAGCTTAGTAAATCCTCACTACTCCCTATTAAGGGAAAAGCGAGCTTACAGGAGCCTTTGGATAGAAAGGCAGAATTGGCGGCAAAAGCAAGCTATGAGGCTGCGGGTCATGGATTTCGAGCAGTGCTAGGATCCATGTGTGCTGCTAGAGCTTCTCTAAGCTGGTTGGCACGTCTGAAGTCGGAGTTGCAAAATGAATCTCCGTTATCTGAGATACGGGAAACTTGTGAATGGTTAGAAACGGCAGCCTGTTATATCTTTGATGCCGGTCTGGATACGGCATCTCTGCTGGCCAAAGCGCAAGCTTCAGCGGTCACAGTCAGAAGAGCTTTATGGCTCAGACAGTGGGCCGGGGACGCAGTTTCCAAACAAGGGTTGTTGGCCTTACCTTACAAGGGTGGCCATCTTTTTGGATCCGACCTCACAGAGCTGATTTCCAAGGCTAAGGCAAAGGAATCAGCATTACCACAGCGAAGGGCCATGGCCTCGGTGTCCAGTAAGCCTGGTGTTTATAGTGGTCGGCGGTCCTTTCGGGGCCGAGGACGATCTAGTCACTCCTCGTGGGGATCGGGTCGTCCTTCTTTCTCAGGAAAGAAATCCTCTCAGAAAACTCGTACTCCCTGGAAGCAGAGTTTCCGCCAGAACAAGCGGGAACTTGACAAGAAACCCGCAAAGTCGGATTGACGCCAGGGGTCCACTCGAGGATTCTCGAGTGGGGGGTCGCCTGCTTCTTTTCAAGGAGACTTGGATGGCTCGCGTTCCAGATTCCTGGGTAACGCGGATAGTGTCGGCAGGCTATTTCATAGAGTTTGCTTCTCAACCCCCAAATGTTTTTTGTCAATCTCGCGTTCCGTCGGAACCCGAGCTTGTTGTCGCTCTACAGCGAGAGGTCGAATCGCTACTACAAAAGGGTGTAGTGATACCGGTTCCGTCAGAGGACCGAGGGAAAGGTTTTTATTCCAACCTTTTTATAGTTCCCAAAAAGGAGAACAAATTTCGCCCGATTCTGGATTTCAAGCGATTAAACCGGCATGTCCATGCCCGGAAATTTCGCATGGAGTCGCTTCGTTCCGTTGTGGCAGCTCTGTCACAGAACGATTTTCTGGTGTCAATCGACATTCGCGACGCCTATTTGCATATTCCCATCGGAAAGGCTCATCAGCGCTTTCTTCGATTTGCCATAGGTCAGAATCATTACCAGTTCGTGGCTCTGCCTTTCGGCTTAGCCTCAGCGCCAAGGGTCTTTACAAAAGTTCTGGCGCCCCTCATGGCACTCCTTCGAAGACAGGGGATTACGATTCTCCCTTATCTGGACGATCTTTTGATCGTGGCTTCCTCGGAGGAGGAGGCATTGACGGCTCGGGATTTGTCTCTTCAGTTTCTGAAAGACTTCGGTTGGCTGGTCAATTGGGAGAAGTCGTCCCTGGAACCATCGAGGACAATTCTCTTTTTGGGAATGCATCTCGACACGTTTCGGTCGGTAGTTTCCCTACCACCAGACAAACAGTCATGTCTTCTTCGACATGTACAGATTATGACATCCTCAACAGCAATGTCCCTACGGAAGTGTATGCGTCTTCTGGGACTGATGGTGGCGTCCATGGAGGCAATTCCTTTTGCCCAGTTCCACTCCAGGACTCTTCAAAGGTTCATCTTGAGTCGATGGAACCAGTCGCAATCGCTGGATTGCAGTGTCACCATTTCTCGCGCGGTGCGGGATTCTCTAGAATGGTGGTTACGTCCAGGGGCATTCTCCCTGGGGAAGTCTTTCCTCCCTCTGAAGTGGTCAGTCATAACCACCGATGCCAGCCTGACGGGCTGGGGGGGTGTTTGGACCAATCTCTGGATTCAGGGGGTATGGTCACCGGAAGAGTCTGTGCTTCCGATCAACATCCTGGAATTGAGGGCGATTTTTCTTTGCCTCCAACATTGGACGGTCCTTTTGAGCGGTCTGCCAGTCCGTGTGCAGACAGACAATGCGACGGCTGTCGCGTATATCAATCACCAAGGTGGGACAAGGAGTTCCAGACTCATGGTAGAGGTGTCCCGAATTCTGATTTGGGCAGAGGCCAATGTACCAGCCATTTCGGCGATTCACATTCCGGGGGTTCAGAATATTACAGCGGACTTTCTCAGTCGCAGAAGGATGGATCCCGGGGAATGGAGCCTCCACCCGGAAGTCTTTGCACTACTGTGCTCTCGCTGGGGAACCCCCCAAGTGGATTTGATGGCTTCCAGGTCCAATGCCAAGTTACCGACATTCATGTCCAGGTACAAGGACCCGAAGGCGGTGGCGGTGGATGCTCTAGTGGCTCAGTGGGATCAGTTCAAGCTGATCTATGTATTCCCGCCGATATCCTTACTTCCTCTAGTGCTGCGTCGGATCAGACTAGAGAGAATTCCAGCTATTCTGATAGCTCCAGACTGGCCAAGAAGGGTGTGGTTCTCGACAATAATGTCGCTGTTGGCGGCACCTCCGTTTCCACTCCCTCTTCAACAGGACTTGTTGACTCAGGGGCCCATTTGTCATCCGGACTTGATGTCCCTGCGTTTGACGGCGTGGCTCTTGAGACCGAGATCTTGACCCGTAGAGGTTTTTCAGCCGAGGTTATTGCTACCCTTCGTGCTGCAAGAAGTCCGGCTACTTCTAGGATTTACCACAAAATTTGGGAAACCTTCTTTTCGTGGTGTTTGGGGTCTTCTCGGAACCCGAAAAAATTTTCCATTCCCAACCTGTTGGCTTTTCTGCAGCATGGGCTAGACAAGGGTTTGGCAGTTAGCACTCTGAAAGGTCAGATTTCTGCTCTGTCCTTATTATTCCGGAGAACCATTGCTTCGAATAGAGACGTGATCTCTTTTTTCCGAGGTATCTCTCGTAAGTTTCCGCCGCGGAAGGCACCCGTGTCTCCTTGGCGGCTCAACCTTGTTTTGGAGGCTCTTCAGCATAAACCTTTTGAACCTATGGTTTCTGCTAGCCTTTCTTTACTTTCTTGGAAGGTGGCTTTCCTTGTTGCAGTCACTTCCTTGAGGAGAGTTTCTGAATTGGCAGCTCTTTCTTGCTCGCCTCCTTTTCTGGAGTTTTTTCCGGATCGTGTAGTGCTTCGCACTCGGGGTGATTTTTTGCCTAAAGTGGTGTCACAATTTCATGTTAACCAGGATATTGTGTTGCCTTCACTCTGTCCGGATCCGAAGAATACGAAAGAGCGAGATTTACACACATTGGATTTAGTGCGGGCCTTGAAGTTTTATCTATCTATTACTCAAGGTTTTCGTAAGACGGACTCTCTGTTTGTGGTTCCGGCAGGTCGTCGGCGTGGTCAACGAGCTTCCAAGGGTTCTATAGCTCGTTGGATCCGGTCAGCTATTTTGGAAGCTTACCGTCTTCGGGGTGAATCTTGCCCGATTAAGATTCGAGCCCATTCCACGAGAGCTGTGGCTTCATCGTGGGCTTTTCATCAAGGTGCTTCGGCAGTGCAGCTTTGCCGAGCTGCGACTTGGCGCTCTGTCCACACGTTTACAAGATTTTATAAAGTGGACGTCAGTGCTTCCGCTGATGCAGCCCTCGGACGTAGGGTCCTGCAGGCAGCTGTAGTTTAGAGTTCTGGATGAACTTGTGTTTAGCGCTGGTTGCGCTTTGTTGTTAAGGTTGTTGGGTTTCTGCCTTTTGTTGGTTTTTCCCACCCTTATTTTTGAACTGCTTTGGGACGTCCCATCAGTAATGAATTACTGTGGCTCTCTTCCTTCATCTGCAGCTGAAACACGGATTTTGGTAAAGACTTACCTGTAAAATCCTTTTCAGCGAAGGAAGGAAGAGAGACACAGCACCCTCCCACGGCAGAAGTGTGTTGATGTTTTCAGATGCAGCGCGACCCTTATCTGATAGCGATTATCTGGGCTGAGGTCAGCGCGCTAAGGCTCTGTTCCAGCATCGCCAGCTCATCGCAGTAGTCAGGTTCCGTGAGTAGTACCTGGAACTCTGTGGTTTTTGGCTTTCTTTGCATGCATAACCTGTATCCTTGTGTTTTTTCTCTGAAGTTCCTTCAGAAGGGGTTATGTTGCTCCGCTGGTGATCTTGGCTCTTTTCCTAAAAGCTTTGATACGACTGGAGCTGAGTAGGAGGAGCCCGAGCTGGAGGGGCCAGCCAGTCATCACTCTTTTGATCTGAGGTAACATCCTGATCTGGGGCTCCGCCTACCCATCAGTAATGAATTACTGTGTCTCTCTTCCTTCCTTCGCTGAAAAGGATTTTACAGGTAAGTCTTTACCAAAATCCGTGTTTTCTTGCCATAATACAAATTCTAACAGTCTATTCAGTAGGACTATCAGCTGTGTATCCACCAGACTTTTGAACAACACAACTGATGTTCCCAACCCCATTTATAAGGCCAGAAATCCCACTTATTAAACCTGACAGGGCACACCTGTGAACTGAAAAAACATTTCCGTTGACTACCTCTTGAAGCTCATCAAGAGAATGCCAAGAGTGTGCAAAGCAGTCATCAAAGCAAAAGGTGGCTACTTTGAAGAACCTAGAATTTAAGACATAATTTCAGTTGTTACACACTTTTTTTGTTAAGTATACAATTCCACGTGTTAATTCATAGTTGTAATGCCTTCAGTGTGAATGTACAGTTTTCATAGTCATGAAAATACAGAAAAATCTTTAAATGAGAAGGTGTGTCCAAACTTTTGGTCTGTCCTGTGTGTATGTATATATATATGTATGTGTATATTCACTTAGGCTAGTTTCACACTAGCGTTCGTCAGGGCTGCGGAGGGCTGCATACTTCTTCTGTCAAGCCCAGCCCACTGCCGCACCTCTTCCTTTCAGCGCCGACTACCTCTGCATGCGTCCTGCGTACCCTATCTTTAACTTTGGGTACGCAGGCCATGTGGATGTATGCGGATGCCTCCGCATGCATCGTTTTGACACTGCGCCGAACGCAAGAAAATGCAACATGTTTCGTTCGGCGCATCGTCAAAGCAACGCATGCGGAGGCATCCGCATGGCCTGCTTACCCTATGGTAAAGATAGGGTACGCAGAACGCATGCAGAGGTAGACGGCGCTGAAAGGAAGAGGTGCGGCAGTGGGTGGGACTTGACGGCGGAAGTACGCAGCCCTCAGCAGCCCTGCCGAACGCTAGTGTGAAACTAGCCTTATATTTGTTTTGTGTGTGTAAACATTATAAATTTGATCATGGTATGTAATGATATTATGGTCTTCAATGAAGAATGAAAAAAGGTTGAACAATGAAATGACCTCACTATTCATTTTTGTTTTTTAACTAATATGTCTTTATTTAGCTCTATGAATTTACAAAAACGTATCAAAAACGCGTGGATTTTCCGCTGCGTTTTCTGTCAAGAGATGCAGAAACTGCAGAAATTTCTGCAAGCAAATCTGCAACGTGCACACATAGCCTAAATGTTGCTTTTTCCCTTCCAAACAGAACTTTTTTTTTAACTACATGTGGGGTATCCCCATGCTCAGAAGAAAGTGGGTAACACATTTTGTGGTACACTTTTTCATGTTACCTCTTGCAAAAGTGAAAAATTTGGGGCTAACTCAAAATTTTCATGAAAAAAATAAATACATTTTCAATATGACTACTTAATGTTATCAAATTCTGTGTAGTAACTGTGGGTGCAAAATGGTCACTCTACCCCTGGATAAAGTCCCTTACAGATGTAGTTTCAGAATAAGGTAACTTGTGGGGGGGGGGGAAAGGGGGTTTCTGTTTGGGCGCCTTCGTGGCTCTGCAAATGCGACATGGTGCCTGCAATCTACTTGAGCCAAATTTGTGTTCCAAAATTCAAATGGTTTTCCATCCTTTCCGAGCACTTCTGAGTGTCCAAATAGATGTTTCTGACTACATGTGGGGTATCTGCGTTCTCGTAAGAAACCAGGTAACAAATTGTGGGGTCCATTTTCTTGTGATATTCCTTATAAAAGTGAAAAAAGTAGGACTAAAGCAACATTTTAGAGTAAAAATTAGATTTTTATTTCAATTGACTTTGCATTAATTCCTGTAGCACCTGAAGGGTTAAAAAAAATTCCTGACCATAGTGTTGAAGTATTTGAGGGGTGCGTTTTTTAAAACGGTATAACTTTTGGGGAGCTTCCAATATATAGGCCCCTCGAAGTTCATTTCAATCTCAATAGCTCCCTAAAGAAACAGGTTTTGTACATTTCTTGAAAAAATTATAGGAAAGATGTGTATGTTCGTACTGTGTTAGCCAGTAGATAGAAAAATATTTAGAATTGAGAGTCCTCAGTGGTTGATACCTTTTAATGGCTAACTGAAAAGATGGTAACAAATTGCAAGCTTTCGAGACTACTCAGGTCTCTTCATCAGGCAAAGACGAAAATAAAATCTGAAGAATCACATATTTACACACAACACAGCACAGAAACAATGCAATAGGTAAGACAAGTGACGTGAAGCAGAACTGTCATTATGACAGATAGAGATGAACATATATTGGAACAGTTCATAGATAAGGAGTGTCAAAGTTTTATTGCCCTCTGATTGGGGTCTGGTATTGTTGTTTTGCCCCCAGAAGGTCTGAAGTGCAAATTCCTGAATTGATGTAAAAAGACATAAATCCATGCAACACATTCATTCCAGTACTGAGCGTATCAAAGGTCGTCATGAGTTTATATTCCCAAACTTTTCTGTCTCTCTCAGAAAAGAGAGCATCCTAATGAGCTATATTGATATATTATCTCCACACTTGTCAGCGTGCAGTTGTCAAGCTGCGGACATGAATCATTGCCCGCCAAACCTCGTGTTTGCTGCGTGTCATTATGCGTTACATAGTCCGGTCATCTGATACCGCGCATGCGCCAAAGACAGAATCCTCATGTGTATTTGCTGCGTGTAATTGTACATTTCATAGCCGAATCCAGTAATACCGTGCACGCGCCGAAAAATAATAAAGGGGCTAAGTCCAATAACTCCGCCCAGCTAGGTTACCACATATGTACTAAATAAACAATACACGCACCAATGAATCAATGAACAGTATTAAGTAGTATTACCACATAAAAAAGGGCTAAATATCACATAACACGACCAAAAGCTGCCTAGACAT
>JARQOD010000001.1:660080549-660136044 GCA_033576555.1 Oophaga sylvatica
GGTGTAATAAAAAATACTGAGAAGTACTTTCTTTGCATGCTGTCTTCACTACCATGTCAAATACCCTCCTTTCATTCACAGGACCATGCCCTTTAAAAGCAATATAAACAGAATATCAGTAGAGTGCACAAGGTAAAAATATTGGAAATATTTTGGAATATGTTTTACTCTATTACCTGATTGATTTCATCCACCACTCGGAAGGGCACCTGTTGAGTTCTTGAAGAGCCATTAAATAGAGCATGGTGAAAACACTCCGCTCCCTCCACTTTGATGATGTGGGGTCAGCTCGTGAAGTTGGGTGCTGCTTCTAAACTTCACACGGATTCTTATACCATACTTATCATAGTCTTCCTACAAAGCAAAAATAATGGTGATCTTGGATAGCATTACAATTTTTAACAAATGCGGTCCCTCACCTTTTACATTTTGAGCAAAGAAAGAAATTCCAATGATCTTTGCTCAATAATTTTACTGCTGTAATTCACAATCAAACAAAATCCAGAACCTCAATATCTGTTTTCCCCTGTTACACAATGCACTATAACTATACATATCTATTCAATTATATGTTGTTAAAGCATTGTGAATCACAGCGCTATGTCTGATTATATAACTATTGCTCTAGGAAAGATAATGCTGGGCATACACAGAAAGAAGTGAAATGTTGTAATGTATTGTAACCGAAAGCACGGCATTATGCTCTCCATTCACCAGGATTTAGACACCTGCACTCTGCTGAGACAAGATTCACCCCTGCTTTGGAGGAGGGAGACTCTGCTAGTACATATCCATCAGGCAACTACTAATTTTCATAACTCTTCATTAAAATGAATCTGTCAGCTCCTCCGTGCTGCCCTGTCTGAGAACAGCACGCAGCTTGCGGTAGTGTCGGTGCTGTACAGAACAGTGTGTTATTTATGGTGTGCTTTTGTCACAATCAGCCTTCAGCTCTTCTGCACAGGGTTAACGCTGTCCTCCTGCTGCAGATTGACAGCTTTCTTTCTATGGAGAAAGCTGTCGATCAACAGCAGGAGGGCAGAGTTAGCCCAATGCTCATAAATATCACAGACATAACCACACCATAACCAGAGATAACACACAGTTCTGCACAGAACTGACACTATTCAAGCTGCAGGAGGACATAATTAACCTAATCCCTTTAACTGATAGCCACAAAAAAAAAGTCTATGGAGCCAATCTTCAGTCTCAGATGAGAGTTCTTTTTTATAAAGGACTTTTAAACTTCATGGGGTTAACCTAAAATATGCTAAATCTTTTATAATCTTCATGCAAAATACATGAGCACCCACCTTAAATGGAATTTATCCCCCTTATCTGGAATTGGAATACATTCCAATAGTGTGACAGTGGCTCCCTTCACTGAAGTATACTGATTAGACATTGTTTTTCTAACTCACTGCGTTTACAAAGGCCCCATACAATATCAACTTTACCTCGCCAGGAATTACCTCATTTTCGGCATGTAGATCAACTTCACCTACACATTGCATGGAACTGAAGAAACTGCTGAATCCTTATGATTTTTTCAACCAACTGTTTCAAAGGAATAAGCCACTGTTTTCCCTTTAAACCTGGAAAAATTAAGTCAAATGTTCTATAGTGCAAACTTTAGGGAAATATGTTTTTGCACCATTGACAGTATAGTTTTCTATTTTTTTTCCCCCTGTTAAAGTATTAAAGAGGTTTTTCACTTTTAGAAGACTGGACCCCCAATGATGCCAGTCATGTAAAATAACAGATTCAGATATTACTGCAAAAACCTGGAACTTTAGGAAAGCGTATTCCAACAAATTAAGGGAAGAGCTTAATGAGTAGACGGGACCAAGTGATGGTAACTGAGGATACCGAACAAAATGGGGAATGTTTTAGGATATACTACTAGAATCCTGAAGAAAAACTTGTACCCTGTGGTAATAAAAGGTCAAGGAATAAAAGAAGATAGTATAGAGTTTAATAAGACAAAAACAAAGAGCATACAGAAATAGCATTTCTGGAGGATAAAGATCTAAATAAGAAATGTAAGAAAGATATCAAGCTAGCAAAGTTATCTACAGAGAAACAAATCGCCAGCTATATTAAAAAAAATCCCCAAAAATGTTATAAATACCTCAACGCCAAAACGAAAAAAAATCAGACGGTATCTGCCCCTTAAAAGACAATAATAACAAGATACTTAAAGAGGACAAAGAAAAGGCACTTTTCATCCATATTCACCAATGACCTGTTTGTTCCAGTGATCTTTCAACAAGGCAAAATTCAAAGTTCACCACCTGATATAACTACCGTGTTTCCCCGAAAGTAAGACAGTGTCTTACTTTCTTTTATCCCCAAAAGCCCCACTATGTCTTACTTTCGGGGTATGTCTTATATTAAAAAAAAAATTACCTGTATCTAACCCAGTGTGATACAGTACCACCTGCTGTATTTAATCCAGTGTGACACCTGCTGATACCCACTGGGTTACATACAGCAGATGATACCCCAGTATGCCAGTGTATATGTTTTACTGATGTATGATTAATACTGTGTAGGGAATCTACCACCAGAAAAACTCACCTGAGTTTTTCTGCAGCCGCCTTCCGTCACGGGCTCCGGCTCCCTGCAGCCGCTGGTCCCGCCGCGCTGCGTCGCTCCGTTCACCCGCAGTCCCGGGCTGAAGTTCTCGCGGCTCTAGTTAAATTTCTTCTTCAGTCCCGAAAAGTCATCACGTTGGTCACTCACGTGACCGGAGGCCGCAGTGATAGACAGTTCTCTCCGGCCTCCGGTCACGTGAGTGACCAACGTGATGACGTTTCGGGACCGAAGAAGAAATTTAAATAGAGCGCGCGAGAACTTCAGCCCGGGACTGCGGGCGAACGGAGCGACGGAGGACGGCGGGACCAGCGGCTGCAGGGAGCCGGAGCCCGTGGTGGAAGGCGGCTGCAGAAAAACTCAGGTGAGTTTTTCTGGTGGTAGATGGCAGACGCGGCGACGTATGGAGAGGGGGACGGTGCGGACGTGGGCAGGAAGCGGCGCGCAGCTAGATGAGAGGGAGGCAGCAATACACCTTTTCCATCTATCTCCCTCCTGTGGTTCTCATAAGGCCAGATCTACCGTGTTTTCCCGAAAGTAAGACATATGTCTTACTTTCGGGGTACGGCTTATATTAGCCGACCCCTCTGAAACTCCCGATACGTCTTACAATCGGGGGTGTCTTACTATCGGGGAAACACGGTAGTTTAACACAAAAAGATGTACACTTGCGTCAACGCAAATTAAACATTGACAAATCCTCCGGCCAAGATGACATTCATCCAAGGATACTGAGGGAACTGAGCTCAGTAACTGACAGACTGATGTATCTCATTTTCTTACGCTCTCTTGTAACAGGGTTGGTGCCACAGGATTGGAGTATGGCAGATGTGGTACGAGATAATTAAGAAGGTGGATCCAGGTAACTACCATCCAGGAAGTCTGACATCAGTAGTGAGCAAAGTTTTTATGGGCATCATAAGAGATGTCCTGCAGAGATATATTGCAGAGAATAATATAATAACTGACAATCTGCATGGATTCATGAAAGACAGGTCGTGTCTAACTAACATGTCGAGTTTATATGAGGAGGTAAGTGCAAATCTGGATGTTGGTAATGCAACAGAGGTTATGTATCTGGACTTTGCAAAGGCATTTGATACTGTACCACATAACAGCTTTATACTGAAGCTACAGAAGAAAGGACTGGGGGAATCTATATGCAGCTGGGTAAGGAATTGGCTAACACACTAGACAAAGTTGTCATAAATAGTACATTCTGTAAGTAGGATGTAGTCAGCAGTGGAGTACCGCAGGGATCTATGCTAGGACCGATTTTTTTTTAACCTATTTATTAACCACTTCACGACATGTGCCGTGCATGTACTGTGCATGTTAAGTCTCTCCCTTTGATGTGCGCTCCGAATTCCGTGAACATGTCAGCTGTTTTCAACAGCTGACATGTGCCCCTAACAGCTGTGGGTGGAATCTTGATCCACCCGTGGCTGTTAACCCGTTAAATGCTGCTGTCAATCTCTGACAGCGGCATTTAGAATGATCGCGCCAAAAGCGCGTCACTAATCCAGCACATCGGTGCCTGTGTCACATAACCGTGGGTCACAGATGGGTTGGTATGACAACTCAGAGTATGCAGCAGAGCACTGTGCTTTTTTGTCATTGACGGATCGCTATGAGCGCAGTCCAGTGGTAGGCACTAGAGTTGAGCGAAACATGTCGGTCAGATTCAAAAGTCGCCGACTTTCGCCAAAGTCAGGTTTCGTTGCCTGAAACCCGACCATAGCGTGCAGTCAGCCATGCGGTCGGCAAAACGAGCGCCAAAGTCGAATTTCCCAGAATGCTTTCAGGCACCTTTTTTTAGCCAATGAGCAAGGACGTACACTGTGGACATGAGCAGCGTCCACCACCATCTTACAGAAGGGCATTGCAGTGATTGGCTTGCTTTGGGGGGCGTCATAGTGTCTATAAAAGCCGTGACCACCGACCGCCATTTTACTTCTGCCGATATTAACAGTAGGGAGAGGTTGCTGATGCTGTTTATCAGTAGGGAGAGAGTTAAGGTACTGCCACACTAAACAATCCCGCTAGCGATCACGATAACGACGCATACTAATGCGATCGCTAGCGGGATTGTTTCTATATCGCTAAGTGCGGCCACATTTAGCGATATAGTTAACGACGCTATCGCCGTTAGCGATCTTCTTAACGACTTTAGCGGTACAAAAGTACCGCTAAATCGCTAAGAAAAGGTGCCACACTAGCGATATATACTTACCCAGCGGGAGCGCCGACGAGAAAATAGGGTCCGGAACGATTCCAGCGACGAGCGAGATCACAGCAGGAAGCTCGTCGCTGGCAGATGCCGCACTGAACAACATCGCTAACGGGATCGCTAAATAGTGACGTATTTTAGCGATCCCCGTTAGCGATATTGTTCAGTGTGGCATACCCTTTAGGGCTGGAAAGAGAAGTTCTTCTGTGCTTGTGCTGATAGCAATTGTGCTCTACAGTTAGTGTGCAGTGACGGGGAGGATTTTCTTGTGTGCAGCAGTGCTGGTTATTATACTGCCTGATAGCTGTATTGCTGTGTGTACATTGCGGTGCAGACTGCTTTTTACACAGCACTAATACTTGTATTCTTTTTTTCTGCACACTTCCCGACCATTCATTTTTTCTCACACCGTGTACAGCTGTACGCTCCTCACACACTACCGTGTACCGGCTGGTATCACGGACAAATACATGCTGACTATCTGTGTGTGACTCCGGAAATATATACGGAGATTGAAATTATCCCCTACACCGTATACAGCTGTACGCTTCTGAGACAGTACCGTATATCTGCTCTTTGTATTACGGTGAAATCCATACTGAGAGAGCGTCTGTGTGTGAATCAGGAAATATATACAGAGATTTAAATTTTTCCCAACACCGTATACAGCTGTACGCTCCTCATACAGTACCATATATCAGCTGGTATTTTTGGTACATTTTCTCAAACATGAGGAAGTATGGTGGAAGAGGCCGCGGACGGGGCCAGCTGGGACTGATGGTGGTGGTGGTGGTGCACCTGCTGGTAGTGACAAAAGCACAATAGCACCTAAGGCAGGAGGTGTTGAGCCTGCGTCATCGTCTGGCTCCAGAAGGCCTGGAAGGCTCCCTCTTCTGGGAGTAGGTAAACCGCTTTTAAAGCCGGAGCATCAGGAACAGGTTTTGTCTTACATTGCCGAAACAGCCTCCAGCTCTATCGCCTCCTCTTCTGAAGTTTCAAAAAATGCAAGCACTGAGTCGTCAGTGCAGGTTCCTGGTCAGGAACAACACCTTTCCTTGTGTCCTTCACCCCCACCACAAGTGAAGGATGTGGCAAGGCACACTTCAGATTACTCCCTGGAGCTCTTTTCACGTACCATACCTGGGTTATCAAGTGAAATCCTGAATTCGCCAGTCCAAGATGAATATGACATGGGGTGCACTGATGCACAGCCACTGCTATCTGATTCTGCTGGTACATTCACCCTGAGCACTGAATTGCCCTCGCAGTCTACTGAGCCAGAATCTGACCCTGATGAAACTCAGGTGCCCCTTCCCGCATACTATACCACCTTACACCGTGACACAGAGGAAGGTGCAGATGAAATTGAAGAGGAGGTGATGGATGACCCAGTTGTTGACCCAGATTGGCATCCACTGGGGAAGAGGGTGCCGCTGGCAATAGCTCAGAAGAGGAGGAGGATCCGCAGCAGGCATCGACATCGTAGCTGCGGTTATCTGGCAGGCCCGTAGCAGACCAAAAACGTGTTAAAAAAAAAAAAAAAAGTTGCAGGACAGCTTGGCCAGACAGTCAAATTAACACAGCGTGCAAGCCCTGAAAATTTATCCCATAGTAGGAAGAGTGCAGTGTGGCACTTTTTTGACCAAAATCCTATTGATGGGGCAAAGGTTATCTGTAAGAACTGCAGAAGGACCTTTAGCCGAGAGAAAACTCTCCGAAAATTGAATACCAGTTGCATGCTTAGACATTTAAACACCATGCACTTGCAAGCGTGAACGGACTACAATACCTCACTGGCTTTGAACGCCTACATTGCCAAACTGATCTCATTAGAGATGATGCCCTTCCATTTGGTTGAAAGCACAGGGTTGCAAGAGCTCATGGCCTACGCTGTCCCACACTATGACCTACCCAGTCGGCACTTCTTTTCTAGAAAAGCCATCCCTGCCCTCCACCTGCATGTGAAAGACCGCATTGTCCATGCACTCAAACAATCAGTGAGTGGAAAGGTGCACCTCACAACAGATGCATGGGCCAGCAGGCATGGCCAGGGCCGTTACGTGTCCATCACTGCGCATTGGGTTAATGTGGTGGATGCAGGGTCCACAGGGGACAGCGGCGGTGGGACAGTGCTGTCTAGCCCACAGTATAGGCAACAGTTGGCTGTAGGCGTTCGACCCTCCTCCTCCTTCTCCAGAAGCAAAAGCTCGTCGACAGAGCGCAGTCGCATGAGCACTCCATCCGCAGCTGCCAGTGTTGCACACGAGGTGACCCACTATCGAACAGCTAGTGGTAAGCATTAGCAGGCAGTTTTAAACATGATATCTTTGGGCAACAACAGACACACCGCGGAGGTACTGGCCGACTACTCGCAGCGAGAAACTGTGTCATGGCTCGACAGTCTACATCTTGAGCCAAGCAAGGTAGTCAGTGATAACGGCCGTAATTTTGTGGCGGCCATAGCCCTGACAAAACTCAGACACATACCTTGCCTGGCTCACACCTGAGACCTGGTGGTGCAGTGCTTCATAAATAATTATCCGGAATTACCAGCCCTGCTCCATAAGGTGCGAAGACTGTGCTTGCTCATCCGTCGCTCGCCGTGGACTCCAGTCGTATGCAGAGGCTGCAGCGATCGCTCCACCTCCCCAAGCACCGCCTAATCATAGACGTTGCAACAAGGTGGAACTTCACCATGTACATGGTTGAGAGGCTGTGCGAACAGAGGCAGGCTGTAATTCATTTGTGGGAGGATACACGGGCAGGCAGTTTGAGAGTAGACATCGAGTTGTCGGGTGTGCAGTGGTCAAAGCTGAAAGACCTCTGTAAAGTCCTTCAGTGTTTTGAGGAATGCACACGACTGGTAAGTGCAGACGACGCCATCATAAGCATGAGCATCCCACTTATGCGTCTGCTCATGCAAACTTTGACGCACATTAAGGATCAGGTGTCTGCAGCGGAGGAGGAGGAGGAGGGAAGCCTTCATGACAGTCAGGCATTGTCTGCTCAGGAAACTGTCCTGGACGAGGTGGAGGAAGAAAAGGAAGAGGAGGATGAGGGGGGATGATTATTTTGGGGAGGATGCTTCTCAGGGGGCAAGAGAAAATGTTGGCTTGCCAAGGTCAGGTACAGGGTTTTGTGCGTGACTGGAGGTATGTGGATTTGGCAGAAAGTGCTCCTCCAGCCACCACTGGCAGTGCATCATTGACACCTGGAACATTGGCCCACATGTGTGATTATGTCTTGCAGATCCTAAAAAGGGACCCCCGCATTGCCAAAATTATGAAGGATGACGACTACTGGTTGGCCAGCATCCTCGATCCACGCTATAAAGGCAAATTACAGAACATCATGCCACAGGAGAACCTAGAGCTAATATTTGCGAACAAACAAGCAACTCTGGTAAACCGTTTGTAAGAGGCTTTCCCAGCACACAGCAGCGGTGCAGGTTCTACCACGAGCCATCCTGGGCCAAATGGAAGAGGTGCTCGTGGTGCACACAGCCAAAGTGGCGTTGGAGAAAGGGGTTTCATGACCATGTTGTGGTCTGATTTCTCGAGTAACGCTCACACGACTGGAAATACTGAATCGATTGCAACAGACAGGAGACAACAGTTGTCAACTATGGTTCAAAATTACCTCTCCTCCCCTATCGATGTTCTCCCTCACAGTTCATTCCCCTTTGACTACTGGGCCTGTAAACTGGACACCTGGCCTGAATTGGCACAATATGCCTTACAGGAGCTCGCTTGCCCTGCTGGTAGTGTGCTATCAGAAAGAGTCTTCAGTGCTGCTGGATCAATACTGACAGAAAGAAGGACACGGCTGTCGACCCAAAATGTAGGTGATCTCACCTTCATTAAAATGAACCATGCCTGGGTTTCAAAGGATTTTGTACCACCTTCCCCTGATGACACATAGGTTGCCAGCAAAATGGCTCGCTTTGTCCTCCTCTTCCTTCCGACTTCTCCAATTCCTCCATTTGCAGCTGCTGAACGTCCAGCCTACACCTCAACATATGCCAGTTTTTCCACCTCCCTAAAGGCACTGCCACACTTAGCGATCGCGACAACGACACGACCTGGCGAAATCGCTAGTGCGATCGCTATGTGATCGCTAGTTAGATTCCAAACACAACTCCTCAGCGATCTGTGATTCCAAACACAACTCATCAGCGATCTGTATAATGACCTCTGCGGTCGTTGGGAAAACCTAGTCCCACCAGCGACGCTGGTGAAGTCGTTCATAAAGGGTGTCACACTCAGCGATTCAGGCTCACCAGCGGGACACCAACGACCAAAAAATGGCTCAGAACGTTCATAAGCGATCAGCGACATCTCAGCAGGGGCCACATCGCTGCTACCTGTCACACACAGCTAAGTAGCTAATGAGATTGCTATTGCGTCATAAATGGTGAAGTGCCGGGGCCCTGAGCAGGTGGGGGGGCCCACTCGTCGTCAGAGACACCGGCGTACTATGAGGGGCCCTGTGCCAGTTCCCGGCGCCCACGAGTGTGCCCTCCCTGCTTGCTCAATGCCTCAGCACTTTGCAATACTTACCTCTCCCTGCTCCACCGCTGTGACGTCTTCCGCGTTCCCTGACAGTGACAATCAGGTCAGAGAGCGCGATAATGTCACGTCTGTGCGCCCTCTTCCTGAACAGTCACAGTGCAGAGAGCTGGAAGATGGCGACGCTGAGGAATCCAGAGTAGAGCAGTGCCCAGCGAGGAGAGGTATTTCATTTTTTTTAATGGTTGGAGCAATATATGGGGAGCATTATACACTGGAGAATTATATATGGGGCCCATCATACACTTGAGCATCATAGATCGGGCCCATTATACACTGGAGCATTACATATGGGGCCCATCATACACTGGAGCATCATATGGGGCCCATTATATATAGAGCATTATATAGGCCCATCATACACTGGAGCATCATCCATGGGGCCCATCATATACTGGAGCATCATATGGGGCCCATTATATATGGCGCATCATATGGGGCACATTATATATGGAGCATCACATGGAGCCCATTATATATGGACATTATATATGGGGACCATTATATTTGGAGCATTATATGGGGCTCATCACACACTGGAGCATCATATATGGGGCCCATCATATACTAGAGCATCATATATGGGGCCCATCATATACTAGAGCATCATATGGGGTTCATTATTTATGGGGCATCATATAGGACCCTTTATATATGGAGCATCATATGGGGCCTATTCTGTATTGAGCATTATATGGAGCCCATTCTGTATGGCGCACTATGTGGTGCCCATAATACTGTATGGAGGAATATACTGTCCGTTTTTTGAGCTATTGTAGAATTTACAATAGATATCACTCATGTAATGTAAGAAGTGAAGTATTTGGCATTGTACTATACCTATATATTTCTCTGCCGTATCGGAGCATCATGAATTGTGGTATGTGTTAAAGGGGCCCACTGAGACTCTTTCTCCGGGGCCCATGAAAACCTGGAGCCAGCCCTGCCCCACCCACAACTTTAGCCAAATAACCCCTGTTTTCAATGCGCTACTATTATTATAAAGTAAATTAAGGTTGACAAGCTCAAGTAATAAGAATTGATGTATTGATAGTATTATTAAAAAGAATTGATAGTATTATTAAAAACGTCAGCTCGGCACGCAAAATATAAGACTTCATCCAGTCCCACATCACGAAAAATGGAGACGCTACGAATCTCGGAAAATAGCGCAATTTACTTTTTTTTTTTAACAAACTTTGGATTTTTTTTCATCACTTAAATAAAAAAACAACCCATAGATGTTTGGTATCTAAGAACTCAATGATATGGAGAATCATAATGGCAGGTAAGTTTTAGCATTCGGTGAACATGGTAAAAAAAAAAAAAAAATTCAAAAAAACAGTTGTGGAATTGCAGTTTTTTGCAATTTCACCGCACTTGGAATTTTTTTCTCGTTTTCCAGTACAAGATATGGTAAAACCAATGGTGTTGTTCAAAAGTACAATTCGTTCTGCAAAAAACAAGCCCTCACATGGTCATATTGACGAAAAATAAAAACGCTATGGCTCTGGGAAGAAGGGGAGCGAAAACGAAAAAGGGCTGTGTCGTGAAGGGGTTAATAACCTTGTGGATGGGATTGAGAGTAATGTGTCAGTCTTTGCTGATGACATCAAACTATGTAGGACATTAAAATCTTACCTTGACATTACAGAACGATCTGGATAAGATGACTGAATGGGCAAACACTTGACAAATGAGGAAAGCAGTCGGGCAAATGATGGTCAGCCATCTCACCCGAGTCTCACATATACACTCGCATTGCCAAGAGCTTCTGTGTTTTCTGAGAGAGTTGCTGCCAGACATGTGTGGCGGCGACGTATCTCTTAGGCCGGCGTCACAATAGCGAGTTTGATGCGAGTTAGTCGCATGACTAACTCGCATCAACACTCGGCACGGCCGCTCGCTCTCGGACCAGAGTGCGCGGCGGCATAGAAATACATGCAGCCGCGCACTCTGGTCCGAGAGCGGGAGGCCGTGCCGGGTGTTGATGCGAGTTAGTCGTGCGACTAACTCGCATCAAACTCGCTAGTGTGACGCCGGCCTTAGGCTACGTTCCCATGATCAGGAAGTAGTAGCGCTTTGGACGCAGCGAAAATACGTTCTAATCACGCATGTGAATCTGCATGTGTTCACTGAACAATGTGGTTTTACAGCATCCAATACATTTCTACTGTGGAAATATCTGTTGCTCTCCGCTGCAGATAATTGACATGCTGCGGATAGTAAACTCACGCCACAGGTGAGTTTACACAGCGTCACATAGAAGCACAGTGGGCATGGGATTTCTATAAATCCCATCCCTGGTGTTTGTACTGTACAACACAGCGTTTTGAAGGCAGTGCAAGTGCTTAGCGTCCAAATCGCTGCTATTCCTGATTGTGGGCACATGGAGGCTTATCCAAAGTGACTTGCAGCCGTAATTGTAGCAAAGTACTGACTATAATGGGGGTGAATAGTTATGCACACTGAGGCTAAGTGCACACGATCAGGAATAATTGCGTTTTTTTCGCGGTAAAAACGCGATAAAAACGCAAGCATTAAGCATCCTATACATGTTAATTGATTCCGCATGTTTTGGCCACATGTTGCGTTTTTTTCCGCGAAAAAAACGCTTCGCGGAAAAAATAGCAACATGTTCATTAATTTAGCGTAATCGCGGTGATTCCGCCGCCATAGGAATGCATTGAACCGCTTACTTTCCGCATGTGGCTATGCCCACCATGCGCAATGTAAGCGGTTCATGTGCGGTGGTACCCAGGGTCTGGAGGAGAGGAGACTCTCCTCCAGGCCCTGGGTACCATATCCCTGGTAAAACAATAATTAAAATAAAAAATAATGATATTCTCACCTTCCGGCGGCCCCCGCAGCCTTCCCCAGCCTTCCCGCCTTCAGCGACGCTCCCGGCAACTTCCGGTCCCAAGAGTCCTTTGCGAGAATCACCCAGATGCATAGCGGTCTCGCGAGATGCTACGTCATCGGGGTGATTTGTCGCAAAGCACTCCTGGGACCGGAGTTGCCGGGAGCGTCGCTGAAGGCGGGAAGGCTGCGGGGGCCACCGGAAGGTGAGAATATCATTATTTATTATTTTTTTTATTATTTTTACATTAGATCTTTTTACTATTGATGCGACATAGGCGGCATCAATAGTAAAAAGTTGGTCACACTTGTCAAACACTATGTGTGACTCGTGTGACCAACCTGTCAATCAGTTTTCCAAGCGATGCTACAGATCGCTAGGAAAACGCTAGCATTCTGCAAGCTAATTACGCTTGCAAAACGCTATTATTCTGGCGGGAATCAGCATACAAAAAACGTGCGTATTTCCTGCGGGAGAAGTGCGGGATTGCCGCGGAAATTTCCGCGGCAATTCCGCAACGTGTGAACTTAGCCTGAAGTTTTCAGTTACTTTATCCTATTTGTTGTTTGTTTCACAATAAAAAGAAAACCAAATGTTCACAGTTGTAGGCAAGTTCTTTACATGTACTGATGCAAACCCTCAAAAAAATCCCAGGCTGTGAGGTCGCAAAACACGACAAGTGCCAATGTGGGTGAATACTTTTGCGAGGTACTGTATGTCCTGGTGTGGCAAGTTATACTACATAAGATGCCATTTTGTATTACAGTTTAATCTCTGCCATGAAAAGTCTTTTAGAAAATCTGTGTTCATTTATTCCTGAAACAGATAAATGAACATGCTGCCCGATGCATACCTAGTTTTTCTCACATTTCTTAAATGGTCAAAATACCTGTAATATGTTTTGCCTAAAACTATCCAACTCTGTTTTCTTCCTCTGAAGCTCCTCTGTAATGGCGTCTATTTCTCTTGTAAGCTTGCTGTATTCCTCTACAACCTGATGATGCAAATAGAAGAAGTTATCAATTCAGACAAAATTACCACATTAAAAAAACAACAACAAAAAACACATCACACACACACAAAAAAAGAACAAGACCTCTAATTACATCTGCAAATACATTGCTTATTCCTACTTTCTGGTTTGCCTTTAGAAACAAATGCAAGATGAAATGACACATACAAACGATAGTTGCCAGGTTGTGCACAGTATTTCTTTGGGTGCAGGGGAACAGTATGTTCTGTTCTTTCTTAAAGAAGATGCTTAAAATTCTAATACATTCACTTTCTGGCATTTCCAACATATTGTTCCTGCTGCCTCGCTTATTATTACGGAGCGTTAATATAGCGTGGGAGGGCAAGTACTATCAGAAAAAGTAGACAACGTACAGAAGAACTTAAGCTTGTGAAGCAGGAGGCTCTGGACCGTTCCTCATTTAGTACAGCATCTATTTCCTCTAAGGTATCCGGAAGGGCCTGGAAAGCCTAGAAGGAATAAAAGGAAACATAAGATGAGAAAATGATCACTACATTGACAAGCATAAATGATAACATCACAAGTGCAGAGAACAATGTGACACT
This sequence comes from Oophaga sylvatica, assembly GCA_033576555.1. Lineage (NCBI taxonomy): Eukaryota > Metazoa > Chordata > Amphibia > Anura > Dendrobatidae > Oophaga > Oophaga sylvatica. The sequence continues at coordinate 660,094,381 of JARQOD010000001.1, forward strand.
ATGTTCCACACAAACTGAAGAAAGAATTCAAACACATGCTGCCAGCTTCTATTGAGAGAAAACACAACGTTCTCTGAAGGCGTACCGTAAATGAATGAAGTGGACATTAAAATTCACAGCTGTGGAACAAGCTGTGCTCCTGTACTAATAATCTTTCTCATTTAGGACTATTTCTATTTAAAAAGCAGTGGAAATGCCCAACGCAAGGCATTGTTTGGTAAATTGTCCTGCTTACATATTGACAAGGCAAAATATTAACATCTCCCCCTGCGGCTTAGTGTTTCAGAATGATAGACATGCGCATTACAAACATCTAGGAAATGTTTTCTGTTCTGTTGAAGTGAAGGAAGCCTTTGAATAACATCCATATTTTAAAGAACTTTCCATTGTGGATTTCCATATAAATTGTTACACACCAACAGATAATATAAAGGTACTAGTAACCAGAAGGAATTCTTTTACATATGGTTCATAAATGAACAGAACAATTCATTTAAAAGAACGGTACAAACACTGATTAGGGGTAGAAAGGGGTTATCATCAATGTTTTCTAATGTTACAAGGGCTAAGGGTGCAGAAAAGAAAATTTAGGAACATCGATAATGAACATATTTAAAGGGGTTGTTCAGGTAAAAAGAAATGCTCCCCAGGAGCTTGGATCTCTAAAAATAAATTAAAAATAATAATTGATACTCACCTACCAGCACCCACCTGGCTGCCTTGTGACCTCTCTTTGCACAAGAAGAGGAGAGGTTACCGTTCTACCAGCAGTGTCCGGGGATTGGCAGCAGTGGTTACGTGGACTCAACACAACAAAACACGGATTTTGGTAAGAACTTACCTGTAAAATCCTTTTCAGCGAAGGAAGGAAGAGAGACACAGTATTCATTACTGATGGGTAGGCGGAGCCCCAGATCAGGATGTCACCTCAGATCAAAAGAGTGCTGACTGGCTGGCCCCTCCAGCTCGGGCTCCTCCTACTCAGCTCCAGTCGTACCAAAGCTTTGAGGAAAAGAGCCAAGATCACCAGCGGAGCAACATAACCCCTTCTGAAAGAACTTCAGAGAAAAAACACAAGGATACAGGTTATGCATGCAAAGAAAGCCAAAAACCACAGAGTTCCAGGTACTACTCACGGAACCTGACTACTGCGATGAGCTGGCGATGCTGGAACAGAGCCTTAGCGCGCTGACCTCAGCCCAGATAATCGCTATCAGATAAGGGTCGCGCTGCATCTGAAAACATCAACACACTTCTGCCTTGGGAGGGTGCTGTGTCTCTCTTCCTTCCTTCGCTGAAAAGGATTTTACAGGTAAGTTCTTACCAAAATCCGTGTTTCAGCTGCAGATGGAAGGAAGAGAGCCACAGTATTCATTACTGATGGGACGTCCCAAAGCAGTTCAAAAATAAGGGTGGGAAAAACCAATAAAAGGCAGAAACCCAACAACCTTAACAACAAAGCGCAACCAGCGCTAAACACAAGTTCATCCAGAACTTTAAACTACAGCTGCCTGCAGGACCCTACGTCCGAGGGCTGCATCAGCGGAAGCACTGACGTCCACTTTATAAAACTTTGTAAACGTGTGGACAGAGCGCCAAGTTGCCGCTCGGCAGAGCTGCACTGCCGAGGCACCTTGATGAAAAGCCCACGATGAGGCCACAGCTCTCGTAGAATGGGCTCGAATCTTAATCGGGCAAGATTCACCCCGAAGACGGTAAGCTTCCAAAATAGCTGACCGGATCCAACGAGCTATAGAATCCTTGGAAGCTCGTTGACCACGCCGACGACCTGCTGGAACCACAAACAGGGAGTCCGTCTTACGAAAACCTTGAGTAATAGATAGATAAAACTTCAAGGCCCGCACTAAATCCAATGTGTGTAAATCTCGCTCTTTCGCATTCTTCGGAACCGGACAGAGTGAAGGCAACACAATATCCTGGTTAACATGAAATTGTGACACCACTTTAGGCAAAAAATCACCCCGAGTGCGAAGCACTACACGATCCGGAAAAAACTCCAGAAAAGGAGGCGAACAAGAAAGAGCTGCCAACTCAGAAACTCTCCTCAAGGAAGTGACTGCAACAAGGAAAGCCACCTTCCAAGAAAGTAAAGAAAGGCTAGCAGAAACCATAGGCTCAAAAGGTTTATGCTGAAGAGCTTCCAAAACAAGGTTGAGCCGCCAAGGAGACACGGGTGCCTTCCGCGGCGGAAACTTACGAGATATACCTCGGAAAAAGGAGAGCACGTCTCTATTTGAAGCAATGGTTCTCCGAAACAATAAGGACAGAGCAGAAATCTGACCTTTCAGAGTGCTTACTGCCAAACCCTTGTCTAGCCCATGCTGTAGAAAAGCCAACAGGTTGGGAATGGAAAATTTTCTCGGGTTCCGAGAGGACCCCAAACACCACGAAAAGAAGGTTTCCCAAATTTTGTGGTAAATCCTAGTAGTAGCCGGACATCTTGCAGCACGAAGGGTAGCAATGACCTCGGCTGAGAAACCTCTACGGGTCAAGATTTCGGTCTCAAGAGCCACGCCGTCAAACGCAGGGACATCAAGTCCGGATGACAAACGGGCCCCTGAGTCAACAAGTCCGGTTGAAGAGGGAGTGGAAAAGGAGGTGCCGCCAACAGCGACATTATTGTCGAGAACCACACCCTTCTTGGCCAGTCTGGAGCTATCAAAATAGCTGGAATTCTCTCTAGTCTGATCCGACGCAGTACTAGAGGAAGTAAGGATATCGGCGGGAATACATAGATCAGCTCGAACTGATCCCACTGAGCCACTAGAGCATCCACCGCCACCGCCTTCGGATCCTTGTACCTGGACATGAATGTCGGTAACTTGGCATTGAACCTGGATGCCATCAAATCCACTTGGGGGGTTCCCCAGCGAGAGCACAGTAGTGCAAACACATCCGGATGGAGGCTCCATTCCCCGGAATCCATCCTTCTGCGACTGAGAAAGTCCGCTGTAACATTCTGAACCCCTGGAATGTGAATCGCCGAAATGGCTGGTACATTGGCCTCTGCCCAAATCAGAATTCGGGACACCTCTACCATGAGTCTGGAACTCCTTGTCCACCTTGGTGATTGATATACGCGACAGCCGTCGCATTGTCTGTCTGCACACGGACTGGCAGACCGCTCAAAGGGACCGTCCAATGTTGGAGGCAAAGGAAAATCGCCCTCAATTCCAGGATGTTGATCGGAAGCACAGACTCTTCCGATGACCATACCCCCTGAATCCAGAGATTGTTCCAAACACCCCCCCAGCCCGTCAGGCTGGCATCGGTGGTTATGACTGACCACTTCGGAGGGAGGAAAGACTTCCCCAGGGAGAATGCCCCTGGACGTAACCACCATTCTAGAGAATCCCGCACCGCGCGAGAAATGGTGACACTGCAATCCAGCGATTGCGACTGATTCCATCGACTCAAGATGAACCTTTGAAGAGTCCTGGAGTGGAACTGGGCAAAAGGAATTGCCTCCATGGACGCCACCATCAGTCCTAGAAGACGCATACACTTCCGTAGAGACATTGCCGTTGAGGATCTCATAATCTGTACATGTCGAAGAAGACATGACTGTTTGTCTGGTGGTAGGGAAACTACCGACCGAAACGTGTCGAGATGCATTCCCAAAAAGAGGATTGTCCTCGATGGTTCCAGGGACGACTTCTCCCAATTGACCAGCCAACCGAAGTCCTTCAGAAACTGAAGAGACAAATCCCGAGCCGTCAACGCCTCCTCCTCCGAGGAAGCCATGATCAAAAGATCGTCCAGATAAGGGAGAATCGTAATCCCCTGTCTTCGAAGGATTGCCATGAGAGGCGCCAGAATTTTTGTAAAGACCCTTGGCGCTGAGGCTAAGCCGAACGGCAGAGCCACGAACTGGTAATGATTCTGACCTATGGCAAATCGAAGAAAGCGCTGATGAGCCTTTCCAATGGGAATATGCAAATAGGCGTCGCGAATGTCGATTGACACCAGAAAATCGTTCTGTGACAGAGCTGCCACAACGGAACGAAGCGACTCCATGCGAAATTTCCGGGCATGGACATGCCGGTTTAATCGCTTGAGATCCAGAATCGGGCGAAATTTGTTCTCCTTTTTGGGAACTATAAAAAGGTTGGAATAAAAACCTTTTCCTCGGTCCTCTGACGGAACCGGTATCACTACACCCTTTTGTAGCAGAGATTCGACCTCTCGCTGTAGAGCGACAACAAGCTCGGGTTCCGACGGAACGCGAGACTGACAAAAAACATTTGGGGGTCGAGAAGCAAACTCTATGAAATAGCCTGCCGACACAATCCGCGTTGCCCAGGAATCTGGAACGCGAGCCATCCAAGTCGCCTTGAAAAGAAGCAGGCGACCCCCCACTCGAGAATCCTCGAGTGGACCCCTGGCGTCAATTAGACTTTGCGGGCTTCTTGTCAAGTTCCCGCTTGTCCTGGCGGAAACTCTGCTTCCAGGAAGTACGAGTTTTCAGAGAGGATTTCTTTCCTGAGAAGGAAGGACGACCCGATCCCCACGAGGAGTGACTAGATCGTCCTCGGCCCCGAAAGGACCGCCGACCACTATAGACACCAGGCCTACTGGACACCGAGGCCATGGCCCTACGCTGTGGTAATGCTGATTCCTTCGCCTTAGCCTTGGAAATCAGCTCTGTGAGGTCAGATCCAAAAAGATGGCCACCCTTGTAAGGTAAGGCCAACAACCCTTGTTTGGAAACTGCGTCCCCGGCCCACTGTCTGAGCCATAAAGCTCTTCTGACTGTGACCGCTGAAGCTTGCGCTTTGGCCAGCAGAGATGCCGTATCCAGACCGGCATCAAAGATATAACAGGCTGCCGTTTCTAACCATTCACAAGTTTCCCGTATCTCAGATAACGGAGATTCATTGTGCAACTCCGTCTTCAGACGTGCCATCCAACTTAGAGAAGCTCTAGCAGCACACATGGATCCTAGCACTGCTCGGAATCCATGACCCGCAGCCTCATAGCTTGCTTTTGCCGCCAATTCTGCTTTTCTATCCAAAGGCTCCTGTAAGCTCGCTTTTCCCTTAATAGGGAGTAGTGAGGATTTATTAAGCTGAGATAAAGACACATCCACTTCAGGAGCAGAAGTCCAATTAGCCTTTAACTCCGCAGAGCAAGGATAAAGTGTATCCAAGAAATGCGTTCCATGAAAACGCTTATCTGGACATAGACGTTCCTCCTCTATTACACTATTAAGCTCATCCAGAGCTGGCAATGTTGTACGCGAAGCACGGGACTCCTGGAACATGCGTGCTGATTTACCAGGACGACTAGTTACCTCCTCCGGTAACTGTAATATATCTCTCATGGCTTCAATTAATGCCTCCGTACGCTTCGCCATAGAGGAACGCCCCTGCGGCTCGTCCGCATCTGAATCGGATATTTCTCCATCCGAATTTAAAGGGGAACTCTGCCCAATATCAGATACGTCTGACTCGCTCCGTGTAGAGGCCGGTAACGGCCTGCGTCGCTTCCTCTGAGAAGAATTAGCAGACACATATTGACCTAAAAGGTCAGACAAGTTGTTGATTGATCGAGCGATATCGTCCAATTTTTCACCGCTGTCGACCGCAGCGCTAGATGTTGTGGAGGTCTGCGTATCTGATTGCCGCAATGGCACTGGGACATGGTCCGCGGCATCTGAACTCTGTTCAGACATGTCTCACCTGTATGAACAGGTCAAAGCGATAATACCAGCAAAAACTATGCGGTTTTCTTTTTTTTTTTTTTTTTTTTTTTTATATATGCTGAAGGGTTAACGCTCCACCAGGCAGGGTTACCCCAGCGGTATTCAGTCAAAAAAATTTTTCTGGTAGAAATAACCCTCAGAAGGGTTAATATTGCAAACTCACCACAACATATATATATGAAGTGTGAGTCCCAGCCAATTTTATGTCTCTAATGAGACTGCAGCTGCAGGATAGCGATCGCTGCGCTGCAGGGTGAGGAATCAGCACTCACCCAGCTGGCCGTGGTGTCTTATGAGGAGAGGAGCGGTCTGAGGAGCCCAGGAGCCTGTGTAATGGCCGCCACAGTGAGGGAGTCGCAGGAGAAACGCCAGAGCGCGTGTCTTCCTGCTCAAAAGACCGGGAATAGATAGGCCACGCCCCCTGCTAGCTCAAATATTGAGCGCGAACTCCCCCGCTCCTGCTCCCTCTCTGTCCTGCAGCTAACTGCCTGCGGACAAAAGATCACCACATCTACAATGTAACAGCGCTGTCACAGCAGCGCTGAAGCATACTGACATACAGTAGTAGCGCTGTCACCGCAGCGCTGAAGCACTCACACATTATTATAATAAAAATTGTGTGGAAAACTCATCAGCTCAGCGCCACAGGGACCCCTAAGGGTTTCTGGCGCTATGCCCATGCTTCCCCCCAGGGCGGGAAGCGCAGTGACCCAGCGTGTGGTTTGCGCCCCCGCCAGGGAAAACTCTCCTCATCCCCAGGGCCGGCAAGGATTCTGCAGGGACCATTATGTAATTACAGATCCGCCAAGGGAGAGGCTGGTGAAAAACACTGATAAACATGTAATAGCGCTGTCACCGCAGCGCTGAAGCATACTGATATACATGTAATAGCGCTGTCATCAGACGCTAAAGCACTCACACATTAATAATAAAATTTTGTGTGGAGTACTCACCAGCCAAGGCGCCACAGGGACCCTCAGGGGTTTCTGGCGCTATGCCCATGCTTCCCCCCAGGGCGAGGAACGCAGTGACCGCACGTGTGGTTTGCGTCCCGCCAGGGAAGCTCTCCTCATCCCCCAGGGCCGGCAAGGATTCTGCAGGGACTTTGAGTAAGTACAGATCCGCCAAGGGAGAGGTTGGGGTACAGCAGCGCTGGTACCCCTGAGACCTCTAGACCAACTAGTGATCCAGGTCTCCTGTCCGAATATAAAAAATAAAATCTTCTGAGGAGCTGCATTAGCAGCGACCATCCTTCTGGACCTCAAATCTTAGACTGGAGCTGAGTAGGAGGAGCCCGAGCTGGAGGGGCCAGCCAGTCAGCACTCTTTTGATCTGAGGTGACATCCTGATCTGGGGCTCCGCCTACCCATCAGTAATGAATACTGTGGCTCTCTTCCTTCCATCTGCAGCTGAAATGTAGAGGTGACAGGGATGGTTACAAAATAATTAAATCAGGTACACTCTTTTGCTCCAATTTCATGAATCCAGTGCCGGCTGCTCCTGTGGTCTGCATCAGGACAGGAAGCAATGAAGTCCAATTTCTCAGTCACCTCACTGCTCAAGCCTCAACAGTCAGCTTACTCAAGAATGGAATATCAATGTCTCTTTCCCCAATGCAGACCACTGGAGCGGATTGTGCTGAACCCATGGGGTTAGGGCAAGAGAGTGTACCCAATCTTATTATTTTGCATCCATCCCTTGTGCTGAGGCCGGACAACCCCAACAGATGTATTAGGACCTCACGTAATCCTAACCCATTTGCAGCTAATTTGACAAGGGGATTCCATTACTTTCATTGAATTATCTCATTGAACCCTAAAATGTACTGTTGGTTTGGATTTCTAAAGGGACAGTAAAAGGTTTCCCCAAGTCAGAGACTTGCTGTTGGTGAGTTTTTCTCCGCTAAACCCTTGTTTACTGCACACAGCATAGTGAAAATAATTCAGCAAGTTCAGAAGGAAAGATGTGCTCTAGAGCAACACTATAGGAATTGGACTGCTTAGGAATGAATAGAACAGACTATCAGGCTATTTCATACAGAGCACATAAAGCAATATCATCTCCCTAGACATCGCCATTCTGAAGAGAACAGGTACTCTCAAGGTGGCACTATTATATCATGACATTGATTTCCTACCCTAGACCTGTACCATCAATCTTGAGTGCTACACACATAAATGACCAGAACGAACAGTTCAACTGTAAAACAAAAACACTAACCCTAATCATCAAAATTTCCTACAGTAGTTCTTTCAGCTCTCTACATTTCTCCTGGTAACTTCATTTTTAGGAATTTAAAAAAAATCTTGATAATGTGCTACACCTACTGAAAAAAGAGAATGGTCCCTGAAAGTGTTACCAATGTCTCAATAGCTATCTATAGGATTGATTATTATTATGAGATCAGTGGGAGTCTAAAAGCCACCCTTTCCCACTGATCAGCAGATTGCAGGCCGCTGTGGCCTAACATACATAGTGTACAGAGCTGGGACAGCATAGCTGGGTACACTGTGTACGACCTGTAGCACACGAGAATGATCATTGCACAGTGCATCCAGCTGTACTGCTCCGGCTCTGTGCACGGTGCTGGACACTCAGCCATCTATGAGCTACAATGGGTCATCAATATACAAGTACTGGACCAGCCCTTTGAGAACCTTACAGACTTGTTTGAGCATACATCCACATGGTACAAATAATACAACAGATGGAACATACAGCTCTTTCCTGTAATACGATCTGCAGAGTAATATCAACCAATTCACCATAACCAGCTAAGCACAGCATTACTAGCTGCAGTTGTATACAGTGCTGCAGGTTTCAAATTAAAAATCTTACTGAATAGGAGGCGTTAGTATTAATAATACTTTCTTTGTCTAGTCAAGCTTCCGTTTTATATTTATACAGTAAGCTTGTGTTGCTTTCAAGCCTAATGTAATTCTAAGCCAAATACTTTCCCATATAGCGAAATAAATTTGTACAACATTCGCCTTTCACTTATTTTGAAAATCCCAATGGTGGACTTCTGGAAGACAAGGCAAGCGAATGTTTTATATAAATATTTAAAAAGAAATAAAATATTTATCAAACAGTAAAAAAATATAAAAAAAAGTACATCGATTGCTAAAATGTAAGCTTCACTTAGAAGGCGGAAGCAGCTTGTAGTGAAAACCACACTTTCTATTTAAGTCAAGCAAAATCAGATACATACGTACATGAGATCAGGTTCAACAGAGAAAAAATATAATTTAACCCCTTACCGACATCGGACGTATTAGTACGCCGATGTTGGTATCCCTGCCTTTGATGTGGGCTCCGGCTGTGAGCCCACATCTTTCCCGGGTCATGTCAGCTGATCTGAACAGCTGACATGTGTCTACAATAGCAGCGGGTCCACCCGTGGCTATTAATTAGTTAAATTCCGCTAACAGCGGCATTTAAATGGCGCTTCCGGCCATAGGGCCGGAAATACGCACACCGGTGACCCGCGTCACGTTATCGTGGGTCATTGGTGCGTCAGCATGACAACCCGAGGTCTCCTGGAGACCTCTATCGTTGTCAGTGTCGGATTGCTATGAGCGCCACCCAGTGGTCGGTGCTCATAGCTAGTCAGTAATTCAGCAACATAGGGGCGATCTGCTCTTCGCTTCTCTGTTGCTGAGCCGATCGAGTTGTGCCAGCTTCTAGTCTCCCATGGATACTATTGAAGCATGGCAAAAGTAAAAAAGAAAAAGGTGTTTAAAAATATAAAAAAATAAAAATTTAAATCACCCCCCTTACACCCCATTCAAAATAAAACAATAAAAAAAAAAATCAAACATACACATATTTGGTATCGCCGAGTTCAGAATTGCCCGATCTATCAATAAAAAAAAAAAGGATTAACCCGATCGCTAAACGGCGTAGCGAGAAAAAAAATTCTAAATGCCAGAATTATGGCTTTTTCATGGCCGCGACATTGCATTAAAATGCAATAACGGGCGATCAAAAGATCGTATCTGCACCAAAATGATATCACTAAAAACGTCAGCTTGGCAGACAAAAAATAAACCCTCACCCAACCCGAGATCACAAAAAATGGAGATGCTACTGGTCTCGGAAAATGGAGCAATTTTGTTTTTTTTTTTTAGCAAAGTTTGGAATTTTTTTTTCACCACTTAGATAAAAAAGAACCTAGACATGTTGGGAGTCTATGAACGCGTAATAAGCAAGATCGTTGGCACTACTGTAGAAGAAATTGTGGTGCCTGAGTAGGATCCCAATCCATATAGTAGTGTGATATCATCTCGGCACACACCAATGGTATCTTGTGATAGTGGTTTAATCAAAATTCAAAATCAGTACATACAGACGTTTCGGTCTTACACGACCTTCCTCAATGTACTGTAACAGAACAAAAATAAATGTACAGAGAACAAATAAATAATTGTAGGGCATGAAAAAAAGTATATACAAATATATTGTCAAAAGACACATGGCACAATCATAAGTCCTAGCCGCTTCACCTCCACAGCTCATTAACAGTAAGCACACGCTATGTTAGCGATATCCTCCTACCTCATCTTGCCTCTTATATGCAGCCACGGTCAGCTATATTGACCTAAGCCACTAAGCTATGCTTTTTTCTTCCCAGACATAAGTCTGCAGCTTACCTTTATTGTTACATTGTGGTATGTATATGTGAATATTTTCTCCCGACACTGCTCCCACTATATATACAAACCGCTATTTCACTCTCCTTCACAATATCGTCCCCAGGTTTATTCTGTATTATCCTCACCTGGCTCTTTACTGCCAGTTACTGGTATGTATATTTCTGTTGCCTATAAGGTCTGGTTCTTGTAGAGGGGTTGGTATATACCTCCTAATACACATATATCTTATATTTTATCTGTTTGAAGAGAATATACTGGATGATTCTGAGCATTATATGTCAATCAAACTCTTTATTCACTTATGATTATGCCATGTGTCTTTCGACAATATATTTGTATATACTTTTTTTCATGCCCTACAATTATTTATTTGTTCTCTGTACATTTATTTTTGTTCTGTTACAGTACATTGAGGAAGGTCGTGTAAGACCGAAACGTCTGTATGTACTGATTTGAATTTTGATTAAACCACTCACAAGATACCATTGGTGTGTGCCGAGATTATATCACACTACTATATGAACTCGTAATGACCTGGAGAATCTAAAAGTCAGGTCAGCTTTAGAATTTAGTGAATCTAGCAAAAAAGTCAAACAAAAAACAAGTGTGTGATTGCACTTTTTTTGAAATTTCACCACACTTGGAATTTCTTTCCCGTTTTCTGTTACACGACATGGTAAAACCAATGGAGTCGTTCAAAAGAACAAACTCGGTCCACAAAAAATAATCCCTCACATGGTCATATTGACGGAAAAATAAAAAAGTTATTGCTCAGGGAAAAAGGGGAGCGAAAAACGAAAACGCAAAACCTAAAAAAGCTTCGGGGGTTAAGGGGTTAAAGAATCTCACCACTGCTTTCCCAAAAAGGTCTATTTGTAATGTACATAAGGTACATCATACCTTTTAACGGCGGCAGTTAAGGGTAATTATTCCTCAGCGTCGCGTTTTAACGGCGCTGAGAAATAAGGTTATAGTGCCCCCCAGCATTTATTTTGCTCTCCTCTGATATGATCTAGCACATCAGAGGAGAGAGAATGGGGTCCCCCGAGCCGGTAACTCCAACTGTGACCACCGGCGTCTTCTTCCGGGGAAAAAAATGGCAGGTGCATGCGAGGTGCGCCCGCCAAGATTTGTAGGACGGCACCCAGCAACAATAAGAGATTTCTCCTATTGGTTAATTTTGATCACTGTGATAGACCCTATCACAGTGATCAAAATAAAAAAAATAGTAAATCAAACACCCCCTTAGTTAGGCAAAAATTATAAAATAAAAAAAGTATTTTTTTCGTTAGGGTTATGGTTGGGGTTATAGCTGGGGTTAGGGTTGAGCTAGGGTTAGTGTTGGGGTTATAGCTAGGGTTAGCATTGGGCTAGGGTTAGGGTTTGGTTGGGGTTAGGGTTGTGTTTAGGGTTATGGTTAGGGATTAGGGTTAAGGTTGGAGTTAGAATTGGGGGGGGTTTCTACAGTTTAGGTACATCAAGTTGTCTCCAAACGCGACATGGCGCCCACCATTGATTCCAGCCAATTTTGCATTCAAAAAGTCAAATGTGCTCCCTCCATTCTGAGCCCTGCCATGCGCCCAAACAGTGGCTTTCCCCCACATATGGGGTATTGGCGTACTCAGGAGAAATTGCACAACAAATTTTTTGGTCCATTTTCTCCTGACACCCTTGTGAAAATAAAAAAAAAATTGGTTCAAAAGTTTTTTGTGAAAAAGTAAAATGTTCATTTTTTATTTCCACATTGCTTTAGTTCTTAGAAGGGTAATAAACTTACCTTAAGGGTAATAAATTTCTTGAATGTGGTTTTGTGAACATTGAGGGGTGCAGTTTTTAGAATGGTGTCACTTTTGGGTATTTTCTGTCATATTGACCCCCCCAAACTCCCTTCAAATGTGAGGTGGTCCCTAAAAAAAATGGTTTTGTAAATTTTGTTGGAAAAATGAAAAATCGCTGGTCGACTTTTAACCTTTATAATGTCCTACCAAAAAAAAAAAAAGTTCCCAAAATTGTGCTGATGTAAAGTAGACATGTGGGAAATGTTATTTATTAACTATTTTGTGCGATTTGACTTTCTGATTTAAGGGTACAAAAATTAAAAGTTTGAAAATTAAATTTTTTTTGCCAAATTTCCATTTTTTAACCCCTTTATTCCATCAGACGTACTATTCCGTCCATGTGACCCTGGACCTAATTCCCATGGACGGAATAGTACGTCATGGGCGATCAGCTGCGCTACCGGGGGGAGAGCAGCTGATCGCCGCCGGGTGTCAGCTGATTATCACAGCTGACACCCGGACCGCTCCCGGCACATTAATCCCTGGCACACCGCGATCAAATATGATCGCGGTGTACCGGGGGCACGGGAGGATCGCGCAGGGAGGGGGCTCCCTGCGCGCTCCCCTGAGACCCTCAGAGCAGCGCGTTTTGTCGTGCTGTTCTGAGGGTCCGTCCTCCCTCCAGGTCCCCGGATCCAAGATGGCGCCGGGGTCCTGCAGGGAGGCGGCTTCCTCAGTGCCTGCTGAGAGCAGGCGCTGAGGAAGCCTGCAGCGATGCCAGAGCGATCGCTGGTGTGACAGAGTGCTGTGCACACTGTCACACCAGCGATCTGCTAAAATACTGTGATGTCCCACCCTGGGACAAAGTAAAAAAGTAAAAAAAATAAAAATAAAAAGTGGTAAAAAAATCATAAAAAAAAAAAAAATATTCCCCAATAAATTCATTTTTTACTGTAAATAAAAAAAACAAAACAATAAAAGTACACATATTTGGTATCGCCGTGTCCGTAACGACCCCCCCTATAAAACTGTCACACTAGTTAACCCCTTTAGTAAACCCCTTAAAAAAAAAAACGAAGCAAAAAAATCAATGCTTTATCATCATACCGCTGAACAAAAAGTGGAATAACACGCGATCAAAAAGACCGATATAAATAAACATGGTACCGCTGAAAACGTCATCTTGTCCCGCAAAGAACGAGCCGTCATACTGCATCATCAGTGAAAAAATAAAAAAGTTATAGCTCGCAGAATAAAGTGATGCAAAAATAATAATTTTTTGTATAAAATTGTTTTCATTCTATAAAAGCACCAAAACATAAAAAAAATGATATAAATGAGGTATCGCCGTAATCATACTGACCCGAAGAATAAAACTGCTTTATCAATTTTACCACGCGCGGAACGGTATAAACGCCTCCCCCAAAAGAAATTCATGAATTGCTGATTTTTGTTCATTCTAACCTCCCAAAAATCGAAATAAAAAGCGATCAAAAAATGTCATGTGCTCAAAAATGGTACCAATAAAAACGTCAACTCGTACCGCAAAAAATAAGACCTCACATGACTCTGTGGGCCAAAATATACAAAAATTATAGCTCTCAAAATGTGGTGATGCAAAAAACTATTTTTTGCAATAAAAAGCGTCTTTTAGCGTGACAGCTGCCAATCATAAAAACCCGCTATAAATAGTAAATCAAACCCCCCTTTATCATCCTCTTAGTTAGGGAAAAATAATAAAATTAAAAAAATGTATTTATTTCAATTTTCCCGTTAGGGTTAGGGTTGCGGCTAAAGTTAGGGTTAGGGTTGGCGCTAAAGTTAGTATTAGGGTTAGGGTTGGGATTACGGTTAGGGGTGTGTTAGGGTTAGGTTTGTGGTTAGGGTTGGGACTAGGGTTAGGGGTGTGTTGGGGTTAGGGTTGGAGTTAGAATTGGGGGGTTTCTGCTGTTTAGGCACATCAGGGGCTCTCCAAATGTGACATGGCGTCTGATCTCAATTTCAGCCAATTCTGCGTTGAAAAAGTCAAACGGTGCTCCTTCACTTCTGAGCTCTGCCATGCGCCCACACAGTAGTTTACCCCCACATATGGGGTATCAGCGTACTCTGGACCACAAGAGTTATTGTGCAATTTGTCCTATTTCTCCTGTTACCCTTGGGAAAAAAAAAAACTGGGGCGACAAAATCATTTTTGTAAAAAAAAAAAGACTTTTTTTTGTTTTTACGGCTGTATGTTATAAAACTTCTGTGAAGCACTTGGGGCTTCATAGCGCTCACCACACATCTAGATAAGTTCCTTGTGGGGTCTATTTTCCAAAATGGGGTCACTTGTGGGGGGTTTCCACTGTTTAGGTGCATCAGGGGCTCTCCAATAAGACATGACTCCTCTAGACCATTCCATCAAATCTGCAATCCAAAACGTCACTACTTCCCTTCCGAGCCCGACGTGCACCCATACAGTAGTTTACTCCCACATATTGGGTATCAGCATACTCAGGACAAATTGGACAACAAATTTTGGGGTCCAATTTCTCCTGTTACCCTTGTGAAAATAAAATATTGGGGGCGAAAAAAATATTTTTGTAAAAAAAAAAAGGTTTTTTAATTTTTACGGCTGTACGTTATAAACTTCTGTGAAGCACTTCGGGGTTCAAAGTGCTCACCACACATCTAGATAAGTTCCTTGTGGGTCTATTTTCCAAAATGGGGTCACTTGTGGGGGGTTTCCACTGTTTAGGGCGCATCAGGGGCTCTCCAAATGCGACATGACTCCCCAGACCATTCCATCAAAGTCTGCAATCCAAAACGTCACTACTTCCCTTCCGAGCCCCGACGTTCGCACCATACAGTAGTTTACTCCCACATATTGGGTATCAGCATACTCAGGACAAATTGGACAACAACTTTTGGGGTCCAATTTCTCCTGTTACCCTTGTGAAAATAAAATATTGGGGGCGAAAAAATCATTTTTGTAAAAAAAAAAGGATTTTTTATTTTACAGCTGTACGTTATAAACTTCTGTGAAGCATTTTGGGGTTCAAAGTGCTCACCACACATCTAGATAAGTTCCTTGAGGGGTCTAGTTTCCAAAATGGTGTCATTTGTGGGGGTTTCCACTGTTTAGGCAGATCAGGAGGTCTCCAAACACGACATGGCATCCAGACAATTCTGCGTTGAAAAAGTCAAACGGCGCTCCTTCCCTTCCAAACTCTGCCATGCACCCAAACAGTGGTTTACTCCCACATATGGGGTATCAGCGCACTCAGGACAAATTGCACAATAACTTTTGGAGTCTTGTTACCCTTGGGAAAATAAAAATTGGGGTGAAAAGATCAATTTTGTGGAAAAAATATGATTTTTTAATTTTACGGCTCTACGTTATAAACTTGTGTGAAGCAGATGGGGGTTCAAATTGCTCACCAAAGATCTAGATAAGTTCCTTAGAGGGTCTAGTTTGCAAAATGGGGTCACTTGTGGGGGGTTTCCACTGTTTAGGCACATCATCAGGGGATCTCCAAATGCAACATGGCGTCCAATATCAATTCCAGCCAATTTTGGTTGGAAAAAGTCAAATGGTGCTTCTTCCATTCCGAGCTCTGCCATGCGTCTAAACAGTGGTTCCCCCCCAATATGGGGTATCAGCGTACTCAGGACAAATTGGACAACAAATTTTGTGGTCCAATTTCTCCTGTTACCTATGGGAAAATAAAAAATTAGTGACTAAGAGATAATTTTTGTGGGAAAAAAATAGGATTTTTTATTTTCATGCCCGGGCATTATAAACTTGTGTGAAGCACTTGGGGGTTCAAAGTGCTCACCAAAGATCTAGATAAGTTCCTTAGGGGGTCTAGCTTCCAAAATGGGGTCACTTGTGGGGGTTTCCACTGTTTAGGCTCATCTGGGGCACTACAAACGGAACATGACCCCCATCAATGTTTGCATTCCAAAACGTTACTGCTTCCTTTTCAAGCCCTGCCGTGCGCCCAAACAGTTTCCCTCCCCACATATGGGGTATCAGCGTACTCAGGACAAATTGGACAACAACTTTTGGGGTCCAATTTCCTTGGGAAAAATCAAAAATTTGGGACTAAAAATATTTTTGTGGAAAATTGTTTTTTTGTTTTTTTTTTCACACCCAGGCATTATAACCTTTTGTGAAACACTTTGGGGTTCAAAGTGCTCACAACAGATCTAGATAAGTTCCTTAGGGGGTCTAGTTTCCAAAATGGTGTCACTTGTGGGGGGTTTCCACTGTTTAGGCGTATCAGGGGCTCTCCAAACACGACATGGCGTCCAATCTCAACTCCAGCCAATTTTAGTTTGAAAAAGTCAAACGGCGCTCCTTCCCTTACAAGCTCTGCCGTGTGCCCAAACAGTGGTTATCCCCCACATATGGGGTATTGGCGTACTCAGGAGAAATTGCACAACAACTTTATCTGCCCATTTTCTCCTTTTACCCTTGTGAAAATAAAAAAAGTTTGTAAAAGATCATTTTTGTGGCTAAAAAGTTAAATATTAATTTTTTCCTTCCACGTTGCTTCAGCTCCTGTGAAGCACCTGAAGGGTTAATAAACTTTTGAATGTGGTTTTTAGTACCTTGAGGGGTACAGTTTTTAGAATGGTGTCACTTTTGGGTATTTTCTGCTATATAGACCCCTCAAAGTGACTTCAAATGTGAGGTGGTCCCTAAAAAAATGGCTTTGAAAATTTTGTTGTAAAAATGAGAAATCACTGGTCAACTTTTAACCCTTATAATTTCCTAACAAAAAAAAATTTTGGTTCCAAAATTGTGCGGATGTAAAGTAGACATGTGGGAAATGTTATTTCTTAACTATTTTGTGTGACATATTTCTCTGTTTTAAGGGAAAAAAATTCAAAGTTTGAAAATTGCAAAATTTTCAAAATTTTCGCCACATTTGCATTTTTTTCACAAATAAACGCAAGGTATAGTGAAGAAATTTTACCACTAACGTGAAGTACAATATTTCACGAGAAAACAATCTCAGAATCGCGAAGATCCGTTGAAGCGTTCCAGAGTTATAACCTCATAAAGAGACAGTGGTCAGAATTGTAAAAATTGGCCCGGTCATTAACGTGCAAACCACCCTTGGGGTGAAAGGGTTAATAAATAGACGCAAGTCAAATCAAATAAATTTTACAACTAACATAAAGTATAATATTTCACGAAAAAATAATCTCAGAATCAGTGGGATTCGTTGAAGCGTTCCAGAGCTATAACCTCAAAGTGACAGTGGTCAGAATGGTAAAAATTGGCTTGGTCATTAAGTACCAAAATGGTTCTGTCACTAAGGGGTTAAAGGAGTAGTTCACTACATTTTATATTAAAAATATGCCCATGGGGACCAGAAAAAAAACAGACTTTAACCTACCGGTCCCCAGCTGCTCTTGTCTATGGCTGCCTGCGTTTCCTGCTGGTCTCTTCACCTTGTCTTCTAGCCACTGATCGACACCAGATTTGATGTGCAGTCCAAGCGGAAAGAAACGGTTCCTTCTGGCTCAGAAGGAACATCAAGAGTATAGGGATAGTGCGGTCACACGACATCTCCAACCAAAAGAAGAGAAAGTGTTGAGACTAATGGTGACACAGGCAGCAGTTCAGGGAAGCTCAAGGGCCTAATAGGAGAGTATTTGTCCTTTTTTGTTTTATAATCCCTCCATTGGGTTCATTTCTCAAATAAAAATCTACTGGACTCTAATTTAGTTTGCATTGTTTTGAAATTCTATTATCACAAGTCGCAAACTTTATTATCTGAATTATACGCCGCCTTATGTGTGGGCTAGAAGTCAGTTTCTTTGTGTATACCTAAAAAAAGCCTTGATGTGAGTTTAATGGGACAACAATATGGGATTATTGTGCACTGTGGCCCCTGGTTTTGATGGTATTAATGATGAAGGGAGTCTTCCAGACATAACATTGATGGATAATTT
The DNA here is from genome assembly GCA_033576555.1 of Oophaga sylvatica. Taxonomy (NCBI): domain Eukaryota; kingdom Metazoa; phylum Chordata; class Amphibia; order Anura; family Dendrobatidae; genus Oophaga; species Oophaga sylvatica. The sequence continues at coordinate 660,112,488 of JARQOD010000001.1, forward strand.
AAGTGTAAGCAGTTTTAGACTGACCCCTAGAATCTCCCTGACCAACATAACACCAGGTCCTGCTCCTGATAGCCCCTCTATATCTGGCAGGACAAGCAGAAACTGTAATGTCTGAATACCCTTTTTCTCCCTCCCCTGCCCAGGATCTGAGATATGATCAGACCATGTTCCTGTACGGTCAGACACAGCCATTACACAGTACACAGCAGGGGCACATTTACAAGATTATCTCAGCACAGGAACATTTTTTTTAAATACATCCAATTGTGGAAGTTATTATTATTCCAAGATCTATAAAAGGAACTTTATTCATGGGTAGACCACTTTAAGTGCAACTTATGAAGCATTCTGCTAAGCTTTGGTGGAGACTTTAGGTACAGTGTCTTTGGTTTTTATTGCACCCCTTTTGTAATAGTTTCTACCTATTGATAAACCTGTCAAAACCATCGTGGTGTATATAAAATGCATGGCTAGGCTATGTGCACACGTTGCAGAAATGCTCCGTAATTTTGCGGAGCATTTGTGCAACTCCCCGCCGCGGGTAAAACGCATACGTAATTAGTAAGCATTTTCCCGCAAAACACAAGCGTTTTTAGCTTGCAGAATGCTCGCGCTTTTCCAAGCGATTTGAAGAATCGCTTGGAAAAGTGATTGACAGGTTGGTCACGCAAGTGTGACCAACTTTTTACAACTGATGAATGTTAAAAATAATAAAAAAAAAAAAAAAATATGTATATACTTGCCCTCTGTCAGCCCCCGGAGTCCTCCCGCTCCTCAGCTGCAAGTTCCGTTCCCAGGGATGCATTGCGCGAATGACCTATGATGACGTAACGGTTTTTACAGGAATATGGTACCCAGGACCTGGAGAAGAGTCTCCTCTACTCCAGACCCTGGGTACCAACCGCACATGAAGCGCTCACTTGAAGCATGGTGGGCATAGCCACATGCGTAACGTGAGCATTTAAGTGCAATCCTATGGCGGTGTAATCGCTGCGATTACGCAAAAATAATGAACATGCTGCTTATTTTTTCGCGATGCGATTATGCTCCAGAAAAATAAGCAGCATGTGCACAGCAATTGCATAATCACAAAGGATTGCATTGGATGCGTTTTGTTAGTGTTTTTATAAACATTTTCGAGGCAAAAACGCTTAAAAAACGCAACGTGTGCACATAGCCTAAGGATTGCCCTCCAGGCTTCCTACATTGTTTTAGAGGACTTTTCCTGTACTGTCTTGTGGGTCCTGTCTAACAATATATTACATTGCATTTATTATATTTATGAATTTGGGATTTTTTATATATGAATAAAAAATAAATATTTTGTACATTGTTGTTAATTCTATTGGTGCCGATTTGTAGGTTATGTTAGTAAAGTAGCTCACACTATGGTTTGCTGGCAAATCTTTAACTTCCCTCTAAAATAAACTGACCCACCTCTTCCGACAAGCCTACAACCTGCAGTGATCCTCAGTCTACTGAACGACCGCACGACCAGCTCTACCCTTTCCTAGTGTATTCTCACCCATCCCCTGTAGACTGTGAGCCCTCATGGGCGGGTCATCTCTCCTTCTGTACTTATGTGTGCCTTGTATTACTTATGTTTATTGTATTTGTCTATGTATGCCCAGTTTTCAAATGTAAAGCGCCATGGAATAAATGGCGCTATAATAATGAATTATAATAATAAAATAAACTAGTATGGAAGTTTTGTTTATTTTGGCTAACTAGCTGCTGAGAAAAGCACAAAGGCTGGCAGAGTGTAAGGAGTACACAGAAGCAGGACTCCAAGGAAATATTCCAGAGGCAGGAAGGGACTATCCCTAAAGGTACTGTCACACTAAGCGAGATCGCTAACGAGATCGCTACTGCGTCACCGATTTATGATGCAGTAGCGATCTCGTTAGCGACGCAGCTATGTGTGACATGTAGCAGCGATGTGGCCCCTGCTGCGATGTCGCTGATCGCTTATGAACGTTCTGAGCCGTTTTTTGGTCGTTGGTGTCCCGCTGGAGAGCCTGAATCGCTGAGTGTGACACCCTTTATGAATGACTTTACCAGCGTCGCAGGTGGGACTAGGTTTTCCCAACGACCGCAGAGGTCGTTATACAGATCGCTGATGAGATGTGTTTGGAAGCTAACTAGTGACCACATAGAGATCGCACAAGCGATCTCGCCAGGTCGTGATCGCTAGTGCGATCGCTAAGTGTGACAGTGCCTTAAGGCCTCATTCACACATCAGTATATGATCAGTATTTCATCAGTGTTTGTATGTCAAAACCAGGAGTGGAACTTAAGCCCGCGTCTCACATAGCGAAACACCAGCGATCCTGACAATGATCAGGATCGCTGATGTGTCGCTACATGATCGCTGCTGAGCTGCCAAACAGGCAGCTCAGGCAGCGATCAGCACAGCGACACTGCGGGTTATGTCGCTTAGTTACCCGCAGTGTACGTTGGATACCAGCGACCTGATGCAGGGAGCTGGTAACCAAGGTACACGTCGGGTTTCCAGGTGCTGCGCGGTGCCTGGAAACCCGCTGTGTACCTTGGTTACCAGCTCCCTGCATCAGGGCGCTGGTATCCAAGGTACACATCGGGTTTCCAGGCACAGCCCCGCGCCTGGAAACCCGCTGTGTACCTTGGTTACCAGTGGATCACTGGTCTCCCGCCTGTCACACGTAGCGATGCGTGCTGGCCAGCGGGAGACCAGCGATCAAAAAAATGTCCAGGACATTCAGCGACGATCAGCGATACCCAGCAGGGGGGCTGATCGTCGCTGAATGTCACACACAGCGATATCGCAGGGGAGATCGCTGTTACGTCACAAAACTAGTGACTCAGCAGCGATCTCGCTAGCGAGATCGCTGTGTGAGACGGGGGCTTTAGAGAAAAGCTACAATTGAAAGATTGGCACCTGTTGTGCGTTTTGGAGACACGCCTGGATTTAGCATACAAATACTGATATGTGAATAAAGCCTAACCGCTGATATTCAATCCAAGAAATAAGCTACTTTTTATGTTCATAGAGAGCAACTATAGTTTCTTATGGCTGTTGATAGCAGTTTTCCAATCACACCATAAACACAATAGTCTCTAACGGTGATTTTTAATTATCGTGGATAACTTTTTTCATGAGGACAATGTTACACTATATTTTTCCCATCCATCAACAACCATATAGAGGAGGTCATACTGCTCAGGACATAAGCCCCTTTCCTCCTGTATGCTGTTCGCTATATCACAGTATAGGTTCATTGGTCACATGCAAGGAACACCTGCACTATACCTATTATTGCTGATAACCAGCTATGCTAAAACATTCTATGTACGTTGTCTACAGTCCTACTTCTTCTCCATTACATATGTGACAAAAAGTGACAATCCTCTGCAAATGATGAATCGGGCCCTTTGTGTCCTGCTGTTTCTACACTGAAATCAGTAATGCACATGTCTGCCATACACATTCCTTTCTTTCTGGTAAAGTCAATTATCTGACCTTAAAGGGAACCTGTCACCTTGTACATGCTGTCCGATCTGTGAACAACACGTATAGAGAAGGAGAAGCTGAGAGCAGAATGATATATAGGTTTGTTGAAAAAGATTCAGTATAACTTGCATTGTATTCATTAAAAGCCTGGTGTTTAAAAACATGAGCCCCGTGGGCAGTCCTACTCGGTGATTGACAGCTACCTCTGCATGCAGAATCATACAGGGAAGACAGTCAATCACGGAGTAGGACAGCCCACTAGACTCGTATGCATACAAACACCAGGATTTCAATAAATAAAATACCAGTTATACGTACTCTTTTCCAACAGAAATCTGATCAGCTAGAATGTTTTATGACAATGGCAGGTGCAAAGCATGCAGGGAAATAGGGGAAAGGAAGCTTCAGTACCTATAATGTTGGCAGAATGCTAATAAAAGTGGATCAATGCACTAAAAAAAAAAATAGTGGATGACGAGTTACAAAGCATGAGAATTGAGACAGTTCCTGTCTGCGCAGTGCCTGGAAACCCGATGTGTACCTTGGTTACCAGCTCCCCTGCAGCAGCGCGCTGGTATCCAACGTACACGTCGGGTTTCCAGGCACAGCCCCGCGCCTGGAAACCCGAAGTGTACCTTGGTTACCAGCAGATATCTGGTCTCCTGCCTGTCACACGCAGCGTGCTGGCCACCGGGAGACCAGCGATCAAAAAAAAGTCCTGGCATTTCTGACACGACCAGCGATTCACAACAGGGGCCTGATCGCTGGTACGTGTCAGTCATAGCGAGATCGCTGTTTAGCAGCGATCTCGCCATGTGAGACGGGGCCCTTATGATGTCTATTTTTTGCAGGATAAGTGGATGTTTTTATTGGTACCATTTTTGGGCACATGACTATTTTTGATCTCTTTCCATACTGATTTTTGGAAAGCAAAATTAACAAAAACTAGCAATTCAGGAAGTTTTTTTTATGGTGTTTCACATGTGGTAAAATTGATAAGGGACCTTTATTCTTTAAGTCAGTATGATAACAGCAATACTCATTTATGTCTTTTTATGTTTTTGTGCCTTTACACAAAAAAAAACTTTCATAGAAAAAAATAATTATTTTGCATTGCTGCATTCTGAAACCTGTAACTTTTAGCTGTTGGCGGCTTGTTTTTTGTGGGACAAAAAGACGTTTTCAACCATATCATTTTGATTTACATTCGTCTTTTTGATCGCGTTTTATTCCAATTTTTTTTTTCCAGAGGTATGATAAACAGTTTGCCATGTTTTTTTTACGGCGTTCACTGAACGGGTTAACTAGTGTGACAGCTTTAAAGATTGTGTCCTTACAGATGCAGCGATGAACTTTGTTTCATAAAAATGAGTATTTATTGGTGTAATTTAATTTTATTATTATTTCGTATTTTTTTCATATTTTTACATTTTTTGTTACTTTTTTACTTAGTCCCTCTATGTGACTTTTACTTTTTTCACTTTGATCACAGGTATAATGTAGTGCAATGCATTATACCTGTACAGAAAGCTTCTTAGACCATGGGTGAGGAATTTTTTTTGCCAAGGGCCATTTGGATATTTACATCATCCTTTGGAGGCCGTACAAACTCCGCCCACAAAGTACATCCTGACTTTGGCACTGGTGTCAGGACGTAATCTTGCATTGCATGCTTACAAATCAAGAAGAAATTAATGAGCTGGTGGCAATCAAAATACAGCTCCCTGCCCAAGAATGCGGTCCCTGAGAATCTGCCCAGTGGCCTGATAAAAGGTCATCGAGGGCCATGAATGGCCTGGGGGCCTGAGGTACCCCACACCCCTGTCTTAGACCATGCTCTGAGCATGATCTAAGCTGCTTTCTGTAGCTTGTTGACTCACAGGTCACCATGGTCACGATCGGGCCCCAACAATGACTCTGTGGGGGCTCTCTCCCTCTGCATGCCTCATAAATGTTGTGATCACTCTCGATCACAGCATTTAGGGGGTTAAAAAGCCAGGGCGTGCTGGCAGCATCTCTGGCTGTTTGTGCAGCAGCTCGGCCACTAGCAGCGCAGAGCTCCTTGTATGATTGGGCAGGAGGTGCTTACATTTCAGCACCTACTGCGCATCATGCTGTTATCAGTCAGTCAGATTGACTGACTGATCATAGTGCCCCACGTGCGGAAACATTGGCTTGGGTCCCTCGCACCTCTTCCCGTGCCGCTCAGCTGTTGGCATGAAACGGTCACTGCGTGTTTACACGTTGAGACAGTTTAAAGTCATGACGGGCATAGCATGTCATTATGCGGGAACCGATACCCGCTAATAACATGCTATGTCCGTCATTGGTTGTTAAGGGGTTAAGCAAGAGGCGCCACTAACTAAAAAATACCATGAAGACCAAGGAGATATCCAAACAAGTCATCGACAAAGTCGTTGAGAAGTACAAGTCAGAGTTGGGTTATAAAAAAAATATCCCAATCTCTGATGATCACCTGGAGCACCATCAAATTCATTATCATCAAATGGAAAGAACATGATAGCACAACAAACCTGCCAAAAGAAGGATGCCCACCAAAACTCCGCGGAGGAGGGCATTAATCAGAGAGGCAGCTCAGAGACAAAAGGTAACTCTGAATGAGCTGCAGAATTCCCAAGAGAAGACTGGAGTATCTGCCAATAATACCACAATAAGCTGTACACTCCACAGAGTTGGCCTTTATGGAAGAGTGAGCAGAAAATAAGACTTTGTAAAAAACAAAACTTTGTAAACTCGTTTTACACACAAAATTTGTAAGGCTCGCTTTGAGTTTGCAAAAAGAGACGTGGGAAACTCTCCAAATATATGGAGGAAGGTGCTGTGGTCAGATGAGACCAAAAGGAAGCCATCTAACTTAAAGGAGCTGGAGTAGTTTTGCCTAGAGGAATGGACAAAAAATCCCAGTAGCAAGAAGTGGAAAGACTAGGAGAATTGCCGCAAAAGGAGGCTCTACAAACTTTAGGGGGTGAAAAGTTATGCACATTGAAGTTTTCAGTTACTTTGTCTCTTTTGTTATTTGCTTCACAAAAAAAAGAAAACCAAATTTTCACAGTTGTAGGCATGTTTTTTACATGAACGGATGTAAAACCTCAAAAAAATTTGGGAAATTCCAGGTTGTGAGGTAGCAAAACATGAAAAATGCCAAGGAGGTGAAAACTTTCCATCCACTGTATGTGGTGGAGAACTACAGTTTGGGTGCACAGCAGGGCTCGGAAGAGAAAGAGCCCCATTTGACTTATTGAGTGAAAAATTGGCTTGAATGCATAGCAGACACCAGGTTGCTTTGTGGAAATCCCCCACAAGTGACCCTATTTTGGAAACTGCACCACTCAAGGAATTTATCTAGACGTGTAGTGAACAAGTTGACCCCCCTACAGGTGGGTCACAGAATCTTATAACGTTGAGCCGTTAAAATTAAAAAAAAATAATTTTTCCTGCAAAAATGTTGCTTTTGCTTCAAATTTTTCATATTCACAAGTGTAACAGGAGAAAGTGGATCATACAATTTGTAGTGCAATTTCTCCTGAGTATGCCGATATGTGGTGGAAAACTACTGTTCGAGCGCATGGCAAAATTCAGAAGGGAAGGAGAATCATTTGACTTTTGGAGAACAAAATTGGCTGGAATAGAGAACGGATACCATGTAGGGTTTTTGTACAGCCCCTGATATGCCTACACAGTAGGAACACCCACAAGTGACCCTATTTTGCAAACTACTCCTCTGGAGGAATTCATTTAGGGATGCAGTGAGCATTTTCTACCCTCAGAGCTAATAGGAGAAAATGGACCTCACAGTTTATTGTGCAATTTCTCTCCTGAGTGTGCCAATACCCTGAAAATTGGGAACTACTTTTCAGTCACAGTGGAAAGCTCAGAAAGGGAGGAGCGCATATAGTAGTGCAGATTTGGCTGTTATGGCCCTGAGGTGCAGAACCCCTCTATAAATAACCTCGTTTTCCAAAATACACCTCTCAATTAACCCCTTAATTCCATCCGACGTACTATTCCGTCCATGTGACCTGGTACTTAATTCCCAGGGACGGAATAGTACGTCATGCCCTTTAATGCGACATCGCGACTTAAGTCGCGGTGATCACATTAAAATTCCGACACCATCTTACCTCTAGGAAGATGGTGTCGGCATCCCAGGCAGTGTCCACCCCCATCCGGCCTCCCGAGAGCTGTGATTGGCTGTTCAATCTGAACAGCCAATCACAGGCTTTCTCACTGTTTCAGCCAATCAGATTGGCTGAAACAGTGAGATCCCTGGCCTAGGATAATCCAGACCCCCCCGGATTGGCGTGATCGCCGATCATATCGATCACGCCAATCGCAGGGCACAGACGAGGTATTACCGCGCTGTGCCCTGCCGGATCGGTGCTGTAATAGCACGATCCTAGGCCGGAACCTAGGACAGGCCTAGCAGGGCCTGCAGGAGCTGATTGGCACAATTGATGTCATCGTCGATCGCAGGGCACAGCCGCGGTGTTATCGCGCTGTGCCTTGCTGCTGACCTGTGGGATCGGTGCTCTAATAGCACCGATCCTGCAGAAAGAGGCTCAGGACAGTCCCAGCAGGGCCTGTGAAAGAAAACCGTGAGCACAACCTGAATGAAACTGGTGCTTTAAAGTCTAGGTTCCCACACCGGGTACTAATAATGAAAAAAGGCTTAAGCACTCAACTTAAAAGGTTTATTAGTAGTATCTCCAAACGTTTCGGTCAGAAAAGACCTTCATCAGTGACTACTGTAATCACAATATAAACGCATAAGAATATGTACAAACAAAATAAGAAACATTGCGATAAATAAAGTATATACAAAAAAGTGAGACACGGGTCACAGGACGGACAATAGAAAAAACGGTGGGTCAGCTCTGAGTATACCAAGACAGTCAAAATAGTATCCAAGAAGAATGAATGGGTAATAGTGCCATACCTTATTTTTATATAGAAGATTGTCTCCTAAAAAGGGGAGAGGTGCGTGCCCCAAGGAAAGTGTGCTGCCTGGATAAGAGTATAACATGGTGAGCATATTATGCCACAGCTGTGAGTCTAATGTGACTAATCAAGTAGTATACTTACTTAAAGACAAGCGTAGCTTATAAGAATGCTGAGGAGATTGAAGAAAATGAGCAAATTTGAGTAAATAAGGAATATCTTGTGCTCCTAAACAAATGGTATCCGGTCAATATATATATATATATATATAATATATATATATATATACTATATATATACCTCAGTAAAATATCCAGTGACTAAGCTTGCGGTATCCACCGCTATGTAGACTGGAGCTGTCATGTTTATATTGTGATTACAGTAGTCACTGATGAAGGTCTTTTCTGACCGAAACGTTTGGAGATACTACTAATAAACCTTTTAAGTTGAGTGCTTAAGCCTTTTTTCATTATTAGTACCCGGTGTGGGAACCTAGACTTTAAAGCACCAGTTTCATTCAGGTTGTGCTCACGGTTTTCTTTCATAGTATTTTCCCATACGTGATTGCACACCTGGGGTCATGTCCACCAACACTTTCTCGTATAACGCAGAGGAAGCCGCGAGTATCCTCGCTCAGTCTAATTTATCCAGCGATTTCTTACAAATCCCATAACACGAATTCGTGGCAGGGATTGGGAAAGGGAACTTCGGTCACTTACTAATACGGAGCTCCATTGTGCTACCCTATCAGAATACTTACGCGTCCAACGCATTCCACGAGGCCTCCGGGTTCCTTTGCGACCTACACTATTCAGGGATTCACCAGAGTTCTGCACTAAATTCGAGCACATCTTAAACAAATGCTCTCTTGATTTAATAACACTGACAGTTGAATTTCTACAGAAGCTATTATTTCCAGTTCTGAACGTGTAAAAACGATCAAATCCCAACTGGCAGCAACAAGTACTCCAGAGGAACTCGGTATACTTAAATCAGAGATACAGGAACGCATCAATCAACATAAACGCGACATTGAGACGAGGAAACGTAATAAATTCGCCAGAGACGCAGAGGACTACCGCTCAAATCAAGTTTACAGATGGCATACCAACCTCAAGCGCAGCGGTCCGAATTTTGGCCAACATGCATCCACCGACTACTCAACCTCTGGATCAGACCAGGAACATGGTCCTACATCGTCCACCAATCTCTTCCTTTTTTAGGACAACGTCGGGGAAGGGACTACAGAAGAAGACCAGAAGGGGCAGAAGAAGAGAACAGGAACAAGGTCGGATCACCCGCTCGAAGGTACGGACAATCTGGTAATAAACATATCCTCCAGAACTCTTAACCAGATTGAACACAGGGTATTACAGAAAGGTCTCTCTTTCTGTCCATCCTCCCACTGTCGGACGTTTGATCTTGATATGGATTTACAAAAATTCTTTCGTCGTATCAGACTCAAAGCATATTATGCTTCTAGACCTGATACTTCTGAGCCACCAACAACATCTAATCCTAAACTTTTATCTGCGCTTAGCTTAGGCTTACGCAGTAAAAGTTTCTTTCGTCCACCTCAGAATTCACATGCTGTTGAAACGTTTATTAATTTTGTGTATAACTCTTTTCAATCTTTACGCTGTGATATTGATAAAGGTAAACTGTTTTATCCATCGAATTTCACTGTTGAGGAACGCACGGCTTTTAAATGTTTACAGGATGATGATTCTATTATACTGAAGCCAGCCGACAAGGGAGGTGCCCTAGTTGTAATGGACAAATCCATGTACCTTGAAGAGGTTCAACGCAACTAGGTGACAGATCCATCTACCAGCCTCTTTCTAAAACCAACACCTGATATTGGCCAGAGGATCAGATGATTCTCCAAAAATACTCTAATCTGGAGTATTAGATCCTAAAACTTGCGAATTCCTCACTAATACGAATCCACGCACGCCAGTATTCTACACTCTCCCGAAAGTCCACAAAAATCTTGAAAAACCCCCAGGGAGGCAATTGTAGCATCTACTAATTCTATCTTGTCTCCTCTAGCAATATTCTTGGAGAAAATTCTTACTCCCACATTAAGCAAACAAGGTCTTACATCTTGGACACAGGAGCATTTCTTAAACTAATCAAGGAACTCAATTGATTCCCCCAAATTCGTTACTGGTTACACTGGACGTAAAAGACCTGTATACCTCTATCCCCATAACGAGGGCATTCAGTCAGTAACTCGGCTGTTATCATCTACCGCTATGGATAGTGACCAGGTTGATTTGTGTGTTGACTTATTGAAAATTATTCTTACTTCCAATTTCTTCCTCTTCCAGGATGATTTTTACCTCCAAACACGTGGGACCGCTATGGGGTCTAACGCAGCACCTCCATATGCAAATGCATACATGGCCGACTTTGAGGAGAGCATCATATATCTACATCCTTTATTCCGCGACCATGTCATTACATGGAAGCGCTATATTGATGATGTCTTCTGTATCTGGTCAGGCCCAGTAGAACACTTACAGAGATTTTTTGAACTGCTAAACTCATCCTGGCCAGGGATACAATTCACCATGAATCATGATCTCTGGCGTATTAACTTTCTTGACACCTTGGTCATGAAAGACCTGAAGGTAAACTCTCAACTGATCTTTTCATTAAGGACACAGATAAAAACAGTTTACTACATTACCAGAGTCTCCACCCACCTGCTACTAAAAAAGCCATTCCCAAATCTCAGTTTCAGAGGGGAAACGTATCGTCTCTGATGAGGCTGTACAACGCCAACGCCTCTCAGAAATGACACACAAATTTAAGGCCAGAGGGTATCCTGTCTCTATCCTTGAAAAATCTATGGAACCTGACACAAGACCGATCAAGAAAGTTGACACACGTATCCCGTTTGTACACACGTATCATCCGATCACCAATATTCTTCATAGAGCCATACGTAAAAACTGGCACCTCCTTTCAAAGGCATACCCAGAGGTCATTGAATTCAAAGAGCCATTTTTACCATGTTACAAACGCCACCAAATTTACGTGACTCACTGGTCCAAGCAGATTTTGGATCTAAATCACCCTCAGTGACACAGCGGTTTCTACAAAAACCTAAATGTGGGACTTTTCCATGCTTAAGGTGTGTACAGTGCAATAGTATCATTAAAGGGGACAAAATTTTCCACCCCCATTCCGGTAAGGAATTTAAAATTCGGAATTATTTTACATGCGACTCTACTTATGTAGTATATGTTATCAAGTGCCCTTGTGGCCTAGCATATGTTGGGGAGACCTCACAGACCATACGGGACCGAATATCGAAGCACAAATCTACAGTACGGTGTAAAAACCTCCTTCTTCCTATCCCTTACCATTTTGTTAATGCCGGTCATAATGTGTCCCAGTTAAGGTTCCAAATCATTGAGCAAATTCCACCCTCTCGGAGAGGAGGCAATAGGATCCAGCTTCTAAAAAAACGTGAAGCCTATTGGATACACACATTAGATACTATGCATCCGAGAGGCCTCAATAGGGAATATGAATTATCTGCTTTTTTATAGCATGTTCAAGTGCTTAGAGAGAAATTTACATTGTCATTGAGATGTAACATATGTACCTAGTGCAGTGATGTTAATATATGTTCACTTCTCCAGCATATTAACACTTTCTCCTTTTCCTTAGAGCCGTCTATATTAGAATGGTTGGACCACTTATCACAAGTCACCACGTCACTCATTTCTGGGAGTCTCACTGTGACCATTATACTTCACGGCAAAATAATGATTCACTTCACTATGTATGTTTCTTTGCCTTTGTCTATAAAATAAATGGCTTCTGAGCACTTCTCTAAGGCTAAGTGCACACGATCAGGAATAATTGCGTTTTTTTCGCGGTTTTTCCGCGATTTTCCGCGGTTAAACCGCGAAAAAAACGCAAGCATTAAGCATTCTATACTTGTTAATTGATTGCGCATGTTTTGTACACATGTTGCGGTATTTTCCGCGAAAAAAACGCTTCGCGGAAAATCTAGCAACATGTTCATTAATTTAGCGTAACCGCGGTGATTCCGCCGCCATAGGAATGCATTGAACCGCTTACTTTCCGCATGTGGCTATGCCCACTATGCGCAATGTAAGCGGTTCATGTGCGGATGGTACCCAGGGTCTGGAGGAGAGGAGACTCTCCTCCAGGCCCTGGGTACCATATCCCTGGTAAAACAATAATTAAATAAAAAATAATGATATTTCTCACCTTCCGGCGTCCCACGCAGCTTTCCCGCCTTCAGCGACGCTCCCGGCAACTTCCGGTCCCAAGAGTCCTTTGCGAGAATCACCCAGATGGCATAGCGGTCTCGCGAGATGCCACGTCATCGGTGTGATTTGTCGCAATGCATCCTTGGGACCGCGAGTTGCCGGGAGCGTCGCTGAGAGGCGGGAAGGCTGCGGGGGACGCCGGAAGGTGAGAATATCATTATTTATTATTTTTTTTATTATTTTTACATTAGATCTTTTTACTATTGATGCGGCATAGGCGGCATCAATAGTAAAAAGTTGGTCACACGTGTCAAACACTATGTTTGACTCGTGTGACCAACCTGTCAATCAGTTTTCCAAGCGATGCTACAGATCGCTAGGAAAACGCTAGCATTCTGCAAGCTAATTACGCTTGCAAAACGCTATTATTCTGGCGGGAATCAGCATACAAAAAACGTGCGTATTTCCTGCGGGCTGAAGTGCGGGATTGCCGCGGAAATTTCCGCGGCAATTCCGCAACGTGTGAACTTAGCCTAATCATTTTCTCCTGTTTTCTTCCCCTTCTCCCTCCCTGCCTTCACTATTTAGTGCCTCAGAGTTACCATGGCAACACAGCGCTGTATATAGTAGCGCTATACATATAAGCGATCCAAAGCCTTTTTTTTTTTTTTATGTTGCCCATCTCTGCTCAGTCACTTCCTGGTTGTGCTTCTTGACTGACAGCAGTGCTCTTAGTCCCACCTCTGCTCCATATAAAGGAACCCTCTGAGCCATTACCTCACTTCCGCCCCACATACTCATGGAAATCAAATCAGCAGGCTCAGACAGCGTCCTGGCAGAGGTAATATAGTGGTTTTGACACTACAAGGAATTTCTTTTGATAACTCTTACCTACAATGGTTTTTATGCCCCTGATTTTGTTTTTTGCTAATGACAGCTCCAGTCTACATAGCGGTGGATACCGCAAGCTTAGTCACTGGATATTTCTACTGAGGTAATATATATATATATATATATTGACCGGATACCATTTGTTTAGGAGCACAAGATATTCCTTATTTACTCAAATTTGCTCATTTTCTTCAATCTCCTCAGCATTCTTATAAGCTACGTTTGTCTTTAAGTAAGTACTACTTGATTAGTCACATTAGACTCACAGCTGTGGCATAATATGCTCACCATGTTATACTCTTATCCAGGCAGCACACTTTCCTTGGGGCACGCACCTCTCCCCTTTTTAGGAGACAATCTTCTATATAAAAATAAGGTATGGCACTATTACCCATTCATTCTTCTTGGATACTATTTTGACTGTCTTGGTATACTCAGAGCTGACCCACCGTTTTTTCTATTGTCCGTCCTGGGACCCGTGTCTCACTTTTTTGTATATACTTTATTTATCGCAATGTTTCTTATTTTGTTTGTACATATTCTTATGCGTTTATATTGTGATTACAGTAGTCACTGATGAAGGTCTTTTCTGACCGAAACGTTTGGAGATACTACTAATAAACCTTTTAAGTTGAGTGCTTAAGCCTTTTTTCATTATTAGTCCCAGCAGGGCCTGCATGAGCTGATTGGCGCGATCGATGTCATCGTCGATAGCGCCAATCACAGGGCACAGCAGCGGTCTGACCGCTGTGTGACCGTGCTGTGCCCTGCAGGTGACCTGGCTGCTGCCCTGGCTGTGACCTGCCTAGGATCGGAGCTGTGAGCTCCGATCCTAGGCATGTTGCCAGGGTAACCAGGAGAGCTTTGATTGGTGGGATCTTGTTATGATGGATCCCACCAATCACAGGTCACAGCAGCGAATTAACCGCTCTGTGACCGGTCTCACCTGGCTCTGACCTGTGAGTGACCGCTCTGCAGGGGTCCTCACACTTGCAGAGGATTCCTGCACAGCGGTCATACTAACATCTCTCCTCCTGTGCTGGGCCTTTTAGTGCTGAAGAAAGAAGACAGAAGAAAGAAAAAAGAAGAAAAGATAGAAAAAAGAAGCTAGAAAAAAGAAGAGAGACTACAACCGTAAGTGTTGATCCCTATCTCTCCACCTCCCCCCCTTCCCCTCTTTTTACCCCCTCCACCCCCCCTTTGCGCCGCCTCCGTGCGCACATTTAGCAGCCACCGAGCGTTGATTGGTGACGCTGTTCACCGATCAACACTCGTGCTCTCAGCCCCCTTTGCGCCACCTCCGTGCGCACACCCTGCAGCCGCCGAACTTTGATAAGTGACGCAGTTCACTTATCAGAGCTCGCGTCCGGCGGGTTTCCTTTTTTTTTTCCACCCCTCCTTGCGCCACTCCCTTTGCGCCACATCTAGCAGCCGCCGAACTTTGATAAGTGACACAGTTCACTTATCAGAGCTCGCGCCTGCCCTTTTCCTTTTTTCAGCCCCACCTTGCGCCACTCCCTTTGCGCCACATCTAGCAGCCGCCAAACTTTGATAAGTGACACAGTTCACTTATCAGAGCTCGCGCCTGCCCTTTTCCTTTTTTCTTTACCCCCTTCTTGCGCCACATCTAGCAGCCGCCGAACTTTGATAAGTGACACAGTTCACTTATCAGAGCTCGCGCCTGCCCTTTTCCTTTTTTTTTCCACCCCCTCCTTGTGCCACTCCCTTTGCGCCACATCTAGCAGCCACCGAACTTTGATAAGTGACACAGTTCACTTATCAGAGCTCGCGCCGGCTGTTATGTTTTCTTTTTCTCCTTTTTTTTTTACCCCTCCTTGCGCCACTCCCGTGTGCACATCCAGCAGCCGCCGAACTTTGATAAGTGACTCAGTTCACTTATCAGAGCTAGGGCCTGCTGTTTTACACTTTTCTTTTCATAGGCATTTTTTTCTCCCCATTTGTTTTCTTTTTCTTTTACATTTTTCTTTTCAGAATAGTTTGCACCAAGCACTATCCCCCCCACACACAGTTATCAATAAAGTACACCCAAGCACCATAATCACAAAAAAAATGTCCCACCAGTCCTGTTCGTCCCAACAGCGCTATTCATTGGAGGAGGCATACGCTTTCCTTGCCGCCGACACTGATAGTGAGGGAGAGGATCCCACATTTCTTTATTTCTCTGATTCTTCATCCTCATCCTCTTTCCCCTCCTCATCTTCCTCCTCGGGTCCTGTGGAACCGCCACGCAGACGCCCCAGGACAGAAGATGAGGCAGCGGCCGCCATTCCAGAAGACGAAGCCGAACCAGCGCACCCCACTGCAGACCCCGTGTGGACCTCGCCCCCCCGAAAATTACGAGCCACTGATTCCTGATTTTGTGGCAGAATCAGGAATCAGGTTTGACACCACCGGCCTCACAGAAACACGGATTTTGGTAAAAACTTACCTGTAAAATCCTTTTCAGCGAAGGAAGGAAGAGAGACACAGTATTCATTACTGATGGGTAGGCGGAGCCCCAGATCAGGATGTTTACCTCAGATCAAAAGAGTGATGACTGGCTGGCCCCTCCAGCTCGGGCTCCTCCTACTCAGCTCCAGTTGTACCAAAGCTTTTAGGAAAAGAGCCAAGATCACCAGCGGAGCAACATAACCCCTTCTGAAGGAACTTCAGAGAAAAAACACAAGGATACAGGTTATGCATGCAAAGAAAGCCAAAAACCACAGAGTTACAGGTACTACTCACGGAACCTGACTACTGCGATGAGCTGGCGATGCTGGAACAGAGCCTTAGCGCGCTGACCTCAGCCCAGATAATCACTATCAGATAAGGGTCGCGCTGCATCTGAAAACATCAACACACTTCTGCCTTGGGAGGGTGCTGTGTCTCTCTTCCTTCCTTCGCTGAAAAGGATTTTACAGGTAAGTTTTTACCAAAATCCGTGTTTCAGCTGCAGATGGAAGGAAGAGAGCCACAGTATTCATTACTGATGGGACGTCCCAAAGCAGTTCAAAAATAAGGGTGGGAAAAACCAACAAAAGGCAGAAACCCAACAACCTTAACAACAAAGCGCAACCAGCGCTAAACACAAGTTCATCCAGAACTTTAAACTACAGCTGCCTGCAGGACCCTACGTCCGAGGGCTGCATCAGCGGAAGCACTGACGTCCACTTAATAAAACTTTGTAAACGTGTGGACAGAGCGCCAAGTTGCCGCCCGGCAGAGCTGCACTGCTGAGGCACCTTGATGAAAAAGCCCACGATGAAGCCACAGCTCACGTGGAATGGGCTCGAATCTTAATCGGGCAAGGTTCACCCCGAAGGCGGTAAGCTTCCAAAATAGCTGACCGGATCCAACGAGCTATAGAATCCTTGAAAGCTCGTTGACCACGCCGACGACCTGCTGAAACCACAAACAGGAAGTCCGTCTTACGAAAACCTTGAGTAATAGATAGATAAAACTTCAAGGCCCGCACTAAATCCAATGTGTGTAAATCTCGCTCTTTCGCATTCTTCGGATCCAGACAGAGTGAAGGCAACACAATATCCTAGATAACATGAAATTGTGATACCACTTTAGGCAAAAAATCACCCCGAGTGCGAAGCACTACACGATCCGGAAAAAACTCCAGAAAAGGAGGCGAACAAGAAAGAGCTGCCAACTCAGAAACTCTCCTCAAGGAAGTGACTGCAACAAGGAAAGCCACCTTCCAAGAAAGTAAAGAAAGGCTAGCAGAAACCATAGGCTCAAAAGGTTTATGCTGAAGAACCTCCAAAACAAGGTTGAGCCGCCAAGGAGACACGGGCGCCTTCCGCGGCGGAAACTTACGAGATATACCTCGGAAAAAGGAGAGCACGTCTCTATTTGAAGCAATGGTTCTCCGGAACAATAAGGACAGAGCAGAAATCTGACCTTTCAGGGTGCTGACTGCCAAACCCTTGTCTAGCCCATGCTGCAGAAAAGCCAACAGGTTGGGAATGGAAAATCTTCTCGGGTTCCGAGAGGACCCCAAACACCACTAAAAGAAGGTTTCCCAAATTTTTTGGTAAATCCTAGTAGTAGCCGGACTTCTTGCAGCACGAAGGGTAGCAATGACCTCGGCTGAGAAACCTCTAAGGGTCAAGATTTCGGTCTCAAGAGCCACGCCGTCAAACGCAGGGACATCAAGTCCGGATGACAAACGGGCCCCTGAGTCAACAAGTCCGGTTGAAGAGGGAGTGGAAAAGGAGTTGCCGCCAACAGCGACATTATTGTCGAGAACCACCACCTTCTTTGCCAGTCTGGAGCTATCAAAATAGCTGGAATTCTCTCTAGTCTGATCCGACGCAGTACTAGAGGAAGTAAGGATATCGGCGGGAATACATAGATCAGCTCGAACTGATCCCACTGAGCCACTAGAGCATCCACCGCCACAGCCTTCGGGTCCTTGTACCTGGACATGAACGTCGGTAACTTGGCATTGGACCTGGATGCCATCAAATCCACTTGGGGAGTTCCCCAGCGAGAGCACAGTAGTGCAAAAACTTCCGGGTGGAGGCTCCATTCCCCGGGATCCATCCTTCTGCGACTGAGAAAGTCCGCTGTAATATTCTGAACCCCTGGAATGTGAATCGCCGAAATGGCTGATACACTGGCCTCTGCCCAAATCAGAATTCGGGACACCTCTACCATGAGTCTGGAACTCCTTGTCCCACCTTGGTGATTGATATACGCGACAGCCGTCGCATTGTCTGTCTGCACTCGGACTGGCAGACCGCTCAAAGGGACCGTCCAATGTTGGAGGCAAAGGAAAATCGCCCTCAATTCCAGGATGTTGATCGGAAGAACAGACTCTTCCGATGACCATACTCTCTGAATCCAGAGATTGTTCCAAACACCCCCCCCCAGCCCGTCAGGCTGGCATCGGTGGTTATGACCGACCACTTCGGAGGGAGGAAAAGCTTTCCCAGGGATAACGCTCCTGGACATAAACACCATCCTAGGGATTCTCGCACCCTGTGAGAGATGATGACGCTGCAATCCAGCGAACCTTGCGATTGATCCCAACGACTCAGAATGAGCCTATGGAGAGCTCTGGAATGAAATTGGACAAACGGAAAAAACCTCATGGACGCCACCGTCAGACCCAGAAGGCGCATACCTTCCGAAGGGACACTGCTGTCGCAGACTTCATAGTCTGTACATGCTGGAGCAGACATGCCTGCTTGTCTGGAGGTAGGGACAACACCGCCCGTACCATGTCGAAATGCATCCTCAAAAACAGGATTGCCTGCGACGATTCCAGAGACGACTTCTCCTTTGAAGCCACAACCGAAAAGGCCGTCCAAATAGGGACGAATCGTAAATCCCGTCTTTGAAGGATTGCCATGAGATTCTGGCGTCAGAATCGTTGTAAAAATTCTGGGCGTTAAAGCCAAACCGAATGGTCGAGCCACAACCTGGGTGAGGTCTTCCGATGGGAACATGCCAAAAAGCGTCGCGAATGTCGATTGATCGTTCTGCGACAGGGCTGCCATAACTGAGCGAAGCGACTTCATGCTCGGCTCTGACGGAATGTCAGAAGTCAGTCCGCCTTAGCGAATTTTTTTTTTTTTTTTTGCCAACTTCTGCCTTAACAGAAGTTTGTTTCCAGGGTATGCGGAATTTCTGAGAATTCCCCCTTTTTTTTTTTTTTTTTTTAAAAAGAGAGAGACGACACAAACCCCCAGAGGGTTGGTCAGATCATCCCTTGAACCGAAAAGGACTGCCGATAACTATCGGCACAAGTCCTGCCAGACGCAGAAGTCACAGCTCTGCGCTGCGGTAAAGCTGCTTCTTTTGCCTTTGCCTTGGCATCAGCTCCGTGAGGTCAGTCAAATAGCTGACCACTTTCTAAGCTAAAGATAGCAAACCCTGTTGGAAAACTGCGTTCCATCCAAGTCACAGTGCTCTTCTGACTGTAACTGCCGAGGATTGCGCCCTGGATAGCAGTGACGCATTATCCTTCAACTAGAAAAGCCCATCTACCTTGATAGAGGGAAACTTGCCACGCCGTCCTTAGACGGTCCAACCGGCTCAGGGGAACTTAACAAGTACACCTAGATCCTTAATACCGAATCTATGATCCACGGCCTCGCAGATGGAAATTGTTGCCATCTCCGTTTTTCTGTCCAGCGTGTCCTGCAGACTCGTCTTCCCTTTTACTAGGAAGATTTGCTAAGCTGGAATGAAGGAACATTCACTTCAGGAGAAGGGGTCCAATTAACAAATAACTCCGTAGAAAAACGGATACAGTTTGTAAGGTCATCGCGACCCATGCGACCCTTGCAACATCCGGGCCGACTTACCAGGACGACTAGTTACCTCCTCTGGTAACTGTAACGTCCACATGGCTTCCACAGAAATTTTAGTACGGCCCCTGAGAGAGAGGCAGGGTGTCCCTGCCGATCCTCCTTAACCGAATCGGACTTCTTCGCTAAGCGAGAAGGAAAAACACCGATTTGTGTCGCTCCCTTGAGAGGATCTAGTTGACACTCCATAACCTAAAAGGTCATCAATAGAAACCAGTGAAGGCCTTCATTTTGACACCATTGGAACCTCTGACCGTGTATGAGTCGAGGTCTGCGTGTCAGATACGCGAGGCTGATCCGTAACGGATCTGGGAGAGGGTCTCTGACATACCTTGCATAGTATATGGCAGGATAAACCTGTCAGTAACCAGAGCAGTACTTAAATAAAAAACAAACGCTGAAGGGTTAAAGCTCAAAAGAAAGAGCTACCCCAGCTGTCTCCCATTAAGAGTTAACCTCCTAAGAAGGGGTTAAAGTAGCTGACTCCCCACAACCTTGATAGTGAAAAAGGGTGTGCGAATCTCAGGCGCCTCTTATAAGGTCGCAGCTGCAGGACAGCCATGCCACACTAAACAGAAAACGTTCCACAAGATCGCTAAAAAATTGCGCTGTTTTTTATAACGCAATGACCGCCAAAGTTGTCAAGGAGATCGCTAATCGCCTATGCGATGCTAATGAGATCGCCCAGATTGGCAGCTAATAGCGACATTAAAAATGACACACAAACGATCGCAATATTATGCGACGCCATCAGGATCGTCAGCGGAAACGTATAGTGGCAGCATTAATGTCGCAGACTCCCCACAGCCTCTTTATTAATATTAAAAGAGTGTGCGAGCCCTTATGCGAGAACAACCGCAGGACAGCGCAATCTGTCACTCAGAAGTGCCCCAGACGGCGCCCGCGCTGTGGAGGTGAAGGGGTTAAGCTTCTGCCCGGCGGGCTAGAAGCGACTCACCAAGCTGGACACGTATTCTAGCCGGGAGGGGAGGAGAACGATCCGGGGAGCTTTCAACCTACAGCGCTTTATCAGCAATAGCCACGCTGTGGAGGTGAAGGGGTTAAGCTTCTGCCCGGCCGGCTCGCTTGTCAGCAATGGCCGCCGCGCTCTGCCTCCGTGTGCTCCATGTAGAGGAGCCGGAAATGGAGGCTGCAGTAAAGCGCGCGCTCAGAAGCGGCGCGAAATTCAAAAAAAATAAAAAGAGCGCGTACTCCCCTCCTTTCCCTCGTCCTGCAGGCATCCTCCTGCGGACATAGAAAAAACTAGTTATCGGCATATATTTGTACAGCGGCTGCCGCAGCAGTCGCTAAAACACTCACACACATTTTACCAAAATGTGGAGTACTCACCAGCCGAAACGCCACAGGGACCCCCAGGGGTTTCTGGCGCTATGCCCATGCTTCCCCCAGGGCGGGAAGCGCAGTGACCCCAGTGTGTGGTTTGCGCCCCCGCCAGGGAAACTCTCCTCATCCCCCAGGGCCGGCAAGATTCTGCAGGGACCATTATGTAGTTACAGATCCGCCAAGGGAAAGGCTGGTGAAATACATTGATAAACATGTAATAGCGCTGTCACCGCAGTGCTGAAGCATACTGATATACATGTAATAGCGCTGCCATCAGACGCTGAAACACTCACACATTAATAATAAAATTTTGTGTGGAGTACTCACCAGCCAAGGCGCCACAGGGACCCTCAGGGGTTTCTGGCGCTGTGCCCATGCTTCCCCCCAGGGCGAGGGACGCAGTGACCGCACGTGTGGTTTGCGTCCCCGCCAGGGAAGCTCTCCTCATCCCCCAGGGCCGGCAAGGATTCTGCAGGGACTTTGAGTAAATACAGATCCGCCAAGGGAGAGGTTGGGGTACAGCAGCGCTGGTACCCCTGAGACCTCTAGACCAACTAGTGATCCAAGTCTCTTGTCCGAATGTAAAATAATAAAATCTTCTGAGGAGCTGCATTAGCAGCGACCATCCTCTGGACCTCAAATCTTAGACTGGAGCTGAGTAGGAGGAGCCCGAGCTGGAGGGGCCAGCCAGTCATCACTCTTTTGATCTGAGGTAACATCCTGATCTGGGGCTCCGCCTACCCATCAGTAATGAATACTGTGGCTCTCTTCCTTCCATCTGCAGCTGAAATAGGCTTTTTCAAAGTCTTTTTCTCTGAGGATTTTATTAACCACATGGTGGAGCAAACGAATTTGTACGTTCGTCAATTTTTGGCGCAAATTTTTGGCGCATCATATTCTAACTGGTCTCCTGTAGACGCAGTTGAAATGATGCAGTTTTGGGGCCTGGTCCTTCACACGGGGATCCTGAAGAAGCCAGAACTTCGGCAATATTGGAGTGTTGATATTTTATACAACGCTCCAGTGTTCCGAATGGTCATGGCCCGGACGCGTTTTGAGGCCACCCACAAATTCCTGCATTATAACGATAATGCACAGTGTCCCCCACGAGATGACCCCAACTTTGACCGTCTGTTCAAAGTTCGGCCGGTCATCGAACACTTCAACAAAAAGTTTGCTGAAGTGTACGTGCCTCAAAGGGACATCTGCGTGGATGAGTCCTTGGTTCATTTTAAGGGACAGCTCGTATTCCGTCAGTACCTGCCCAGCAAGAGGGCCAGGTATGGAATCAAACTCTACAAACTGTGTGAGAGTACCTCAGGGTACACTCACCGGTTTAGAGTTTATGAAGGAAAGGAGACCAGGATTGAACCCCCTGAGTGTCCTCCTGTCCTGGGAGTGAGTGGGAAAATTGTGTGGGATTTGGTTCACCCACTGCTGGATAAAGGTTATCACCTCTACACCGATAACTTTTATTACAGCATCCCACTCTACAAATCCCTCTTTGTGCGAGGCAACCTGCGGTACCGTCCGCAAAAATCAGAGGGGCCTCCCGAAGACGCTGCTTGGGCAGATGCTCAGAAAGGGTGAGAGCAGAGCCCAATGTAGCGACCACCTGCTGGTGGTCAAGTACAAGAGGGATGTCCTCTTGACCACCATACACGGTGATGACAGCGCCCTCAGCACTGTACGGGGTACCTCTACACAGGTCCGCAAACCGGACTGTGTACTTGGGTACAACAAATACATGGGGGTGTTGATCTCTCTGATCAACTCCTCCAACAGTACAGTGCTGTGAGAAAGGTCAGGGTGTGGTACAAAAAGCTGGCAGTGCACATCGTACAAATGGCAATGCTCAACGCTTTCCTGCTGTCACGATGTGCACGCCACACCAATACGTTGTACCTTCAGTTCCAGGATGTAGTGATCAAGGCCCTGATGTTTGGCGCTCAGGAAGGAGTGGGCCCAGTACTTTCGGAACTGAAGGTGGTATTGTACCAGATCAGCATTTCCCGGGGGAGGTCCCGCAAACTGGAAAAAAAGGTAAATCGCAAAAAAGGTGCCGAGTGTGTTACAAAAGGGGAATACGCAAGGACACCATTTATCAATGCGACACCTGCCCCGAAAAACCTGGCTTGTGTATGAAGGATTGCTTCAAATTGCACAACACCTCCATGCACTACTAATTTACTTTACAGGAAACAGATTAGTTCCAAAAAGGGGCACATTTAGAAAAATTCCTTGGGAGTCTAGTTTCCAAAATTATGTCACTTGTGTTTTTTTTTTTT
>JARQOD010000001.1:660136144-660233076 GCA_033576555.1 Oophaga sylvatica
AAAAAAAAACAAAATGATATTGCTGTACAAAATAAACTTAAAGAAAAAAAGGTCCCTTATCAATTTTACCACATGTGAAACACCAAAAAAAAAAACTTCCTAAAATTGCTGTTTTTGTTAATTTTGTTTTCAAAAACCCATAGGGAAAAGATCAAAAATAGTCTTGCCCAAAAATGGTCCCAAAAAAAAACACCACTCATCCTGCAAAAAATAACACAAAGGGCCCCGTCTCACTGCGAGATCGCTGCTAAACAGCGATCTCGCATACGACACGTACCAGCGATCGGCCCCTGGGGAAATCCTGGTCTGTCAAAACCAGGACTTTTTTTTATGGGGTCCCTCCCGCTGGCCACACGCTGCGGTGACAGGCAGGAGACCAGGTTTCTGCGGGAACCAAGGGTACATTTTTGGGGTTTCCACGCGGGGCGTCCGGAAACCCACGTGTACTTTGGATACCAGCGCGCTGCTGCAGGGGACTGGTAACCAAACCACCCCGGGTTTTCCGGGCACCCGCAACAGGAACTGTCCCAATTCTCATCTTTGAACTCGTATCCACTATTTTTTTTTTTTTAGTGCATTACCATTTTTTTTATTAGCATTCTGCCAACATTAAGGGTACTGAATTTCCTTTCCCCTATTTCCCTGCATCCCTTTGCACCTCCATTGCAAAAAACATTCTAGCTGATCAGATTTCTGTTGGAAAAGATACTATAACGGTTTTTTATTTATTGAAACCCTTTGGGTTTTATGCATACGATCAGTGGGCTGTCCTACCCGTAAATTGACTGTCTTCCCCCTGTATGATTCTCATGCAGGGGTACTGCAATCACCGATAGGACTCCCCCAGGGGGTCATTTTTTAAACACCAGGTTTTTTAAGAATACAAGCAAGTTATACTGAATCTTTTTCAACAAACCTAAATATCATTCGCTCAGCTTCTCCTTTTCATACTGTGTTGTTCACA
This sequence comes from Oophaga sylvatica, assembly GCA_033576555.1. NCBI lineage: Eukaryota > Metazoa > Chordata > Amphibia > Anura > Dendrobatidae > Oophaga > Oophaga sylvatica. Next base: position 660,137,109 of record JARQOD010000001.1, read on the forward strand.
ATCGGACCAGTACAAGTGACGGTCCCTTTTAAACAAAAATTGACTTTACCAAAAGAAAAAGGGAATGTGAGGCAGAAAATTCATCTGATTTCGTGTAGAAACAGCGGACAAAAAGGGGCCCGATTCATCATTTGCAGAGGATTGTCACTTTTTGTCACAAATAATGGAAAGAAGTGGACTGTAACAACGTACATAAATGTTTTAGCAACGGTTATCAGCAATAAAGGTATAGTGCAGGTGTTCCTTGCTTTACCAAAGAACCTATATGTGATAAAGCGAACAGCATCGGAGGAAAGGGGCTTATTCCTACAAGGACCTCCTCTTAGGTTTTTGATGGATGGGAAAAAATAGTGTAACATGTCCCATGAAAAAAGTTATCCAGATAATAAAAATCACCGTAAGACTAGTGTTTATGGTGTGATTGGAAAACTGCTATCAACAGCCCAAAAAAAAGTTCCTCTATGAACATGAAAAAGTAGCTTTTTCTTGATTGAATATCCTTACTTTTTCACTATCATTTTGTATGCTAAATCCGGCGTTCTCCAAAACGCCAACAGGTGCCAATCTTTCAATTGTACTTTCTCTAAAGCCCCCCCGTCTCACAAGCGATCTCGCAAGCGAATCGCTGCTGAGTCACTATTTTGTGACGAACGCGATCTCCCCTGGATACGCTGTGTGGAACATTCAGCGCGATCAGCCCCCCTGCGGGATCGCGATCGTCGCTGAATTCCTGGGACTTTTTTTTTTTGATCGCTGGTCTCCCCTGGCCACACCAACGCTCTGTGACAGGCGGAGACCAGTGACCCGGTAACCAAGGTACACAGCGGTTTTCCAGGCCGGGGCGTGCCGGAAAACCCCGGGTTGTACCTTGGTCCAGGCCCTGAGCAGGGAGCTGGTAACCAAGGACACAGCGGGCCAGGCCCGCGCAGCACCTGGAAACCCACGGACCTTGGTTCCCTTCCCTGCCAGGTCGCTGGTAACCAACGACACGCGGGTAACTAAGCGACATAACCCGCTGTCGCTGTGCACGCGGGCCTGACGCCTGTTTGGGCACTCACAGCGATCTTACGACACATCACGATCCGACATTGTCGACGCTGGGTACGCTATGTGAGACGCGGGCTTAATTCCACTCCTGGTTTTGACATACAAACATGATGAAAACGTCATAACGATGTGTGAATGAGGCCTTAAGGCACTGCACACTTACGATCGCACTAGCGATCACGACCTGGCGGATCGCTTGGGATCCTATTGGTCGCAGTTACTTCCAAAACATCCATCGCGATCTGTATAACACCTCTGCGGTCGTTGGGAAAACCTAGCCCACCTGCGACGCGGTAAAGTCATTCTAAAGGTGTCACACTCAGCGATTCAGGCTCACCAGCGGACAACCAACGACCAAAAAAAACGGCTCAAACGTTCATAAGCGATCAGCACATCGCACAGGGGGCCACACGCTGCACATCACAAACTGCGCGCTAACGAGATCGCTACTGCATCAAAAGGTGACGCAGTACGACTCGTTAGCGTCTCGCTTAGTGTGACAGTTCCTTTAGGGATATCCCCTTCCTGCCTCGGAATATTTCCGGAGTCCCTCTTCTGTGACTCCTTACACTCTGGCCGTCTTTTTCTTTTCCAGCAGCAGTTACCAAAATAAACAAAACCCATACTAGTTTTTTTATTATTAAATTCATTATTAAGCGCCATTTATTCCATGGCCTTTACATTTGAAAACGGGCTACATAGACAAATACAATAAACATAATAATACAAGGACCATAAGTACAAAGGAAATACCCTGCCCATGAGGGCTCACAGTCTACAGGGAGGGTGAAAACACAGGAAAGGGTAGATGGTCGGCGGGCGTTCATAGCTGAGGATCACTGCAGGTTTGTAGGCTTGTCGGAAGAGGGGGGTCAGTTTATTTTAGAGGGAAGTTAAAGATTTTGCCAGCAAAACCAAGTGTGAGCTACTTTACTAACATAACCACAAATCGCACCAATAGAATTAACAACAAGTTCAAAATATTTATTTTTTATTCAAATAAAAAAATCCCAAATTCATAAATATAATAAAAATGAATGTAATATATTGTTAACAGGACCCACAAGACGTACAAAAAAAGTCCTCTAAAAAAAAAATGTAGGAAGCCTGGGGGCAATCCTAGCATTGACACTTGCGTTTTTTAAGCGTTTTTTGCCTCGAAAATGTTTATAAAAACACTAACAAAACGCATCCAACAATCCTTGTGATTAGCAATTGCGGCAATGCTTATTTTTCTGGAGCATAAACGCACGCGAAAAAAATAAGCACAGTTCATTATTTTTGCTAACGCGCGTTAAACCGCCATAGGATTGCACTTAAAAGCTCACGTTACGCATGTGGCTATGCCCACCATGCTTCAAGGAGCGCTTCATGGCGTTTGGTACCCAGGGTCTGATAGAGGAGACTCTTCTCCAGGCCCGGGACCTATTCCTGAAAAACCGTTTTCCACATAGGCTCGCGCAATGCTCCCCTGGGAACGGAACTTGCAGCGAGGGCGGAGGACCCGGGGCTACAAGGGCAAGTAATACATAATTTTTTTTTTTTTTATTTTTTAACATTCACAGTTGTAAAAAGTTGGTCACACTTGCGTGACCAACCTTCCAACCTTTCCAAGCGATTCTTAAATCGTTAAAAGCGCGAGCATTCGCAACTAAAAACGCTTGTGTTTTGCGGGAAAATGCTTACTAATTTACGTAGGCGTTTTACCCCGGGGAGTTGCACAAATCCCGCAAAATTACGAGCATTTCGCAACGTTGCACTAGCCAGCCAATCATTTTATATACACCCAAGGTTTTGACAGGTTTATCAATAGGTAGAAACTATTACAAAAGGGGGCAATAAAAACCAAAGACACTGTACCTAAAGTCTCCACCAAAGCTTAGCAAATGCTTCATAATTGCACTTAAAGTGGTCACCCATGAATAAAGTTTCCTTTTATAGATCTTGGAATAATAATAACTTCCACAATTGGATTTAAAAAAAAAATTTTCCGGCTGAAAATCTTGTAATGTCCCCTGCGTGTATGTTAATGGCTGTGTCTGACCGACAGGAACATGGTCTGATCATATTCAGATCCTGGGCAAGGGAGGGAGAAAAAGGGTATTCAACATTACATTTCTCTTGTCCTGCCAGATATAAGGGGCATCAGGAGCAGGACCTGGTTTTATGTTGGCAGGGAGATTCAGGGGCATCTAAAATGCTTAAAACCCTTAAATTATCCACCCAAAGTTATGTCGGAAGACTTCCCTCACATTAATACCATCAAAACCAGGGCCACAGTGCACAATAAACCCATAATGTTGCCCATTAAACTCACATCAAGGCTTTTTTTAGGAAACACAAAAAAAAGACTTCTAGCCCACACATAAGGCGGCTAAATTCAGATAATAAAGTTGCGACTTGTATAATAGAATTTCAAAACAATGCAAACTAAATTAGATCCATAGATTTTTATTTGGAAATAACCCAATGGAGGGATTATAAAACAAAAAAGGACAATACTCCCTATTAGGCCCTTGACTCCCCTGCTGCTGCCTTTGTCACCTTAGTCTCAACACTTTTCTCTTTTTGGTTGGAGATTCGTGGACCGCACTACCCTAACTCTTAGTTCCTTCGACAGAAGGAACCTTTTCTTTCCGTTTTTGGACTGCACATCAAATCTGGTGTCGACATGGCTAAAACAAGGTGAAGAACCACAAAACCACAAGCCAAGACAAGACAGCTGGGGACCGGTAGGTTAAATCTGTTTTTTTCTGGTCCCCAGGCATTTTTAATAAAAATGTAGTGAACTACTCCTTTAACCCCTATGACAGAACCTTTTGGTACTTAAACCAAGCCAATTTTTAAACATTCTAACCACGCCTTTGAGGTTATACCTGGAACGCTTCAACAATCCCACTGTTTCTGAGATTATTTTTCGTAAAATTATACTTTATGTTAATTTAAAATTTATTTGATTTGACTTGCGCTATTTATTAACCCTTTCACCCCCAAGGGGTTTGACTTAATGACCGGGCCAATTTTTAAATTCTACCCCTTCCTTTATGAGTTAAACTCTGGAACGCTTCAACGGATCTTCGCGATTCTGAATTTTTTCCGTGACATATTGTACTTCACGTTAAGTGGGAAAAATTTTTTCCCCCTTCACTATACCTTTGCTTTATTTTTGAAAAAAAGCAAAATGGCGAAAATTTGAAAATTTTGCAATTTTCAAACTTTGAATTTTTTTTTCCCCTTAAAACAGAGAAATATTCACACAAAAAATTTAAGAAATAACATTTCCCCATGCTCTTTACATCAGCACAATTTGAACCAAAATTTTTTTTTTTTTAAAGAAATTATAAAGGGTTAAAAGTTGACCTGATTTCTCATTTTACAACAAAATTTACAAAGCCATTTTTTTTAGGGACCACCTCACATTTGAAGTCACTTAGGGGTTCAAATAGCAAAAATACCCAAAAGTGACACCATTCTAAAAACTGTACCCCTCAAGGTACTAAAAACCACATTCAAAAGTTTATTAACCCTTCAGGGCTCACAGGAGCTAAGCAAGGAAGGAAAAAATTAATATTTAACTTTTTTTGCCACAAAAATAAACTTTACAAACTTTTTTTATTTTCACAAGGGTAAAAGGAGAAAATGGGCAGAAAAAAGTTTTGTCAATTTCTCCGATACGCCAAATACCCCAAAATTTTGGGGGATAACCACTGTTTGGGCACACGCAGAGCTTGTAAGGGGAAGACCCGTTTGACTTTTCAAACAAAATTGGCGGATTGAGATTGGACGCCATGTCGTGTTTGGAGAGCCCCGAACGCCAAACAGTGGAAACCCCCCACAAGTGACACCATTTTGGAACAGACCCCCTAAGGAACTTATCTAGATCTGTTGTGAGACTTGAACCCCAAAGTGTTTCACAAAAGGTATAATCCTGGGTGTGAAAAAAAAAAAAAAACAATTTTCCACAAAAATATTTTTAATCCCAAATTTTTATTTTTCCCAAGGAAATTGGACCCCAAAAGTTGTTGCCAATTTGTCCTAGTACGCGATACCCATATTGGGAGGGAAACGTTTGGGCCACGGCAGGCTTGAAAAGGAAGCAGTAATTTTGGAACAAACATTGAGGGGGGTCATGTTCCTTTTAGTGCCCCAGATGAGCCAAACATGGAAACCCCCACAATACCCCATTTTTGGAAGCTAAACCCCCAAGGAACTTTATCTAATCTTTGGTGAGCAACTTTAACCCCCAAGGGTTTCACACAATTTAAAAGCCCGGGCATGAAAATAAAAAATCCTATTTTTTTTCCCCAAAAAAATTATCTCTTAGCCAATTTTTTTTTTCCCAATAACGAAAATTGGACCACAAAATTTTTGTCCAATTTGTCCTGATACCTATTTCCCCATATGTGGGGGAACCACTGTTTGGACGCATGGCAAAGCCGGAAGGAAGGACACCATTTGACTTTTTCCAACCAAAGGGGGGGAATTGATAAGGACCCATTTCAAAGAAATCCCCATGGCCAAAACAGGGAAACCCCCCACAATGCCCCATTTTTCAAACTAACCCCTAAGGAACTTATCTAGATCTTTGGTGAGCAATTTGAACCCCCAACTTTCACACAAGTTTATAACGAGAGCCGTAAAATTAAAAATCATATTTTTTTCCACAAAATTGATCTTTTCCACCCCAATTTTTATTTTCCCAAGGGTAACAAGACTCCAAAGTTATTGTGCAATTTGTCCTGAGTGGCTGATACCCCATATTGTGGGAGAAACCACTGTTGTGGTGCAGGCAGAGTTTGGAAGGGAAGGAGCGCCGTTTGAACCTTTTTCAACGCAGAATTGTCTGGATGCCATGTCGTGTTTGGAGACCTCCTGATCTGCCTAAACAGTGGAAACCCCCCACAAATGACACCATTTTGGAAACTAGACCCCTCAAGGAACTTATCTAGATGTGTGGTGAGCACTTTGAACCCCAAAAGCTTCACAGAAGTTTATAACGTACAGCGTAAAATAAAAAAATCCTTTTTTTTTTACAAAAATTATTTTTTTCGCCCCCAATAATTTATTTTCACAAGGAAACAGGAGAAATTGGACCCCAAAATTTTGTTGTCCAATTTGTCCTGAGTATGCTGATACCCAATATGTGGGAGTAAACTACTGTATGGTGCAACGTCGGGCTCGGAAGGGAAGTAGTGACGTTTTGGATTGCAGACTTTGATGGAAATGGTCTAGAGGAGTCATGTCTTATTTGGAGAGCCCCTGATGCACCTAAACAGTGGAAACCCCCACAAGTGACCCCATTTTGGAAAAATAGACCCCACAAGAACTTATCTAGATGTGTGTGTGAGCACTTTGAACCCCGAAGTGCTTCACAGAAGTTTATAACGTACAGCCGTAAAAAATAAAAAATCCTTTTTTTTTTTTTTTTTTACAAAAAATGATTTTTTCCCCCCAATATTTTTTTCACAAGGGTAACAGGAGAAATTGGACCCCAAATTTGTTGTCCAATTTGTCCTGAGTACCTTATACCCAAAAATGTGGGAAGAAAACGACTGTATGGGTGCACGTCTGGGCTGGGAAAGGGGAAGTAGTGATGTTTTGGATTGCAGACTTTGATGGAATGATCTGGGGGCTCATGTCGCATTTGGAGAGCCCCTGATGCGCCTAAACATGGAAACCCCCCACAAGTGACCCCTTTTTGGGAAAAAGACCCCACAAGGGAACTTATCTAGAAGTGTGGTGAGCGCTATGAAGCCCCAAGTGCTTCACAGAAGTTTTATAACATACCGCCTAAAAACAAAAAAGTCTTTTTTTTTTTACAAAAATGATTTTGGTCGCCCCCAGTTTTTTTTTTTTTTTCCCAAGGGTAACAGGAGAAATAGGGACAAATTCACAATAACTCTTGTGGTCCAGAGTACGCTGATACCCCAATATGTGGGGGTAAACTACTGTGTGGGCGCATGGCAGAGCTCAGAAGTGAAGGAGCAACCGTTTGACTTTTTCAACGCAGAATTGGCTGAAATTGAGACAGACGCCATGTCACATTTGGAGAGCCCCTGATGTGCCTAAACAGCAGAAACCCCCCAATTCTAACTCCAACCCTAACCCCAACACACCCCTAACCCTATCCCAACCCTAACCAACAAACCTAACCCTAAACACACCCCTAACCGTAATCCCAACCCTAACCCTAATACTAAAAACATTAGCGCCAACCCTAACCCTAACTTTAGCCGCAACCCTAACCCTAACGGGGAAAATTGAAATAAATACATTTTTTTAATTTTATTATTTTTCCCTAACTAAGGGGATGATAAAGGGGTTTTGATTTACTTTTATAGCGTTTTTATGATTGGCAGCTGTCACGCTAAAAGAACGCTTTTTATTGCAAAAAATATTTTTTTGCATCCCACATTTTTAGAGCTAAATTTTTGTATATTTTGGCCCACCCGAGTCATGTGAGGTCTTATTTTTGCGGTACGAGTTGACGTTTTTATTGTACCATTTTTGAGCACATGACATTTTTTGATCGCTTTTTATTTCGATTTTTGGGGGAATAGAATGAACAAAAAAATCAGCAATTCATGAAATTCTTTTGGGGAGGCGTTTATACCGTTCCGCGCGTGGTAAAATTGATAAAGCAGTTTTATTCTTCGGTCAGTATGATTACGGCGATACCTCATTTATATCATTTTTTAATGTTTTGGTGCTTTTAAAAGAATGAAAACAATTTATACAAAAAATTATTATTTTTGCATCACTTTATTCTGCGAGCTATAACTTTTTTTATTTTTTCACTGATGAGCAGTATGACGGGCTCGTTCTTTTTCGGGACAAGATGACGTTTTCAGCGGTAACCATGTTTTATTTATATCGGTCTTTTTGATCGCGTGTTATTCCACTTTTTGTTTTAGCGGTATGATGATAAAAGCATTGATTTTTGCTTCGTTTTTTTTTTTTAAGGGGTTTTACTAAAAGGGTTAACTAGTGTACAGTTTTATAGGGGGGTCGTTACGGACGCCGGGCGATACCAAATATGTGTACTTTTATTGTTTTGTTTTTTTTATTTACAGTAAAAAATGAATTTATTGGGGAATATATTTTTTTTTTTTTATGATTTTTTTAACCACTTTTTTTTTTTTATTTTTTTTACTTTTTTACTTTGTCCCAGGGTGGGACAATCAAGTATTTTAGCAGATCGCTGGTGTGACAGTGTGCACAGCACTCTGTCACACCAGCGTCCGCTCTGGCATCGCGCAGGCTTCCTCAGCGCCTGCTCTCAGCAGGCACTGAGGAAGCCGCCTCCCTGCAGGACCCCCGGCGCCATCTTGGATCCGGGGACCTGGAGGGAGGACGGACCCTCAGAACAGCACGACAAAACGCGCTGCTCTGAGGGTCTCAGGGGAGCGCGCAGGGAGCCCCCTCCCTGCGCGATCCTCCCCTGTGCCCCCGGTACAACCGCATCATGTTTGATCGCGGTGTGCCAGGGATTAATGTGCCGGAGCGTCCGGTGTCAGCTGTTGATAATCAGCTGACACCCGGCGGCGATCAGCTGCTCTCCCCCCGGTAGCGCAGCTGATCGCCCATGACGTACTATTCCGTCCATGGAATTAGGTCCAGGGTCACATGGACGGAATAGTAACGTCTGATGGAATAAAGGGGTTAAAAAATGGAAATTTGGCAAAAAAAATTTAATTTTCAAACTTTATAATTTTTGTACCCTTAAATCAGAAAGTCAAATCGCACAAAATAGTTAATAAATAACATTCCCACATGTCTACTTTACATCAGCACAATTTTGGGAACTTTTTTTTTTTTTTTGTAGGACATTATAAAGGTTAAAAGTCGACCAGCGATTTTTCATTTTTCCAACAAAATTTACAAAACCATTTTTTTTAGGGACCACCTCACATTTGAAGGGAGTTTGGGGGGTCAATATGACAGAAAATACCCAAAAGTGACACCATCTAAAAACTGCACCCCTCAATGTTCACAAAACCACATTCAAGAAATTAATTACCCTTAAGGAAGTTTATTACCCTTCTAAGAACTAAAGCAATGGAAATAAAAAATGAACATTTTACTTTTTTCACAAAAAACTTTTGAACCAATTTTTTTTTTATTTTCACAAGGGTGTCAGGAGAAAATGGACCAAAAAATTTGTTGTGCAATTTCTCCTGAGTACGCCAAATACCCCATATGTGGGGGGAAACCCACTGTTTGGGCGCATGGCAGGGCTCAGAATGGAGGGAGCACATTTGACTTTTTGAATGCAAAATTGGCTGGAATCAATGGTGGGCGCCATGTCGCGTTTGGAGACAACTTAAATGTACCTAAACTGTAGAAACCCCCCCAAATTCTAACTCCAACCTTAACCCTAATCCCAACCCTAAACCATAACCCTAAACACAACCCTAACCCCAACCAAACCCTAACCCTAGCCCAATGCTAACCCTAGCTATAACCCCAACACTAACCCTAGCTCAACCCTAACCCCAGCTATAACCCCAACCATAACCCTAACGAAAAAAATACTTTTTTTATTTTATAATTTTTGCCTAACTAAGGGGGTGTTTGATTTACTATTTTTTTTATTTTGATCACTGTGATAGGGTCTATCACAGTGATCAAAATTAACCAATAGGAGAAATCTCTTATTGTTGCTGGGTCCGTCCTACAAATCTTGGCGGGCGCACCTCGCATGCACCTGCCATTTTTTTCCCCGGAAGAAGACGCCGGTGGTCACAGTTGGAGTTACCGGCTCGGGGGACCCCATTCTCTCTCCTCTGATGTGCTAGATCATATCAGAGGAGAGCAAAATAAATGCTGGGGGGCACTATAACCTTATTTCTCAGCGCCGTTAAAACGCGACGCTGAGGAATAATTACCCTAACTGCCGCCGTTAAAAGGTATGATGTACCTTATGTACATTGCAAATAGACCTTTTTGGGAAAGCAGTGGTGAGATTCTTTAACCCCTTAATCCCCGAAGCTTTTTTAGTTTTGCGTTTTCGTTTTTCGCTCCCCTTTTTCCCTGAGCAATAACTTTTTTATTATTTTCCGTCAATAGGCCATGTGAGGGATTATTTTTTGTGGACCGAGTTTGTTCTTTTGAACGACTCCATTGGTTTTACCATGTCGTGTAACAGAAAACGGGAAAGAAATTCCAAGTGTGGTGAAATTTCAAAAAAAGTGCAATCACACACTTGTTTTTTTGTTTGACTTTTTGCTAGGTTCACTAAATTCTAAAGCTGACCTGACTTTTAGATTCTCCAGGTCATTACGAGTTCATATAGTAGTGTGATATAATCTCGGCACACACCAATGGTATCTTGTGAGTGGTTTAATCAAAATTCAAGATCAGTACATACAGACGTTTCGGTCTTACACGACCTTCCTCAATGTACTGTAACAGAACAAAAATAAATGTACAGAGAACAAATAAATAATTGTAGGGCATGAAAAAAAGTATATACAAATATATTGTCGAAAGACAACATGGCATAATCATAAGTGAATAAAGAGTTTGATTGACATATAATGCTCAGAATCATCCAGTATATTCTCTTCAAAACAGATAAAAATATAGATATATGTGTATTAGGAGGTATATACCAACCCCTCTACAAGAACCAGACCTTATAGGCAACAGAAATATACATACCAGTAACTGGCAGTAAAGAGCCAGGTGAGGATAATACAGAATAAACCTGGGGACGATATTGTGAAGGAGAGTGAAATAGCGGTTTTGTTATATATAGTGGGAGCAGTGTCGGGAGAAAATATTCACATATACATACCACAATGTAACAATAAAGGTAAGCTGCAGACTTATGTCTGGGAAGAAAAAAGAATAGCTTAGTGGCTTAGGTCAATATAGCTGACCGTGGCTGCATATAAGAGGCAAGATGAGGTAGGAGGATATCGCTAACATAGCGTGTGCTTACTGTTAATGAGCTGTGGAGGTGAAGCGGCTAGGACTTATGATATGTGCCATGTGTCTTTTGACAATATATTTGTATATACTTTTTTTCATGCCCTACAATTATTTATTTGTTCTTTGTACATTATTTTTGTTCTGTTACAGTACATTGAGGAAGGTCGTGTAAGACCGAAACGTCTGTATGTACTGATTTTGAATTTTGATTAAACCACTATCACAAGATACCATTGGTGTGTGCCGAGATGATATCACACTACTATATGGATTGGGATCCTACTCAGGCACCACAATTTCTTCTACAGTAGTGCCAACGATCTTGCTTATTACGCGTTCATAGACTCCCAACATGTCTAGGTTCTTTTTTATCTAAGTGGTGAAAAAAAAATTCCAAACTTTGCTAAAAAAAAAAAAACAAAATTGCTCCATTTTCCGAGACCAGTAGCATCTCCATTTTTTGTGATCTCGGGTTGGGTGAGGGTTTATTTTTTGTCTGCCAAGCTGACGTTTTTAGTGATATCATTTTGGTGCAGATACGATCTTTTGATCGCCCGTTATTGCATTTTAATGCAATGTCGCGGCCATGAAAAAGCCATAATTCTGGCATTTAGAATTTTTTTTCTCGCTACGCCGTTTAGCGATCGGGTTAATCCTTTTTTTTTTTATTGATAGATCGGGCAATTCTGAACTCGGCGATACCAAATATGTGTATGTTTGATTTTTTTTTTTATTGTTTTATTTTGAATGGGGTGTAAGGGGGGTGATTTAAATTTTTATATTTTTTATATTTTTAAACACCTTTTTCTTTTTTACTTTTGCCATGCTTCAATAGTATCCATGGGAGACTAGAAGCTGGCACAACTCGATCGGCTCAGCAACAGAGAAGCGAAGAGCAGATCGCCCCTATGTTGCTGAATTACTGACTAGCTATGAGCACCGACCACTGGGTGGCGCTCATAGCAATCCGACACTGACAACGATAGAGGTCTCCAGGAGACCTCGGGTTGTCATGCTGACGCACCAATGACCCACGATAACGTGACGCGGGTCACCGGTGTGCGTATTTCCGGCCCTATGGCCGGAAGCGCCATTTAAATGCCGCTGTTAGCGGAATTTAACTAATTAATAGCCACGGCTGGACCCGCTGCTATTGTAGACACATGTCAGCTGTTCAGATCAGCTGACATGACCCGGGAAAGATGTGGGCTCACAGCCGGAGCCCACATCAAAGGCAGGGATACCAACATCGGCGTACTAATACGTCCGATGTCGGTAAGGGGTTAAATTATATTTTTTCTCTGTTGAACCTGATCTCATGTACGTATGTATCTGATTTTGCTTGACTTAAATAGAAAGTGTGGTTTTCACTACAAGCTGCTTCCGCCTTCTAAGTGAAGCTTACATTTTAGCAATCGATGTACTTTTTTTTTATATTTTTTTACTGTTTGATAAATATTTTATTTCTTTTTAAATATTTATATAAAACATTCGCTTGCCTTGTCTTCCAGAAGTCCACCATTGGGATTTTCAAAATAAGTGAAAGGCGAATGTTGTACAAATTTATTTCGCTATATGGGAAAGTATTTGGCTTAGAATTACATTAGGCTTGAAAGCAACACAAGCTTACTGTATAAATATAAAACGGAAGCTTGACTAGACAAAGAAAGTATTATTAATACTAACGCCTCCTATTCAGTAAGATTTTTAATTTGAAACCTGCAGCAATGTATACAACTGCAGCTAGTAATGCTGTGCTTAGCTGGTTATGGTGAATTGGTTGATATTACTCTGCAGATCGTATTACAGGAAAGAGCTGTATGTTCCATCTGTTGTATTATTTGTACCATGTGGATGTATGCTCAAACAAGTCTGTAAGGTTCTCAAAGGGCTGGTCCAGTACTTGTATATTGATGACCCATTGTAGCTCATAGATGGCTGAGTGTCCAGCACCGTGCACAGAGCCGGAGCAGTACAGCTGGATGCACTGTGCAATGATCATTCTCGTGTGCTACAGGTCGTACACAGTGTACCCAGCTATGCTGTCCCAGCTCTGTACACTATGTATGTTAGGCCACAGCGGCCTGCAATCTGCTGATCAGTGGGAAAGGGTGGCTTTTAGACTCCCACTGATCTCATAATAATAATCAATCCTATAGATAGCTATTGAGACATTGGTAACACTTTCAGGGACCATTCTCTTTTTTCAGTAGGTGTAGCACATTATCAAGATTTTTTTTAAATTCCTAAAAATGAAGTTACCAGGAGAAATGTAGAGAGCTGAAAGAACTACTGTAGGAAATTTTGATGATTAGGGTTAGTGTTTTTGTTTTACAGTTGAACTGTTCGTTCTGGTCATTTATGTGTGTAGCACTCAAGATTGATGGTACAGGTCTAGGGTAGGAAATCAATGTCATGATATAATAGTGCCACCTTGAGAGTACCTGTTCTCTTCAGAATGGCGATGTCTAGGGAGATGATATTGCTTTATGTGCTCTGTATGAAATAGCCTGATAGTCTGTTCTATTCATTCCTAAGCAGTCCAATTCCTATAGTGTTGCTCTAGAGCACATCTTTCCTTCTGAACTTGCTGAATTATTTTCACTATGCTGTGTGCAGTAAACAAGGGTTTAGCGGAGAAAAACTCACCAACAGCAAGTCTCTGACTTGGGGAAACCTTTTACTGTCCCATTAGAAATCCAAACCAACAGTACATTTTAGGGTTCAATGAGATAATTCAATGAAAGTAATGGAATCCCCTTGTCAAATTAGCTGCAAATGGGTTAGGATTACGTGAGGTCCTAATACATCTGTTGGGGTTGTCCGGCCTCAGCACAAGGGATGGATGCAAAATAATAAGATTGGGTACACTCTCTTGCCCTAACCCCATGGGTTCAGCACAATCCGCTCCAGTGGTCTGCATTGGGGAAAGAGACATTGATATTCCATTCTTGAGTAAGCTGACTGTTGAGGCTTGAGCAGTGAGGTGACTGAGAAATTGGACTTCATTGCTTCCTGTCCTGATGCAGACCACAGGAGCAGCCGGCACTGGATTCATGAAATTGGAGCAAAAGAGTGTACCTGATTTAATTATTTTGTAACCATCCCTGTCACCTCTACATTTTGTTGTGTTGAGTCCACGTAACCACTGCTGCCAATCCCCGGACACTGCTGGTAGAACGGTAACCTCTCCTCTTCTTGTGCAAAGAGAGGTCACAAGGCAGCCAGGTGGGTGCTGGTAGGTGAGTATCAATATTATTTTTAATTTATTTTTAGAGATCCAAGCTCCTGGGAGCATTTCTTTTTACCTGAACAACCCCTTTAAAATATGTTCATTATCGATGTTCCTAAATTTTCTTTTCTGCACCCTTAGCCCTTGTAACATTAGAAAACATTGATGATAACCCCTTTCTACCCCTAATCAGTGTTTGTACCGTTCTTTTAAATGAATTGTTCTGTTCATTTATGAACCATATGTAAAAGAATTCCTTCTGGTTACTAGTACCTTTATATTATCTGTTGGTGTGTAACAATTTATATGGAAATCCACAATGGAAAGTTCTTTAAAATATGGATGTTATTCAAAGGCTTCCTTCACTTCAACAGAACAGAAAACATTTCCTAGATGTTTGTAATGCGCATGTCTATCATTCTGAAACACTAAGCCGCAGGGGGAGATGTTAATATTTTGCCTTGTCAATATGTAAGCAGGACAATTTACCAAACAATGCCTTGCGTTGGGCATTTCCACTGCTTTTTAAATAGAAATAGTCCTAAATGAGAAAGATTATTAGTGCAGGAGCACAGCTTGTTCCACAGCTGTGAATTTAAATGTCCACTTCATTCATTTACGGTACGCCTTCAGAGAACGTTGTGTTTTCTCTCAATAGAAGCTGGCAGCATGTGTTTGAATTCTTTCTTCAGTTTGTGTGGAACATAGTGTCACATTGTTCTCTGCACTTGTGATGTTATCATTTATGCTTGTCAATGTAGTGATCATTTTCTCATCTTATGTTTCCTTTTATTCCTTCTAGGCTTTCCAGGCCCTTCCGGATACCTTAGAGGAAATAGATGCTGTACTAAATGAGGAACGGTCCAGAGCCTCCTGCTTCACAAGCTTAAGTTCTTCTGTACGTTGTCTACTTTTTCTGATAGTACTTGCCCTCCCACGCTATATTAACGCTCCGTAATAATAAGCGAGGCAGCAGGAACAATATGTTGGAAATGCCAGAAAGTGAATGTATTAGAATTTTAAGCATCGTCTTTAAGAAAGAACAGAACATACTGTTCCCCTGCACCCAAAGAAATACTGTGCACAACCTGGCAACTATCGTTTGTATGTGTCATTTCATCTTGCATTTGTTTCTAAAGGCAAACCAGAAAGTAGGAATAAGCAATGTATTTGCAGATGTAATTAGAGGTCTTGTTCTTTTTTTGTGTGTGTGTGTGGATGTGTTTTTTGTTGTTGTTTTTTTAATGTGGTAATTTTGTCTGAATTGATAACTTCTTCTATTTGCATCATCAGGTTGTAGAGGAATACAGCAAGCTTACAAGAGAAATAGACGCCATTACAGAGGAGCTTCAGAGGAAGAAAACAGAGTTGGATAGTTTTAGGCAAAACATATTACAGGTATTTTAACCATTTAAGAAATGTGAGAAAAACTAGGTATGCATCGGGCAGCATGTTCATTTATCTGTTTCAGGAATAAATGAACACAGATTTTCTAAAAGACTTTTCATGGCAGAGATTAAACTGTAATACAAAATGGCATCTAATGTAGTATAACTTGCCACACCAGGACATACAGTACCTCGCAAAAGTATTCACCCACATTGGCACTTGTCGTGTTTTGCGACCTCACAGCCTGGGATTTTTTTGAGGGTTTGCATCAGTACATGTAAAGAACTTGCCTACAACTGTGAACATTTGGTTTTCTTTTTATTGTGAAACAAACAACAAATAGGATAAAGTAACTGAAAACTTCAGTGTGCATAACTATTCACCCCCTTATAGTCAGTACTTTGCTACAATTACGGCTGCAAGTCACTTTGGATAAGCCTCCATGTGCCCACAATCAGGAATAGCAGCGATTTGGACGCTAAGCACTTGCACTGCCTTCAAAACGCTGTGTTGTACAGTACAAACACCAGGGATGGGATTTATAGAAATCCCATGCCCACTGTGCTTCTATGTGACGCTGTGTAAACTCACCTGTGGCGTGAGTTTACTATCCGCAGCATGTCAATTATCTGCAGCGGAGAGCAACAGATATTTCCACAGTAGAAATGTATTGGATGCTGTAAAACCACATTGTTCAGTGAACACATGCAGATTCACATGCGTGATTAGAACGTATTTTCGCTGCGTCCAAAGCGCTGCTACTTCCTGATCATGGGAACGTAGCCTAAGGCCGGCGTCACACTAGCGAGTTTGATGCGAGTTAGTCGCACGACTAACTCGCATCAACACCCGGCACGGCCTCCCGCTCTCGGACCAGAGTGCGCGGCT
The DNA here is from genome assembly GCA_033576555.1 of Oophaga sylvatica. NCBI lineage: Eukaryota > Metazoa > Chordata > Amphibia > Anura > Dendrobatidae > Oophaga > Oophaga sylvatica. The sequence goes on from JARQOD010000001.1 coordinate 660,153,601, forward strand.
GCATGTATTTCTATGCCGCTGCGCACTCTGGTCCGAGAGCGAGCGGCCGTGCCGAGTGTTGATGCGAGTTAGTCATGCGACTAACTCGCATCAAACTCGCTATTGTGACGCCGGCCTAAGAGATACGTCGCCGCCACACATGTCTGGCAGCAACTCTCTCAGAAAACACAGAAGCTCTTGGCAATGCGAGTGTATATGTGAGACTCGGGTGAGATGGCTGACCATCATTTGCCCGACTGCTTTCCTCATTTGTCAAGTGTTTGCCCATTCAGTCATCTTATCCAGATCGTTCTGTAATGTCAAGGTAAGATTTTAATGTCCTACATAGTTTGATGTCATCAGCAAAGACTGACACATTACTCTCAATCCCATCCACAAGGTTATTAACCCCTTCACGACACAGCCCTTTTTCGTTTTCACTCCCCTTCTTCCCAGAGCCATAGCGTTTTTATTTTTCGTCAATATGACCATGTGAGGGCTTGTTTTTTGCAGAACGAATTGTACTTTTGAACAACACCATTGGTTTTACCATATCTTGTACTGGAAAACGAGAAAAAAATTCCAAGTGCGGTGAAATTGCAAAAAACTGCAATTCCACAACTGTTTTTTTGAATTTTTTTTTTTTTTTTACCATGTTCACCGAATGCTAAAACTTACCTGCCATTATGATTCTCCATATCATTGAGTTCTTAGATACCAAACATCTATGGGTTGTTTTTTTATTTAAGTGATGAAAAAAAATCCAAAGTTTGTTAAAAAAAAAAGTAAATTGCGCTATTTTCCGAGATTCGTAGCGTCTCCATTTTTCGTGATGTGGGACTGGATGAAGTCTTATATTTTGCGTGCCGAGCTGACGTTTTTAATAATACTATTTTGGTGTGGATATGTTCTTTTCATCGCCCGTTATTGCATTTTAATTCAATGTTGCAGCAACCAAACAACGGTTTAATTCTTTTTATATCTTGATAGATCGGGCAATTCTGAACACAGCGATACCAAATATGTGTGTTTTTTATTTTTGTTAATTGTTTTATTTTGAATAGGGGATGATTTGAACTTTTACATTTTTTTTAAAATATTTTTAAAAACATTTTTTTATTACTTTTCACTTGCTTCAATAGTTTCCATTGGGAGACTAGAAGCTGTGATAATCCGATCGCCTCTGCTACACACAGGTGATGATCAGATCGCCTGTGTGTACCAGAAATGCTCACTTGCTATTAGTGCCTACTAGAGATGAGCGACTTTGGCTCCGGGAGGGTCAAGTCGGGTTTCGGACCACCCGACTTTTCCAAAAGTCGAGTTGAATGAAGTCGGCCGACTAACGGAAAAGGTCGAGTCAGAGTCGAAAATCCGACCCCAATGCAAGTCAATGGGGAATAAAAGTTGGCAGTGAGTGTAGGACAGTAAACACACCTACAGTGCCCATTTCAATGCCAACTACATCAATTCTTATTACTTGAGCTTGTCAACCTTAATTTACTTTATAATAATAGTAGCGCATTGAAAACAGGGGGTTATTTGGCTAAAGTTGTGGGTGGGGCAGGGCTGGCTCCAGGTTTTCATGGGCCCCGGGAGAAAGAGTCTCAGTGGGCCCCTTTAACACATACCACAATTCATGATGCTCCGATACGGCAGAGAAATATATAGGTATAGTACAATGCCAAATACTTCACTTCTTACATTACATGAGTGATATCTATTGTAAATTCTACAATAGCTCAAAAAACGGACAGTATATTCCTCCATACAGTATTATGGGCACCACATAGTGCGCCATACAGAATGGGCTCCATATAATGCTCAATACAGAATAGGCCCCATATGATGCTCCATATATAAAGGGTCCTATATGATGCCCCATAAATAATGAACCCCATATGATGCTCTAGTATATGATGGGCCCCATATATGATGCTCCAGTGTGTGATGAGCCCCATATAATGCTCCAAATATAATGGTCCCCATATATAATGTCCATATATAATGGGCTCCATGTGATGCTCCATATATAATGTGCCCCATATGATCCGCCATATATAATGGGCCCCATATGATGCTCCAGTATATGATGGGCCCCATGGATGATGCTCCAGTGTATGATGGGCCTATATAATGCTCTATATATAATGGGCCCCATATGATGCTCCAGTGTATGATGGGCCCCATATGTAATGCTCCAGTGTATAATGGGCCCGATCTATGATGCTCAAGTGTATGATGGGCCCCATATATAATTCTCCAGTGTATAATGCTCCCCATATATTGCTCCAACCATTAAAAAAAATGAAATACCTCTCCTCGCTGGGCACTGCTCTACTCTGGATTCCTCAGCGTCGCCATCTTCCAGCTCTCTGCACTGTGACTGTTCAGGAAGAGGGCGCACAGACGTGACATTATCGCGCTCTCTGACCTGATTGTCACTGTCAGGGAACGCGGAAGACGTCACAGCGGTGGAGCAGGGAGAGGTAAGTATTGCAAGTGCTGAGGCATTGAGCAAGCAGGGAGGGCACACTCGTGGGCGCCGGGAACTGGCACAGGGCCCCTCATAGTATGCCGGTGTCTCTGACGACGAGTGGGCCCCCCCACCTGCTCAGGGCCCCGGCACTTCACCATTTATGACGCAATAGCAATCTCATTAGCTACTTAGCTGTGTGTGACAGGTAGCAGCGATGTGGCCCCTGCTGAGATGTCGCTGATCGCTTATGAACGTTCTGAGCCATTTTTTGGTCGTTGGTGTCCCGCTGGTGAGCCTGAATCGCTGAGTGTGACACCCTTTATGAACGACTTCACCAGCGTCGCTGGTGGGACTAGGTTTTCCCAACGACCGCAGAGGTCATTATACAGATCGCTGATGAGTTGTGTTTGGAATCACAGATCGCTGAGGAGTTGTGTTTGGAATCTAACTAGCGATCGCACTAGCGATTTCGCCAGGTCGTGTCGTTGTCGCGATCGCTAAGTGTGGCAGTGCCTTTAGGGAGGTGGAAAAACTGGCATATGTTGAGGTGTAGGCTGGACGTTCAGCAGCTGCAAATGGAGGAATTGGAGAAGTCGGAAGGAAGAGGAGGACAAAGCGAGCCATTTTGCTGGCAACCTATGTGTCATCAGGGGAAGGTGGTACAAAATCCTTTGAAACCCAGGCATGGTTCATTTTAATGAAGGTGAGATCACCTACATTTTGGGTCGACAGCCGTGTCCTTCTTTCTGTCAGTATTGATCCAGCAGCACTGAAGACTCTTTCTGATAGCACACTACCAGCAGGGCAAGCGAGCTCCTGTAAGGCATATTGTGCCAATTCAGGCCAGGTGTCCAGTTTACAGGCCCAGTAGTCAAAGGGGAATGAACTGTGAGGGAGAACATCGATAGGGGAGGAGAGGTAATTTTGAACCATAGTTGACAACTGTTGTCTCCTGTCTGTTGCAATCGATTCAGTATTTCCAGTCGTGTGAGCGTTACTCGAGAAATCAGACCACAACATGGTCATGAAACCCCTTTCTCCAACGCCACTTTGGCTGTGTGCACCACGAGCACCTCTTCCATTTGGCCCAGGACGGCTCGTGGTAGAACCTGCCCGCTGCTGTGTGCTGGGAAAGCCTCTTACAAACGGTTTACCAGAGTTGCTTGTTTGTTCGCAAATATTAGCTCTAGGTTCTCCTGTGGCATGATGTTCTGTAATTTGCCTTTATAGCGTGGATCGAGGATGCTGGCCAACCAGTAGTCGTCATCCTTCATAATTTTGGCAATGCGGGGGTCCCTTTTTAGGATCTGCAAGACATAATCACACATGTGGGCCAATGTTCCAGGTGTCAATGATGCACTGCCAGTGGTGGCTGGAGGAGCACTTTCTGCCAAATCCACATACCTCCAGTCACGCACAAAACCCTGTACCTGACCTTGGCAAGCCAACATTTTCTCTTGCCCCCTGAGAAGCATCCTCCCCAAAATAATCATCCCCCCTCATCCTCCTCTTCCTTTTCTTCCTCCACCTCGTCCAGGACAGTTTCCTGAGCAGACAATGCCTGACTGTCATGAAGGCTTCCCTCCTCCTCCTCCTCCGCTGCAGACACCTGATCCTTAATGTGCGTCAAAGTTTGCATGAGCAGACGCATAAGTGGGATGCTCATGCTTATGATGGCGTCGTCTGCACTTACCAGTCGTGTGCATTCCTCAAAACACTGAAGGACTTTACAGAGGTCTTTCAGCTTTGACCACTGCACACCCGACAACTCGATGTCTACTCTCAAACTGCCTGCCCGTGTATCCTCCCACAAATGAATTACAGCCTGCCTCTGTTCGCACAGCCTCTCAACCATGTACATGGTGAAGTTCCACCTTGTTGCAACGTCTATGATTAGGCGGTGCTTGGGGAGGTGGAGCGATCGCTGCAGCCTCTGCATACGACTGGAGTCCACGGGCGAGCGACGGATGAGCAAGCACAGTCTTCGCACCTTATGGAGCAGGGCTGGTAATTCCGGATAATTATTTATGAAGCACTGCACCACCAGGTCTCAGGTGTGAGCCAGGCAAGGTATGTGTCTGAGTTTTGTCAGGGCTATGGCCGCCACAAAATTACGGGCGTTATCACTGACTACCTTGCTTGGCTCAAGATGTAGACTGTCGAGCCATGACACAGTTTCTCGCTGCGAGTAGTCGGCCAGTACCTCCGCGGTGTGTCTGTTGTTGCCAAAAGATATGTTTAAAACTGCCTGCTAATGCTTACCACTAGCTGTTCGATAGTGGGTCACCTCGTGTGCAACACTGGCAGCTGCGGATGGAGTGCTCATGCGACTGCGCTCTGTCGACGAGCTTTTGCTTCTGGAGAAGGAGGAGGAGGGTCGAACGCCTACAGCCAACTGTTGCCTATACTGTGGGCTAGACAGCACTGTCCCACCGCCGCTGTCCCCTGTGGACCCTGCATCCACCACATTAACCCAATGCGCAGTGATGGACACGTAACGGCCCTGGCCATGCCTGCTGGCCCATGCATCTGTTGTGAGGTGCACCTTTCCACTCACTGATTGTTTGAGTGCATGGACAATGCGGTCTTTCACATGCAGGTGGAGGGCAGGGATGGCTTTTCTAGAAAAGAAGTGCCGACTGGGTAGGTCATAGTGTGGGACAGCGTAGGCCATGAGCTCTTGCAACCCTGTGCTTTCAACCAAATGGAAGGGCATCATCTCTAATGAGATCAGTTTGGCAATGTAGGCGTTCAAAGCCAGTGAGGTATTGTAGTCCGTTCACGCTTGCAAGTGCATGGTGTTTAAATGTCTAAGCATGCAACTGGTATTCAATTTTCGGAGAGTTTTCTCTCGGCTAAAGGTCCTTCTGCAGTTCTTACAGATAACCTTTGCCCCATCAATAGGATTTTGGTCAAAAAAGTGCCACACTGCACTCTTCCTACTATGGGATAAATTTTCAGGGCTTGCACGCTGTGTTAATTTGACTGTCTGGCCAAGCTGTCCTGCAACTTTTTTTTTTTTTTTTTTTTTTTTTTTAACACGTTTTTGGTCTGCTACGGGCCTGCCAGATAACCGCAGCTACGATGTCGATGCCTGCTGCGGATCCTCCTCCTCTTCTGAGCTATTGCCAGCGGCACCCTCTTCCCCCAGTGGATGCCAATCTGGGTCAACAACTGGGTCATCCATCACCTCCTCTTCAATTTCATCTGCACCTTCCTCTGTGTCACGGTGTAAGGTGGTATAGTATGCGGGAAGGGGCACCTGAGTTTCATCAGGGTCAGATTCTGGCTCAGTAGACTGCGAGGGCAATTCAGTGCTCAGGGTGAATGTACCAGCAGAATCAGATAGCAGTGGCTGTGCATCAGTGCACTCCATGTCATATTCATCTTGGACTGGCGAATTCAGGATTTCACTTGATAACCCAGGTATGGTACGTGAAAAGAGCTCCAGGGAGTAATCTGAAGTGTGCCTTGCCACATCCTTCACTTGTGGTGGGGGTGAAGGACACAAGGAAAGGTGTTGTTCCTGACCAGGAACCTGCACTGACGACTCAGTGCTTGCATTTTTTGAAACTTCAGAAGAGGAGGCGATAGAGCTGGAGGCTGTTTCGGCAATGTAAGACAAAACCTGTTCCTGATGCTCCGGCTTTAAAAGCGGTTTACCTACTCCCAGAAGAGGGAGCCTTCCAGGCCTTCTGGAGCCAGACGATGACGCAGGCTCAACACCTCCTGCCTTAGGTGCTATTGTGCTTTTGTCACTACCAGCAGGTGCACCACCACCACCACCATCAGTCCCAGCTGGCCCTCGTCCGCGGCCTCTTCCACCATACTTCCTCATGTTTGAGAAAATGTACCAAAAATACCAGCTGATATTTGGTACTGTATGAGGAGCGTACAGCTGTATACGGTGTTGGGAAAAATTTAAATCTCTGTATATATTTCCTGATTCACACACAGACGCTCTCTCAGTATGGATTTCACCGTAATACAAAGAGCAGATATACGGTACTGTCTCAGAAGCGTACAGCTGTATACGGTGTAGGGATAATTTCAATCTCCGTATATATTTCCGGAGTCACACACAGATAGTCAGCATGTATTTGTCCGTGATACCAGCCGGTACATGGTAGTGTGTGAGGAGCGTACAGCTGTACACGGTGTGAGAAAAAATGAATGGTCGGGAAGTGTGCAGAAAAAAAGAATACAAGTATTAGTGCTGTGTAAAAAGCAGTCTGCACCGCAATGTACACACAGCAATACAGCTATCAGGCAGTATAATAACCAGCACTGCTGCACACAAGAAAATCCTCCCCGTCACTGCACACTAACTGTAGAGCACAATTGCTATCAGCACAAGCACAGAAGAACTTCTCTTTCCAGCCCTAAAGGGTATGCCACACTGAACAATATCGCTAACGGGATCGCTAAAAACGTCACTATTTAGCGATCCCGTTAGCGATGTTGTTCAGTGCGGCATCTGCCAGCGACGAGCTTCCTGCTGTGATCTCGCTCGTCGCTGGAATCGTTCCGGACCCTATTTTCTCGTCGGCGCTCCCGCTGGGTAAGTATATATCGCTAGTGTGGCACCTTTTCTTAGCGATTTAGCGGTACTTTTGTACCGCTAAAGTCGTTAAGAAGATCGCTAACGGCGATAGCGTCGTTAACTATATCGCTAAATGTGGCCGCACTTAGCGATATAGAAACAATCCCGCTAGCGATCGCATTAGTATGCGTCGTTATCGTGATCGCTAGCGGGATTGTTTAGTGTGGCAGTACCTTAACTCTCTCCCTACTGATAAACAGCATCAGCAACCTCTCCCTACTGTTAATATCGGCAGAAGTAAAATGGCGGTCGGTGGTCACGGCTTTTATAGACACTATGACGCCCCCCAAAGCAAGCCAATCACTGCAATGCCCTTCTGTAAGATGGTGGTGGACGCTGCTCATGTCCACAGTGTACGTCCTTGCTCATTGGCTAAAAAAAGGTGCCTGAAAGCATTCTGGGAAATTCGACTTTGGCGCTCGTTTTGCCGACCGCATGGCTGACTGCACGCTATGGTCGGGTTTCAGGCAACGAAACCTGACTTTGGCGAAAGTCGGCGACTTTTGAATCTGACCGACATGTTTCTCCTTCGTCTCATTGGGGGACACAGGACTGTGTGTGACTGTGGGTGTATGCTACTGCCGCTAGGAGGCTGACACTAAGTAAACATAAAAAAAGGTTAGCTCCTCCTCCGCCGTATACACCTCAGCACTGGCCGCAGGCAAACCCAGTTCTTGCTTAGTGTCTGATGGAGGCACACGTCTGGTTATTTTTCCAGACCATTTTTTTTTTTTTTTTTTTTTTTCCTTTCCCACGAAGATGAGATAGGGGCGACGGATCCTATTGAAAGGGTCCGATCTCCCCAAACCATCAACGGGCGAGCACGTGGAGTAAAGCCTCCAATATATCCTCTCCCGCAACGTGGGACATGAATGCCGGACTCAGCCCTGACCACCCTAGGGTATTGAAACCCTAGGCTGTACAGAGGCGAGAGTTAGTCCGTGCGGCCCCCACTGCACCACCAATGCTAGACTGCGGTGCTGCAAGGAGGCGGACGGTCCCTCTCCTCACCCTCTGAAGGGGTGATGGAGTTAGGGTTCCTGCACCGTCCTACCTTAGTTTGTTATGGAGCCCCCATTTTTACCCTACATGACAGAATTTTGTGGGATCACACATCGCCTGAGGAGCGGGTAGGAAGAAGACTCTTACCTCCAAGGACGTGTGGCCAAGATTACTGGAGCGGGTAGGAACCAGCTGTTCGTTCCCCCACCTCCACAAGGGGATGAAGTCGGCGTCCGCCTCCCGCCTGGACAGCCGCGAGGGTCGCGGTCAGCGCTAGGCCTTTGCCAAATTTAGTCCCCGGCTTTTCCCGGGGACTAGGCCGCGGGCCGGTGTTTACTGTCCGGTGTTAGCTGGAGGGTGGGCCGCGGTCGTAGGAGGGAGGGGGATCCGCCCTCGGCGGCGTCTCCTTCCGGCGGACCCGCCCTCTGACTTAGGGACCTCCTTTCGCCCGGCTTCTGGGCCGCGGTTTTAAAATTTAGTCCCCGGCTTTTTCCGGGGACTGGGCCGCGGGCCGGAATTCTGTGTCCGGCGTCAGCCGGGGGTGGGCCGCTATCGCAAGGGAGATCCGCCCCCGGCGGCGTCTCCTTCCGGTGGACCGCCCTCCGACTTTAGGGCCTTAGCCGAAAATTTAGGCCGCGGCTTCGGCCGGCGCTAGGCCGCGGCTTCAAATTTAGTCCCCGGCTTTTGCCGAGGACTAGGCCGCGGCCGGAAGTAGGTGGGAGGCGCCTCTTGAGAGGCTCGTCTACATGAGCACGCCTCCCTGACAGAGGAGCGCTCCTTTTTGAAAAATTTTGGAGCTCTGTTGTGGCATCATTAACAAAAGTCTTCCTACGCCAATGCTATTTGGACGCTGTTTTCAGGACGCAAGGGATACAGGACTGGGGTAAGTCGACACCGCTCAGGGGTTGCTACTACCTCCAGCCTGGTTGTTCCTCTTTACTCCGCACTCTTTTTTCGCCTCTCTGCTGACCGTCTCATCCAGTTCATTGCGGACTCTGTGACAGATCCAGAATGTCCAGAAGATCTAAGGTTCATACAGTGCTGTATACCGCATGCATTGCCTGTAGGTCCCCTTTTCCGCACGCCCAGACTTCTCGGTCTGCGAAGCCTGTGACTCTGAACGGGCTCAGGAACCCGCTCCTATAGCTGAGCCTAGTGCGTCAGGTCCCCCTGAGTGGGCCTTGTCCCTGACTCAATCTGTGGCGTCATTAACAAAAGCGATCGAGTCCCTTCAAGCTCCCGATAGGAGCAGGGACAGTGGTTCACCCGTCTTGGCGACGTCTCATGAACCTCCGGCCTGCAGGGGCCGCGCTCTCACCAAGCAGACGCAGGGGAAGCGAACCCACACTGCGTCGCCTTTGCCGTCCAGGGCCTCGGCATCTTTCAGTTCCGTCTCTCGTTCTCCCTCACCTCTGGCAAGTGATCAGTATTCGGATTCTGATTCAGAAGAGTCCCTTAATTTTGAGGCACCAAATTGTCAGGACACAATTGACAGTTTGATTGAAGCTGTCAATCAAACTTTGGGGATAGACGATGAGTCCACCTTGACCTCCGGTCATAAGGTGTCCTTCAAAAGAGCCAGGCAAACTCATAAGGTTTTTGGGGCTCATCCTGAGTTTGAGGAACTAGTGCAGCGCCACCGAGAGAAACCGGACAAGCGCTTTGCAGGACAAAAGGCTCTCAATACTAGATATCCTTTTGCTCCTGAGCTTCTTAAGAAGTGGGCGGAATCTCCTGCTGTTGATCCTCCTGTGTCGCGTTTGGCGTCTAGGACGCTCCTCTCCCTTCCTAAGGGTTCCTCGATCAAGGAACCAACGGATCGTCTGATTGAGAGTTTGGCCCGCTCAGTGTTTGAAGCATCGGGTTCTGCTCTCTCTCCTTCTTTTGCAGCAACTTGGGTTGCTAAAGCCATGATATCCTGGTCGGAGTCTCTAAATAGAGCTCTTCATGGTATAGAGGTACCGTCTGAAGTAACCGAGATTTCTAATCAGATGGCGCTGGCAGGAGACTTCTTAATTAATGCGTCCATGGATGCGGCAAATTGCTCAGCCCTAGCTGCTGCTAATGCAATTGCCATCAGAAGATCTTTGTGGCTGAGAACCTGGCGAGCAGACTCAATCTCAAAGAAATCGCTTACATCCTTACCATATCAGGGTGGTCGGTTATTTGGCGAAAGGTTGGATCAGCTCATATCTGATGCGACGGGAGGGAAGAGCAGTTTCCTTCCTCAGCAAAAGGTTAAGCAGCCTTTTCGCCGACAGCTTCAGCCTCGCTTTAGGGCCTTTCGTAACCCAGGTTGGGCCGTGCCAGCTACCTCCAGCGGTTCAGGTCGGCCTAATCAAGCCAGAGATCGTCAGGTCTCCTACAGGACCAACCCTCTGGGAAGAGGGCGATCTCAACAACCAAGATCTAGAGGGTCCAAACTCCAGAAATATTCGGACAAATGACTGGAGGCAGAATCCGGTCAATTTATCCAGAGTGGGCGGCCGCTTACTCTGGTTTCGCCCCATTTGGCTATCAATTACTCACGACGAGTGGGTCAGAGAGGTAGTCTCCTCGGGGTACAAGATAGAATTTACCAGCCTTCCTTCAAATCGTTTTTTTCCCTCGCGCCTTCCCAAGGAGGAATCTCGGGTTCGCGCCTTATTCAGGGCGGTCGAGTCTCTTCGGCACAGCGGGGTTGTTGTACCTGTTCCGGAAATCGAAAAAGGTCAGGGGTTTTATTCCAACCTGTTCATCGTACCCAAAAAAGACGGTACCGTAAGACCCATTCTGGATCTAAAGCGACTGAACCGGTTTGTCAGAATTCGTCATTTCCGAATGGAGTCTCTCCGTTCTGTCATTGCAGCTATGGAAAAAGGGGAATTTCTAGCATCAATAGACATTCAGGATGCCTATCTTCACATCCCCATATTTCCTCCTCATCAGAGATTTCTTCGGTTTTCCGTCGGCAAACTTCATCTTCAGTTCGCAGCCTTGCCTTTCGGGCTAGCCACAGCCCCCAGGGTGTTCACAAAGGTCATGGCTGCTGTTGTGTCCATTCTGCACTCCAGGGGGGTAGTCATCCTGCCTTACTTAGACGACCTCCTCATCAAGGGTCCGTCTTTTCAGACCTGCGAGGAAAGTGTCAGCATTACGTTAGACACCCTTGCTCGCCTGGGGTGGCTGGTGAATATGAAGAAGTCATCTCCCGTGCCATCTCGGAAGATCACCTTTTTAGGGATGAATTTCGACACCGCTCAGGGTTGATAATTCTTCCTCAAGACAAGGCCTTGGTTCTCCGTCAAGAGGTACGGATCCTTCGCCAACCAATTCCTCACACCATCCGGTTTTGCATGAGGGTCCTAGGAAGGATGGTGGCAGCAATCGAGGCGATTCCATTTGCCCAATTTCATCTTCGCCCCCTTCAACATGCACTCTTGGCAGTATGGGACGGGAGCCTTTACTCCCTCAATCTTCGGTGTCGTCTGTCCCTGCAGGTCAGACAGACTCTAATGTGGTGGACGAAGAACACCACTCTTCGACAGGGTCGGTTGTTTCCTCCAAATTTCTGGTTGGTTGTCACAACGGATGCCAGCCTGCTCGGATGGGGAGCAGTGTTTCGTCACCACACAGCCCAGGGGACTTGGTCTCAGCAAGAGTCGACCCTCCCGATCAATATTTTAGAGATCCGAGCTATTCGGCTGGCTCTGAGGCATTTTCACCAGCATCTGGCGGGCCACCCAGTCAGAATACAATCGGACAATGCCACGGCAGTGGCATACATAAACCATCAGGGAGGTACCCGCAGCAGGGCGGCCATGCACGAGGTAAAACAGATTCTGACTTGGGCAGAGGTAAATCACTCTGTGATTTCAGCGGTCCACATTCCGGGCGAGGAAAATTGGGCTGCGGATTTTCTCAGCCGTCACGGCATAGCGTCAGGGGAATGGTCACTTCATCCCGAGATTTTTCAGCAGATATGCCGACGCTGGGGAACCCCAGATGTGGACCTGATGGCTTCCAAGATAAATGCCAAGGTGCCCAACTTCGTCTCCCGGTACCGGGATCCGCAGGCATTTGCAGTAGACGCTCTGGTCCTACCATGGAATCAGTTTCATCTTCCATACTTGTTTCCACCAATAGCCCTTCTCCCAAGGGTGATCAGAAAGATCAGGATAGAGGGGGTTCCTGCGATATTAATCGCTCCGGATTGGCCGCGTCGCTCATGGTACGCGGAGCTGGTACAATTGCTCGCTGACGCTCCCTGGCGACTGCCAGAGCGCGTGGACCTTCTCTCCCAGGGCCCAGTTTACCATCAGAACTTAGCGGTCCTGTGTTTGACGGCCTGGCCGTTGAATCTTGGATCCTGACCAGGGCTGGTTTCTCTAAAAAGGTCGCCGCAACGATGGCTAACGCCCGAAAGCCCGTTTCGGCTCGCATCTACCACGGTACTTGGAAGGTCTTTTTTGCTTGGTGCAGGGAACATGGTTGTTCCCCGCTTCGGTTTTCAATTCCAAATATTCTGTCATTTCTCCAGGCAGGCCTAGATTCAGGTCTAGCACCAAGTACGCTTAGACGCCAGATATCAGCTTTATCAGTGCTTTTTCAGCGAAGAATCGCGTCTAATTTTCAGGTTAGGACCTTTATTCAAGGGGTTGTCCATATAGTTCCCCCCTACAAGGCTCCCTTAGATGTTTGGGATCTCAATCTAGTCCTGGGAGTCCTGCAGGAGTCTCCTTTTGAACCTTTGCAGGAGGTTTCTCTGTCATTTCTTTCCTGGAAAGTGGTGTTTTTGGTAGCCATAACATCCATAAGGCGGGTTTCGGAGCTGGCCGCACTGTCTTGTCGAGCTCCGTACTTGCTTTTCCATCAGGATAAGGTGGTGCTTAGACCAACACCACCTTTTTTGCCTAAAGTCGTGTCCTCTTTTCATATTAATGAGGACATTGTTTTGCCCTCATTTTGCCCAGCTCCGACGCACCGAGTGGAGAAGGCTCTCCATACGCTGGATCTGGTGAGAGCACTCAGGAGATATGTTTCTCGGACGGCGTCCTTTCGGCAGACGGACACGCTGTTTGTTCTCCCTGAGGGTCGCAGGAAGGGACTCGCTGCCTCTAAATCAACCTTGGCTAGGTGGATTCGGTTAGCCATTCAGGAGGCTTACCGCATCAGAGGCGCGGTAGTTCCCGCAGGGATCAAGGCTCACTCCACCCGAGCGGTGGGTGCCTCCTGGGCCCTTCGGCATCAGGCTTCGGTGGAACAGGTTTGTAAAGCAGCAACCTGGTCCAGTCTGCATACTTTTTCCAAGCATTATAATGTCCATACCCAGGCTTCTGCAGATGCCAGTCTGGGTAGAAGGATTCTTCAGGGCGCGGTTGCGCACCTATAGGCAATGCCTGTTATAAATTACACTGTGGAGTCGATTTCCCACCCAAGGGACTGCTTTGGGACGTCCCACAGTCCTGTGTCCCCCAATGAGACGAAGGGGAAATACGGATTTTTGTGTTACTCACCGTAAAATCCTTTTCTCCGAGACGCTCATTGGGGACACAGCACCCTCCCTTATAGCCGGCTGGCTTTATATTGAGTTAACTCTATTCTCCTTAAGTTGGTATCAGCAGTTTTTTCTTCTGGATATACTGTATCTGTGTTAACTCTTGATTTATTTTTTAGCCTCCTACTGCTTTTTGCACTAAACTGGGTTTGCCTGCGGCCAGTGCTGAGGTGTATACGGCGGAGGAGGAGCTAACCTTTTTTTATGTTTACTTAGTGTCAGCCTCCTAGCGGCAGTAGCATACACCCACAGTCACACACAGTCCTGTGTCCCCCAATGAGCGTCTCGGAGAAAAGGATTTTACGGTGAGTAACACAAAAATCCGTATTTCGCTCAACTCTAGTGCCTACCACTGGACTGCGCTCATAGCGATCCGTCAATGACAAAAAAGCACAGTGCTCTGCTGCATACTCTGAGTTGTCATACCAACCCATCTGTGACCCACGGTTATGTGACACAGGCACCGATGTGCTGGATTAGTGACGCGCTTTTGGCGCGATCATTCTAAATGCCGCTGTCAGAGATTGACAGCAGCATTTAACGGGTTAACAGCCACGGGTGGATCAAGATTCCACCCACAGCTGTTAGGGGCACATGTCAGCTGTTGAAAACAGCTGACATGTTCACGGAATTCGGAGCGCACATCAAAGGGAGAGACTTAACATGCACAGTACATGCACGGCACATGTCGTGAAGTGGTTAATAAATAGGTTAAAAAAAATCGGTCCTAGCATAGATCCCTGCGGTACTCCACTGCTGACTACATCCTACTTACAGAATGTACTATTTATGACAACTTTGTCTAGTGTGTTAGCCAATTCCTTACCCAGCTGCATATAGATTCCCCCAGTCCTTTCTTCTGTAGCTTCAGTATAAAGCTGTTATGTGGTACAGTATCAAATGCCTTTGCAAAGTCCAGATACATAACCTCTGTTGCATTACCAACATCCAGATTTGCACTTACCTCCTCATATAAACTCGACATGTTAGTTAGACACGACCTGTCTTTCATGAATCCATGCAGATTGTCAGTTATTATATTATTCTCTGCAATATATCTCTGCAGGACATCTCTTATGATGCCCATAAAAACTTTGCTCACTACTGATGTCAGACTTCCTGGTGGTAGTTACCTGGATCCACCTTCTTAATTATCTCGTACCACATCTGCCATACTCCAATCCTGTGGCACCAACCCTGTTACAAGAGAGCGTAAGAAAATGAGATACATCAGTCTGTCAGTTACTGAGCTCAGTTCCCTCAGTATCCTTGGATGAATGTCATCTTGGCCGGAGGATTTGTCAATGTTTAATTTGCGTTGACGCAAGTGTACATCTTTTTGTGTTAAACTAGTTATATCAGGTGGTGAACTTTGAATTTTGCCTTGTTGAAAGATCACTGGAACAAACAGGTCATTGGTGAATATGGATGAAAAGTGCCTTTTCTTTGTCCTCTTTAAGTATCTTGTTATTATTGTCTTTTAAGGGGCAGATACCGTCTGATTTTTTTCGTTTTGGCGTTGAGGTATTTATAACATTTTTGGGGATTTTTTTTAATATAGCTGGCGATTTGTTTCTCTGTAGATAACTTTGCTAGCTTGATATCTTTCTTACATTTCTTATTTAGATCTTTATCCTCCAGAAATGCTATTTCTGTATGCTCTTTGTTTTTGTCTTATTAAACTCTATACTATCTTCTTTTATTCCTTGACATTTTATTACCACAGGGTACAAGTTTTCTTCAGGATTCTAGTAGTATATCCTAAAACATTCCCCATTTATGTTCGGTATCCTCAGTTACCATCACTTGGTCCCAGTCTACTCAATTAAGCTCTTCCCTTAATTTGTTGGAATACGCTTTCCTAAAGTTCCAGGTTTTTGCAGTAATATCTGAATCTGTTATTTTACATGACTGGCATCATTGGGGGTCCAGTCTTCTAAAAGTGAAAAACCTCTTTAATACTTTAACATGGGGAAAAAATAGAAAACTATACTGTACAATGGTGCAAAAACATATTTCCCTAAAGTTTGCACTATAGAACACTTTGACTTAATTTTTTCCAGGTTAAGGAACAGTGGCTTATTCCTTTGAAACAGTTGGTTGAAAAAATCAATAAGGAATTCAGCAGTTTCTTCAGTTCCATGCAATGTGTAGGTGAAGTTGATCTACATGCCGAAAATGAGGTAAGTTCCTGGCGAGGTAAAGTTGATATTGGTATGGGGCCTTTGTAAACGCAGTGAGTTAGAAAAACAATGTCTACATCAGTATACTTCAGTGAAGGGAGCCACTGTCACACTATTGGAATGTATTCCAATTCCAGATAAGGTGGATAAATTCCATTTAAGGTGGGTGCTCATGTATTTTGCATGAAGATTATAAAGATTTAGCATATTTTAGGTTAACCCCATGAAGTTTAAAAGTCCTTTATAAAAAAGAACTCTCATCTGAGACTGAAGATTGGCTCCATAGACTTTCTGTTGTGGCTATCAGTTAAAGGGATTAGGTTAATTATGTCCTCCTGCAGCTTGAATAGTGTCAGGTTCTGTGCAGAACTGTGTGTTATCTCTGGTTATGGTGTGGTTATATCTGTGATATTTATGAGCATTGGGCTAACTCTGCCCTCCTGCTGTTGATCGACAGCTTTCTCCATAGAAAGAAAGCTGTCAATCTGCAGCAGGAGGACAGCGTTAACCCTGTGCAGAAGAGCTGAAGGCTGATTGTGACAAAAGCACACCATAAATAACACACTGTTCTGTACAGCACCGACACTACCGCAAGCTGCGTGCTGTTCTCAGACAGGGCAGCACGGAGGAGCTGACAGATTCATTTTAATGAAGAGTTATGAAAATTAGTAGTTGCCTGATGGATATGTACTAGCAGAGTCTCCCTCCTCCTAAGCAGGGGTGAATCTTGTCATCAGCAGAGTGCAGGTGTCTAAATCCTGTGAATGGAGAGCATAATGCCGTGCTTTCGGTTACAATACATTACAACATTTCACTTCTTTCTGTGTATGCCCAGCATTATCTTTCCTAGAGCAATAGTTATATAATCAGACATAGCGCTGTGATTCACAACTGCTTTAACAACATATAATTGAATAGATATGTATAGTTATAGTGCATTGTGTAACAGGGGAAAACAGATATTGAGGTTCTGGATTTTGTTTGATTGTGAATCTACAGCAGTAAAATTATTGAGCAAAGATCATTGGAATTTCTTTTCTTTGCTCAAAAATGTAAAAGGTGAGGGACCGCATTTGTTAAAATATTGTAATGCTAATCCAAGATCACCATTATTTTTGCTTTGTAGGAAGACTATGATAAGTATGGTATAAGAATCCGTGTGAAGTTTAGAAGCAGCACCCAACTTCACGAGCTGACCCCACATCATCAAAGTGGAGGGGAGCGGAGTGTTTCCACCATGCTCTATTTAATGGCTCTTCAAGAACTCAACAGGTGCCCCTTCCGAGTGGTGGATGAAATCAATCAGGTAATAGAGTAAAACATATTCCAAAATATTTCCAATATTTTACCTTGTGCACTCTACTGATATTCTGTTTTATATTGCTTTTAAAGGGCATGGATCCTGTGAATGAAAGGAGGGTATTTGACATGGTAGTGAAGACAGCATGCAAAGAAAGTACTTCTCAGTATTTTTTTATTACACCAAAGGTAATTTTTATAATAAATGTTGTTTTTTTTGTTCCTCAGTATCTTAAGAAACCAGTCTGCATTAAATACATTTAAAGTGTACTTTATATTATACCTACACTTGAAATATGGATACTTATAGGGCTTATTCTCATCATGTTGAGTGGGTAAAATTTGTAAAATTGCAGAGTACTAGTAATAAGAAGTAACTTTGCTATTTTCTTATTAAAAATTCTCTCGGTTCTTGACAGCTGAGGGATTTTTAATTTTGTTTACTGCTCGTTGCCATGGTTACCAGCCACCCCTGCATCTTTCAGTGGTGGTAGGTCTCCTATTCAAGGGGTAGAGCACTTATCAGCTTTTGCTATAGAGCTTGTAAGCGCTGCTCTGAAGCTGACTTGATTGGTGGATCTACCAATTTCAGTGCCCTTGCACTTCTCCAATGCTAAAGAGGTAAAATTGCCCCCCCCATAGCATTGGTGAGTGCAAAGTACTAACCAATAAGCTGATGATGCCACTGTCCAAATTGATCAGTCGAGAGCACATCGCCCACCATCAAAGAGAATCCCGGGAAACTGAAGAGTGGTTCGCTAGTATTAAAGATGACGAGAGAAACACTTTAACCTCATGCCCTTAAAGAGTTAAACTGTCGAGTAATGAGTGGGTACTGACAGCACATTTGACCTCACCTGAACTGAATGACTGTCCAGCACAGTATGAGCACCCAGTCTATTGGCAGTGCTCCACCAATCAGAATGTCATAGAATGCCCTCAGCAGCAGAACGACTGTCTAGCGCAGTATAAGATCCCAGTCTATTGGCAGGTTCTTCTAATCAGAATGTCCTAGGATGCATTCAGTAGCAGAACGATTGTCTAGCGCAGTATGAGATCCCAGTCTATTGGCAGTGTTCTTCCAATCAGAATGTCCTAGAATGCATTCAGCAGCAATCCGACAGAAGGGTGCCACTGTTGCACTGTCCTGTTGTCCGCAGGGTTGTGGAGTTGGAATCGTTTAGTCAGTCGGTGTCCATTTTGGGGAGTCGGTATAAAATGGATCAACTCCTAAAATATATAATAAATTGGGTACAGTAGTACAGTGTAGGATGCACTGTACATTTTTTCATAAGAATGTGGGAAAATTATGAAATGTCCTAAGGATCTCAGCTTTTAGTTGAGATGAATCTGTGCTGCACTTTATGTACATGCTTAGTAGTGAGGCAGTGCTGTGGAGTCAGAGTTGGGGAAATTGAGGAGTCTGAGGTTTGGCTTACTGACTCCACAGCCCTGGTTGTCCACTTTTGCACCTCTGAACAAGCAGAATGATTATAGGGGTATTCATGGCAAGTGCACTCTACTGTAGATGATATAACACTAAGTGAAAAAAATATATATATAATATATAATACCAAGCCCGAGGTTTAGTAATGAACAGGTGTCAGCCAGATACCCTCACTAATAAAACGGTACATAAAGAGTTAAATAAAGACACACACACAGTCACCAGCCTATGTAGGAGCATTAACATAATTAACCTACATTTGCTGTAACAAAACAGCAACTGTCTGTCAGAAATCTGCATGAAATGCAGTATCTGTATATTTTTCAAAAAAGTTTTTAAAAAAATTGCATGGGCTCCCTCATAATTTTCATAACCAGCAGAGGGAAAGCTGATGGCTGAGGGCTGATGTTAATATTCTGGGAAGGAGCTAATAGCCATAAAGGTTCCCAGGCTATTAATATCAGCTCACAGCTGTTTGCTTAGCATTTACTGGCTAGTTTACAGGGGAACCCCATAAAAAAATTGACATGGAGTCCCCCTATAAAATCGAACCAGCAAAGGCTAGGCAGACAGCTGCAGGTTGATTTTAATAGCCTTGGAAGGGGCCATGGATATTGGCACCTCCAGAGCTAAAAACATCAGCTCTCAGCCACCCCAGAAATAGCGCATCTTATGGATATACCAATTCTGGCACTTAGCCTCGTTCTTCCCACTTGCCCTGAGGTTCATATTTGTAGGGTTGATGTCACCTTTGTATTGTTAGGTGGCATCAAGCCCTCAGGTTAGTAATGGAGAGGCGTCTATAAGACATCTATCCATTAGTAACCCCATAGTGATATTGTATAAAAACACAGACAACCAGAATAAAGTCCTTTATTTCAAATAATCACACAGACTCATTTATTGAATCTAAATATACCATACTTACTGTAATCCCCGACACCCTCATCTCCTGCAATCCAAAAATAATAAACCAACATATAATATTATCCTGTCCGACGTAGTCAACTTAATACCGAGTGTCCCACGGCGATCTCACGTGTAGAACAGTCACATTGGGAGATATGACTGCTCTTCCCGACCTCCGGCGATACACTGACAGGAAGTAAGTATATCACTGAGCTGCGCTGAGAGTTCACTGGGGTTCATCAGCTCCGGTTTTCTCACTTACAGCACTACCGCTGTGTGAGAACTTTCTCACGCAGCAGTGGTGCTGTAAGTGAGAGCATCGGAGCTGATCAGCGGATGAACTCCGTGAACTCTCACTGCTGCTCAGTGATACACTGCGGGAGCAATTACCTCCTGTCAATGTATCGCCGGAGGCCGGGTGAGATCGACGTGGGACACTCTGTATTAAATGGACTACGGCGGAAAGGTGGGTATATGTTGGTTTATTATTTTTGATTGTTTGCAGGAGACACGGGCATTGGGATTAGGCGTTCAGTAAGTATGTATTTTGTATGTGAATATGTATATAATTAAGTAAATGTTTTGATTTTTTACAATTGAACACAGGCGTTGGATGATGAGACTATTCTCCCATCATCGGCTCATGCTGTCTGTTATATGTGACAGCAGACATAGCAAAATGGGTGTAGTAGTCCCATCAGACGACAGCTAAGTGCAATCACTATGGGCTGTTCATCTCATGGTTGCTGGGTATACATGTGTGGCCCAGCTGCGCTTGGTACACATGTTCCCTGGAGGATGCACAGAAAGGTAATTCACAAATACCTGATATTCATTCACATCTCACACTTCCCTATAGTGCCACCAGAGGGAGCCTTAGAATATATAAGGCTGTGGTTCCACGGTCCGGAACCACAGCGCTTTGGACGGAGCGGAAATTCCGCTCCGTCTAAGCCCCGCCCCCTTTATGACGCGCGATCTTTCCGGAGGTGTTCAGGACACCTCCGGAACACCTCCGGAAAGAGCGCAGGGCTACATAGCCCTGTGTTAATTCTGTTGCGGCGACGCACCGTCGCCGCAATACGCGAGGACATGCTGCGGTCTAAAAAGACGCGCCGCATGTCCGTTTACGCAGGTCTGCCACCTGCGTATTGTTACGCATAGTGGAGACGGGATTTCTTGAAATCCCCTCCACTATGCTGTAACATCTGGACGCTGCATGTTTGGCGCTGCGCCAGCGCACAGCGCCAAACGCAGCGTTTCCTGACCGTGGAAACTCACCCTAAGGGTGTGGGAGACGTAGCAGTTAGGTCATTCCAGACTGGAGGCTTATCTAGTCAGGTCTTTGTCTTTCTGTCTTGGGTCTTTGACATTCTGGAGATTCCTGTCAGACGACACAGACATTCATTCAGTTTTCCTGAGTGATTCTGACTGTTAGTTCCCTATGAACGTGGAAAGTGACTCTCGGAGTGAGCGTGAAATCAGTCTGACGGAAGGTCCTGATAGCTACTCTGGACAGAGCCTATGAAGGAGCAGAAGGAAGGGAACTACAGTTATTTGTAACAACGAGTCAACTGAGAAACGGTCAGTGAGCTGTGGACAGAAGGAAGCTGACGACTACACCTACTGTTGCCTGTGCTTATGTTAAGAGTGTGAGTAGGGCGACAGGCGAGTGGAAAAGGAAGAAAGAGTGACTGAGGTGAAATAGCAACGTTAGCTTAACCTTCACTCTGCACTACCGGACGCCGGATCCGAAGCTTGCTAGTTCCTTCACGGCTAGTGGGAGAAAACCGGTGACCCTGCTGGACTACAGGTCGCAGAGGGAGCCCTTTTGTGCTGATACGTAACCGGGGTCAGGAAGAACAGGAGTCAGGCCTGATCAGCCATATAGACTTAGTTCTGTCCACAAGAAGACCTCGCCACAATGTCGGCCGGGCGTAGCTGTTCTATTCAGAGTTAAACTTCGCTTCATGCAAGTAGGAACTCATACACATTGGAAGTAAGGAGGCCTCAAACCTACTCAGTGATTACCGTATGTGCATCCTCCACCCTGAGCAGCTTCCCGGGACATACCTGCAAATACCACCAGTAAAGGTATGGAAAGAGACTGACTTGTGTGTGTCTGCCTTATTGCCTGCACCGCCATATACTTTGAGGGATCCAGTCTCGCCTGTGGGAGACTTAACACCTTGCTGCCAATAACAACCCCTCAGAGGATGCACCCTGCAGCGCTGGTCACCCTGATCAGAAACCACAGGTGGCGTCACGAACAATTCGTAAAATCCCCTGTAAATATCCCCCTTTGAATGAGCGCCCAGGGCAACGGACCGAGCTTTGCTACCCGTGACCTATCCCCCATTGAAGTGAATGGGCTCGGTGCCGAGTACCCCACAAGCCCTGGTACTGCGTGCGACTTATACACACACAGACAGACACACACATGTTCTCCGCCCGCACACTTTTCCTCCTTCTGACATAATTTCCTTTAACAATTCGCAGCGTTTTTGGCAGCAAATCTGAAGCAAATATGCAAACCTTTTTAGACCTGCGTTGTTGCTGCAGATTTGATTGTCTCAATTGAAGTCAATGAGTCAAAAACGCTGCAGAAGCACAAAAAATATTTGACATGCTGCAGAAAACAAAACACTGCAAATACGAACGGAAATTTACTGATCATGTGCACAACACTTCAGGATTGTCATTGAATTACCTTGCATAAGTATTCCATTGCGTTTTTGGACAATTTACGCACGTGAAAAAAACAAAATGCATAGTGTGCACGTAGCCTTAATAAATTTCCTGACAGCAGCTTCGAAAATGTAGTTCAGTCCAGAGTATCAAAGCAGCGATCTGATTATATACAGTGATATCTCAGGATGGGACAATGTCAAAAAGTAAAAAAAAAAATATTAAAAAGTGTAAAAAAAAATTTTTGAAAAATCCCCAAATAAAGAAAAAAAAAGAAACAAATATTTTTCCAATAAATACATTTATGTAAATAAAAAAAAACAATAAAAGTTCACATATTTGGTATCGCCGCACCCATAACGACCCACTCTATAAAACTGTCCCACTAGTTACCCAATTCAGTGAACACCTTAAAATAAATCAATAAAAAACAAGGCAAAAAAGAATGCTTCATCATTATACTGCCGAACAAAAAGTTCAATAAAACGCAATCAAAAAGAAGAATGTACCGTAATACTCGAATATAAGCCGAGATTTTCAGCCCATTTTTTAGGGCTGAAAGTCCCCCTCTCGGCTTATATTCGAGTCATATACCAGGGGGTCAGCGCGGGAGGGATAGCGCAGCTGTCCTATATACTCACCCCTCCGCCGGCGCGGTCTCTGCAGCCCCTGCTCTTCTCCCACAGTCCCGGCGCCTGTGTTCAGCCCTCAGTGGTACCGCTCATTAAAGTCATGACTTTAATGAGCGGTAACACGTGACCGCTGAACACTGGCGCCGGGACTGTGGGAGAAGAGCAGTGCAGAGACGCGCTGGCAGGAGGGGTGAGTATAAGCGATATTTACCTGTCCCGTTCCACCGATGCGCTGCTGTGTCCTCGGGTCCTCTTGCTGCAATGTTCAGGCAGAGGGCGCGATGACGTGGTTACTGTGCGCCGCGCCCTCTGCCTGATCATTCACTGCTGGAGGACCAGGAAGACAGCGGCGAGCAGAGGTGGTCCCGGTGACAGGTAAATGTCTCAGGTGCCGGGGTCCTGAGCAAGCGGTGACACCGGCACCTGTCCCCCATAGCGCGCCGGTGTCCCCACCTGCTCAGGACACCGGCACCTGGTCCCCAGCGACGAGAGGTGAGTATGTCTTTTTTTTTTTCGGTTGCAGCAGCTGCAGCGTATGAGGCCTATACTATGGGGCATCTATGGGGGCATAATCTATGGAGCATCTATAGGGGCATAATCTATGGGGGCACAATCTATGGATCATATATGGGGGCACAATCTATGGAGCATCTATGAGGGAATAATCTATGGGGGCACAATCTATGGATCATATATGGGGGCACAATCTATGGAGCATCTATGGGGAATAATCTATGGGGGCACAATCTATGGAGCATCTATGGGGGCACAATCTATGGATCATATATGGGGGCACAATCTATGGAGCACCTATGGGGGCACAATCTATGGGGGCACAATCTATGGGGGCATAATCTATGGATCATCTATGGGGGCACAATCTATGGAGCATCTATGGGGGCACAATCTATGGAGCATCTATGGGGCATAATCTATGGATCATCTATGGGGGCACAATCTATGGAGCATCTATGGGGGCACAATCTATGGAGCATCTATGGGGGCATAATACATGGTGCAGCATATAGGGCATAATCTCATTTTCCACCCTAGGCTTATACTCGAGTCAGTAAGTTTTCCCAGTTTTTTGTGGCAAAATTAGGGGGGTCGGCTTATACTCGGGTCAGCTTATACTCGAGTATATACGGTAAATAATAATGGTACCACTGAAAATATCATCTTGTCCTGCAAAAAACAAGCCGTCATACAGCTCCATCAGCAGAAAAATTAAAAAAAGTTATAGCTCTCAGAATAAAGCGATGAAAAATATTTTTTTTCTATAAAATACTTTTTGTATAAAAGCTCCAAAACATAAAAAAAGGTAAATTGGATATCGCTGTAATTGTACTGACCCAAAGAATAAAGATGCCTTACCAATTTAACCACGTGCGGAATGGTATATAAAAACTCCCAAAAATCAATTTCTGAATTGCTGGTTTTAGTTCATCCCGTCTCCCAAAATTCAGAATAGAACGCGATCAAAAAAAGTCATGTGCCCTAAAATGGTACCAAAAAAACATCAGCTCATCCCGCAAAAAACAAGCCCTCACATGACTGTCGGCCGAAATATGGAAAATGTATAGCTCTCAAAATATGGTGATAAAAGTGTCTTTTAGTGTGTGACAGCAGCCAGACATAAAAACCAGATATAAATCTGGTATTGCTGTAATCACACCGACCCGAAGAATAAAGTCACCTAATCACTTATACCGCACGAGGAACGGCATAAAAAATAAAACCAGTTCTTAACATGCTGTTGATTTTTTTCATTGTGCCTCCCAAAGATTGTGCAGTAAGGCTCGGCGCACGTTTATCCTGCGCTCTACGCTGAGCCCTTGCAAAAGTAAAAAAAAATAAGTCTAAAGGAAAATTTTTGTGAAAGAAAAGTACCGTAAATGTTTATTTCTTTTCCTTCCACATTCCAAAAATTCCTGTGACGCACCTGAAGGGTTAATAAACTTCTTGAATGTGGTTTTGAGTACCTTGAGGGGTGCAGTTTTTAGAATGATGTCACTTTTGGGTATTTTCTGTCATATAGGGCCCTCAAAGTCCCTTGAAATGTGAGGTAGTCCCTAAAAAAAATAGTTTTGCAAATTTTGTAGTAAAAATGAGAAATCGCTGGTCAACTTTTAACCCTTATAACTTCCTAACTAAAAGAAATTATGGTTCAAAAATTCTGCTGATGTAAAGTAGACATGTGGGAAGTGTTGATTATTAACTATTTTGTGTGATATGACGCTCTGATTTAACCCCTTACTGCCATCGGACGGTATAGTACGTCCAATTGCAGTACCCCCGCTTTAATGTGGGCTCCGGTCGTGAGCCCACCTCAAAGCCGGGACATGTCAGTCCGCGGCTATTAACTAGCTAAATGCTGTTGTCAAACTCTGACAGCGCCATTTAACAAGCGCTTCCGGAAATCCGCTCACCAGTGACCCGTTTCACGTGATCGCGGGTCAACGATGTGTCGGCATCACAACCAGAGGTCTCCTTGAGACCTCTATGGTTGTTGATGCCGGATTGCTGTGAACGCCACCCTGTGGTCGGCGCTCATAGCAATGCAGTAATTCTGCTACAGAGAGGCGATCTGAGCATCGCTTCTATGTAGCAGAGCCAATCAAGTCATGGCAACTTCTAGCCTCCAATGGAGGCTATTGAAGCATGCCGAAAGTAGAAAAAAAATGTTTTAAAAAATAAAAAAAAATAAAAGTTGAAATCACCCCCTTTCACACCATTTAAAATAAAACAAAAATAAAATAAAAAAATCACACATACACATATTAGGTATCGCCGCATTCAGAATCGCCTGATCTATCAATAAAAAAAAGATTAACCCGATCGCTAAACTGCGTAGCGAGAAAAACTATCAAAACGCCAGAATTATGTTTTTTTGGTCGCCGTGGCATTGCATTAAAATGCAATCACAGGCGATCAAAAGATTGTATCTGCACCAAAATGGTATCATTAAAAACGTCAGCTCGGCACGCAAAAAATAACCCCTCACCTAAACCGAGATCACGAAAAATGTAGACGCTACGTGTCTCGGAAAATTCTTTTTTTTTTTTTTGCAAAGTTTGGAATTTTCACCACTTAGATAAAAGAGAACCTAGACATGTTTGCTGTCTATGAACTCTTAATGACCTGGAAAATCATTATGGCAGGTCAGTTTTAGCATTTAGTGAACCTAGCAAAAAAGCCAAACAAAAGACAAGTGTGGGATTGCACTTTTTTGCATTTCACCGCACTTGGAATTTTTTTCCCATTTTCTGTTACACGACCTGATAAAACCAATGATGTCATTCAAAAGTACACTTTTTTTTTTTTTTTAATTGAAAATGTTTGTCTCTACATTATAAGATAGATACATACATATCTTATTCCAGCGATGCAGACATATATAAGCTAATTTCTTTGTAGACTCTGTATCCAAAGCACTATTATCTTGTTAGTGATATTCGGTATTTGGTGAGGTTTTTTTTTTTACCTCAGTATGTGTAAGCCAAAACCAGGAGAGGAACAATACTAAGAAAAGTATAATAGAGACACGTCACCATTTCTGTATTTATCGCCCACTCCTGGTATTAGCTAACAGATACTGAGATCAAATACTGACCAAATACTGAACGTGTGCGCATGGCCTCACACTTCTATGATATTCGGCTGTGCCTTTGGCATGTAGCCTTGGCAGGTCTAGGGGGCCTCTACTATGGAAACCTATCAGCAATGCGTGATTGTGCTGCAGGACACCGATTGAGTGCCAGCGGAAACTCCTTTCTTCTGTAAGGCTAAGTGCACACGATCAGGAATAATTGCGTTTTTTTTCGCGGTTTTTCCGCGGTAAAAACGCTATAAAAACGCAAGCATTAAGCATCCTATACATGTTAATTGATTCCGCATGTTTTGGCCACATGTTGCGTTTTTTTCCGCGAAAAAAAACGCTTTGCGGAAAAAATAGCAACATGTTCATTAATTTTGCGGAATGTAAGCGGTTCATGTGCGGTGGTACCCAGGGTCTGGAGGAGAGGAGACTCTCTTCCAGGCCCTGGGTACCATATCCCTGGTAAAACAATAATTAAAATAAAAAATAATGATATTCTCACCTTCCGGCGGCCCCCGCAGCTTTCCCGCGGCCCCCGCAGCCTTCCCGCCTTCAGCGATGCTCCCGGCAACTCCGGTCCCAGGAGTCCTTTGCGAGAATCACCCAGATGGCATAGCGGTCTCGCGAGATGCTACGTCATCGGTGTGATTTGTCGCAAAGCACTCCTGGGACCGGAGTTGCCGGGAGCGTCGCTGAAGGCGGGAAGGCTGCGGGGGCCGCTGGAAGGTGAGAATATCATTATTTATTTTTTTTTTTATTATTTTTACATTAGATCTTTTTACTATTGATGCGGCATAGGCGGCATCAATAGTAAAAAGTTGGTCACACGAGTCAAACACTATGTTTGACTCGTGTGACCAACCTGTCAATCAGTTTTCCAAGCGATGCTACAGATCGCTAGGAAAACGCTAGCATTCTGCAAGCTAATTACGCTTGCAAAACGCTATTATTCTGGCGGGAATCAGCATACAAAAAACGTGCGTATTTCCTGCGGGAGAAGTGCGGGATTGCCGCGGAAATTTCCGCGGCAATTCCGCAACGTGTGAACTTAGCCTAAAACTTCCCAGATGCCAAGTTGCTATTGACTGTGGGATTTAAAGCGTTTGGGCAGCAATGCTGTCTTGCTGGGGCTTCCTTGTGGTTGCTGTAATAGTACTGCAGTCTTTACAGGGCTCAGCAGTGCCACCTAGTGCTAAAACACGTAAGTTCAGCTATTATTTCAAAATGGCACTTGAAACATTAACTGGACTGCTCAAACATACAAAGTTATGTGGTCCCAAGTTGTCAATCAACCATAATAGATTAAGGTTATCAATAAATGCTCTTTGTCTATAACTTTGCACAACTATTTTTATTTTTTTGCGCATAAGTATAACTATAAAAAACTAACTGAACAAAAATGAATCCACATAAAAAAATTATTTCATTAAACATAAACCGCAACTTAAAATGTTAAGACGCTCTGTCTATGTTCTATAGTTAAATCTGCGTGTTTTTAAAGAGGACCTTCCACCAAATTCTTCATGTTAAACTGGATACACGATGTAGTAAACGCTGCAGAGGACAGTAAAACATTTGTTTGCAGAGATATTAGCAATAAAAACAATTAACTATAAGGGAAAAATAATGAAAAGGGGTGGTCCAAAACAGATAGTGATTTAATTCTGAATATCTACCTATTTAATGTAGTAATTAAATCACTTTTCAGCTGCAGATGAAGGAAGGGAGACACAGTCATTACTAGTGGGCAGGCGGAGCCCACATAGGATAAACACACCTCAGATTAAAAAGTGTTGACCGGCCACTCCAGCTATATAGGGCTCCTCCTACTCCAGCTCTCCAGTCTAAAATTTGAGGTTCACAGAGGATAGTCGCTGCTGGAAGCAGCTCCTCAGAAGATTTTTTTATTTTAAGACGGACAGAGACTTGGATCACCAGAAGTGGTCTAGAGGTCTCAGGGTCTCAGCACTGCTGGACCCCCACCTCTCCCTTGGCGGATCTGTATTACCCTATAAGGTGGTCCCTGCAGAACCCTGCCGGCCCTGGGGGATGAGGATTGCTTCCCTGACGGGGACGCAAACCGCGCTTCTGGGATCACTGCGTTCCCCGCCCTGGGGGGAAGCTACGGGCAGCGCCACAAATCTCTGAGGGGTCCCTGTGGCGCTCAGCTGGGTGAGTACTCCACATTTTAATGTGTTTGAGTGCTTCAGCGGCCGCTGCGGCAGCCGCTGCTACATGTATTCATGTGTGGTGATTGTGTACTTTTGTCCGCAGGTGGATTGCCTGCAGGACATGGGATGGAGAGCGGAGTGAGTCGCGCGCTTTTTTTTTAACCGGCGGGGGGAGTGGCTTCGCGCTCTCCCATTTTTTTCTTCCGGTTTAGATCTCTCTAGCACGGCGGCCATTACTGACGGCCTCCTCGGGCTCCTCACTCTCCGCTCTCCCCGACCGACCGAAAGGAGACACTACACCACGGCCAGCTGGGTGAGTCGCCTCTACCTGTCAGGGCAGAAGCTTGACCCCCTCAGCGCAGGACAAGGTATTGTCACACAGAACGCTCCCGCTGCGATCACAATAACGACGCATAGTTTTGCGATCGTTTTTTCTTTGGTGATCATTTTTTTTATGTCGCTAGTAGCTTCCACGGTGGGCGATCTTATTGACGACGCATAAGTGGTTAACGATCTCTTTAGCGACTTTGGTATTGCGATATACAATTCAGCGCAATATGTTAGCGATCTTGTTTGCGTTCTTGTTTAATGTGGCATACTTTTGAACACTGTCCTGCAGCTGTTACCTCATAAGAGGCACCTGCGGCTCGCACACCTTTCAGCTGCAGAATGGAAGGGAGGGAGACACAGGAATTCATTACTGATGGGTAGGCGGAGCCCCAGATCAGGATGTCACCTCAGATCAAAAGAGTGCTGACTGGCTGGCCCCTCCAGCTCGGGCTCCTCCTACTCAGCTCCAGTCTAAGATTTGAGGTCCCAGAGGATGGTCGCTGCTAATGCAGCTCCTCAGAAGATTTTATTATTTTATATTCGGACAGGAGACTTGGATCACCAGTTGGTCTAGAGGTCTCAGGGGTACCAGCGCTGCTGTACCCCAACCTCTCCCTTGGCGGATCTGTATTTACTCAATAGTCCCTGCAGAATCCTTGCCGGCCCGGGGGATGAGGATGGCTTCCCTGGCGGGACGCAAACCACACGTGCGGTCACTGCGTTCCTCGCCCTGGGGGGAAGCATGGGCACAGCGCCAGAAACCCCTGAGGGTCCCTGTGGCGCTTTGGCTGGTGAGTACTCCACACAAAATTTTATTATTAATGTGTGAGTGCTTTAGCGTCTGATGGCAGCGCTATTACATGTATATCAGTATGCTTCAGCGCTGCGGTGACAGCGCTATTACATGTTTATCAGTGTATTTCACCAGCCTCTCCCTTGGCAGATCTGTAACTACATAATGGTCCCTGCAGAATCTTGCTGGCCCTGGGGGATGAGGAGAGTTTCCCTGGCGGGGGCGCAAACCACACACTGGGGTCACTGCGCTTCCCGCCCTGGGGGGAAGCATGGGCATAGCGCCAGAAACCCCTGGGGGTCCCTGTGGCTTTTCGGCTGGTGAGTACTCTACATTTTAGTAAAATGTGTGTGTGTGTTTTTAGCGACTGCTGCGGCAGCCGCTGTACATATATATGCCGGTGACTAGTTTTTCTATGTCCGCAGGAGGATGCCTGCAGGACGAGGGAAAGGAGGGAGTACGCGCTCTTTTTATTTTTTTGAATTTCGCGCCGCTTCTGAGCGCGCGCTTTACTGCAGCCTCCATTTCCGGCTCCTCTACATGGAGGCAGAGCGCGGCGGCCATTGCTGATAAAGCGCTGCAAGCTGAAAGCTCCCCGGATCGTTCTCCTCCCCTCCCGGCAAGAATACGTGACCAGCTTGGTGAGTCGCTTCTAGCCCGCCGGGCAGAAGCTTAACCCCTTCACCTCCACAGCGCGGGCGCCGTCTGGGGCACTTCTGAGTGACAGATTGAGCTGTCCTGCGGCTGTTCTCGCATAAGGGGCTCGCACACTCTTTTAATATTAATAAAGAGGCTGTGGGGAGTCTGCGACATTAATGCTGCCACTATACGTTTCCGCTGACGATCCTGATGGCGTCGCATAATATTGCGATCGTTTGTGTGTCATTTTTAGTGTCGCTGGTGGCTGCCAATCTGGGCAATCGCATAGGCGATTAGCGATCTCCTTGACAACTTTGGCGGTCATTGCGTTATAAAAAACAGCGCAATTTTTTAGCGATCTTGTGGAACGTTTTCTGTTTAGTGTGGCATGGCTGTCCTGCAGCTGCGACCTTATAAGAGGCGCCTGAGATTCGCACACCCTTTTTTCATTATCAAGGTTGTGGGGAGTCAGCTACTTTAACCCCTTCTTAGGCGGTTAACTCTTAATGGGAGACAGCTGGGGTAGCTCTCGCTTTAGAGCTTTAACCCTTCAGCGTTTGTTTTTTATTTAAGTACTGCTCTGGTTACTGACAGGTTTATCCTGCCATATACTATGCAAGGGCATGTCAGAGACCCTCTCCCAGATCCGCTACGGATCAGCCTCGCGTATCTGACACGCAGACCTCGACTCATACACGGTCAGAGGTTCCAATGGTGTCAAAATGGAGGCCTTCACTGGTTTCTATTGATGACCTTTTAGGTTATGGAGTGTCAACTAGATCCTCTCAAGGAAGCGACACAAATCGGTGCTTTCCTTCTCGCTTAGCGAAGAAGTCCGATTCGGTCAAGGAGGATCGGCAGGGACACCCTGCCTCTCTCAGGGGCCGTACTAAAATTTCTGTGGAAGCCATGTGGACGTTACAGTTACCGGAGGAGGTAACTAGTCGTCCTGGTAAGTCGGCCCGGATGTTGCAAGGGTCGCATGGGTCGCGACGACCTTACAAACTATCCGTTTTTCTACGGAGTTATTTGTTAATTGGACCCCTTCTCCTGAAGTGAATGTCCCTTTATTCCAGCTTAGCAAATCTTCCTGGTAAAAGGGAAGACGAGTCTGCAGGACACGCTGGACAGAAGAACGGAGATGGCAACAATTTCCATCTGTGTAGCCGTGGATCATAGATTCGGTATTAAGGATCTAGGTGTACTTGTTAAGTTCCCCTGAGCCGGTTGGACCGTCTAAGGACGGCGTGGCAAGTTTCCCTCTATCAAGGTAGATGGGCTTTTCTAGTTGAAGGATAATGCGTCACTGCTATCCAGGGAGCAATCCTCGGCAGTTACAGTCAGAAGAGCACTGTGACTTGGATGGAACGCAGTTTTCCAACAGGCAGCTATTTGACTGACCTCACGGAGCTGATGCCAAGGCAAAGGCAAAAGAAGCAGCTTTACCGCAGCGCAGAGCTGTGACTTCTGCGTCTGGCAGGACTAGTGCCGATAGTTATCGGCAGTCCTTTTCGGTTCAAGGGATGATCTGACCAACCCTCTGGGGGTTTGTGTCGTCTCTCTCTTTTTTAAAAAAAAAAAAGAAGAGGGGGAATTCTCAGAAATTCCGCATACCCTGGAAACAGAACTTCTGTTAAGGCAGAAGCTGGCAAAAAAAAAAAAAAAATCGCTAAGGCGGACTGACTTCTGACATTCCGTCAGAGCCGAGCATGAAGTCGCTTCGCTCAGTTATGGCAGCCCTGTCGCAGAACGATCAATCGACATTCGCGACGCTTTTTGGCATGTTCCCGTCGGAAGACCTCACCCAGGTTGTGGCTCGACCATTCGGCTTGGCCTTAACGCCCAGAATTTTTACAACGATTCTGACGCCAAAATCTCATGGCAATCCTTCGAAGACGGGGACTTACGATTCGTCCCTATTTGGACGGCCTTTTCGGTTGTGGCCTCAAAGGAGAAGTCGTCTCTGGAATCGTCGCAGGCAATCCTGTTTTTGAGGATGCATTTCGACACGATACGGGCGGTGTTGTCCCTACCTCCAGACAAGCAGGCATGTCTGCTCCAGCATGTACAGACTATGAAGTCTGCGACAGCAGTGTCCCTTCGGAAGGTATGCGCCTTCTGGGTCTGACGGTGGCGTCCATGAGGTTTTTTCCATTTGTCCAATTTCATTCCAGAGCTCTCCATAGGCTCATTCTGAGTCGTTGGGATCAATCGCAAGGTTCGCTGGATTGCAGCGTCACCATCTTTCACAGGGTGCGAGAATCTCGAGGATGGTGGTTATGTCCAGGAGCGTTATCCCTGGGAAAGCTTTTCCTCCCTCTGAAGTGGTCGGTCATAACCACCAATGCCAGCCTGACGGGCTGGGGGGGTGTTTGGAACAATCTCTGGATTTAGGGGATATGGTCATCGGAAGAATCTGTCCTTTCGATCAACATCCTGGAATTGAGGGCGATTTTCCTTTGCCTCCAGCATTGGACGGTCCTTTTGAGCGGTCTGCCGGTACGAGTGCAGACAGACAATGCGACGGCTGTCGCGTTTATCAATCACCAAGGCGGGACAAGGAGTTCCAGACTCATGGTGGAGGTGTCCCGAATTCTGATTTGGGCCGAGGGCAGTTTACCAGCCATTTCGGCGATTCACATTCCAGGGGTTCAGAATATTACAGTGGACTTCCTCAGTCGCAGGAAGATGGATCCCGGGGAATGGAGCTTCCACTCGAAAGTTTTTTGCACTACTGTGCTCCCGTTGGGGGACCTCCCCAAGTGGTTTGATGGCATCCAGGTCCAATGTCAAGTTACCGACGTTCATGTCCAGGTACAAGGACCCGAAGGCTGTGGCGGTGGATGCTCTAGTGGCTCAGTGGGATCAGTTTGAGCTGATCTATGTATTCCCGCCGATATCCTTACTTCCTCTAGTACTGCGTCGGATCAGACTAGAGAGAATTTCAGCTATTTTGATAGCTCCAGATTGGCCAAG
This sequence comes from Oophaga sylvatica, assembly GCA_033576555.1. Taxonomy (NCBI): domain Eukaryota; kingdom Metazoa; phylum Chordata; class Amphibia; order Anura; family Dendrobatidae; genus Oophaga; species Oophaga sylvatica. The sequence goes on from JARQOD010000001.1 coordinate 660,186,865, forward strand.
GAGGGTGTGGTTCTCGACAATAATGTCGCGGTTGGCGGCACCTCCTTTTCCGCTTCCTCTTCAACCGGACTGGTTGACTCAGGGGCCCGTTTGTCATCCGGACTTGATGTCTCTGCCTTTGACGGCGTGGCTCTTGGGACCGAAATTTTAACCCGTTGAGGTTTTTCAGCCGAGGTCATTGCTACTCTTCGTGCTGCGAGAAGTCCGGCTACTACTAGGATTTACCACAAAACTTGGGAAACCTTCTTTTCGTGGTGTTTGGGGTCTTCTCGGAACCCGAGAAAATTTTCCATTCCCAATCTGTTGGCTTTCCTGCAGCATGGGTTAGACAAGGGTTTGGCAGTTAGCACCCTGAAAGGTCAGATTTCTGCTCTGTCCTTATTGTTTCGGAGAACCATTGCTTCGAATAGGGACGTGCTCTCCTTTTTTCCGCGGTATAGCTCGTAAGTTTCTGCCGCGGAAGGCACCCGTGTCTCCTTGGCGGCTCAACCTTGTTTTGCAAGTTTTTCAGCATAAACCTTTTGAGCTTATGGGTTCTGCTAGCCTTTCTTTGCTTTCTTGGAAGGTGGCCTTCCTTGTAGCAGTCACCTCTTTGAGGAGAGTTTCTGAGTTGGCAGCTCTTTTTGTTCGCCTCCTTTTCTGGGGTTTTTTCCGGATCGTGTAGTGCTTCGCACTCGGGGTGATTTTTTGCCTAAAGTGGTGTCACAATTTCATGTCAACCAGGATATTGTGTTGCCTTCATTCTGCCCGGATCCGAAGAATGTGAAAGAGCGAGCTTTGCACACATTAGCTTTAGTGCGGGCCTTGAAGTTTTATCTATTACTCAAGGTTTTCGTAAGACGGACTCCCTATTTGTGGTTCCAGCTGGTCTTCGATGTGGTCAGCGAGCTTCCAAGGATTCTATAGCTCGTTGGATCCGGTCAGCTATATTGGAAGCTTACCGTCTTCAGGGTGAATCTTGCCCGATTAAGATTCAAGCCCATTCCACGAGGGCTGTGGCTTCATCGTGGGCTTTTCGCCAAGGTGCTTCGGTAGTGCAGCTCTGCCGGGCGGCAACTTGGCGCTCTGTCCACACGTTTACGAAGTTTTATAAAGTGGACGTCAGTACTTCCGCTGATGCAGCCCTCGGACGTAGGGTCCTGCAGGCAGCTGTAGTTTAAAGTTCTGGATGAACTTGTGTTTAGCGCTGGTTGCGCTTTGTTGTTAAGGTTGTTGGGTTTCTGCCTCTTGTTGGTTTTTTCCCACCCTTATTTTTGAACTGCTTTCGGACGTCCCATCAGTAATGAATTCCTGTGTCTCCCTCCCTTCCATTCTGCAGCTGAAACACGGATTTTGGTAAGAACTTACCGGTAAAATCCTTTTCAGCGAAGGAAGGGAGGGAGACACAGCACCCTCCCAAGGCAGAAGTGTGTTGATGTTTTCAGATGCAGCGCGACCCTTATCTGATAGCGATTATCTGGGCTGAGGTCAGCGCGCTAAGGCTCTGTTCCAGCATCGCCAGCTCATCGCAGTAGTCAGGTTCCGTGAGTAGTACCTGGAACTCTGTGGTTTTTGGCTTTCTTTGCATGCATAACCTGTATCCTTGTGTTTTTTCTCTGAAGTTCCTTCAGAAGGGGTTATGTTGCTCCGCTGGTGATCTTGGCTTTTTTCCTAAAAGCTTTGGTACGACTGGAGCTGAGTAGGAGGAGCCCGAGCTGGAGGGGCCAGCCAGTCAGCACTCTTTTGATCTGAGGTGACATCCTGATCTGGGGCTCCGCCTACCCATCAGTAATGAATTCCTGTGTCTCCCTCCCTTCCTTCGCTGAAAAGGATTTTACCGGTAAGTTCTTACCAAAATCCGTGTTTTTCATTAAATAAGGGTTGTGGAGAGTCTGCAACATTAACCCATTCTTTGGTGGTTAACCCTTTATTGGGAGACAAAAGCTGGGGTAGCTCTCTATTTAAGAAGCTTAACCCTTCAGCGTTCATTTTGCCTTTGAAATCCACACTGTTCTGGATGCTGACAGGTTTTTACCTGCCATATACTGTGTGAGGGCATGTCGGATCAGGGTCCAGGAGCGGACCGTCTCCCAGATCCGCTACAGGATCAGCCTCGCGTATCTGACACGCAGACCTCGACGGCGTCAAGCGCAGCGGTCGGAGGTTACAGTAACGCCAAAATGGATGCCCTCGCTCGTTCTATTGATGGCCTGTCTGACCTTCTAGGTTATTGGGTGTCAGCTAGATCCTCTCATGGCAGGAAGCGACACAGGCCGGTGCCATCTTTTCGCGTAGCGACTCAGAGATTTCTGATATGGAGGGTTCCCCTCCAAGCTCGGATGGTGAGATATCCGATTCGGATAAAGAGGAGGATCGGCAGGGACAATCTGCCTCTCTTTTGAGCCGTTCAGAGGCTTTTATTGGAGCCATGAGGGAGGCGTTACAGTTACCGGAGGAGGTAACTAGACGTCCTGGTAAGTCGGCCCGGATGTTTCAGGAGCCGCATAGGTCGCGATCAGCCTTACCATCTCTTGATGAGCTTAATGAGGCAGTGGAGAAGGAACGCCTGTGTCCAGATAAACATTTTCAGGGGACACGGTTTTTTGAGACACTGTATCCGTGTACTACGGAGTTGATTGCTAAATGGATTCCTTCTCCTGAAGTGGATGTCCCTTTATCCCAGCTTAGCAAATCCTCATTACTTCCTGTTAAAGGGAAGGCGAGTCTGCAGGATCCGCTGGACAGAAAAACGGAGATGGCGGCGAAATCCATCTACGAGGCCGAGGGTCATGGATTCAGAGCTGTGCTAGGATCCATGTGTGCTTGTAAAGCCTCCTTGAGCTGGTTAGACCGTCTACGGACGGCGTGGCAAGATGGATCCCCACTATCCGAGGTAGAGGGGCTTTTCAAGTCATTGGAGGATGCAGCTCGATATGGCAGTGATGCAGGTTTGGATACTGCCTCCATGCTGTCCAGGGCACAATCCTCGGCGATCACAGTCAGGAGAGCTCTGTGGCTTAGACAGTGGACCGGAGACGCGGTTTCCAAGCAAGGTTTGCTTTCTTTAGCTTACAAAGGTGGTCAGCTATTTGGATCTGGCCTCACGGAGCTAATTGCCAAAGCAAAGGCAAAAGAAACGGCTTTACCGCAACAAAGAGCTGTGGCTTCTACGTCTGGCAGGCCTAGTGCCGGTGGTAGTCGGCGGTCCTTTCGGTCCAGGGGACGGTTTGGTCAGCCCTCTTGGGCATCGGGTCGTCCCTCTTTTTCGGGGAAAAAGAGCGCTCAGAAATCTCGCACTCCCTGGAAACAGAGCTTCCACCAAGACAAGCGGGAAGCTGACAAAAAGCCCGCTAAAGCGGACTGACGCCAGGGTCTCACTCGAGGGCTCTCGAGTGGGAGGTCGCCTGCTCCAATTCAAGCCGACTTGGGCTTCCCGCGTGTCGGACACCTGGGTGACGCGGGTCGTGTCGGCAGGCTACTTCATAGAGTTTCTTTCTCGACCCCCAGACAGTTTTTGTCTATCCCGCATTCCGTCAGAGCCCGGGCTATTTGCCGCTCTTCTACGGGAGGTCGATTCCCTTCTACAGAAGGGTGTGGTGGTACCAGTTCCACCGGAGGACCAAGGAAGAGGTTTTTATTCCAACCTCTTTGTAGTCCCCAAAAAGGAGGACAAATTTCGTCCCATTCTGGATCTCAAAAGATTAAATCGGCATGTCCGCACCCAAAAATTCCGCATGGAATCACTTCGTTCCGTTGTGGCGGCCTTGTCACAGAACGATTTTTTGGTGTCAATCGACATTCGCGACGCTTATTTGCATGTCCCCATCGGAAGGGCCCACCAACGCTTCCTGCGTTTTGCCATAGGTCAGGACCATTACCAGTTTGTGGCCCTGCCATTCGGTCTGGCCTCAGCACCCAGAGTTTTTAACAAAATTCTGGCTCCTCTCATGGCGATTCTGCGAAGACAGGGGATTACGATTCTTCCCTATCTGGACGACCTTTTGATTGTGGCGTCCTCAAAGGAGGAGGCGGTGACGGCTCGCGATTTATCCCTTCAGCTCCTGGAGGACTTCGGGTGGCTGATCAATTGGGAGAAGTCATCCCTGGAACCGTCGCAGTCCATCCTTTTTTTGGGAATGCAGTTCGACACGGTACGAGCAATGGTGTCTCTGCCCTCAGACAAGCAAGCGAGTCTTCTTCACCATGTGCAGGGTATGAAGTCTGCGACAGCAATGTCCCTTCGAAGGTGTATGCGCCTTCTGGGGTTGATGGTGGCATCAATGGAAGCAATTCCGTTTGCCCAATTTCATTCCAGGGCTCTCCAAATGCTCATCTTGAACCGTTGGGATCGATCACGGTTTTCACTGGATTGCAGTGTCATCATCTCCCACAGGGTGAGAGAGTCGCTAGAATGGTGGTTACGTCCGGAAGCGTTATCCCTGGGGAAGTCCTTCCTTCCTCCAAGGTGGTCGATCATAACCACCGATGCCAGCCTGACGGGCTGGGGGGCGTCTGGAACGGTCTTTGGATTCAGGGGATATGGTCATTGGAGGAGTCTGTCCTGCCGATCAACATCCTGGAATTGAGGGCAATTTTCTTTTGCCTCCAACACTGGACGGTACCTTTAAGCGATCTACCAGTCCGAGTGCAGACAGACAACGCGACGGCGGTCGCATATATCAACCATCAAGGTGGAACGAGGAGCTTCAGGCTCATGATGGAAGTGTCTCGAATCCTGGTATGGGCCGAGGCCAGGGTGCCAGCCATCTCTGCGATTCACATTCCAGGAGTTCAGAATATCACAGCGGACTTCCTGAGTCGCAAAAAGATGGATCCCGGAGAATGGAGTCTTCATCCGGAAATTTTTGCGCTGCTGTGCTCCCGTTGGGGAACTCCCCAAGTGGATGTGATGGCATCCAGGCTCAATGCCAAGTTACCGACATTCATGTCCAGGTACAAGGACTCGAAGGCTGTGGCGGTGGATGCTCTGGTGGCTCCTTGGGACCATTTCGAGCTAATTTGTGTGTTCCCGCCGATATCCTTACTTCCTCTGGTTTTGCGTCGGATCAGACTGGAGAGAGTCCCGGCTATATTGATAGCCCCAGATTGGCCAAGGAGGACGTGGTTCTCAACGCTGGTGTCACTTCTGGCAGCGCCTCCACTTCCACTCCCTCTTCGCCCGGACCTGTTAACCCAAGGGCCCGTTCATCACCCGACCTGAAGTCTCTGCGTTTGACGGCTGGCTCTTGAGACCGAAATCTTGACCCGTCAAGGTTTGTCAGCCGAAGTCATTGCCACTCTGCGAGCTGCCAGAGGTCCGGCTACCACTAGAATTTATCATAAGACTTGGGAAGCCTTCTTTTCGTGGTGTTCAGGTTCTTCTAGGAACCCGAGGAGTTTTTCCATTCCCAATTTGTTGGCCTTTTTGCAGTACGGGCTGGACAGGGGTTTGGCAGTTAGCACTTTGAAGGGGCAAGTTTCTGCTCTGTCCTTGCTATTTCGGAAGGCTATCGCTTCGCATAGGGACGTACGTTCCTTTTTTCGCGGAGTAACCCGTCAGTTTCTCCGCGGAAGGCGCCTGTGTCTCCCTGGCGGCTCATCTTGTCTTGGAGGCTCTTCAACATGGGCCTTTTGAGCCTATGGACTCTGTTAGCCTTTCTTTGCTTTCTTGGAAGGTTGCCTTCTTAGTCGCGGTCACTTCTTTGAGAAGGGTTTCTGAGTTGGCGGCTCTCTCTTGCTCGCCTCCTTTTCTGGAGTTTCTCCCAGATCGCGTAGTGCTTCGCACACGTGGCGACTTTCTACCTAAAGTAGTATCACAGTTTCATGTTAACCAGGATATTGTGTTGCCCTCGCTCTGTCCGGAGCCAAGGAATGCGAAAGAACGAGCCTTGCACACATTGGATTTGGTGCGGGCTTTAAAGTTCTATTTGTCCATTACTCAAAATTTTTGGAAGTTGGATTCCCTGTTTGTGATTCCAGCAGGTCGTCGACGTGGGCAATGAGCTTCCAAGGATTCTATAGCTCGTTCGATTCGGTCGGCCATTTTAGAGGCCTACCGACTTAAGGGCGAACCTTGCCCGATTAAGATTCGAGCTCACTCCACAAGGGCTGTGGGTTCATCGTGGGCTTTTCATCAAGGAGCCTCGGCAGCTTAGCTCTGCCGGGCGGCGACCTGGCGTTCCGTCCACACATTTACGAAATTTTACAAGGTGGACGTTAGTGCTTCCGCTGATGCGGCCTTAGGACGTAGGGTCCTGCAGCGGCTGTAGTTTAAAAGTTCTTGTGAACTTATAGTTAGCGCCATTTGCGCATTTATCTAGGTTGTTGGGTATCTGCCTCTTTTAGTTTTTCGCCCACCCTTATTTTTGGACTGCTTTGGGACGTCCCACTAGTAATGACTGTCTCCCTTCCTTCATCTGCAGCTGAAACACGGATTTTGGTAAGAACTTACCTGTAAAATCCTTTTCAGCGAAGAAGGAAGGGAGACACAGCTCCCTCCCATGGCAGAAGTGTGTTGTTGTGTTTTCAGATGCGGCGTGACCCTTCTCTGATAGCGATTATCTGGGCTGAGGTCGGCGCGCTAAGGCTCTGTTCCAGCATCGCCAGCTCATCGCAGTGGTCAGGTTCAGTGAGTAGTACCTGGACTGTGTGGTTGTTTCGGCTATATGCATAACCTGTCTTCTTGTTTTTTCTCTGAAGTCCTTCAGAAGGGGTTATGTTGCTACGCTGGTGATATTTGCTCTTCCTTAAGCTTGGGTACGACTGGAGAGCTGGAGTAGGAGGAGCCCTATATAGCTGGAGGGGCCGGTCAACACTTTTTAATCTGAGGTGTGTTTATCCTATGTGGGCTCCGCCTACCCACTAGTAATGACTGTGTCTCCCTTCCTTCTTCGCTGAAAAGGATTTTACAGGTAAGTTCTTACTAAAATCCGTGTTTCTAATATACCGTATTTTTTGGACTTTAAGACACATTTTTTTCCCAAAAAATTTTGGGGAAAATGGGGGTGCGTCTTATAGTCAGAATATACTTACAAGTAAGGTGGAGGCAGCAGGAGTCGGGCGATTCTGCGGCGGTACCAGTCCGACGCTGCAGGGCGACGATCACACTCCCTTCCCAGGCTGGTGCTGCAGGTTTGGCGGTGGTGCTCTGTGTTGCGACGGGGCTCCGCCGCCACTTTGTGAAAGCTCAGAAACCCCCACACATATCCATTGCTGAGATGCAGTGGCCTCCGGGGAAATGGCCGCCGTGGCGGCGCATGCTCAGATTGAGATCTCGGCAACGAGATCTCATTGCGGAGATCTCAATCTGCTGCGATGTGGTGGCCTCCGGAAAATGGCTACCGGGGGCGGCGTATGCTCAGATTAAGATCTCTGCAATAAAATCTCGTCTTGAGAGCTCGGTGCCGAGATCTCAATCTGAGCATGCGCCGCCCCCGGCGGACATTTTCCCGGAGGCCACCGCATCGCAGCAATGGATATGCAGATGTTTCCGAGCTTTCACAAAATGTCGGCGAAGCCCCCAGCACCACAGAGAACCACAGCAGCATCCACACCAGCCTGGGATGTGATTTCCCGGAGGCCACCACACCTGCCGCACCATCGACACCAGCCTGAGATGGAATTTCCCAGAGGCTGCCGCATCTGTTGATTTCCATTACCCCCCCCCCCGGTAAGCTAAATTCGGACTGTAAGACGGATCCCCATTTGACACATTAATCTTTTTAACTATTTTCATTCTGAAAATTTGGGGTGCATCTTATAGTCCGAAAAATATGGTACTTTAATTAAAAGTACCTATTGTTCCCTCTCTAATATAACTGCTTTTTTATTTTTATCCCTAATTACGGTTTGGTAACATTTCATTTGAGAATCCACAGTGTATGCTGAGATGCTCAAATGAGATTCCATCAGGGGGCAGAGGCTGCAGTAACAGCCTCTTTCCCACCCTGAACCAAAGCATCATTGGTGACTTTTGTTTCAGGGGCTGGGCCAGTCCCAGCTCTACTGAGCATACGTTGGTTGTTAATTCTGATGTATGCTTAGTATGAGCTACGTTGTCACTGTGCAATATTCCTCTTCAATGTACAGTGACAGCGCGCTCCCTTACCAGCTCTATTGATAAGTGAGAGTTGACAAGAGAGCGCACTGTCATCATTGCGCATTGTAAGGAGAGAATGTGGTGGACAGAGACCAGCCCATCCCCAAAAATGATGTATGTTTCGGGGGCAGGACTGGTCTCTTTTTCCTGCTCACCGGGTTCTTTCCTTACAATTTGCACCGACAGTGCGGCCTTTGCCCCCTCATTTGAGTATCCTAGCATGTACTGGGGATTCCCATATTAAATGTCATAAAAAATATACAATACAAAAAGAGTTGGGGTAGAGAAGGAACCATAGGGACTTTTTAGTTAAAGTGATTAGATTATTACATTGAATTGATTGCCGTTTAGGGTTAAAGCTGCTATATTTGGACAGCCCCTTTAAGTCAAAGTGGGCATTCCCAGAGAGATACTACCTTTTTTTGATGCACTTGGAGAGGAGAGATACTGGAAGTGTTTGTAATTAGATTCAACTCTACAGTACTGCCCCTGCCTCCAGACTGCCAAAGATGAGAGCTGAAAATTGTCGGTTAATCCCACTCAGGTTTGCTGTTCTCATGTCATCACTCAGCAGTGAGGAGAGCAAACTGTTTGTCAATAGGTCTCACACTGAGCGTGTTCTTTCCTTAAAGTATTGCTGCCTGGTTATGATAGGACAGCATCGAAAAGAGGAAGAAACGCCCCCAGTGAAAGCTCTTGGCAATGCCCACTTGGCATCTTGCCTAATACATGTTGTGTCCGGTTCAAAATGAACAATTTTGTGTAAGGTTAGCGAGATCGCTAACGAGATCGCTACTGCATCACCATTTATGACGCAGTAGCAATCTCGTTAGCGACTTAGCTGTGTGTGACATGTAGCAGCGATGTGGCCCCTGCTGAGATGTCGCTGATCGCTTATGAACGTTCTGAGCCATTTTTTGGTCATTGGTGTCCCGCTGGTGAGCCTGAATCGCTGAGTGTGACACCCTTTATGAACGACTTCACCAGCGTCGCAGGTGGGACTAGGTTTTCCCAACGACCGCAGAGGTCGTTATACAGATCGCTGATGAGATGTGTTTGGAATCACAGATCGCTGATGAGTTGTGTTTGGAATCTAACTAGCGATCACACTAGCGATCTCGCCAGGTCGTGTCGTTGTCGTGATCGCTGGTGAGATCGCTAAGTGTGGCAGTGCCTTAATTTAACCACTTACACAATGTTACGCAATTGTACGTTTGTATTGTGGATTGTAAATGTGTAGTGGTCTCAAAAACTAAAGCTATTGCAGGCTTTTTTAGATAGCAGACATCTGTCTCTAAGGCTTCTATCACACGTTCAGTATTTGGTCAGTATTTTACATCAGTATTTGTAAGCCAAAACCAGAAGTGGAACAATCAAAGTGTAATAGAGACACATCACCACTTCCGTATTTATCATCCATTCCTGGTTTTGGCTTACAAATACTGATGTAAAAGAGTAACCAAATACTCAACGTGTGAATGTGGCCTAATAGCAATAATCAGCGCTGAGCGCCTATTGATGCTATTAACCATTTAAATGCTGCTGTCAATCTGCCTGACTCAAAGAGATCACCAAAGGCTGAGCTTCATATTCTACCACTATTTACACTATATTCTGTGGTGATGAAATATATAGTAATAATCGATCAGATGATCACAGGTTCAAGTCTCGTAACTGGATTAAAAAAAAAAGTTTTAAAAAAATAACATTGAATCCCCTACCCCTTTTTCTTCTATTAGAAATTAAGACATTTGTTAAATGTTTGTATCACTGCTTCCGTAAGTCTGGTCTATCAAAATATGAAATGGATTAATCTATATACAGTAAACAATATAAAGAGGAGAAAAAAAAAAGGTCAGAAGTCCTCAGTTTTTAAGTCACCACACATCCCCAGAAAAATTACACTAAAAAGCGATCTAAGCATATTATGTATCCCAAAATCGTATTAATGAAATTGGCCGCTCAGTTTGCAAAACAAAATAAAAAAACAAGCTGCTTCATCCACAGAAAAATGAAAGCGTTAATTAAAGCTGTCTCGGAAAATGCACACAAACAAATATATTTTTTTTTTTACAAACTTTTAATTATTTTTCACAACTAAAATTAGAAAATGCATACCTGGTGTCATTTTTGCCATGTAAAGAAAGTCGTAATTTTTTTTTTCCCTCACATTGTTCAACCTGTTTTCTGCTTTTCAGCACTCTAGATTGGAATGGCTCCATTTATTTTACCATACAACTTGTCAAACTATAAACAAACCTACATACTGCGATGTCGACAGAAAAGTAAAAAAAGATACTGCTCTTGATATCACAAGTATTAAATACTGTTATGTTACAGGAGAGAATTTTGTGGTCAAAAAGTGTCCTATTTAGGGTGACTTTACATCATCACTTTAGTTTTAGTTAGCCCTGGTGAAAATATATACTGCTGAGAAGATATGGAAGCAGCTGTTAAATTGCTTATTAATGGTTTCCATGTAACAAGGGTGCAGAGTAAAAGCAAACCATGTACAAGTATATATTATATGCTAGGTTGTATATTTCCTATAATATTCTCAGATGGATTACTGAGCTTATTTCACTTTGGAAGTCCCAACACTTGGCTTCCAGGTTTCCCAAAGATCAATGCTGTTTGTCAAAGGCCCTGTTCATACTGCAATTCAGCTGTGTGTTTTGTGGATCTGCCTGAATCCTCTTAAAGAAATAGGATTTGGACAAACTCACTGCTGGGTGGGGGGGCATACAGGGCCGGCTCCAGGTTTTTATGGGCCCCGGGCGAAAGAGCCTCAGTGGGCCCCTTTAACACAGACCACGATTCATGATGCACAGATACTGCAGAGAAATATGGGTACAGTACAATGCCAAATACTTCACTTCTTCCATTACATGACTGATATCTATTGTAAATTGTACAATAGCTCAAAAACCGCCAAATCCTCACAGCACACAGTACAGACTGGACAGTACAGTCCTCCATACAATATTATGGGCACCACAGTCTCCCCCTCATCACCCATATAATACCCCATGCAGGATGTCACCCCCCATATAATGCTCCATACAGATTACTGGACCCAAAATAATGCTCCATACAGAATACTGGACCCAATATAATGCTCCATACAGGATACTGGTCCCCATATAATGCTCCATACAAAATATGGAGCTCTCCTCTGCGCTGTACTGCGTTCTGCACTGTTACGGCTCAGGAAAGGGCGCTGTGGAAAGACTCCCCATTATCATCATGATTACCTCCCCATCATTATCATTGCCTCCTTATCATCATCATTGCCTCCCCATCATCATCATGGCCTCCCCATTATCATCAATGCCTGCCCATCATCATCATCTCCTCCCCATCATCATCTCTCCCCATCATCAATGCCTGCCCATTATCATCAATGCCTGCCCATTATCATCATCTTCTCCCCATCATCATCAATGCCTGCCCATTATCATCAATGCCTGCCCATTATCATCATCTTCTCCCCATCATCATCATCAATGCCTCCCCATTATCAGCAATGCCTGCCCATCATCATCTTCTCCCCATCATCAATGCCTGCCCATTATCATCAATGCCTGCCCATTATCATCATCTTCTCCCCATCATCATCATCAATGCCTCCTCATTATCAGCAATGCCTGCCCACAGGGCCGGCTCCAGGTTTTTATGGGCCCCGGCGAAAGAGCCTCAGTGGGCCCCTTTAACACAGACCACGATTCATGATGCACAGATACTGCAGAGAAATATGGGTACAGTACAATGCCAAATACTTCACTTCTTCCATTACATGACTGATATCTATTGTAAATTGTACAATAGCTCAAAAACCGCCAAATCCTCACAGCACACAGTACAGACTGGACAGTACAGTCCTCCATACAATATTATGGGCACCACAGTCTCCCCCTCATCACCCATATAATACCCCATGCAGGATGTCACCCCCCATATAATGCTCCATACAGATTACTGGACCCAAAATAATGCTCCATACAGAATATGGACCCAAATAATGCTCCATACAAAATATGGAGCTCTCCTCTGCGCTGTACTGCGTTCTGCACTGTTACGGCTCAGGAAAGGGCGCTGTGGAAAGACTCCCCATTATCATCATGATTACCTCCCCATCATCATCATTGCCTCCTTATCATCATCATTGCCTCCCCATCATCATCATGGCCTCCCCATTATCATCAATGCCTGCCCATCATCATCATCTCCTCCCCATCATCATCTTCTCCCCATCATCAATGCCTGCCCATTATCATCAATGCCTGCCCATTATCATCATCTTCTCCCCATCATCATCAATGCCTCCCCATTATCAGCAATGCCTGCCCATCATCTTCTCCCATCATCAATGCCTGCCCATTATCATCATCTTCTCCCCATCATCATCATCAATGCCTCCCCATTATCATCATCTCCTCCCCATCATCATCTTCTCCCCATCATCAATGCCTGCCCATTATCATCAATGCCTGCCCATTATCATCATCTTCTCCCCATCATCATCAATGCCTCCCCATTATCAGCAATGCCTGCCCATCATCTTCTCCCCATCATCAATGCCTGCCCATTATCATCAATGCCTGCCACTTATCATCATTCTATCTCCCATAAATCATCATCCAATGCCTCCCCATAACAGACAATGCCTGCCCATCACATCTTCCCCCTCATAAATGCCTGCCCATTATACATCAATGCCTGCCCATTAATCATCATCTTCTCCCCATCATCATCCATCAATGCCCCTCATTATCACAATCCCTGCCATCATCTGTCCCCATCATCAATGCCTGCCCATTATCATCAATGCCTGCCCTTTCTTATCTTCTCCCCATCATCATCAGTGCCTCCCCATCATCATCATTGCCTCCTTATCATCATCATTGCCTCCCATTATCATCAATGCCTGCCCATCATCATCTTCTCCCCATCATCAATGCCTGCCCATTATCATCAATGCCTGCCCATTATCATCATCTTCTCCCCATCATCATCAGTGCCTCCCCATTATCAGCAATGCCTGCCCATCATCTTCTCCCCATCATCAATGCCTGCCCATTATCATCAATGCCTGCCCATTATCATCATCTTCTCCCCATCATCATCATCAATGCCTCCCCATTATCAGCAATGCCTGCCCATCATCATCTTCTCCCCATCATCAATGCCTGCCCATTATCATCAATGCCTGCCCATTATCATCATCTTCTCCCCATCATCAATGCCTCATCATTATCAGCAATGCCTGCCCATCATCACAGCACACAAGCACTCTCTCACATACATACACACACACACACACATAGCACCGCACTACATACACACAGACACGTCTTACCTGCCCAACGTCCGCGCTCTCTTGCCACAGCCGGCCGCTGAATGATGACGTCATTCAGCGGCGCTGCTGTGAGAGGAAGCGCCTGCGCCCCCTGGAGCCCGGAGCTGCGGCTGCGAGGCACGGGAGAGGTAAGTATTGTGCCAGCTGATGCCGGGGCCCTGAGCGGCGGGGGGGGCCCAGTGGCGGCGCTGACACCGCTCTCCCCTCTAACGGGCGCGGGGGTGCCAGACTGCGAGTGGGCCCCCCCGCCTGCTCAGGGCCCCGGCACTTGCCCGGGTGTGCCGGGTGCTGACGCCGGCCCTGGGGGCATACACTGCAATGACGTGAATAGAGTTCAAGTGAACCTCCGATGGTCCATAGACACTGCGTCTAAACAGGCCTAAGAGACTTTGCAACAAGAGGGAATTGTCCAAATTTCACACCACTTTTAATATATCCTGATAAAAAAAAAATTTAACTTTATGCCCTATGATTATAGATTTTAAACAAATATTACTATAGTACAATGCCTTCTCACTTTTTTTTTTTTTAATTTCCAGCTGCTCCAGAATTTAACATATGCTGACAAAATGACCATCTTGTTTGTCTATAATGGTCCTCACATGCTAGAGCCTACAAAATGGAATTTGAAAGCTTTTCACAGAAGACGCCGAAGAGTCGCTGCAGCCACTCAGTAGTGGTCTTCACCTTGATCTACTTTGTCTAGCCACTGAAAAAAAATATATATAAGAAAATGCTGGAATACAGTCCCTGGAATTTTCATTCTAGCCTTTCTTGGGTCTCCTGCCGCTTCTGTATTCAATGGACATGTGACCGCTGAAGTGGTGGCTGATGTCTCGCCTAGTGATTGGCTGCAGCGGTTACATGTCCAATTTGAACAGGATGTAAATAGACAGGAGATGTACTTCCTGCTTAGTCCACACACATGTGGCTACCCAGTGATTAGCTGCAGTAGTCACATGTCTTTCCGGACCAAGTTTGAATGGAAGTGCCAGATTATCAGTAAGGCAACGATTTCATTATTATTTTCACTTTACTTTTGTTTTTTGTACTTTAGTTGCTGGATAATCCTTTTAAAATTTTAGTTGTACCTTTAAGGTAAGTTGAGGGTCACTCCAGACTTTTGTTGCTCCTTTCTCCCCAGCAGTTTCCTCTATCTCTTGGCTAATTCTTATAATGTCATTTTGCCATGCTGCAGTATTTGCCCCATTCTTTTGACAAATGTGGGTCATAACAAGCATGTATTAGTCCATCTACAGAAGGACGGCAGTGGGCAATTTCCAGACTGAGCCAGCACAAGGTATTGGTAGAGGTAATTTTCTAGGGTCCTATATATCATTCAGATTTGTTTTATGTTTATTAGAATATCGCTATATAAATTTCTAGTAAACAGTATTTCTGTTTGTTATTTCTTGTTGAAGTTTCTGAAAATCAACTACTTGTTAAAAAAAAAATTAAAATAACCCTTCTTGTTTACGAAGTTCATGTAATAAAACTGTGTAATATGATTTATTTCAAATAAAAATAATTTGTTTTATATTTAGTTTACTGGCTTGTTTGGGTATAATATAATCCAAAAGTCACAATTAAGTGTTTACATACATAAAACTTTTGACATCAAATTTATAAGCGGTTGAAAATATCCTTATATGAAATAGAGCCTGAAATAAGTTCGTACTGGAGTTTTATGTGCGGATTTTCCCCATAGAATTGCATTAGATGTGGAAAATCTGCAGAGAAAAAATTGCACATGCACTCAAAAACACAATTTAAAAAATTCAAGCAAACTAATTTACTAGGTACAGAAAATCTACAGGATCAAAAATGCACCAAAAACCTCATCAAGGCACAAAGCCTTAAGCAGCTTTGCAACATGGGTTTTGTACTCAGTATGGAAAGCTGAGGTAGCGCGGGGGTGGGGTATCCAACCGCTGTATCAAGTCTTACATGCAATACTCCATGGAACAAAATATTGCAAATTAGTTCTTCTCCAGAAGTGTCTCTGGTAATACTTACACAGTTGCGTGTCTCCCCATGTTTCTTGTGTTTGGTTAAAGACTCAAAACAAATCTGGTACAGAATCATGACATGCCAGCAAAACCCTGGACAGGCTACAAATCACATCACAGCATTGTTTGATTACTCCCCAGGCATCTCTTGTCACAGGTATTAGAAAATCGTGTTTGCTTGGTTTTTAACCCCTTCACACCCATGGCCATTTTCCTTTTTTTTTCTCCCCTTCCAAGAGCCATGACTTATTTTTCTGTCAATATAGCCATATGAGTGCTTTATTTGTTGCGGAACGAATTGTACTTTTGAAAGGCATCATTGATTTTACCACATAGTGTACTGGAAAACTTGGGAAAAAATTCCAAGTTCAGTGAAATTGCAAAGTGCAATTCCACAATTGTTTTTTGTGTTTATTTACCGTTTTCACTATATTGTAAAACTGACCTGGCAATATGATTCCCCAGGTCAGTACAAGTACGCAGATACCAAACTTGTATAATTTATTTTTTATCTTATGCACATTTATTGTGTTCATATTTATCTTGTGCACTACACTGAGCAGTTACATCGGGGTTTCCATCTAAATATCTGAAATAATTGACTCTTTGGCTTATGACCCGGCCGTCTTTTTAGACATGCACAAATGCAAAGTCGATCCAACTTTGTACACCACTGAATAGATGGACACTGCTTAATAAAGGTCAATTGAATCCACAATAAGGCCAGTGTCACATTAGCGCATGGCATCCAATGATTATCTCATGCGAGAGCATCGGATTCGATATGCAATTAACACTAGACTCCTTCTCTGCTGCGAGCGGGAGCCGAGTGTCGGTGTTCTGTGCTCCGATGCTCTCACATGAAAGGATCGAAGCACAAGCTGTGGAGGAGACGGAGAAAGTAATCTCTCCATCTACTCTGCTGGTGTCGGCGGGAATCACACTACACTCGGGTGATATCTGAGTGCAGTGCGATGTTTCACACGCACCCATAGACTTATATAGGTGAGTTCAGTTGCACCAAGCTGCGATAGTTTTTGCCTGCCGATTCAGCGTGAGAAAATAGTTGCAGATGTGAGCTGCACCATAGAGACACATTGGGACATTCGTTTGATTCCATCGCAAGTGGGAATGCGCCCCAATCTGCTGCTGTATTATAGTGACTGGATCTGTCTTGGATTTTCATCTGAATCACATATTTCCAGGAGGTCATCCTTCTCATTCTTCATAGGGGCTGGAAACACATGAGAGGTTAAAAGGCCCTCCCACCTCACTCTTTAGTTTTTTTTTTTCCTGATCCTATGAGGACGGACATGCGAGAGAGGAACTTTGATGTGAAGATTACCTTAAAGACCGGACTCAGGAGGATCGGAGGGTTCATCCTCTCCTTCCTGTCAAGTGTTCCGTATCTCTTGAAGGGAGGGCCCTCAGCTTGAATCAGTCGATCAGGATGAGGATCCTGGTCTTTGAACTGATTCCCTTCTTGGGGAGTTCTCTGCTCCCGCCCAGTTTTACCCTGTTCAGCTTACGAGTGGTCGCATGTGCATTACAGCATGACACACACTTCGGTGACAGAGGGAAGGCGTGCAATTTGCAGTACGTAGACTTTGTACGCACTTCCAGTTTACAGGGTAGGTGTGCACGATCTGCAGAAGGGCATGCATTCCACGGTGGAGGGCAAAGAAATCGAGGCACATGGAAGACAAGATAGTATGAATGCAATAACTTTTTGTCGGTGGAGCTTGCTAGTGCAGCTGAAGCACTATGGAGGGTTCCATCCGTTCGGTCCCATCAGAGCAGACCCTGGTGCATGTGAGTTGGTTCATGTGGGGGGTTATCCCTTAGGAGACCTATATTCTTAGCATTCCCTGTTCTATATATTTTTAGGATAGGGAAGCTTCTACTGCACCCGTCTCAAAAACTAAAGGGTGAAATCAGGAAGGCTTCGGGGAAACCTAAGAGATGTGCCATTTGTAATGTCAAGCTACATGAAGCATGTGGGAAACAATTGTGGGGACTGTATTTCTAAGACTAAGCATGAGCAGTCTTCCTTTCTATCAGATATAAGGTCAATAATAAGACAGGAGGTGCAGGTCACAATCTAAACTCTTAGTTTCCCCTCATGCAGCCCAGTCTGGTTCCCTGTTATGTTAGGTAGCTGAGGAGAAATAGCAAAAACGGTAATACACCAGAGAGGCTGGAACCTATTGGATTGCAGTAACCTGAACTAACCACACAACTAGAGGTAGCCGAGGAGCGTTCCTACGTTGATCCTAGACGCCTCGTCACTGTTGTGAATGAGCAGAGGCTCCCTTTGGTGGTTACAGACAGTACTGAACCTTCCAGAGAGGAATGGCAATCTGGGATCATGGACTGGACTGATATAAGGGAGGTTCCCTCCCATGACGGTCGCCGGTGATCAATTGTTCTTTCTGGTCTCAATTGTGGTTCCTGGTTCATTTGGAAGTTTTGCTGGTGTCTTGCCTGCATCTCCTGCTTTCAGATAAGATATTTTTTGCTTTTCTTTTTGTGCTTGCTTTTTGCATTGTTTTCTGCACATTTGTGGAGGACAGCCAGGTTCCCTCCTGGGGCCTGAGCTCCTCACAGTTTGTCTGTAGCCACTGTTGTTTTTTCATTTGCTTTTTCAGTGGCTGCAGCTTGGTTTTGTTCACACTGAGATCTGATTTAGTGGGTGGCGAGATCGTGTGATCTCAGTATTTTTGTAATCAGAATTGTTGGATTTTTGTAGGGTTTTCTGGGTTGCAGAAAGTAATCTCTCCTGTCCTTTCCTATTTAGTCAGCTTGTGGCCCCAGCGTTTGCTCAATCTGTTTTCTGCCTGCGTTTGTGTTTTCATCTTGTCTAACCGCCATTATATGTTTGGGGGCTGCCTATTCCTTTGGGGCTCTACTCTGGGGCAGTTAGCTTTCCTGTTTCTATCTTTAGGTATAGCTAGCTCTCAGGCTGTGACGAGGCATCTAGGATCAACGTAGGAACGCTCCACGGCTACCTCTAGTGTGGTTAGTTCAGGTTTCTGCAACCCATTAGTTACCAACATCTCAGGTTTTCGGCTGCCCTGCTGTTGTTCCTGTCCTCCTCAGCAACTGTACATAACAGTCACAGCCTGAGAGATAACTACACCTAAAGGCAAAAGATGAAAGCTATCTGCCCCGGAGCAGATCCCCAAAGAAAATAGGAAGCCCCCAAACATGTAATGGCGGTTAGACAAGAAGAAAGCATGGACACAGAAAATAGAATGATCAAACGCTGGGGCCCATTCTGTCTAGACAGAAAAGTACAGGAAAGAATTCTGACTGCAATCCAAAAACCTAAAAAAAAATACCAACACTTCTGATTGCCAAAAAAACCTGAGATCACACGATCTCAACCACCTAAATCAGATCTCTGGTGTAACAAAACCAAGCCGCAGCCACTGAAAAAACAGGAAAAAACAAATGAACAAATAACAGTGGCTACAGATAAACTGAGAGGAGCACAGGCCCCAGGAGGGGACCCGGCTGAACTCCAAAAGTGCAGAAAACTATGCAAAAAGCAAGCACAAAAATATCTTATCTGAAAGCAGCAGACGCAGGCAAGACTCCAGCAAACTTCCAAATGAACCAGGAACCACAATTGAGACAAGAACAATTGATCACCGGCAACCATCATGGGAGGGAACCTCCCTTATATCAGTCCAGTCAGTGATCCCAGATTGCCATTCCTCGCTGGAAGGTTCAGTACTGTCTGTAACCACCAGAGGGAGCCTCTGCTCAGAAACCATCACTAGCACATTCACAACAGTTCCCGTTCGAAAAAGATGAGATGAGAAGTGGAATTAAATTAGGAGGAGGACATGCAGTCACCCGGTTCTGATCAGGAAGAAATATTATTTTTCCTCAGAGAAGAGAATACAGACGAGCTCCTACGAGCAGTCAGGACAACCATGTAGGTTGACGAGTCACAAAGAACCCATTCTATTCAACATGAGATGTTTAGGGGCCTCAGATCCCAGAGGAACGGAGTTTTCCTTGTTAATAATCACATTCAAGCTATGATTATGAGAGAGTGGGAAGATGCTGGAAAGAGTTTAATTATACCTTGGGAATTTAGAATCTGACACCCATTTGAGGAAAATGTCGTAAAGGCTTGGAATGAGGTCCCGAAGATTGATGTTCCAGTAGCTAAGGCTGCAAAGAAAACTTTGATTACGTTTGAGGACGCCTCAAGTCTCAGGGATCCTATGGACAGAAAAACGGACGGATTGCTGAAGAGAGCTTGGAGTCCTCAGCCGCCATACACTATGTTCCAAATTATTATGCAAATGATATTTTTCTCTGATTTTCCTAAGTGGTCGGTGCAAATTACAGTCAGTCTAATAAAACTCATCACCCGTTAGAGTATACATCGAATTTTATTGAAGAAACCTCCCAATGATAACAGTATAATCTCCAAAATGGAAAAAAAATCAAAATGCACTGTTCCAAATTATTAGGCACAGTAAAATTTCTGAACATTTGATCTGTTTTAAAGAACTGAAAATGCTCATTCGTGGAATTTGCAGTATTAGGAGGTCACATTCACTGAACAAAAAGCTACTTACCGTATTTTTCGGACTATAAGACGCACCCCCCAAATTTTCAGAAGGAAAATTGGGAAAAAAAAATAATGTGTCAAATGGGGGTCCGTCTTACAGTCCGAATTTAGCTCACCACTGTGTGGGGGGGTTGGGCACTGTGGGGTGGTTGGGCACTGTGGGGTGGCTGTGTTATGTCTGGTGGCTGTGTTATGTGGGGTGGCTGTGTTCTGTGGGGTGGCCAGGGTGGCTATATACTCACAAATCCGGTGGCGGCGGCGCTCCCAATGCAGCTTCGCTGCGATGCGGTGGTGGTGTCCGGGCAGCAGCGGGCCTCTGGGCTGCTGTGGGGGCTCCGCCGGCATCTCGTCCCAGCCGGAAAGCCCCCCCCCCCCGAAGCTGCGACGCGGTGCCGGCATGAGGAATGGCCACCTGGGGCCTCCGGCAAGATGGCCGCCGCATACTCTCGTTAAAATCTCGGCAACGAGATCTTGTCCTGAGAGATCTCGGGAAGAGATCTCGTTGCCGAGATTTGAATGAGAGTATGCGGCGGCCATCTTGCCGGAGGCCCCAGGCGGCCATTCCTCATGCCGGCACCGCGTCGCAGCTGCTGGCGGGCTTTCCGGCTGGAATGAGATGCCGGCGGAGCCCCCCACGCAGCCCAGAGGCCCGCTTGCTGCCCGAACACCACCACCGCACCACACTTTGGATCGAGACCGCCACCGGAGGCCCCTGGCGGCCTTCAGCCCGGCACCGCGTCGCAGCTGCGGGGGGTGTTATGTTACGGTAGCTGAGGAGTGCAGGTAAAAAAGGCAATACACCAGAGAAGTTGGAATCTATGAGATTGCAGTACCCTGACTAACCACCACAACTAGAGGCAGCCGTGGAGCGTTCCTACGTTGGTCCTAGACGCCTCGTCACAGCCTGAGAAACTAACTACACCTAAAGATAGAAAGAGGAAAGCTATCTGCCCCGGAGCAGATCCCCAAAGAACATAGGAAGCCCCCAAACATGTAATGGCGGTTAGACAAGATGAAATACTGACACAGACAGAAAATAGTATGAGCAAACGTTGGGGCCCAAACTACCTAAATAGAAAAGGATAGGAAGGGCACTTACTGCAATCCCAAAAAACCCTGAAAAGCACCAACTCTACTAATTTCAAAATCACCTGAGATCACACGACCTCTACCACCTAAATTAGTTCTCTGGTGTAACAAAATCAAAACAGCAGCCACTGAAAAAACTGGAAAAAGCAAAAGTACAAACATCAGTGGCTGAACTAAACTGAGAGGGCAAAAGCCCCCGGAGGGGACCCTGAAGGCCCCCACAGAAGTGCAGGACAAAATGCAAAAATCAAGCACAAAAGCAAAAAGAAGAAAATGTCTTATCTGTTAGCAGGAGATGCAGACACGACACAGCAGGCTACAAAGGAAACAGAACTCAAGGATTGAGACCAGAACAATTGATCACCGGCAACCCTGATGGGAAGGCGACTCCCTTATATAAGACCAGTCAGTAACACCTGATTCCCACTCCTCACAATCTTCACTGGACAGTCCAGTACCGCTTGTAACCACCAGAGGGAGCCTCTGCTCAGAACTCATTTCAAGTCCATTCACAACAGGGGGGCTTTCCGGCTGGGACAAGATGCCGGCGGAGCCCCCCACGCAGCCCAGAGGCCCGCTGCTGCCCGGACACCACCACCGCATCGCAGCGAAGCTGCATTGGGAGCGCCGCCGCCACTGGACTTTCCGGTATGTTGCGACCATAATACGCACCCCCTTTTTCCCCAAAATTTTGGGGGAAAAAAGTGCGTCTTATGGTCCAAAAAATACGGTAACTCCAAAACATCCTAACTGGCCAAGTTACATGTTAACATAGGAACCCTTCTTTGATATCACCTTCACAATTCTTGCATCCATTGAACTTGTGAGTTTTTGGAGAGTTTCTGCTTGTATTTATTTGCATGAAGTCAGAATAGCCTCCCAGAGCTGCGGTTTTGATGTGAACTGCCTCCCACCCTCTCGGATCTTTTGCTTGATTTTTTAAATCAGACAAATTTTTATTGAACAAGTTTTTCCACACAACATTATTCAAAACAACTGAATAATCTGAACATTATAACAGTCTCATTTAACCCCTCAATCCTTCTCCCTCCTCCCCATCCCTTCCAACAGCTTTTCCGTTTCTTCCTCTTTATTAAGACAGAAAGTATAGGCATGAAAATATACCTCCATTACCTCTAATAATAAGGAACAATCAAAAGAAAATGTATCATGCAAGAATGGTGAATAAAATACATTACATGTTAAAGGTCTCATCTCTTATAATCCTTTAATAGTGCATCCAAGGCGCCCATATTTTCTCATGCATATTCAATTTACCTCTTTTTTCATATATCTCTTTTCCAAGTGTATAATATGCTTCACTCTTTCAGAGAATTCCTCCCCCGATGGAGGCTCAATACTAGTCCAATTTCTTGCTATTAATTTCCTAGCACAATAAAGTAGTCTAGCAATAGCTATTTTACTATTATTATCAATTAAGATTTCCACATAGCCTAGCAAACACGTAACAGGATCTCCAGAGACTTCGCATCCATACGCCCCTTCAATATATTAATTATTCCAGACCAAAACGTTGAGAGCCTAGGACACTCCCACATCATATGGAATATACCCGCCATATCTATATTACATCTTGGACATTCCGAGTTTCCCCTCAGCCCCATTTTGTGCATTATTAACGGTGACCTATATACTCTATGAATTACTTAAATGTGCGATAATCTTGCAGGTTCGCTCATAGAGAGGTTGGGTATATACTCCAATATAGTTTCCCATACGTCGTCTTCTATATTTCCCCCTTCTTCCCATTTATGCTTAGCTTTCAGTGGAAACCCCAGAAGAAAAGTATGCATCAAATCTCTGTCTACTTGAAATTACCCCCCTAGTGGAACCTTCTTGACAGATGTACTCCAGAACCAAATCCGTCTCCACTACCAGTCTCTGTTGTGCTCTCTGGGTTCTAATTGCATGTTTAATCTGCCAATATTGATACCATTCTGTATTTGGCAATAGGAACTCATTTTGTAACTGCGGGAAAGGTTTAATTTCTTCCCCTTCCATTATTTGAAACATATATCTTATTCCTTTTTCTGTCCATTCTCATATAGTACCTACTTTCTTTATCTCCGGCAAATTGTTATTTTTCCATATGGGTGTAAATTTAGTTAGTCCCGTTACTCTTCTCACCTTTTTAATTGTGTTCCAGATTTTGTCTATAAGTTCTAGCGTGGGCATTTCCCCCCAGTCTTTTAACGTTACCTCCGTCCAATCCCTCTAGTATCAGCCTATCCCCCGTACAGTGCTCCAACATTCTTTTAACAGAACCACCAGACCCAGATCTTGACCACCCTCTAAAGTGCTGACTCTGAGCCGCTAGAAAATATATTTCTGGGTTTGGCAGTGCCATTCCACCTTCACCTTTAGGTCTCTGAAGGCTTTCCAACTTTATTCTTGCCGGTTTCTTCCCCCATACCAGCGCTCTAATCATCCCATTCAAGGACTTAAACCTTTTTTTAGATATCCAGACAGGCGAATTATGTAAAATATATAATAGTTTAGGCATCAGGATCATTTTAAAAAGGTTTACCCTTCCCACCACCGTTAAATGTAATTTATTCCATACCTCTTTTAATTTGTGAAGTAATGGCATCAAATTAATATTAAGGTAATCTGATATCGGCAAGGAAATCTGTATCCCCAGATATTTAAAGGTCTCTTTACACTGTAATTTATTGACTTCAATATCTCTATCAGACCACTCCACTTCCCTGTCCACTTTAAACAGAACTGATTTGGACCAGTTAATCCTCAACCCAGATATGACCCCAAACCTTTCGATTGTCTGCATGCCACAGCTCAGTGATTCAGACGGATCCCCCAGGAATAATAACAAGTCGTCTGCATACAGAGCATTTTTTTCCTCCATTTCCACATGCTTAAAGCCGTGAATTTCCCGATTCCCCCTAATAACTGCAGCTAATGGTTCAATTGCTACAGCAAAAAGGAGTGGCGACAGTGGACATCCCTGTCTGGTTCCTCTGTTCAAAGGAAAAGATAAGGAAATCGCTCCGTTAACTCTAACTTTAGCAGTAGGTTGAGAGTATAGCAGTTGCACCCATTCTATAAATCTCGGCCCAAACCCAAATTTTTGCATGACTCTCCATAAGTATTCCCATTGTACACTGTCGAACGCCTTGTGGGCGTCTAGTGAGGTGATCACTCTGCAACCTGAATTATCAGCTTGTATCTGGAGATTAAGGTATAGCCTCCTTATATTACCCGCTGTAGATCTATTAGGCATGAATCCCGCCTGATCTGGATGTATCAAGGAAGAAATGACCCCAGTCAGCCGGTTAACTAAAACTTTTGCCAAGATTTTAATGTCCACCGTTAATAGTAAGATTGGTCTATAAGATTCGGGTATTCTGGGGTCTTTTTCCTCCTTGGGAATCACTGCAATCATCGCTTCCCTCATAGAGGCCGGCAGCAACTTTTTCTCTTTAGCTTCTTCAAATACTTTCAACAATTTAGGTAACAGCAATTCTGCAAATTGTTTATAGATTTCTGACAGTAAACAGTCTAACCCAGGGGATTTCTCATTGGCCATGCCATGCAGCGCAATATCCATCTCTTCCACAGTAATGGGAGAATCCAGCATGTCTTTATTCTCTTTACTTAACTTAGGGAGCATTCCCAGCCCCAAGAATTTATCTACCTCTTCATTTCCTGCATTCTCCTCTGATGAGTATAAGTTTTTATAGAAGTCACTAAAAGTATTCAATATCCCTTCCAAGTCATTAACATTCTTCCCATTTCCATTTACCATATTATAAATAAATGAGTTACTCCTTTGTGCCGAGGCGATAACAGATAAAAGGTGACCCACTTTCTCACCTTCAGCATAGAACCTTTCTTTTTGGAACGCCTGTCTTCTAGTCATTTTACCTAGTAAGATGTTATTAATCTGTTCCTGAGCTTCTCTCAGGTCTCGTTTTGTTTCAGGTGTATCATTATGAATAGCCTCTTCCTCCGCTCTCTCCAGTGCTTCCAGTTTTTCAATCTCTTTTTTAGTTTGTGATTTATGCCTACAGATGTCTCTAAATAACAAGCCTCTAAGAAAGGCCTTCATCGCTTCCCATTCCACTAGTTCATCTGTGCTCCCATCATTATGAGTAAAAAATTCTTCTAACTCTTTTCCAATCCCTTGAACATTAAGGTATTGTATCCAAACAGGATGCATTTTCCATCCTTCCCTAACTATTCCTTTCTGTGACCCGTATCCAATAGTCACCATAACTGGACTATGATCAGAAATCACTCTAGGGAGATATTGTACCTCTCTTATCATGGCGTCCGCCAATCCATCTGCTAGTGCCAAATAATCCGTGACAGTGTGCCATGTGATGTGGAATGACATGAATAACACATTTTCCCTTCATTCCTAACCCTCCATGCATCAATCAGACCAATTTCTTTAATAAAATTACCAAAGACTGTATTGGTGCTATCTTGTACATGCGGCCGTCTCTTATTTCTATCCCAAAAAATATCTACCACATTATTAAAATCTCCCACTATCAGCAGCGGCATTCCTCAACTTCTTTCAGCATACTCCCTCATCACTCTGATCTTAGTTCTAGAGTAAGGAGGGGGAATGTAAAGTGCCACTAAACACAACGGCCTTCCAAAAAATAGTCCTTTAACTGCTACCCCTTGTCCCTCTGGGTTAATATGTACATCTATTTCTTCAAAAGAGGTGGACCTATTAATTAAAATCGAGACTCCTCTAGAGTAATTAGAGAATGTAGAGTGGTATGCCTTTTGTATCCATCTTCTATTTGTAATATGGGTTGTTTCCTTCTGTAAATGAGTTTCCAAAAGACATATCACTGCCGCCCCCTGATCCTGCATGCATTTAAATATTGTCGCCCTTCTGTTCTTCTCCGATAAGCCTCTAACATTCTAACTTATAACTTTAAAGCTACCCATTATATATATATTAGACACCATTCCCATCATTCTGCCTTTTCTTACTTTTACTGTCGATAACCTCCCCCCCTTCCCCAATTCCCTGCTTCTTCCTCCTCTGCTTGCATGCTCTCTAAGAGCCATGGATTTTTCACTCCCGTCAACTTTTTACCATCTCCACACTTACCCAGTTTTTCACTTTGCTCGCGTTATCTCTCTCCCCCTCCCACCGTGCATTCCTATATTTCCCCCACCACAGTTTGTTTCACTGTAAGTGCAAAAAAGGAAAATTATAGCTACATATAATATACATTAATATAACACATTTGTGGTTACAAACAATATTCATCTTCGCCATGCCCTCCGCCAGGGCTATATATATGAAATTCAAATATTTCATATTGACTCTTTTCTCATTCAATCAATACTAGTCCACCAGTATGGATTGGATCACTTTCAAAACAAAAAAAAAATGAAAAAATTAAAGTTATGGAGGTGGAATTCAGAAGTTAAAAACTCTTCACTTCTAGTCCCATATCCACGATCATATATGTGTTTGCACACTTTGTATCACGGGTGTCTCCACCCCGGTCCATCTATACTAATTATATCAATTGTTTCCTGTAAACTAGAAAAGAATCTGCTTACTAAGTGTCCTCAGCCGACCGCTCCATTAAACATTTTTGAATTCCGTGTCTATCTCTCTCTTTGGCGTGCAAAGACATAGCATTAACATCAATCCAATTTATGGCCTCCTCAGGATCCGTAAAAAAGAAAACCTTATCCATGGCTGCCACTCGCAGTTTAGGCTGGTTTCACACATCCGTTTTTCCCCTTGCGGCGCCCCGGCATTTTTTAGCAGCGCCGCATCACAAAACCGTATGCGCCGCATGCGTTTTTTTTTTCCATTGACTTGTATTAGCGCCGCATGGCGCCGCATGTCACTGCGGCGCGTCCGGTTGGTGCCGGATGCGGTGTCTGGTCACCGTACGGTGTCTGGAAAAAACGTTGCATGTAACGTTTTTTGTCTGCGGCGAAAAAGCCGGATGCGGCGCATGCGGTTCTTTTTTACAATGAAAGTCTATGGACGCCGCAATGCGCCGCATCGCGGCGTCCGCCGCATCCGGTAGCCGCATCCGGTTTGTTAATTGATATACCAGCCCACAGCAAACAGATACAAGGAAGTACCACCCCTCAGCAAACATATAAAAAAAACATTGGGTGGGACATCAGACACAGCCACAGAGAGCCACCGACGCAGCCACCGGACTCGCAGCCAGGATCCGTACCATGGAGCGCCAGGAAAACAGACGGTAAATATGAACCACCCACCCCCAAATTCAAAAATTTAAAATACATATGTCACCAATGTTGTGTGAGCTGATGTTTATTTTTTGTGGCCTGGTACATTATATATGTAATTTTTTTTCTGTGATGGGGATTGGTTCCCCAGGTATTTAATGAAATTAAATTGCCGATGATGGGGTGGGTCCCCGAGTTTAAAATGCATTTGTTTGGGAACTTTATTGTGTATTCACTGCTATTGTTGTGAATGTTGATAATGTAGATCTACTGGTACTGTTTTTTAGCAGTGATGTGCTTTGTCTCCCTGCGACAATCTGAAATGTGGATGAATTTGTGTATCAAAATTTTTTTTTTTTTTAAAAAGTATTAATTTTTTTGGCCAGTTATGTCGTTGTTTTTTATGCTACTATCGGAAATGTGCATGTGTTTACTATGGTAATGTTTCTCTCCATTTTTTTTTTTGCCAATGGTTTTTTTTTTTTTTTTTTGGCTTGTCATGGTTTTATCTACTCATGGTCTGTTGAATTGTTTGACTATGCTAATGTTTTTTTGTTTGCAATATTTTTTCTTTGTGGCCTGTCATGGTTTTATCTACTCATGGTCTGTTGAATTGTTTGACTATGCTAATGTTTTTTTGTTTGCAATATTTTTTCTTTGTGGCCTGTCATGGTTTTATCTACTCATGGTCTGTTGAATTGTTTGACTATGCTAATGTTTTTTTGTTTGCAATCTTTGTTCTTTGTGGCTTGTCACGGTTTTATCTACTCATGCTGCTATTATTTTCCTGTGTTTAGTATACAAATGTTGATGTACTTTTCTTTTTGTTGCAATGTTATTTTTTTGGCTGCCTCTGACCTTAGCTAATTATGCTCTTATGTGAAATTTCCATGTTTTTATTATCATATATTTTTTTTTTTTTTTTTTGGCCAAGGATACGGTTTACCCTGGTACTGTTGATGGCTATAAAAAATGATTGCATGTGGTCGGAATAATGTCGTTGTTTGAATGTTATATTTTAAAACAGGGACAATCAAAATATATCAACAAATTTTTTTTGGTCTGTTAATTTCACAGCAGAAGAATTGATGCTGGCGATGAAAGGGCGCAGGACATCCTGGATGCAAGGAGGCAAGCCAGCAGAAAGTAAATGTCATCCCCTATGTCCCTAAAAATTTAATGTTTGTTTTTCTCTTTCAGCCAGGGACAAGGAATCCACATATATTCACTGTCCCTTTTTGTGTCCTAACAGCAGAAGAATTCAACGAGCGGCGGCGGCGGCGGCTGAAGCGCAAGTTGAGCAGAGGGGAGGAGAGGAACTCCAAGCTAGGAGGCTAGCAAGCAGAAAGTAAGTATTACAGCACACATTTTGCTCTAATTTACATGTTTGTTTTTTGTGTTTCAGCCAGGGCAAAGGAATACCCATATATTCACTGTCCGTTTTTGTGTCCTTATTCAACAGCCGAAGACTTCACCGGGCGGCAGCGGCTGAAGCCCAAGTTCAGCAGAGGGAGCAGAGGAGCTCCAAGCTAGGAGGATAGCAATGAGAAAGTAAGTATTACAGCACACATTTTGCTATAAATTACATGTTTGTTTTTTATTTCAGCCATGGACAAGGATTCTCAAATTTACAGTACCTTTTTACTTTAACAGTAGAAGACGTCAACAAGAGGGGGAGGCGGCGCTTGTAGATAGAAGAGAACAGGAGAGAGGCGGGCAAGGAGGGAAGCCAGAAGAAGGTAAACATTACACCCCCCCATTTCAATAAAAATACATGCTTGGTTTTCTTTCAGACAGGGCCAAGAAATATACAAATATATTGACTGTCCCTTTTTGTTTCTTCCACAGCAGAGAACATCAAACAGCTGCTGCAGCTGCAGCAATGGCGTTGTTGGCGGAGGAAGCAGCGGCTGAAGCGGCGGCGGCAGCACCACCGGCATCGCCATCTCCTCCCTCCCAGCCAGAGCCAGAGCCGCCACAGCAGGACACATCTTCTTCTGGAGCCCTCCTACCCATCGTCAGGAATTGGCGGTAAAAATATGTATTTTTAATTTTCTATCCACAATCCATCTGTGGGCTATATGTCTTGATTGTGTTATTTTAATAACAGGAATCTGAAGATGACGAGGAGCTCCAGAGGAAGAAGGACGGGGTGGAGAGATACCCGGAGTGGGCTCACAATTCGTAAGTATCCTGCATCAATCTCATAAACACAACATCACAGTACACACAACACATAGAAAAACATTTAGTGCATACTTCACACAGCGACCAACACGTGCCAATATCCTAATTTTTATTTTCATTTTTTTAGTCTCTCGCATCTGGGAGCCAGAGGGTTTCTCCCAGCGCCTCCCAGAGTCGTCGTGAGACTGTTGGCGGTTCTCAACGTGTAAGTATTATTTTTTTTTTTTGCCATGTTATATAATTTATGCTTTTTAAAAAACGTGTTATCTACAAATGTTTTGTGCATTAATATTCCCATTGTAACATGTATAATTTTTACAAACTAAAACCATGTATCTGATATATATATATATTTTTTTTTTTTTTCTTCATTGTTCATTTCACAGGCTTCACAGCGTGCTCCCGACTCGGACACGGAGGAGGGATTGGACGTGGAGTTGATGATCGACCTGGTCCGAGAAAGGGAGCCGCTGTGGAACATGGCGGACCGCCAGCATGAGGATCAAATTGTGACACGACGGCTCTGGACGGAAGTGGCAGCAGCAATGATGCACCGCTGGGAGGACCTCAATCCTAGGTCCCAGAATAAATACCGTAAGTATAGTTCATGTTGCTGACTGTAAAGGTGTTTTTAAAAAATTCTGTCCTTGTGTAACCAACGCTTCATGTTTTCATGATTTCCTTTTGTGAAACACTATGGAAACAATGAAAACATGAACTCTGGGGGACACGAGGACTAAAGTGTGGTTGTTGTATAGTAACCAATGTGTGCTTTCTCGTTTCAGGGGAGAGAATTATGAAGCGGTGGCGGTCTGTGAGGGATCGCTTTAAGAAAGAATTCAATAAGGAAATGCGGGCCCCGAGTGGTTCTTCAGGACGCCAGAGTAAGTACAAATATGCACAAGCTCTGGCGTTCCTGCGTGAAACCATGGTCACCAGAAGGTAAATATTAACATCAAATGTAATATTTTTTTTGGTTTTCACCCAGGGCCATTCCACATCTGTATATTAATTTTATGTTTTTGTTTCTTCCACAGCACGGTGAGCAGCACTCGGGCGCCCGCAGAGTTGGAGCCTTCTAGAGCGATCCCTCAGGAGACCGACACCGAGGGACACTTTGACCAACCCTCCACATCTGACCCTTCCCACACTTCACACACACACGATCCCGCTGTCCCTTCCACCAGCGCTGGAGCAGCGTGGCCGCCTGCAATGCATGAATCTGCTGGTCAGGATATAGCCTTCCCTTTACCACACCCTTCTGATCCTGCCACCTCTAGTACAGCTGCGGGTACTGGGCGGCAGCGTCAGAAGGGTCAGGAAAAGAACTATGCGCCCGAGTTCTTACACATGAACGCATCTTTCCAGAACTGCCTTAAGTTGCTATCTGAACAAGTTTCCGCAGGCCTTTGTCAGATAACCACACTAGTTGGTGAGGTCAAGACACTTCTGGAAACTGTGCGTTCTGAGATAAGAGCACCCCCGAACTACAGCTTTTTTAGGTCGGTTGCGGAGCGCATAGATCCGCTATCTTATGACCAGCAGATGTATGTGATGCACACGTGCCACGCTGCTGTAGTGCAGGTTGTCTCCCATCCTCAATCCACCCCAGTCATTCCACCACCTCCCCCCCCTACAGCCGCCGTACATCTTCCCCCCCCTCCACCTGCCATACCTCCTCCCCCTCCTATTCAATACCAACCAAATCCCAGTACCAACCACCTCCCCAGTACCAACCACCTCCCCAGGTCCAACCAACTACCCAGTACCAACCACCTCCCCAGGTCCAACCACCTCCCCAGTACCAACAACCTACCCACTACCAGCCACCTACCCCCACCACACTTCTACCTACCAATCTACTTCCCCCTTCCAAATACCTACTATGTCACCTGTTCCTCATGCACAACCCTCCACTCCACCACCACCCACCTGTTCTGCCTTGTCTTCCCATTCTTTTGGTCTTTCCACCCCTTCACCTCTTCCTGTTCCTTCCCCACCACCATCCCGTTCGTCTCTCCAAACTCCCACGGTCGAAGTGTCCCGCAGCCCCTCCAGCAGTATTTCCACCCCACACTACACTGACCTGTAGTTAATGTTACAATTTTTTTCATAAATTTATTTAAAAAAATAAAGTTGAAAACCAAAAAAATGTATTTAAAAAAATAAAGTTTACTAAAAAAAATAATAAAGTTGAATAAAATATAAAGGTTATTTAAATCTGAAGAATTGGGCCACAAGGCCTTTTTTAATAACAATTATATTAAAAAATATATTTTTAAATAAAATGTTCATTGGTTTAACATTGTTGTCTGTCTTTTATTTATAGGATGTTAAGTTTTAAATTTGGTATACAGGTACACCTAACTTTGGCTAAAAGGTTCATAAATGTAACCTTTTTGGCAAAGTTATGTCCCGGGTTGTGTAGTATGCAAAGTGTATTCTTTTTTTAATAAAAATGTGTACACCCCAGTTTTCCCCTACTCCAGGCCCACCAAAAACATATCATGTTTTCAGTATTTCCTTTGTATTGCACAGGTGAGGCAATTATCACCTGAGCAATACAAAGGAAAGACAGAAAACTTGACATGTTGGTGGACCTTGAGGACTGGAGTAGGGGAAACTAATGTACACTTTTTGTAGGACAAATGGTGAAATACTTTTGTTAATACAATTTCACCTTTTGTCCTAAAAAGGGTACATTGTAGGCCATGTGTCACCAAATCCAGTCATCAAGGCATAACAACAGGTATTGTTTGCAGTATTTCCTTTGTATTGCACAGGTGAGGCAATTATCACCTGAGCAATGCAAAGTAAAGACTGAAAAATTGACCTGTTGGTGGGCCTTGAGGACTGCAGTTGGGGAAACATGGCCTACAATGTACACTTTTTTGGACAAAAGGTGACAGCCATGGACACAACAATGGCAAGAAGGTTATAGTAGAAAACACACAAGAAGGTAGACAAGTAAACTATTAAAGGTTTATTGTGGGTAAAGAAAATTATTAAAATAAACAATACATTTATCACACTCTGTCATCCTGCCAGTCAACACTACCTTCCGGTGACACAAAGTATTGAGCAAACTGGTCCCTCATTCTAGAAACTGCAACTGTACTGCGAGTGGTAATGTTGGTGTAGTTGTGCAAAGTTGTTTCTTGATTGTGGTCCTCCAGAGAAATTGGTTCCTTGGTTAGGACAAAATTATGGAGGACCACGCACGCTTTCACTACATCATCAACAGTCTCGGTCTTCAAGTTTATTGCAGTCAAAAGGACACGCCATTTTGCTGTCATAATGCCAAAGGCACACTCCACCATCCGTCTGGCTCTTGTGAGGCGGTAGTTAAATACCCGCTTTGTATGTGTCAATTCTCTGCTGGCATACGGCTTCAATAGGTGTTGGGACAGCTGGAATGCCTCATCACCTACACAAACGAATGGCATTGGTGGGCCTGAGGTTTGAGGCAGTGGTCTAGGGGGGGAAACTGAAAACTGTTTCCATACAATTTACGTCCCATAGCAGATATTTTAAACACTTGGGAGTCATTAGACCGTCCATAAGACCCAATGTCCACCGCGATAAACTTGTAGTGCGCATCTGCAATAGCCATCAGGACGATAGAGAAATATTTCTTATAGTTAAAGAATTCAGATCCAGTTCCTTTTGGCTTTTGAATGCGGATGTGCTTTCCATCAACGGCCCCCAGGCAATTGGGGAACTGGCAGATGAGTAGAAACTGGTCCGCTATTTCAAGCCACCGCTCTGTTGTTGGCTCTGGAATAAATTCTCCAACCAAAGTATCCCACAGAGCACGACAAGTATACTTTATTATGCCGGATAGTGTGGAGATTCCCATCCGATACTGAAAATGGAGCGATGATAGAGTTTCGCCAGTTGCCAGAAATCTGAAAACAAATTAGAAAATACAAATAATTTCAGAAACGCAGCATTACATACCAGAACTCAGCTACGACTATTGGAGATACCAAAAATAATAATATCTGGGAGAAAGACTGTTTTATAACTAGATTTGGGGATACTCATGTGGTTTCCTAGTTGGCCTGTGATGTTCAATTAATGATAAAATTACAAGTGCGCTCAAGCAAACAGAACCAATACATATAGCTTACCTTATAGTCACCATGAGACGCTCCGCCGGAGATATCGAGAACCGACAGTAGGTGTCCGATTTTTTTAATTTTGTCTCCAACACGCTCCAGCAAATCATCAAAGTTTTCTATATTCATCCGCAGATAGGCAAAAAACTTCTCTGGATTTTGTCGCAGCTCCATGTTCATGTGGAATAGACACCACGAGTTAATCTCTGTGACGTGATGGGGTGGATCCACATACGGCGGCGACTTCGCAGGCGCTGACGCCGCTGCTCCTCAAACTTTAGCTCCTTCTCCAGAACGATAAACCTCAATCGATTCATCTCCGCAGTAAAATCAACAAGATTCCTGAAGATATTGCCGATAATGGGTTCCATGTTCGCCAATCACTTGCTACTTGCTCTTCTCTTCAAACTGCACTTTCTCCTCTACAACCTGTCAAAGAAGGGATGTAGGAGCAGTGTATATATAGGATTACAGTAGCCAATCATATTTGGAACCCCAAAAAGGGCCCCAAAATGGGCGTGCTTAAAAGCCGGATCCGGCGCAATACGGCGTCAACGTATGCCAACCGGATACACCGGATGAGACGTATGCGGTTTTTTTGCCGCATTCGTGAACCGGATGCGGCGAAAAACAAGATGCGGCACATCCGGTGTTCAGAGAAAATACCGCATGCGGCGCTGCGGCTAAATGCCGGGGGCGCCGTTTAGGCGCCCGCCGGATGTGTGAAAGAGGCCTTAGCAGGGAACATCATTGAATATTTGGCACCTAATTCTCTCAGGCGTCTTTTTACCCCTCCGCACTGCATTCGTTGCTTCTGCACAGCTACCGAATAGTCAGGATATATACCAATGCGTTGGCCATTCATTGTAATCTCCTCTGATTCTCTTGCTTTACGGATAATGATATCTCTATCCTTATAATGAAGTAGCTTTGCAATAATAACACGTGGATTATTTCCCGGGGGCTGTGATTGCATTGGTACTCTATGCGTCCGCTCTACTGCGTAAAATTTGGTGAGGGAATCTGCTCCGATCTGATCTCAGCCTCTTCTCGATAAATTCAGTGGGAACCCTTCTCTCAGTCTTTTCCGGGAGACCAATGATTCTAATATTGTTCCTTCTAGAACGATTTTCCAGATCATCATTTTTTGTCATCACTTCAGAGATTTGTTGCTTAAACTTTTTCCGATTTTTTTTTAAATGTATTAATCCAATCTTCCGCCTCTCCCACTCTGTTTTCCACCTCTCCCGTCCTGGTATTAACCTTATGTATGTCCTTTTTAATAATGGCTACTTCAGACTGTACTCCCAGAACTTGCTGAGTTAGAATAGTTAGTGCCTGTTTAAAGAAAGAAACTACTGTAAACACATCCTTAATGGTGGGATTTTCCTATATCTCCCCCTCCTCCTGTGCTGCCACCGCTATTTTCTCCCCCTCAGGGGTACTATTCTCTGGGATTTTCCTCTTTCCATCTCCTCCTGTAGCTTCATCCCTCTCCTCTCCCTCTGACTCTTGCGGTTTCCCATTCTCTCCATTGCGGGCAAACCTTACTAGTTTCGCTGCAGCGTTCATGCGGCGCTGACATGCAGCGTTAAGTTTGGCTGCTTCCTCCTCGGCGGCGCCATCTTGGAAACCACCTCCGTCCGCCCATCCCAGGTCTTTCTGCCTTCTCCGAGTCATTGCGGCTCACCCCCTGTCTCTCCTGCGTTCCCAGCGGTCTGCAGCCTTTCCCCCACAATTCGGTCAGCTGAGGCTGGCGGTGGCGACGACGGATCCTGGGTTATCTTATGCACCGGCGGGAGAGCGCTCAAAGACGCGACCGCTCACATTGGCTGTCAGGCTCCGCCCCCCAGATCTTTTGCTTGATGATACTCCAAAGGTTCTCTATAGGGGTGAGGTCAGGGGAGTTTATCTCCTTCTATGCCCATAGCAGCCAATGACTCCAAGGTATTTTTGTAGCATGAGATGGTGCATTGTCATGAATGAAGATGATTTTGCTCCTGAAGACACGTTTCTGCTTTTTATACCATGGAAGAAAGTTGTCATTCAGAAACTCTATATACTTTGCAGAGGTCATTTTCACACCTTCAGGAACCTTAAAGGGCCCTAACAGCAGTTTCCCCATGATTCCGGCCCAAATCATGACTCCACCTCCTTGCTAACGTAGCAGCCTTGTTGGGACATGGTGGCCATCCACCAACCATCCACTACTCCATCCATCTGGACCATCCAGGGTTGTTCAACACTCATCAGTAAACAAGACTGTGAAAATTAGTCTTCATGTATGTCTGGGCCCACTGCAACCGTTTCTGCTTGTGAGCACTGTTTAGGTGTGGCTGAATAGTAGGTTTATGCACCACAGCAAGCCTTAGAAGGATCCTATACCTTGAGATTCAAGGGACTCCAGAGGCACCAGCAGCTTCAAATATCTGTTTGCTGGCTTGTAATGGCTTTGTAGCAGCTGCTCACTTAATCCGATGAACTTGTCTGGCAGAAACCTTCCTCATTCTGTCTTTATCAGCTCAAACACGTCTGTGCTCAGAATCAGCCACAAATCTCTTAACAGTACGATGATCAAGCTTAAGTTTTCGGGAAATATCTAATGTTTTCATCCCTTGAACAAGGCATTGCACTATTTGATGCTTTTCAGCAGCAGATAGATCATTTTTCTTTCCCATATTACTTGAAAACTCTGGCCTGCTTAATAGTGTGGAACATCCAGTTTTCCTTTTATTGGGCTCACATGCCAAACTAATCACAGGTATCTGAGATTGATTTCAGTTATCCAAAGAACCCTGAGACACAATACCATCAATGGGTTTCATTTAAAAAAAAAAAACGCTATGACACTTAAAACCGATTTGCATAATAATTTGGAACATAGTGTAATGAGAGCGAATATAGAAAGCACTTCTGTAGCCAGATCCATGCATCTATGGTTTGATGATGTAAAAAATAATTTGAAAACAAACGTCTAAGGAGGCCATTTTTAGATTCCAGAAGACCGCAGCATCTGATTTCTCCTACTCCTGCACTGATTAGAAGCATTTCACCATCATATTAAACGGTGCAGGTTTCTTTTTGCAGTGCTAAGGTTAATCTGCTCAGTTCAGAGCTCCTGGAAGCTTTCCTGTATTAAGGGTCAGCTGTTCGCTGTTAGCCACTCCCATCTCCTATATAATCTGGGCCCTGGCTCGCAATCATTGTCAGAGTTAGCTTTTGCTGCATGACTGAAGGTTCTTGGTGGTTGTTATTGGATAAGGCGTTTAGTGGATTTATCTGTGACTGTTGCTAGGTTTTAGGTGTGTGATAATTCCCCTTCTCCTACTTTGGTATAACCCCATCCTCCACTCCCCAGTGCATTTCTTATTTGTGTGAAAATATTTGTATGATTAGTATTTTTCGTTATCCTTGTTCGTATTACATTGTTAGTCTGGTTGGTGTATTACAACAAACAAAGAGAAAAACAGTCCACTATTCCACCAAAACACTTTTATTAGATAAATAGCATAACACAAAATTAGCACAGGTGCATAACACGCAGGGGAACTGACGGACACAGTGGTGTCAGCATCAAAACGTGAAAAGGGGATCAGAGTCCATCTACCCACCCAAATATATTAATATATAGGCAATGGCATGTCTGAAACAACAACATTCATAAATCATGAGCTAAGTAGCAAACAGGTAAGTATCACAGACATGGCAAAGAATACACATACCTAGAATAATAGGGTGCGAGACGGACAGCTGACCCACCCCAACGTACGTTTCGGAGCCTCACTCCTTCATCAGGGGGCCTAGTGTGGAAATGACCAGATGCCTCTAATATAGGAAGAGGCTGCACGCCCCATCCTATCACACATGGGCTCAAGCAATCAGCGCATATGTGCATCATAAACAATTAGCGCTATGTCCCATATCATAAAACTAACAACGATGCTAACAGCTGATGCCTCCAAATACCTGACCGCCATGGACGCCATACCGGAAGTGCGTGGGGCCCCACGTAACCGGAAATGGACCTCCAGAGGGCGGGAGTGAATCAGAGTATCAGACAGCCTAGCGCATGCGCAGATACGTTTTAGAACTGAAATAGGCCATCTTGGTATAGGGAGACAGACCACACATATCGGTATATTACCCACCTCACATATTTCTAAATAGTGATCGTTCAGAGGTTCTAAGCACAAGCAAAGAACTGGCTGTCATAAAATAACATAGATCCACAGAATATTATGGACATTGCGCAAAGCGCATGCGCAGATTGCAGCAATCAACCCATATAACAGGGGCATCACATAGGGGCATGTTATCAAATATCACAACAGAATCAGTACATATGACATAAATGACCAAAAATAAACAATAATGATGATAAAATATGATAATGAAAAAATAAAAAGTAGCATATAAACAGCAAATAAAATAAATACATAAAGAAATAATAAAATATAAAAATAAATATAAATATATGCAATAAAAATAATCAATGCATGTAAAGTAATCAAAACGGATAATACAGATGTACTAAGAAATGAATAATAATAATAAATAATAAAAAATAATAATAATGAAATTAAAACTAAAAATAAAACAAACAAAAAATACATATCCATATGTGCATATACACATATGAGTACTGCTGAAAAATGCACATGTACAGTGATTTTGATGCTTCTATCTTCATTAACTTGAACATGTCCCACGAAAAGGTAGCTCTGGTCAGTCCACACATATTATGTCACGTATGCGCGTCTTCATCAACATCAAACAACATATATCTAAATAACATAAAACATACATGTTAAAATAATAAAAACAATGCGGACACCAATGTGTCCATCAATAGGCAGCAAATAGAGATCACAAGTATGGGGCGAAAGATAAGTTCTCATTTAGGCCTTTAGGGTGTATAGTACTAAGAGTCCAAATCCACCTGGATTCAAGCTGACCCAGTCTTTTAGTCAAATCTCCGCCTCTGATATTAATGTTAAGTATGTCAATACCCCCCACTCTAAATAGAGTGCTATCACATTTATGGAATTCCAAGAAATGACGCGGAATGGTCTTCAGGGTGGATGTGTCCGTGCAGGAGGAGCCGCCTGGATGCCCAATATATGTTCACGGACACGGACCTTCATCTGTCTGGTAGTCATGCCTACATATATGAGTCCACATGGACATGTGGCATGGTATACCACATATCGTGATGTACACGTTATTTTAGATTTAATTTTAAATTCCCTCCTCCCATCTGAATCAGAGAAGGTTGTACACCTATCAATATTGGGACAGGCTACACATCTCCCGCACGGAACACATCCACCTACTGCAGGCAACAAATCCAAAAAGGTACGTGTATTTGGATTGGGGTAGTGGCTCTTAACCAACATGTCACGTAAATTTCGTGCTCTCCGAAACGCCAACATGGGACGTTCAGGCAGAAATTTGCTAATGACCGGGTCCACCTTTAATATAGGCCACGCCTTTTCAAGCGCTAATCGCATGCGATTGTGCTGTGAATTATATGTTGTGACAAATCTAGACATCTCCCTATTAGTAGATACATGAGTGCCATATAAAAGATTGTTGCGATCCGAATATTTGGCACGATGGTATGCTTTCTTCAGACTACGTTTAGAATAACCACGAGACAAAAATCGAGCCTTCAACTCATCAGCTCTGATCTTAAAGTCAGCATCTGTGGAGCAGATCCTCCGCAAGCGGAGAAACTGTCCCACAGGAACAGCCCTGATCATATGTTGTGGATGATGGGAGGACGCGTGTAACAATGTGTTAGTAGCAGTTTTTTTGCGGAAAATATCAGTCTGGATTATACCATCTCCATCTCTACGAATGGTCACATCTAGAAAATCAATAGTATCTCTATCCCACACCAGGGTAAGTCTAATATTAAGATCATTGTTGTTCAATGCGGATATAAATTGCAGAAGGTCGATGGAGGTGCCCTGCCACACAAAAAAGATATCGTCAATGTAACGTGCCCAAAATAGGACACGCTCGATTGACCCCATTCTGTCGGACAGGAAGAGGTCCCTCTCCCACAGCCCCAGGAA
Organism: Oophaga sylvatica; assembly: GCA_033576555.1. Taxonomy (NCBI): domain Eukaryota; kingdom Metazoa; phylum Chordata; class Amphibia; order Anura; family Dendrobatidae; genus Oophaga; species Oophaga sylvatica. The sequence goes on from JARQOD010000001.1 coordinate 660,226,609, forward strand.
CAGGTTGGCGTAGGACGGCGCAAAGGCCGCCCCCATGGCCGTGCCCTGGAGCTGTAGGTAGAAGGACCCCTTAAACACAAAAAAATTGTGTGTGAGTGTGAATTCCAAAAGCTTCAGGATGAGATCCCTAAATGCTGGAGATAAAGATGATGTATCCAAGAAAAATTTGACCGCCCTGAGACCGTCAGAGTGGCGAATGTTGGTATATAGGGATTCTACATCAACTGAAGCAAAAAGAGATTCACTATCGAAACACAGTCCATCCACCTTCCGCAATAAATCACCGGTATCTTTGAGGAACGAAGGCAGATTGTGCACCAGTGGTTGTAGATAATAATCAATCCATTGATTGATTTTTTCGAGATAATTCCCCCTCCCAGACACGATAGGTCTGCCGGGCGGCGACTCTATGTCCTTATGAATCTTCGGTAGTAGGTAGAGTGTAGCTATGGTGGGTTCTTTGACAATGAGTGCAGATGCCAGCTCTCTGGTGACAATGCCGTCATCTATGGCCTTTTTTATGATGGTCTCGAGTTGACAGCTAAATGTAGAAAGGGGATTATAAGTTAATTTCTTATAACATACAGAGTTGTTCAATTGCTTAAAAGCTTCCCTTTCATACATTTGCTTAGGCCATAGGACGACATTGCCACCCTTGTCCGCTGGTTTTATCACTATGTCTGATAAGTTCTGTAAAACATTCAGACGGACTCTTTCATTACTCGTCAAATTATCACCACTACCAAATCTGGGAATTTTATTAAGTTCCTCGGTCGCCACCCGAACAAACATATCAATGCTGGGACAAGATGAAAATGGAGGGAATTTGTTAGATCTCGGACGAATAGATGGAGGAATCTTACCTCCATCATTGTGTTCAATAGACAACTCTTCTAGGACTCTCACTGCCTCCTGTTCCTCTTCTGTGGGAAAAAGCCGTATTAATTCCTCATTGTAATAATAACGTTTGAACAACAAAGATCGGGCGAAAATGTGTAAATCCTTCACCGCCATGAAATTATCATACCCCGGTGTGGGAGAGAAAGACAAACCTTTACCCAATAGGGAGAGGTCCACCTCCGTGAGTGCAAAATCGCTTAAGTTGATCACCTTATTATCTCTGCGACCAACTTCAGATGTATTGTGTGGACGTCTTCTATATGGGTGATATGCATGATCACGAAGTCTATGTATATCAGCAGCATTGTTAGAAGCCGATGAGATATCTGATTGTGCCCCAGATGAAGAGACAGATATGGAAGATGATGTCCTGTGTAGATTAGAAGGACCATCACTCCGCCATAGGTATACTCTCTTGCTCTGATAATCCTTGAGATCACGATTATATTTAATGAGTTGATTGTCCTGAATTTTCTGGACCAGTAGGTCCATTTCTTTGTCTAAATCGCACTCAAAACGTTGCATTTTATCAACTGGACAATCCTTTCTCAAGTCAATTTGAGCTTTATCAATAGTTTTATCTAATTCAGCAATGTTGCTAGAATTATAACCAATAAGTAGATTGAGCAAGGTAAATGAACACATGTCACACGCATCCTCCCATTTAGTTCTAAATTCTGAGTCCTCCACCGGAAATGCGGGTATAACTTTAACTCTAAGTCCTCTCGGGATCATTTTATGTGAAACATATTTTTCAAGGAACAACCGGTTCCACCATAGTCTAGATCGCTTAAATAGGAGTGTCTTCATCTGCGCCAACCTCTCATCCCAACATGGGTCACCAATCTGCTGCACATTGCTTCCCCTTGCAGCGAACACCTGCTCAACTTTCGTGAGCCAAGTCTTTTCTTTGGCTCGATAATCCATGGTCACTGCAAACCCTGTGCATAACACAGTAATACACATGTATTTTTGGTGTATTACAGTACACTACTAATCCCTCTTCCCTGGGTGGGGAAGGGTAAAGACTGGGGGCGAATTCAGGAGCAAGGCAAGATATGTGGCCCTGGCATGTTTATCATCAGAAGTAATCCGGGGAACAGGGCGAGCTAATGCGCCCCTAGCCTTAGGGACAGGGAAGGAGCCCCTGATCCTCGGACACCGGACAATTATCTTCCATTACTCAAATTAGCCACAGGGGTTATTGCAGATGCTTTGGCGGAATCAGGTTTGCCACCAGGAATAATGCCCTTTCCAATGCAGCTCGTCACGCTATCTGGTTAAAAACATGGTTAGGTGACAATCCAATAATAAGCTGTGCTCCATCTCTTTCTCAAGTCTTTGAGTGTTTGGACTAGTTTTGGATGAAGTTTTAGAAAAAGCCTCAGAAATTAAGAAGGGGTTTTCCGGAAGATAAATCCAAGATGTTTGTCCTTTCGTAGGTCCTGTCCCTTCCAAAGACAAGACTATAGAGGGAAGGGGAAATCAGATAAATGGAGTTATCTGAAAGGAGGTAAGGATAGAGGTTCCCTATTCGGCTTGGGTTCAGGTATTCGGCGACCATGATGCCAGAGGGGTAGGCAGGAGACTCCGGTGGTTTCTAAAAGAATGGCAGTATCAATGGATTCTACAGACCATTTTAGCAGGGCACAAAATAGTTTGTCCACTTTCCACCAGAAGATTCCCATGAACAGAATCTCAGTCCCCAGACACCTTTTGTAATATCTGGGCAGATATACAAAATCTGATAAAGTCAGAAGCAATAATTCCAGTTCCTCATGCAGTAAGATTCCAGGGTCATTATTCAAACCTCTTCTCCATCAAAAAATCTTTGGGATATGTACAATCGATCTAAAAGAAGCTTATCATACCTATTCACCCCTCATGGCAAAAGTTTATAAGATTGGCAATAAGATTCCAGGGTAAAGTTAACCATTTCCAATTTCAGTGTCTCCCATTTGGTCTAGCATTGGCCCCACACGTGATCGCAAAGTTGATAGCTGAGATAGTGGCTTTCCTGAAGAAAAGGATTTATTGTATTCCCTTATTTGGATGACTTGCTCATAATAGCAAACTCAGAGGGGGAAACTAGAGAACAATTTGGGAGTGACTCTAATATCTGCAGACATTGGGTTGGATTATAAACTGGGACCAGGAAAATATTCATAGGAATCCTCCTGGATTCCCATCAGACAGCATCATTCTTTTCAAAGGCAAAATAAGTAATAAGAGACAGGATTCAATCTTTTCAAAAGAAGCGGTGTTCCAGCAGGTCAGCAATGAGAATTCTGGGAGTGATAACATCCTGTATTCCTAGTGTTAAGTGGTTTCAGTACCACTTGATAGCTTCAGAGAGCAGTTCTATCCGCATGTGACAGATGGGCAAAGAAATATCCCTGTCTCTAGTAGTGAGAAACTCCCTGGACTGGTGGATCGTCAAACATAAATGTTCAAAAAGGTATCCTTTGTGTTTCCTCTCCCTGTGTGACAGTCACCACTGATGTGAGTCAGTCAGGTTGGGGGGCTCACCTGGGGGGAAAATTCCTACAAGGATTCTGGTCTCCAGAGATACAGTCCAGAACCTCAAATTACAGAGAGCTTCGTGTGGTATGGAAAGCACTGCAGAGGGGCCATTCCTTTCTCACAGATCGGCATGTGAAAATCTTGTCAGACAATATAATGACAGTATCTTTTCTACGTCATCAGGGGGTCTGAGACTTCATACCCTACAATCCCTAGCTTCAAAAATCTCTGAGGGAAGAAAAAACAGTATTATCCATCTCAGCAGTAAAAATAAGGGATCACAAAACCAAGTGGCAGATTATCTCAGCAGACAAAAAGTATGGCCCTCAAAATGGGAATTGAACAGGGAAGTGTTCCAGCAGCTTTGCCGGCTTTGGGGAGTTCCTCGGATAGATCTATTCGCTACAAAGAAGAATGTGAAGGTAGTGATATTCTATTTAAATCCTGTAGACAATTCTGAAGTGGTCTACTCGCTGACCTAGGACTGGAGCAGAGAACTATCTTACGCCTTCCTGCCACTGCCCATGATTCCCAGAGTGTTGAGGAAGATCCAGGAAGACCAGGCCTGGGTACTACTAGAGGTTCCCTTTTGGCCGAAAAGAAGCTGATTTCTCCTGTTGAACAAGATGGCGTTGGTGGAACCTTTCTTGCTTCCATTGAGAGTATATTTTCTGCATCAGGGCCCTCTTCTTCATCATGACATAAGGCTTCATCTATTTGCATGGAACCTGAAAGGCAGATCTTAAGATCACAGGAACGCTCTCAGTCCTAATGATATCTACCATTCATGCGAGCAGGAAACCAGTCACCTGGGCTATATATAATAACATTTGGAATAAATTCTGTACTGAGTTTAGCGGGTCTATCATAGATACTTCACACCTAGATATCTAAAAAAAAATTAGGTTTTTTTTACAGGCTGGATTTAAAAAAAGGCCAAGACCAAACACCTTGAAAGTTCAGATTTCAGTTCAGAGTGTCTTCTTCGATTTTCCTTTGGCTTCTCACCCTTGGGTTGCCAGATTCTTCAAAGCCATACAGAGACTGAGGCGTATAGTAAGAAGGTTAGTTCCTCCGTGGGATTTGAACTTAGTACTAAATGCATTATGCAATTCACCCTACGAACCTATGGAGGGCATAAACAGAAGATTTTCATTTAAGACAGCATTTTTGGTGGCCATCACCTGTGCTAAAAGAATAGGTGAGATTCAGGCCTTATCAATTACCTTCAAATTTTAGAAGATCAAATAGTGCTTAGATTTGACAAGGCATTTCTTTTAAATGTGGTATCAGCACCAAATATGAATTAAGAAGTTATCTTGCCTTCGATCTGTCATCATCCGAAAAATCAAAAAGAACACTTATTTCATTCTTTAGCTGTTACACAAATGGTCCTGTCCTACCTAGAGGCTACTCATGAGTGGACACATGATTCCAACCTCTTAATCCAATTCTGAGGTATAGACAAGGAAAAGAAAGCTTCAAAGGCAACTATAGCAAGATGGATCAGATCCACAATATGTCTGACTTATTTATCAGAAGGGAGAAATACTCCAGAAGTCATCAGGGCACATTTAAAGAGAGCTGTTCCCACTTTTTGGGCAGAAAGAGGATTCTGTAGACCAAAATTGTGGAGCAGCAACATAGTCCAGCCTGAACACCTTCTGTAGACACAATAAGTTAGATGTATTGTCAAATCAGCAGACTGCCTTTGAAAGGAAGGTTCTCCAGGCAGTTGTCCCACCTTAATACTTAGCACATTGGAGAATACCAAAGCAATCAGGAGAGACGTCTTGGAAAGGGGGAATTAGTCCTATCGGTAATTGTGTTTCCAGGAGTCAATCCTGACCGCACTATTGGGTTCCCTCCTTTAGAATTTCTTGTGCTCATGTGAATTAACATTTGTGTAGGAAAATTAAATAAAATAGAGTTGCATCAATCCTTGTGTTGTAGTTAAAATAGACACTAAAGGGTGAGGGTGGGAGGTGCCTTTTAACCTCTCGTGTGTTTCTTGTCCCTATAGAGGATGAGAAGGACAACCTCAATGTGCTGTCAGGATGGACTAATTCCCCTTTCTGAGGTTAATATTGGGATCTATGTGGTAAGGTCTCTTGTGGAAAGTGACAAGCCAGGTCTGGCATTCACAGTATGAGGAGACTTAAACACCTTGCATGCTCCTCTGGGAAATTAAATATGCAAACTGTTTTAGAGATGAGGACTTTATCTCTAGTGCCACCTATTGGAAGTAGCAATCCTACAAGGCAATATTGATCCTGTAATGAGCCTTGCAATATGTCTTGGGATTAGAGTTGAGCGAACCAGAACAGTAAAGTTCAGGGTCCGTACTGAACATCTGTTCAGGCACAGACCCCCGAACATGGATTTCTCCCAGTCCATGGGATATTGACTGGGAGAAAAGTTCAACTACCTTTTCCCATAGATCCGTTGACAATTCTTTTGCTTTTCCCATGACTCACAATCCAGAAACGTCAGTGGGTGGATAAAAGATGCAAGAGTCTGTCTGGATCCCAGAAACTCAGTTTTTATGCACACACACTGATTACAAGCAAACAGGTCACAGGTGAGGATGTTACGTTTAGTAGCCATTCAAACCCATTTGTGTCAACTTCTGTGCATGTTATCAGGCCAAAATCACCAGGGTATGTGAACTTTTGATCAGGGTTATTTGGATGTTTTGGGTTGTCATGATTTAAAAAGTGAAAAAACGGTAGTTTGACAATAGCTTCCAACCACTAACCATGAGTGGAGAAAAAGTTTTGGTATGATCATTCATATTCTCTGAAAAAGGCCAAGAAAGCAAAAATTCTGCTGGGGTATGTAAACTTTTGAGCACAACTGTATGAGGTATCAATGGACTCAGGAAAAATTGCACAACAAATTGTGTGGTCCACTTTCCCCTCTTAGACTGTGTCCACGATGAATTTTTGGTGTGCTTTTGAGGCTGTGTATTTTCACTTTGTCAAAATGGAGCGTTGTACAGTCATGGACAAAAGTTTTGAGAATGACACAAATATTAATTTTTAC
>JARQOD010000001.1:660233176-660287384 GCA_033576555.1 Oophaga sylvatica
GGGAAAAAATGTTTTAGTTGGTGCCCGGTTTTTTTTGGGGATTTTCTGGCCTTATAATTGGGTTTTGGCCCCAAAGATCTCAAATTTGGACTCATCAGACCAAAGCACAGTTTTCCCAAACTGGTCAAATTTGCCCCATTCCTTCTGTTCTTTAGCCCAAACAAGTCTCTTCTGCTTGTTGCCTGTCCTTAGCAGTGGTTTCTTAGCAGCTATTTTACCGTGAAGGCCTGCTGCACAAAGTCTCCTCAAAACAGATGTTGTAGAGATGTATCTGCTGCTAGAACTCTGTGTGGCATTGACCTGGTCTCTAATCTGAGCTGTGTTAACCTGTGATTTCTGAGGCTGGTGACCCCAGATAAACTTATCCTAAAGAAGCAGAGGTGACTCTTGTCTTCCTTTCCTGGGGCGGTCCTCATGTGAGCCGTTTCTTTTTTAGCGTTTGTTGGTTTTTTGCAACTGCACTTGGGGGACACTTCAAGTTTTCCCAATTTTTCAGACTGACTGACCTTCATTTCTGAAAGTAATGATGGCCACTCGTTTTTCTTTACTTAGTTGCTTTTTTCTTGCCAAAATACAAATTCTAACAGTCTATTCAGTAGGACTATCAGCTGTGTATACCAAACTTCTGCACAACACAACTGATGGTCCCAACCCCATTTATAAGGCCAGAAATCCCCTTATTAAACTGGACAGGGCACACCTGTGAAGTGAAAACCATTTCCGGTGACTACCTGAAGCTCACAAGAGAATGCCAAGAGTGTGCAAAGCAGTCATCAAAGCAAAAGGTGGCTACTTTGAAGAACCTAGAATATAAGACATATTTTCAGTTGTTTCACACTTTTTTGTTAAGTGTAATGTATATTTCCACATGTGTTAATTCATAGTTTTGATGCCTTCAGTGTGAATTTACAATTTTCATAGTCATGAAAATACAGAAAAATCTTTGAATGAGAAGGTGTGTCCAAACTTTTGATCTGTACTGTATATATATATATATATATATATATATATAATATATATAATATATATATATATACACACACACACATTTGTGTGTATATTAGTCTCTGGCATGTATAAGTTAGCCCATGTAGCATTAGTTTTATAAATGTCTGCATACACTTGTACACTTCTGCATCTCTTCGATGAGGAAAACTACCCTGCTTTGCACTGATGAGATATAACAACCCTTAAATAGCAGTCTGAGGATGACTATCATGTTTTTCAAGAAGTCCGTGCTTGGCTGGTATGAAGTTGTTATTTCCTTATGGAGAAGAGCTAATTGCATTCAATTAGGGGATTAGAAAACAGAAGGGTCACTCAAAATTGTGTTCTTAAAATTGCCAGTAGTAATAAGTTGTTTGTGAGATTAGAAGGAAGGAACCCACCTTGTCCATGTACTGTCAGGCATTGCAGCTCAACAATGGGGCCAAGTTAAAAAAAAGTACACAAAGCATGGAGAGAAGTGGTGCTGTGCCTGGGAAAAGTAGAGCGATGATGTAAAACCATTGTACTAGTATTGTATCGCCCGATCCTTTCATTCTTCAGTTTGACAGTGGCTGCGTTCAAGTGTGTGGGGAAGACAGCTGCTGACAAAGTGAGCCAAAATCCAGCACAAGCTCAGGACGCATCTGCTAACATTATCATGTCATTTTTAGCTGGAAAATTCTATACTAATTGTTTCATAGTCTAATATATTTTATTCAAATGGTCTTTGATAAACCACTAATATATTTATAATCTATATATATAAAATTGAATGTGTGTGTGTGGGTGGGTATCACGAACCAATCATGAAGCATGTTTAAAAGAAGCTGAGCTGTGATTGGTTACTATGAGCAACAGTTTTCCTTGCAACCAATCGCTAAGCATTTTTCATTTCACCAGAGCTGTTTAAAAGAAGCTGAGCTGTGATTGGTTGCTATGAGCAACGGTTTTCTCACTCCACGACAACACCTCAGCAGACAGTGACTGGGTGGACCCCCAGAAAAGAGCAGAGAGCACGACAGAAATCCCCCCTCCCGTTCCCATATAACCATCACACATCCTCCATCCCATAGGCACATCTTCCCTGTTAAAGGGATCCCCGGTACGGAAGTCAGGGCAAATCCACTCTGTGCTTTGGTACTGACCCCAGGCTTTCTTAAAGCGATCCCCGGTATGGAAGTTAGGGCAATTCCACTCAGCTCTGTGGTACTGAGCCCAGGCCTCTCTTAAAGGGATCATTGGTATGGAAGTCAGGGCAAATCCACTCAGCGTTCTGGTTCTGACACCAGGCCTCTCAAAGGGATCCCCAGTATGGAAGTTAGGGCCATTCCACTCAGCGCTCTAGTTCAGACCCCAGGCTGAAGGGATTTTGTGGGATATTAGGGGTAGTAGGCTGGCGGCTGTGACGGGATGATGTGGGATTAGTGGAAGTTGTCCGGTGGCTATGGCTGACGGGATGATGTGGGATATTAGGGGTAGTTGTCCGGTGACTATGGCTGATAGGATGATGTGGGATATTAGGGGTAGTAGTCTGGCGGCTGTGACGGGATGATGTGGGATATTAGTGGTAGTTGTCCGGTGGCTATGGCTGACGGGATGATGTGGGATATTAGGGATGGTAGTCCAGTGGCTATGGCTGATGTGGGATATTAGCAGTCCGGTGGCTTTGATGGGATGATGTGGTATATTAGTAGTCTGGTGGCTCTGGCTGCCGGGATGATGTGGGATATTAGTGGTAGTTGTCCGGTGGCTATGGCTGACGAGATGATGTGGGATATTAGGGGTAGTAGTCCGGTGGCTCTGGCTGGCGGGATGATGTGGGATATTACAGTCCCTGACAGAAGTTATGTCGCTTATCCATGTTATGTAAATCAAAGCTTATAACCTGACGTTAAATTCATCCAATGGTTGTATAAATTACTCTTTTGAAAGCTGAAACCCTCCCAAATTTGGTATAGGTTAAGAAAATAAATTGGCATCAATGCTGAAATATTGATCATTTAATGAACACAGAATGGTCAGGTTTTGGCAAGACAAAAGTTTTGTCACCTGGTCATATAATGCACCCAATCCTAGTTTACATCCTCACCAGTGCTCAGTAAATGATCGGTTAATTAGTGGGTGTGTATAAAAAGAAACCCAGCACCCCAGACCTTCACTTGAACTGCAACTTGAGCTCTGACAACATGCCAAAAATCCACCCTGCGACCAAATCCTTGATTATCAAGTGGCTGAAGACCAGATCCACTGCAGCGGTGGCTGGCACCCTTGGTGTGTCTCAGCATCAAGTACAAAGAATTAAAAAAAAGATTTGAAGAGACTGGAGATGGGTTTGACAAGCCCATGTCCGGCAGACCCCGCAAGACAACTGCTCAGGAGGAACGTTTGTTTGTTAGAAAATCCAAAGCAAGCCCCTCTTCCACTGCAGCAGAGCTCCAACAGGCCTGGTCACCTCAAGTACCTGTGTCAACTAGAACAGTTTGTAGGATTCTGTCTTGAAATGGCCTCCATGGTCGATTCAGTGTCCAGAAGCCAGCACTAAACAAAAGGCAAATAAAAAACCATGTGGCATTTGCAAAGTCCCACAGCCTGCTAAACAGATGGACGCTGGAAAAGTGTCAGAAGGTGGATTTCTCTGATGAATTTTCAGTAGAATTACACCACAGCCGCCGCAAAAACTGCAGGAGACCTACTGGAGCCCATATGGATCCAAAATACACCCAGAAAACAGTTAAATTTGGTGGTGGAAAGAAAGATCATGGTCTGGGGTTAAATTCAGTATGGGGTGTGCGAAACATTTGCAAGGTGGAAGGCAATATCAATAGCCTAAAATATCAAGAAGTATTAGCTACCTCTTATATTCCAAATCATAAAATGGGTCAAATTTTGCAGCAGGATGGTACTCCATCTTATATATCCATCTCTACAACAAAGTTCCTCTAGGCAAAAAAGATCAAGGTGCTCAAGGACTGGCCAGCCTAGTCACCAGACATGAACATCATTGAGCATGTTTGGGATAGGATGAAAGAGGAAGCTTGGAAGACAAACCCAAAGAATCTAGATGAACTCTGGGAGGCATGTAAGACTGCATTCTCTGCTATTCCTGATGACTTCATTAATAAATTGTATGAATCATTGTTGAACGGCATGGATGCAGTCCTTCAAGCTCATGGAAGTCACACAAAATATTAAATATGACTAATAGCACCACAACTAATTCACCAATGTTATGCAACATATATTTGTATTTTAAGATAATTATTTGTTTGAATATCACATTACTTTCTGTGGGCGACAAAACTTTTGTCTTGCCAAAATCTGACCATTCTGTGTCCATTAAATGATCAATATTTCTGCATTGATTTTAATTTATTTTCTTAACCTAAACCAAATTTGGGAGGGTTTCAGCTTTCAAAAGAGAAATTTATAAAACCAATGGATGAATTTAACGTCAGGTTATAAGCTTTGATTTACATAACATGGATAAGCGACATAACTTCTGTCAGGGACTGTAGTAGTATGGTGACTCTGGCTGACGGACGATGTGGGATATTAGGGGTAGTAGTCCGGTGGCTCTGGCTGACATGATGATGTGGGATATTATAGTGAATGTGTGGAGTGGGCGGGGCTCTACACTCAGCTTTATATATATATAGATATAATCATTATAATTTGCTATAACTAACTGTAGTTAGTTACTATGCCCGGGCAGCGCCGGGCTCTTCAGCTAGTTGTTTATAAATTTATTTTTTTTTCACATTTATTTTTAAGACTCACTGCTATCTAGACAATGGAAAAGTATGGTAACACGTGCTCTTATTTAAAGTTATTGTAAGGAAACCTGTCAAAACACTGGACATGCCTATTTTAGTAAATACTTGATTCCACATAATATAATTGTCTTTTCTCATAACTCTACATTCTGCTGTTCCTCTCTTACTCCTCTTGAAAATGTATGAATGAGTTTAGAACTGGATGTTACCATTCTCCTTGTCAAAGGGGCAGAGGTGTAAGTCGGCTTTCTGGCACCCGGGGCAAGAATTCGGTTGGGCGTCCCCCCCAAAAGGACACATGCGATTTGCACACTTAGTCATGTACTGACGAGACGCTCTTCCTAATGCTCTCAATGTTCAGTGAAAAACTGAGAAGCAGGAAGAGAAGCTGGTTGTCACTGGACCATAAGTATTAGAGTCGCATATGTGTGAAGTGTCCATGTGATGACTACTGGAACCTGCTGACATTGCAGCTTCTGAATTCTCACAATGAATGCACTGCACACTTTTAGGATTCTCCCTTGCCTGTTGACGGTCATGTCAGCACAAGCATGTGATTTATATACTTCTGGCCACATTCCGACTAGACGTGCCCGGCCTCGCTACGCTCAAATTCATTGAGTGAGGCCACACATGTCTAGTCAGCATCTGACTGCATGTATGTAACTCATCGTCGCAAGAAAATCCTAACAGTGTGCAGTGAGAATTCAGAAGTCTGCAGTCACATAGAATGACTGCAGACTCAGCACAAACCTGGACAATCTATTTAATGCTCCTAACATAAATAAAACATGAGAATAAGTCAGTTTCACAAATAATATTTACGTCCAGGTACCTGATAGATGACGTCGTCTCTGGAGTCGTTCTCCTTCTTTTCTGCATCTTGTCCAGACCCCATGATGATTTTCTCATCCACAGCTCAACTCTGCAGACTTCCATCTTCTCCGGTCTTCTGCAGCACATCCTCACACGATGCCCTTAAAGACAGAAGAGTCATTATAATGCTCCTGAATAAAAATATCTGCAGTACGCTGAGCCCCTGAATAAATAATTGCCCCTCACTATATTGTCTGCACAAAATATGACCCCACACTGTCCCTCTTTTGGTACATGCTCTTCACACTGACCCCTCCTTTCCAGACTGGGATACCTTTTCACACTATCCTCTCACAGTGTGTCCTCCCTATAGGGCTCAGTCTCTATACTGTACCCTTTCATCACACTCCCCCTCCTTGGTATACTGTCCCCCCCATGCTATGCCCCCACTACTCAGTCTCTACTTTGTGCCCACTCACTTTTCTCCTCCATACTGTCGCCTCACACTATTTCCCTCCCTCCTCATACTGTCTCCTCACATCCCCCTGTTCACCATACTGTCTCCTCACTCTCTATACTGTCTGTTCACACATACCCGACTCCCCATACTGTGTCTGCGCACATCCCATCACCCTCACTCCCCATACTGTGCCCACATATATTTTTCCCATCGATACTCATACTGTGTCCACATACATTCACCCGTTCGCTCCCCATACTGTCTGCCCCATCCCCCCACTCACCATACTGTGTCTGCAACCATATCCCATACTCTTTCCTCACACATGCCCTCATACATACATGCTCATTTTGTCCTCAAATCTCCCCACACATTAAATCCCCCCCACACATTAAATCCCCCATCCCCACTCCAAATCCCTCCACACATTAAATCCCCCATCCCAATTCCAAATCCCTCCACACACATTAACCCCCATCCCACTCCAAATCTCTCCCCACATTAAGTACCCCCCATCCCCACGCCAAATCACCCCACATTAAATAACACCCCCATCCCGTACCCCCATGCCAATCCAAATCCCCCACACATTGAATAACCCCCCCATCCCTACTCCAAATCTCCCCCTCCTTCCTTAATCTTCGGTGGTTTCTTCAGCTCCAGAGTGGAGCACTATTACAACCAATGCTTTTTGCGCTTCTGGGCGCCGGTGAGTGACATCAGCAGTGTGATCACATGACCTGATCACGCTGCTGCCGTCGCTCTGACCCGATGGTCAGAGCTTCAATTGTACTCATGTCTGTACAGACGCGAGTACAATTAATCCTTAGGAGCCGGCGCGCTGCAGCTTCTCTGTGCCGACAGCCGGCTCAGAGGACTGCCTGACTCACAGTCCAGGGGTCGGCAGAATGCAGCCGCCGGGGGAGACACTGCGGACCGCCGGCTGAGACCAGGGCACATTCCCCGGTTGCCCCCCCTAGATACGCCTCTGCAAAGGGGTGTGTCACTGTACAGTCTGGCACTATCAGCACTGATTGGACAGGTCAGACTTTGTTGGGAAACACCCCCAAGTGGTAACACCCAATTATCAATTTATTCATACATTTCTAGCAGGAATAGTAGAGGAACAACAACTCATGTGTCTAAGAAAATTTCTTCCAAACTTGTTATTACAGGAAGTATAAAAGTATTTACTAAGAGATATGTCAGAAGAACTAACAAGTCCTCTTTGAGAAGAATCAGGAGATAGATGTTCAGGTAGACCGTGCTGCTGTGAAAAAGGAGAAGTTCCATGTGTGGTAATACTTACAAGTAGCTTTTATTAACGCGTTTCAGGTTCGCACCGAATCCTTTCTCAAAACTGAATTACTACTGGTTATGTAGCTCAGATTTGAGAAGGGGTTCAGTACAAACCTGAAACACGTTAATAATAGCTGCTTAAAGTATTACCACACATGGAATTACTATTTCACAGAAGCACGGTCTACCAGAACGTCTATCACCTACTTCTCCTCAATCTACAGGCAGAAGATCCTTTTTCATCTATAGACGTGAGTGCAGCAGCTGAACAATCTACGGGCATTTATTGGAGTTGTGACGTACACAAGCCAATAAGGTGAGCAACCACCGGATTTCACCATTACCCAGCGTGCGCTTGTCTTCCTTTTTCGTATCAAGTCTTTAGTCCTCTTTAGGTTCATCCATAGCTATATGTATCTATAACCATAGTAGTGATGACTGGAGTAAAAGACTTTTACCTTGAATTAATAGTGATATCAGGCAACAATAATGCTTTGCAAATAATCTATAAGATAAGATGTTCTGCCTACACCCTGGACATCATAGTAATGTTTTAAATACTGATTGATAGGATTATTTTCCATCTTGCCAACATATGCATTCTTCAAGCACATTGGTGCCCTTTCATACTGTAGCATCACTGGATCAATGGTAACTGATTTTGAAGTCGGTGGTTGCAGTTAATAAAGGCTGGTCATCTTCTAACCAAATTGTCTACCTACGAGTATAGATTACTTAGGATTCTCACTCCAGGACCAGGCCGGTATTGAGGGGTGTTATGAGTGGTCAAGTGGCATCATACCATACTTAGCATTGGGACCTAGGTCAATAAGGATTTAAAAGGCATATCATTATTTTAGTCTATATTCTGACTCGTCTCCTTTCATGCTTTCCTTGATCACCCAATGATCTGCAATCATCTACTGCACATGGCTTTCCAGCATTGCCAGCCATTAATGACTGTCCAGGCATGCTGGGAGCTGTAGTTTTGCCACAGCTTGGAGACCTCTGACTTACAATTAACAAAGAAGGGCCCCTTTAGTTGATGGGCCCCATAGCTGCTGCGTTAGTTACATATTATTACATTTAGTTTAGCAAATGTAACCAACAATATTCAAATTCTGAAATAAAGGACATTGTCCTCCAACCCAAAAAATGACTGCTAGCTAATAATTCCAGCCAGAGACACGCTCTATGAGTCTAATGTAACTTTTTGCCGCCTAATATATGCAATTCATAAACAGCCCCATAAGAGTTTGTATGACATTTTTTATTGGAACAGTTTTATATACACTTGTACAAAATTGGGTAGTACAACCCTTGGATTAAACAATTCCATTTGCTCTCCAAAACTAAAAGAAAGCAGAAATAACTTATGAAACTATACAAAAAACATTGTAAAAATTAAACAACTGCAGAAATGACTATGCCAGAAAATTGCAAGTTATTGATCTGCATTGAAAGTTTGTACTGTAATATCTTACCACCCTTTCAGAACTGATGCTTGGGCAGCATCCATTCTGGAAGACTTGATGCAAAGTGATTTGATCAATTTGTCGAGATTTCCATAATGTAACTTTAGCATTCTTCACTTATCATTGTCTTTATCTGTTGTTAGAAGGTTTGACACCCAGAAAGCTTT
The DNA here is from genome assembly GCA_033576555.1 of Oophaga sylvatica. Taxonomy (NCBI): domain Eukaryota; kingdom Metazoa; phylum Chordata; class Amphibia; order Anura; family Dendrobatidae; genus Oophaga; species Oophaga sylvatica. The sequence continues at coordinate 660,242,154 of JARQOD010000001.1, forward strand.
TCAATCTCAACAACACATAAGGGATCTTCTTTAGTCTACAGTTCAGTTTGTAACAAGGAATTAATTTCACAATCTGAAAACAATTAATGGACAAATTGTGCGAAATTCATCATCTATTAACTGCGTTATAGCCAAACCGTATGTTTGGGAATTTCCTTTAAATTGTACACTCACAGACATACTAGTAGAATTTAGTCACCTTCTACCTTTTGTTACTAGGCTAGAATTTTAAAGCCTTTTTATGCCATTAATGTTGGGAGAATTGTAATTAATATTTCTTTAAGATATTAATGCATGGAACGCAATAAATTATACTTAAGAGAAATTCCCTAATAAATTCCTGCATGGTATCCAGAGAATGGATCTTCATGTGTGCAAACAGCAGCTTATATAATGCCGATGTTTTTAGGTTAGTGGTAGGGAAAAATAAATTTTCTGACCATTGCTGGCACCGGTCATTGTTAATGTCCAATAGTAGTAGATTAGGAAACTGCAATCTCCTAAAACAAACTATTACGGTATTCTTTAACAACCTAAAAGGAAGTTTTTACTCACCTTTCAAGTTTTATCTAATGCAGCTTCTTTTTTTTTTAATCGCAAAAGAAAAGTTATGCAACTTTCTAAAAAATACTTTGTTACAATACCTCAAAATTAAAAAAAAATCATTAAAGTGACTAGAACATATGGTTTATATCAAGAAGCTGAAAACATGTCCTGATCATGTCTTGGGTATGCTCACATGTGGTGCTCTTGCTAGGATTTTATTTACGTATTGGGTGCTTAAAATAAGCACCCAAAAGAGTGGGTGAAAAATGCAAGTAAAAGCCCTGCAAAAAAACAGCACGTTAAAAGCGTCAAAAACATGTGTCTTCTATGCAGCTGCAACAACGCAACGTGTGAACATACCATTACTGACCCAGGTGCATGGCTGGTTTAAAGAACGCAGAGCACTATTCCTTCTACTCTTGGTTCTAATGAGCAAGCATGTGTTCTCAATAGGAAGTGGGAAATATGCTGCTGCCTTATCACCTCTAGGGTGTCTGACAACAGGATTGGACATTTAAATTCATGGTGTGTCAGGGCAGAGTTAGTAGGCCACTCAGACACAAGACATTGTCGAAGAGTTTGTCCGCCTTTTCTCAAATATGTACTGGGGACTTAACGCCAGTGGCGTAACTAGTCTGATGGGCTCCGATGCAAGATTTATCCCCCCAACCTGAATTAAAGGTATATATACATATGTGCACCCTCCATCCTGGTATATATGTCCTTCATTCTGGCACAATCCTTGTATATGTCCCTCATCCTTGCCCCATTCCGGTATATGTCCCTCATCCTTGCCGCATCCTGGTATATGTCCATTATCCTGGTGTTTGTCCCTTATTCTGGGCCCCATCGTTGTATATATGTCCCCCGCTCTGCCACTGCTCTTTAATATGTAGAAAAAAAATAAACCATTATACTAACTTGTTGCAAAAGACTTGCACCTGTGACCATTGACTAAGCTCATGGCATGTTTTCAACATCGGACACCCATTAAAAGCACTGAGAAATTGCACAAAGTACTTCTGCAATTACAAAACTTTTTTATACAATACCCTTATAAAGTATTAGGTTTCAGATTCACTACAAATGTCCTATACTGTAACTCAAAAAGTTGCTGTTACGGCCCATCGATACACTAAATGCTATTTAGTACACGATGCAACAGACTTTAATGAAAAGTATTACGGTACTTTACGGGCCACAAATGACATATCTCAGCCGATTACAACACTTAAGTCTTTCCTAATTTCCTGGTTGCTTGTTACTACTGAGAGAAACAGACTAAAACAAACAAGAATTTGTACAAGTGTGGGGTGAAAATATGTATTGCACAATATTTGCATTGATAAATTCCTATAAATCTGCTTTACCATGAACAGAGATGAAATAAAACTCTAATCTAGAAATGCCTGGGTTAAAATGGACACATTTTACTGAAAGGCCATTATATTACATAGCCTATATGTTTCTGTATACCTGAAGAGAAAGAACAAAATTTTAAAACTGCAAAAAGTGCTCTGTATATGGCTAGAACCATATGGAAGGGCAGTCAAGGCATCATTGCACTGCTCCCCACGTCTGTAACCGCTATGGACCATCAGTTATCTGAGCGAGAACCTAACAGGAAGTGTTCACCCCTCCGTCAGCACTTCTACAGGTGAAGTGCAGGATTATGTCATGTATAAATATCACGGGTCTTCCGGAGGGAGAAACACTTTTGTAGAGGATCTTAGCTATGACTAATAGATGAGCATCTAGAAAGAGAGAGTTTGAATTGTTTTTTTTAAACTAAAGCAGGAGACCCCTTTAAGCGATAGCTTGTTTTCAGTCACCCCAGACCCCCAAACATCCTTGCTAAAGTGTTGTAGGAAACATACTGTTTAAATGGAAATGCCATGAAATAGCACTTCTTATCAATTTCAACCATTTAGACAAGTTCCTATGTACCAAAGGCCTTATGAAGATCATACACGTAGGTTAAAAAAAAAAACACTATTTTTCACTTTGCACTGAACATCTATATTTCCCTCTGTTATTCTTACATTTACTACAAATTCCTGAACTGTAAACACAATTGATATAATAATGCACTTTCATGTAAAATTAATTATTAAGAAAACACACCATTAAAGTGATAAATCCTTACCTTTCAAAAAGTTGCTTATCTTTGCTGTAGGTAAATGCTATCTGTACATGTTTGTAACCTTTTATTCTTTGTTTTAATGTATCTAAAACCAAAAAATGAGGCAACATTGTAAATAGCCTTGATTAACAATCTACAATGTTGTATCTATAGCTCCTATGTAAATTTATGTGTTTTCATGGTTACAGATTAGATAGGCTCCGATTCATCAAGACTGGCGTTGTTCACATTAGTCTTCATGGGGTTGTGTGCTGGAGTCAGATGCTCCTTATTCCTGGAGAGCTGCATGCCCCTTCATGAGTCAGGAAAGTTGGAGAAGTGGTGGGCACCTAGCTCCTAATTTTACTCCCGTAGGGAATTGGAGTAAGATTTGTGGCATAGTGATTATGACTAGTGGTGGCTGCCAAGCTCACATCCGCCCACTTTGTAAGAGCTGGATGAAAGTTGCAAAATTTTAGCGCACCAAAATTTTGCTACTTTTCACAGAGTTCTGGAGTAAAAGCTTTGATGAATCAGGCCCTTAGTGAAGTCTGATCTTGCAGCGTTGTGTAACTCCCTTATATCTATCCCCTCTTCCGCTACTTAACAGTAAGAAGAGGAGGCAAAGGGAATGGAGTAACAGAAGACTACAGACTTTGTTTGTAATCTAGAACCATAGAAACGAATTGGTCTGCATAGTGCAATTTTGACAAAATAGTGTTCACATCGTTTAACAAGCCAAATATATTGAGATGATTAGGGAGACATTGTCAAAGGCATTGTGTTATCAGTGGCATTTTAGCTCTTCGAACTTCCCTCTTCTATAAGAACAGGGGATTTTTTCACACATGCATGGAAGTTTTCCAACATTTTGGAAAATCTCCTTGTGTCTTCTTGAATGTCTCCGATTCTAAGAAGAGATTAGTAACTGGTCATACATGGTCCAATTTTGGGCAAATTTTCCAACTGTGTATGGACAGAAAGCTTTTTTGTAAATGTAAAAATGTCAATGCCACCAAACTAGAATTACACATTAAGGCCTGTTGTCTGTCTGGCTATTTTCAACTAAGGCTACATGGCCACTTGTGTTAGGACCAGACTATGACACAAGTAGGTAAACAAGAATATCATCTATGTGATGTTGAGAAAAGCAAATTATTCAATTATTTCCAAAATGTAAAAGATTCGGAAGTGTACTGCCCAAAGCCATGTCTTTTACAGTGATAATGACTGGACTTTGCACTGTAGTTTCCAAAGTAATTAAAAATCCTGTTAAATGATGGTGTATGGTTTGATTCCTTCTTGCCTCACAAGGGTGCGGATTGGTTTTCTTGGAATGTCGTCCTTGTAATTCTCCTTCACCAGTTTTGTACTGAGCGTTACACCGATGTTGTAAGAGAAGCAGAATGATGGAATTCCATGCATGAAACAAGTATTATTCCTGAATTTGACACAATGGAGCCGTATGCACCCTTCTTGATTTAAAGCCACAGCAAAGTGTTATAAAAGGTTATAAAAACGATGTTTTCATCAGAAGTGGTAAAGACACATGCGTCGTAAGTCAATCACAAAATAAACATCATCTCCTTAACGTCACTTTGACTAAAGTTCACTTATCTTAAACTCAAAACGAAGTGATGTGGTTGGATATACTCAAAAGCTGAAACGCGTCGAAGCTCGATTTTATCATAATCACCAATACAAATCCAATCGAAATCCGTACTGTACCTATACGCCTTAAAGCAAGTCAGGATGCTATATAATACAATGCTCAAACATCTTATGTCAACTATTTAACAGACAGACGTCATTATCTCAATGATTACACACAGAGCTTGGGAGGCTTTGAAGATGAAAGTCAACAGGAAAAACCCCACGAGGATTTCGTTAACATGATACATGAAGTCACTGTATAGAATTTGTGCTTGTTGATGTTAAGCTCTTCATTTTTTTTTTTCTTTCTGCTCGATTGCAAAACCAGAAATGCTTGTAGTTGTCCTCATTTAGCCTTTTACAAAGATCTCCCACTAAAACCACATGCTGCCCTTGGCAGTAAATGAGAAAAACGTTAAACCAAACCATACTGTTTGTTTTTTTTTCCAAGTCCCTTAACATTTTTTTTTTTTTGCTATTTTTTATTATCTGGTTATCTGGAAGAATTATTTTGCTATGCGGAATAAAGAATTAGGCGTTTCAAAAACTGAAACAGAGGTAGAAAGTGTATGTTTTTTTTAGTTTTTTGTATTTTTTTTTTTCTTTTCCTGACATTCCTTATTTCGTAGTATAATTGAACTGTAGTGTATTTTTGCAACAGTCTTTCTATGGCCTAAAGACAGACGTATGATTGCACATTGTGTATTATTAATTTGTAATCAAGGAACAGTATTAAATAAAAAATAGTAAGGTGCCTACTGTGCTGTACCTCTCGCTTTTCACCTTTTCTCGAAATGCTACACAAGGAGGAATACATCTCATTTTCGGTTTTGTGACGGGATTCCCTTTCAGTGCACAGAAGACACTGACTTGGAAGCCTTCGTTTTGACCAATTTTTCCCTTTTAGTTGTGCAATAGACTCCGTTACGTGGATTTTGAAGGTCAGTCCAAATGAATGAAATGTTCTAAAGACACCCAACGAAGTAGGCACTAGAGCCATGTGAAAAGTGTAAAAAACAGTATAAAAACAAGACCCTTGGCACTTGTATGACTATAAAATTGCCCCAAGGGTTATGGTATCATATCTGGGATCAGAATTACAGCTAATGTTTCATCCCCGTGCATATATGAAATTGTTTTTAAAGGCTAAGTGAATCAGTAAAAAAAAAATGTAGAAAATCTTACCGGCTCGTTTTTCATGGTTTGTGACGTGATGTCTCTAGAATTTGAGTGAGTGGGTCACATAAAATGTACCACGCTATAAGCCATGTTTAGCGGACAGCGAGGACTATTTTTTTACAACCGTCCTTCCTACTGATTACATAGGAACCTGTGGAGTGATTGGAGTGCGTCTATCTACTACGAACATGGAATGGACCGAATCTCGTATGTACAAAGACATGAATTTGTAAACTGCCTGTGTGGCCAAGCTCTGCATAGTTACCCCCCACCCCTCACCGCTGAGGAGGCCATCACACCAATGGTCAGCCTCCCCAGTATGGAACAAGTCTGCAAATATCGGCGTCATGTGAAATTATCACTGGAAACATAAGGTGCAAAAAATCTTCATTCCATTTGGTTCGTCTGGCTACCAAACGAAATGATGTAAACGAGAATTGGATAATTAGATCGAGAACCTAAATGACACAATGGTGAGGCATTTAAGAAGAGTGACACTTTCACATGCTGAGTGTCGTCCCACAATCAGAAAGTGCGGTACTGTAGTGGATGCAGTGAAAGACCAACCGCCTGGCATTGATCTATGCAATAGACTTCTTTGCAAGTTCACACTGCTTAGTGTCGAAGCGCTCATTAACCCTAAGCACTGTGAAGACAGCAATGCATCTGTCAACAGCCCGGTCAAACATTCTGGTTTTGCAGGAACTGGTTGTCATTGCTATGTTGGTAACAATATACAATTCTACTGAAATGACCCTCAGATAACTCATCTAAGCTTGCAGGGAAAGGCATACACGTTCATTCAGAGCGTCCTACACAGCTGCACGCAAGTCCTCAGAAGATGCAAAGTGGACGTAGAGACAAAGTTTGCCGACCGTCGTACATGGTGTGAAAAGACTTCCACTGCAGGACGTGGGTCTTGTATACTGAATATACGATTAATGAGTATTGCATCTCCCATTAACAACACGTGGTTCCCAACCTGCAAACGGGGGAGACTCAGGGTGGTAGAGCATCCACCAAATATGCCTTCTAGTGCTCAGTTTGCTTTATGCTGATTTTTCCTTTCCTCAGCCATGCTCCATAGGAAATGGCGCAGGTCCTACAAAAGTGCCCCAGTCAACGGAGGTGACTGCGTTCATCCACAGTATAGGGAGATCAATAGTCCATCAACAATGAAACACAGATTTCAAGACATCGTAAGACACAATCTCACAAGAAACCAAGTTCAAGCATGTTCTATACCAGCTTGCTTCCTAAAATGTATATATTCCAAATGTCATCAAGGAGAAAAAAAAAAAGAAAGGATTCCCTTATATATGTATGCATGTGTCCTCGTACTTCGTTCACAAATGTAAAGCTAATCCATTGTGGTTTCTATTTCATAAACACATATGCATGCCAGCGCAAGCACAAACGATAGTACAGTCAAAACCGTGATGGTACAGATCACACCACTACAAAAAAATACCTAGAGTTGGATGCCGCCAAAAGAAACCGGGCAGCAGTTTCCTTTAAATACACTGCTGCAGAAGCATGAATGTTAGACTGCTACATTTCCTTTGACAAGATGCAAGATGATATGTACAGCAGCTGAGATTTACATTTGACAGCTTGGTTACTCTATGATTGTATACTCAGATGAAGGTTGAGTTGGACCTCTTGGACCTCTTAATCATGCTTGGATGGAAATCTGTATGGCGGCGGGCGTGCTTGGTCAGGTGGTCACTCCTCATGAACCTCTTCTCGCACAGGGGACATCGAAACTGCTTCTCACCCGTGTGTGTCCGGTAATGGCGTGTCAGCTCATCTGACCGGGAGAACTTTTTAAGGCAGTCGGGCCATGTGCATGGAAATGGACGTTCACCTATGGGGGTAAAAAAGAATTACCTAAAAAAGAGAAAAAGACAGAACCGACTAGAAATATGTGAAAGCTACAGATTACAATTCCCTCTGTCCTTTGAGGCTTTCCACTATTTGACATGTATATGTCAAATATCATAGGTTGTGAACCAGTGGAGCTTCGGGCTTCTAAAGAGGGCCGAGCCTAAATGGGAATTTTCATGGGTAGGGAGGATGTGCCAGGATCCACGCTCTGCATTAACTGCAACACTGATATGAGGAGGTAACAATGATTGCAGAGGTGGGGTGGTGGAAAGAGAAGTCCTAATGTGGGCTTTAGTCAATAATTGTAATCCTCTTTTTATAGGAATTCTGGTTCTTTTTTTAAAAAAAAATTTGACTTGTACAGTTCCTCTGTTATTCCTATTAAAAAAAATAATGAATAAACTGACAATTGGGTGTTACCAAGCTAGGGGTGTGACATTCTATCCAATCAGTGCTGTCTATACCAGACAGGGATACACCCCTTTGACAAAGGGAATGGTATGAAACACTTGTAAATGTAGTCATAAATTAATACATTAAAGAGTCATAAAAAAAGAAACACACAATGCAGAGAAAGGAAAGATTAAAACAATCATGTCTGGAAAGCGGACAGCTCATTTAACCCATTCCATAAGAGTTCCCCTGATTTAACCCCCAGCAATATGTATGCCCGATTACTACCGCTAAACAATAGAGCTTCCAGTATAATCTAAAAGTATATGGGTTTTATCACTCGACAAGCAAAGATATATTCCCTGTATAATAATGGGTGTCATAAATGAAACCCAATTTTAGGCTCATTAGTAGATAAGTGATATGGGTTAACCCTTTACAGCTTAGAAGGTAACTATCCCTTTATTAGGCCCCACTATTGTGCCCTATACCCTGTCTTACCACCTGAGGCCGAACTGAACATGGGCAGAGGCTACATATGTATGCTACATATGAACAAGGGCTATGTGACACCTTAGGCAGCTTGTCAAAATCCTTAAATTAAGGCAATGTTCATGCAGACACCCAGAGCTCGGTGTCACCGGCAGTCAGTAGGTTATATATTTAAATCCTTGCTTCTGCATACATAGCAGCCTCCTGCCAATGCAGATGTGACAAGGTAATGAGACATAAGGGCCACATCATCGATCGCTCACTTTTAGTTGCAACAGCGTAGTCGGATTTCATTTCCTAGGAAACTAGCATGAGCCGAGGATGTCATCCATTCTCCGATCACAATGACATACTGGTAGTGTACACTGTGATGACATGTGACAACAGGAGTGTACAGTGCAGGTGGCATATAGCATATCAAATGTGCCCCCTGGCTAACAGTGCCATATCCTACCCACCGGAGACTGGAAGACATTGTGCTATTTTTGCTCCATTTCCTTTCTAGCATCTGTGGGTTAAAGGGGCAATATCTAAGATCTTCAATGATCCTGAGATCGAGATATGAATACCGTTTTAATTCCCCACACACTGTTTCGCCAATATTGTAGGACCTCCGAGATGGGACCTTTGCACAGGTTTTCACCATAAGGAATGAAACCAACTGGGGTCCCATAGCAGAATATTGTGCTGTCTCTGCGGTATGTACTCCTTTGTCTGACATCATATGGTCTGTTTCCAATACATCCTACAGGGGTTATAGAGTAGGGTGCAGACATCTCCATGCATGATTACTCAAGGTCATGTAAGGTAACCTACCAAATTCTAAGCCATGAGACACCAAAACATATTTAACAAATATTGGTCAATCCTGCTAACTTTGTTGGGCCCTTCTCTTTTTGTGACTTTCATAATTCACTTTTGTTCTTAAGGGATGTGGTCTAAGGGGGAATCTTTCTTCTTGTGGAGATTGCCAAGCCACTATAAGGAGACTTATAGGCCATGCAATGCTCATCTGGGAATTTAAAGGGAATCTGTAAGCACATTTGAGTTATGTAACATAATAATATGGGCATACAGGTTAGAGACTGCTGAAAACAGTCCTACCTGTGTGTCTCATGGATGATACCTTCTTTTCGAGAAATCTGCTTTTATCCAATTATGTAAATTAGCTCTTCCAGGTTATGGGGAGGTTAACGCTGCCTCAGCACTTACTTATCCTATGTATCGCCTCACATAGAGTCACTCCATCTCTGTGACGCAGGTGTTTGTCCGGAAATCTCGCGCCTGCACATTTCATCTCTCGGCATTCTTTGGGCACAGGTTTCACGTTCCTTCTGCGCAGGCGAGTCACTGATACTGGGAGCGGAAGTATCAGTTACTCACAGCACCTGCGCAGTAGAAAAGTGAAGCCTATGCCCAAAGAATGGTGGAATACTGAAGAGGAATGTTGAGAGATTGAATGTGCAGGCGCGAGATTTCCGGACAAGCACCTGTGTCACAGAGACGGAGTGAAGCTGTGGGAGGTGATACATAGGAAAATGAAGTGCTGAGCCAGCGTTATCTTCAAGGCACCATCCGCCCCGGGGCCTGGAAGAGGTCATTTATATAAAGTGATAAAAGATGATTTCTCAGCAACAACACAGCTGATATGAGACATACAGTAACTACCGTACTTTATTTAGCATTCTATAGCCTGTATGCCCATATTAATAGGTTAGATAGCTCAAATGTGGTGACAGGTTCCATATAAGTATGCAAATATCCTCTTCAGAGATAAAGGGGCTTTGAACTCTAGTGCCACCTTTTGAGGGTAGCAAGGGCAGCATGGTGGCTCAATGGTTAGACCTGTCTTGTAATACTGGGGTCCGGGGTTCAAATCCAACCATGGGCAATATCTGCAAGGAGTTTGTATGTTCTCCCCGTGTCTGTGTGAGTTTCCTCCGAGTTCTCCGGTTTCCTCCCACACTCCAAAGACATACTGATGGGGAATTTAGAATGAGAGCCCCATCGGGACAGTGATGATAATGTCTGTAAAGCTCTGTGGAATATTATGGTGCTATATAAGCAACACATAATAATACTAAAAGTCAATGTTGACCCTTTAAAGAGCCTTTCTAAAAACTTAGCGTAACAAGCCAAGCAAGAGAATAAACCATCATCAGAGGTGTTTGGCAGTTGCTTACCCATCTCTTTCTATTAGGAATGCAAATTGCCTCTTCATAGAGTGCCAAGCTGCTGTAAGGAGCTTAGGAACTTATATATGGAAATATCCTCTTCATAGAGGAAGAGGACAAGAACTCTAGTGCCACCTATTGGGAGTAGCAATCTAGCAATTGTAAAAGATAATAACAAGCCTTACCATACAACTTAGGATAAAAAACAAAACCAGACAATAAACCACCACCAGAGGATTCTGGCAGCTGTTTACCCTTCTCTTCCTATTAAGAATGTAAATTGCCTGTAGTGATGAGCAAATGTGCTGGGATAAGGTGTTATCCGAGCATGCTCAGGTGCTAACAAAGTCCCCACTGCTACATGTCTGCCGCTGTTAGACAGCCACAACACATGTATGGATTTCCTGTTTGTTAGGCAATGCCTTCATGTGTTGCGGCTGTCTAGCAGCCGGGAGACATGCAACCGTAGGAACTCCAACATAGTTTTCGAGTATGCCAAAGACACTCGGTTAGCACCCAAGCATGCTTGGATAGCACATCAGAACACGTTCGCTCATCACTAACAGCCAATTCAGAAAATAAAGAGAATATGAATTCTAGTGTCACCTATTGAAAGTTGCAATCCTCAAAGTTAATATCAACCTTTTAACGAGCCTTGATACATGACTTGAGATAAGAGGCCAAACCCGACACTACATTTGCAGGCACATGTGTTAAGGTTTTGCCCCTACCCAGTACAATGCAGGCTATCTGATTTGGCTATGAGATAGGCCTCTGACATAGAGTCTAAGGGGAAATGTTTCTCCTGATGGAGAATGCCAAGCTGGAGTAAAGAGACTTACAGGCCATGAAATACTCCTCTGAAGACTTAAATATGCAAAGTATCATGTGGCAAGGCTTGTTAAAGGGTAGATATTAACTTTTAGGATTGCTATATCCAATAGGTGGGACTAGGAGGTCAAGTTCTCTTTCTCTGTGACGAGGATATTGACATGTTTAAATTCCTAGAGGAGCATTGCTCGGTCTATATGTCTCCTTACACTGGCAAGTCATTCTCCATAACGAGAAATGTCCCCCCTTATTTCCATTAAGAACACATGGTTCACCAAGCAACTATGCAGATTTATTGGAAGTCAGCAGCCAACAGCTACCTTGGTAGGAACAGCAAACCTACATGTGATTTCATCTGAAGTGGCACAGGTTGTCCCAGACTAAGCCCATGAGTTAAATCATCAGGGGTACACACAGAGAATGATGGGAAAGATATGGCAAGATGAAAATTGTGCTCCTTTTTACAATTGCTTGGAGGAGAGAAGGTCTCCCTGACCCTCAACTGGTCCCTTCTGTTTCATAATGTGAACAGATGGAGCTCCAGGTTCACAGCATATGGGAAAGAAGAATTATGTCATGGGTTTAATGTCTATAGAGCCCTCCATGTAGGTGCATGGTCTATTGTACCTAGGAGTACTTGTATAGCCTATGGTGTTGGACACAATTAGATAACTACATCAGTCCTCTCCATTCATTCGTAAGAGTGCTGAACCTGCAGACATATCCATCAAAAAGCTGGTGAGAAATGACAAGGGACGTCTGGCAGTAGAAGAGATGATTATAGTGGGTGGCCTCCAGTGATGTCACCTGCTCATAAACCCAGGTTTCTTACTGCATTCTGCATGGAGGATTCTTAAAAAGTCTTTGTTTGCACCCACAGCAGAACTTCTATGGGTGGAGAGGCTGGTGCAAGCGAGGGCTGCTGTACTTTTCCACAGACACACCCGAGCCTCACTCTTTCCTGGCTGTAACCAATCATGCCCATGGAAACAAAAGAATACTGACCAGGGTCTCAGCGGGATCACTGCCTTTTACAAGGATCTCCTGACCCCTCTCCTCCCCACCCGAAAATGAAAAGCCATAAACATCAATCTAGAAAAAAATCTAATAAATGCAAATGCCTGGCGAGTACAGAGGGTACATGACAAATGTGATGTCACCCTCTCCGAGACTCAGGTCTCTGTGGCATAATTAGCAGGTTCCTGCAAGGTGGCTGCAAAGTCATCCATGCCAATAGAAATGCAGATGAAACTGGAGATTGCGAAACCGCAAATGGTGCACTTAGTCACGGCATCGTCTACCACACCTTCCAGCCCACAGATGGCATATGGGGCATGCCTACACTTGGAGCATGAATCATGGAGTTTGTTGGGAAATGTGAATGTAAGCAGAACATCAGCGGAGGGCTGAGACATAATGCAGATCTGCACACCGTGACTTTCCAATCCTCCGTCAGGGGGTTTGTTGGATTAAGGATGTAAATATGGGGGGGGGGGGGGTAGTATTTGGGGTGGTGGGGGTCAGATGCTGTGAGATGGAGGGTCTGCGAGACGCTAGATGCTGTCTGGGAGCGGGCGGTGGAGCGGCAGAAATACAATCTCCTCAGTCTCAGTGGAAGAGGTAATCTGAGGTCAGCTCGTTGGTATGGAAGTGCGGAAGCAGATAATGAAGAATGCGATTAGACAGCTCGCTCCTACCCTGCTGGCTCCGAATCAGAGGAGAGGGAAAAGGATACATCCACAAATACAAAGCCCACCAGACTGCCACATCCAGAGATTAGGAACCGGCTAATCTAAAATCCCCCCTAATCTCGACACCCTAACCGGTGATCTACCCGGCCAATCTAGGTGGTATCGGGCTGGTAGGTGGCATCTCGCTCCCAACTTTGGCCGCAGGGTTACTGGACCAAGTGACCTAAGCTGACCCTTCTCGGAGAAGTTATTCGCAGCCAACGGGAACTTTCATGCCCTTTACCCAAAAGTCTACAGGGTGTTGAATGAATGCCACTGTACCCAGGTGAATGTTGCTTGTCGAGTGACGTCACGCTACAAGCCACGTGGAAATGGCAGCCACCCACCGATTGGCCGGGTTACAAATCAAGGCGTGACCATAGGGGTGTTCCCCGAATCTACGGGAACCACCTTCTAGAAAGCTCACAACACGACAACCACGTTGCCAAAAGCATGCAGTGAGTCACAACTCTTGGGTCAAGAATGGCACAAGGAATACCACCCAGGGGCGCCCACTAGTGAGGGGATTCGGACCTCGGCACTTTATTCAGAGGGCAGAAGGCTCCGATGGTCACGGTTCACAGACCGCTTGTGTCGGTAACAATGGTCAGACTGATGGGACGTGAGCTGGCACGTGTAAGGGGCACTCACTGCCCCCTGCAGGGCTACATTGGCGGGAGGAGTTCACCTGAAGTTACTGCAATGTTGTAAGTGTGTATGCCAGCTGCACCACACCATGCCCACCCAATGCAGTGACAGTGTGTCTATGCCAGCTGCACCTCACCATGCCCACCCAGTGCAGTGACAGTGTGTTATGCCAGCTGCACCACACCATGCCCACACAGTGCAGTGACAGTGAGTGTGTCTATGCCAGCTGCACCACACCATGCCCACACAGTGCAGTGACAGTGTGTCTATGCCAGCTGCACCTCACCATGCCCACCCAGTGCAGTGACAGTGTGTCTATGCCAGCTGCACCACACCATGCCCACACAGTGCAGTGATAGTGAGTGTGTCTATGCCAGCTGCACCACACCATGCCCACACAGTGCAGTGACAGTGAGTGTGTCTATGCCAGCTGCACCACACCATGCCCACACAGTGCAGTGACAGTGTGTCTATGCCAGCTGCACCACACCATGCCCACCCAGTGCAGTGACAGTGTGTCTATGCCAGCTGCACCACACCATGCCCACCCAGTGCAGTGTATGCCAGCTGCACCACACCATGCCCACACAATGCAGTGACAGTGAGTGTGTCTATGCCAGCTGCACCACACCATGCCCATCCAGTGCAGTGTATGCCAGCTGCACCACACCATGCCCACCCAGTGCAGTGACAGTGAGTGTGTCTATGCCAGCTGCACCACACCATGCCCACCCAGTGCAGTGTATGCCAGCTGCACCACACTGCCACACAATGCAGTGACATGAGTGTGTCTAGCCAGCTGCACCACACCATGCCCACCCAGTGCAGTGTCTATGCCAGCTGCACCACACCATGCCCACCCAGTGCAGTGACAGAGAGCTGCGATGGTGGCATGTGTGCCTGACAGTGGGACTCAGCGCCCACAGGTGGTGGGGTACTGACCTGTGTGCACGCGGTAGTGGGCTTTCAGGTGGGAGGACTTGCCATACACCTTGCCGCAGCCGCTATAGGGACACCTGTGCCTCTTCTCGCTGGGGGAGCCGGCGGGGCGTGGCGGGGAGCCGGGTGGGCGTGGCTGCGCGCAGTCGGGCTCGGGGCTGTAGTCCGTCCGGCTGGGGGTCGTGCTGCTGGAGCTGTGGCCGGAGCCGGTGGTCACGTCACTGTCCGAGCTGAGCTCCTCGTCGCTGTACACCGGGGAGGGCAGCGGCCGGTACTTGTTCAGCTCCAGCAGGCTCTTGGCGATAGTGAGCAGGGTGCAGTAGTCCTTCCAGGCGTCCCCCGGGCCGTCGTGCAGCTCCTTGGTCAGCCCCGGCTCCGGCATGGTCCGCAGGTGCAGGCTCTGCTCGTGCTCGCTCATCCTGCGCAGGTCTGCAGGTGCGGGCTGGGCGTCCGCGGGCTCCGCTCCCTGCTGCCCCTGCAGGTGCGCGCGGTGAGAGATGGACACCAGACACTGCGCCGCCACCAAGTCCATGTAGGCGACAGCTGTCATCGCAGGCTGCGGAGAGGCGCTGTCAGTGGTGCGGTGCTGCGCTCAGTGAGAGCAGCCCCGCATGTTCAGCAGACAGCACCAGTCTGGGACCTCCCCGCTGCTAGTACACAATGCCCCTCCTGTGTCTGCAGACACTTTCCCAAACTTCCAGCCCACACGTGGCAGCTCCGGCTAGCGCAGCATCGTGGGCTTTGTCTCCCTGACTGTGCCCAGTGCACTCCCAGACAAAGCTGGAGCGGAGACTCGTCGCCCCCTCCCCGGCGGCCTCCACTCAGGGTTCAGGAATCCTCCTGCTCGGTAACAATTTAACAGAACCCCACGCGTCACAATGGGATGCGGCTCCCATAGGTTCTGATGGAAGGGGACATTCTATTCTGTTTACCTCCGCGCCTCTTCCAATCAGGGCGCCCCTCCCGGCCAGGGGCGGGCTGGCAGCCGGAGCACCGACCAATCACAGCGCTCCCCTGTTTCCAGCGTGCTACTCCGCCAGACACACATACACACACTTACAGACGGGCACACAGCTGGCTCTTAAAAGGGCGACGCTTCCGCAGCTGTCCTCCTCCTCAGGGTGGCGAGGACCCGAGTCCTGAGGTGACCCCGTCTGCAGGAGGAGCTGCGCACACAGGAGAGGGGGCACACGGAGTGCGACACTCCACACTGCTCCCACAGCCCAGGGAGTGAGGCCATCACAATGAGAGGTCTCAAAGACACATAAGCATTAGCCGATGTCTGGCGTGTCCTTGTGACACTGGAGCATTGGGGGTGGGGTGGTGCCATATATTGTGCACAGCAGTCTCCTGCCGCTACTTGTGATGGGAGCTCGCTCTGATCTAGTAATGGTGGTGACCAGTAGCGTTCCCACGACATGATTATGGACCAGGATTTGGACCTTCGCTATGGGGCCCCTATATACAGTATGGCACACACATAGCCCCTATATATAGTATGGCACACACATAGCCCCCTATATTTAGTATGAGCCCCACATAGCTCCCTATATACAGTATGGCACACACATAGCCCCTATATACAGTATGAGCCCCCACATAGCCCCTATATACAGTATGCCACACACATAGCCCCTATATACAGTATGACCCCCACATAGCCCCTATATACAGTATGCCACACACATAGCCCCTATATAATCAGTATGCCCACACACATAGCCCCTATATAAGTATGCCACACACATAGCCCCTATATATAGTATGGCACACACATAGCCCCTATATACAGTATGAGCCCCCACATAGCTCCCTATATACAGTATGGCACACACATAGCCCCTATATACAGTATGAGCCCCCACATAGCTCCCTATATACAGTATGGCCACACACATAGCCCCTATATACAGTATGAGCCCCACATAGCTCCCTATATCAGTATGCCCCACATAGCCCCTATATACAGTATGGCACACACATAGCCCCCTATATTAGTATGACCCCCACATAGCTCCCTACATACAGTATGGACACAGCCCCCTATAATATAGCCCCCCACATAACTCTACATACAGTATTATCCCCAATAGCCCCCTATATACAGTATCAGCTACTAGCCCTATACGTACCCCATAGCTCCCTATATACAGTATGAGCCCCCACATAGCTCCCCCCATTATAATAATAATCTTTATTTTTATATAGCGCTAACATATTCCACAGTTCTTTACAGTTTTGCACACATTATCGTCGCTGTCCCTGACGGGGCTCACAATCTAAATTCCCTATCTTTGGAATGTGGGAGTAAACCGGAGTACCCGGAGGAAACCCACGCAAACACGGGGAGAACATACAAACTCCTTGCAGATGTTGTCCTTGGTGGGATTTGAACCCAGGACTCCAGCACTGCAAGGATGCAGTGCTTTCCACTAAGCCACCGTGCTGCCCCCACATAGCTCCCATATACAGTATCAGCCCTCACATCGCCCCTATATACAGTATGAGCCCCACATAGCCCCCTATATACAGTATGAGCCCCCACATAGCTCCCTATATATAGTATGAGCCCCCACATAGCTCTCATATACAGTATGAGCCCCCACATAGCTCCCTATATATAGTATGAGCCCCCACATAGCTCCCATATACAGTATCAGCCCTCACATCGCCCCTATATACAGTATGAGCCCCACATAGCCCCCTATATACAGTATGAGCCCCCACATAGCTCCCTATATATTATGAGCCCCCACATACCTCCCATATACAGTATGAGCCCCCACATAGCTCCCTATATATAGTATGAGCCCCCACATAGCTCCCATATACAGTATCAGCCCTCACATAGCCCCTATATACAGTATGAGCCCCACATAGCCCCCTATATACAGTATGAGCCCCCACATAGCTCCCTATATATAGTATGAGCCCCCACATAGCTCCCTATATACAGTATGAGCTCTCACATAGCTCCCTATATACAGTATGGCACACACATAGCCCCTATATACAGTATGAGCCCCCACATAGCTCCCTATATACAGTATGGCACACACATAGCCCCTATATACAGTATGAGCCCCCACATAGCTCCCTATATACAGTATGCCACACACATAGCCCCTATATACAGTATGGCACACACATAGCCCCCTATATTTAGTATGAGCCCCCACATAGCTCCCTATATACAGTATGGCACACACAGCCCCTCTATATAGTATGAGCCCCCCACATAACCTCCTACATACAGTATTATCCCCATATAGCCCCCTATATACAGTATCAGCCCTCACATAGCCCCTATATACAGTATGAGCCCCCACATAGCTCCCTATATACAGTATGAGCCCCCACATAGCTCCCCCCATTATAATAATAATCTTTATTTTTATATAGCGCTAACATATTCCACAGTTCTTTACAGTTTGCACACATTATCGTCGCTGTCCCTGACGGGGCTCACAATCTAAATTCCCTATCTTTGGAGTGTGGTAGGAAACCGGAGTACCCGGAGGAAACCCACGCAAACACGGGGAGAACATACAAACTCCTTGCAGATGTTGTCCTTGGTGGGATTTGAACCCAGGACTCCAGCACTGCAAGGATGCGGTGCTTTCCACTAAGCCACCGTGCTGCCCCCACATAGCTCCCATATACAGTATCAGCCCTCACATCGCCCCTATATACAGTATGAGCCCCACATAGCCCCCTATATACAGTATGAGCCCCCACATAGCTCCCTATATATAGTATGAGCCCCCACATAGCTCTCATATACAGTATGAGCCCCCACATAGCTCCCTATATATAGTATGAGCCCCCACATAGTCCATATACAGTATCAGCCCCATCCCCTATATACAGTATGAGCCCACATAGCCCCCTATATACAGTATGAGCCCCCACATAGCTCCCTATATATAGTATGAGCCCCCACATAGCTCCCATATACAGTATCAGCCCTCACATCGCCCCTATATACAGTATGAGCCCCACATAGCCCCCTATATACAGTATGAGCCCCCACATAGCTCCCTATATATTATGAGCCCCCACATACCTCCCATATACAGTATGAGCCCCCACATAGCTCCCTATATATAGTATGAGCCCCCACATAGCTCCCATATACAGTATCAGCCCTCACATAGCCCCTATATACAGTATGAGCCCCACATAGCCCCCTATATACAGTATGAGCCCCCACATAGCTCCCTATATATAGTATGAGCCCCCACATAGCTCCCTATATACAGTATGAGCTCTCACATAACTCCTGGTAGAAAGGTGCCAAGTTCACTTTCCCTCCAGTGAATGTAAAATGTAGCCCTGCAGGGGGCAGTGCATGCCCCTTTCACGTGCCAGCTTACGTCTCATTTGTCTGACCACTTTTACCAACACAAGCGGTCTGCAAACTGTGACTAAGAGCCTTTACATAGCCTCTCTATATACAGGATAAGCTCCCACATAGCCCCTGTATGAGCTCTTGCATAGCTCATTAGATAGAGGATGAGCCCCTACATAGCCCCCTATCCATATGTAAAAAAAAACCATATACTTACCTCGCTGTTGTTCCCCCGGTGCTCTGCTCCGGTTCCTGGGGCTCCACTTCTACTTGTGGCCGGCACGTACGTGCATGATAACATCACAGGAGAGGTGACCGGAGCATCCCTGGAGATGCGCTGCCATTCTGTATTGTCGCTAGTGGAGTTCCAGGAACTCTCAGTGCCCGGAAATGTGTGCCGCCAATGGCAGCGCACAAAACATTATAATGAGGACAATCTGACCATGGGCCCCCTAAGCCGCGGTCCCCAGGCGGTAGCCCATATTGCCCTCATAATCCGCCTATGATGGTATGTGTGTCCTTGGCTGCAGATATCTGGTCAGGGTGTGGGTGGATTGGCAGCAAACGTCTTCTGCTTTATTCCAGAAAGTTGTAGTCTGTATAGATAAGCGGTCCAGAATACTTGTAAGAGGGGCTCCCATTTACAAGACAACCACAATTCACTTACAGTGAAACAGGTTACCGTTATTTATCACAACAATGACACGACCTTGAAATCGATCCTTAGGCCGGGATCACACATGCGAGGAATACTGCTGAGTCTCGCATGTTAATACCTCTGGAGCAGAGCGTGCGGCTCCATGTATTGCTATGTGGCCGCGCGCTCCACTCCCGAGGCCGGGTATTAACATGCGAGTCTCTGCCGTATTCCTCGCATGTGTTATCCCGGCCTTAGACTGGGGTCAGTTCCCTTATCCTTCTGAGCCAGGACAGATGGCACCACAGCGACGCACACCCTTAGCCACTGTATGTCACAGCGGGACCCTCTGAACTACAACCCTGGGCTTCATCAGGCAATGTCCACATCACAAAAGATCATTGATAGATAATATTGACTGTATCGTCAGCGTTGGACCCTGCACGGACCTGAGCCGATGACTGATTTCTCCTCATGCAAACTGCTCAATCTGAAGTCACAGTGGTCCACAAGCCCCTAATTACCACTGGGTAAACAGGCAATATGGGAAATTGGGAAACCAAAAAAGGAGTATTCACAATATTAAGGGGAACAGACTCCGCTATTGTATGGGGAAATATGAAGCCTCAGCATTAAACCGTATTAATAAATGGTTTTCCATATCCACAATATGTATCTTTGTAGCTGAACAAAGGGCTGTGGGATTCATATCTAATCAATAATTAACCAGGACTAGATGGTGTGATTGAGAAATCTTCCTCTATGGGCTAGTGTTTTAGAAGAGCGCCTGAATCATCTCTCCATGGCCTACTATTTATAGTAATCCCCAGTCTGTCATTTGCCGCGAGGCAGGAGGGGGCACTGACTCCTACAGATCTGTGACTTCCTAGTCTATCCTATATAATGCTTCTGGAGAACGGTACGAAAACAAAGGGCAGGATTGCTTCTACCCAGAGATACACACGTGGCAGATACCTGATCAGTGGTCTCATTGTCCGCCTCTTGCCAGTCTGTCACATGTCCAAAACTCTTGGTGAGAAAATGTTATATATGGGAAGACTGGTGGACACATCATCTGTAAACTGGTAATATAAGAGATGACTCTGGGAAGGAGCTACTTATAAATGATGGGACATGTTCTACTGATCAACTGGCTGGTGTGGGACAAATGTGGGACAAATGTAGTTTATTCCACAGCTTCATACAAGGATCAAATTTTGGCCCTCTGTAATGGAAGCCTTCAGGGGCTCAACCCGGGGTATAAAGATAGCAGTCAAACACTGTCCATTGGCAGTGAAGGCAGCTAATGGCCCTTTTGCCACATATGGAGGAAGCCCATATTATAAAAAGGTAAGGGTAAGTGGGGGCCCAAAAGCAGATTTTGTATTGATGAGCTTCAGGCTAAACATCTCGGGTTGCTTAGATTTGTCATCTGTGGTCCATATGACTAGTGTCATGATGGTAAATATCAATAGTCCTCTAAACTCCCTGTAATCTAGCTATTTCTCATATTTCACCAGTGATGGGGCCGATTCCCTAAGAAAGGCACGACACATGTATTTTTAACCAGTTTTCTCGTGCTTGAATCCTCTTGCTGCCCCCAATGCTAATGAGTAATCTACTGCATCATGACTTGCAGTGATTCATCCCCTCTATTAATAAACGACAGCAATTCACCGACATTTAATGCCGTTGTCCGATTGTTGGAGTTGCTGACTATAATGTGGGGATTGGCTTCCCCCTGTGATACCAGAATCTGCTGACTCGCACACGTCCCGAAATCTCATTCCAAGCAGCTGCTGCTCTTTTGGGCTCCAAATTGTTACATGACTCAAAAGAGGAAAGAAAACAGTGACATGGTCCGGGCAGTCTCTGGGACCACCGCGACCACGTTCCTCATCTCGTCAGCTGTGAGAACTCACGTGTCCTACTGATTTCTCCAGCATGGGAATTTGGAATATGGATATGGCATAAAGGAGGAAAACTCAACAGAGATACCTCCTGCTTAGCGTCACTTCTGAAATCTTCCCCAGTCTCCCATGCCAGGAGCTAATCACTTCCAGAGTGTTCATTCCAGAGTCCATTACATAATTTTTAGAATTTTTACATACTGTATAGCTCTGTCATCCCTTCTATATAGATTTTGGAGTAGCTGAAAATACAGAGCAACTCTCACCTACAACTCTAAGGGTATTTGCACACAATGCCTTTTTCAGGTGGGCAAAACTAATTTTTCAAGAGGAAGACACTTCAGAAAGTGCCATGTCTTTTCCTGAAGTGTCTTTTTTAGAGTTTCGGGTTTTTCTGGTGCTCTTCCAAAGTTTTCGGCTTTTGGCATTTCTTTATAAGCCGTTTTCTCTTCAGTTTTTATTGGCGTTTTCAGGACTTATTATTTTTATATTTTTATTATTTTATTATTATTTTATTATTTTTTTTGCTGCAGTCAACAATGAAAAAACCTTAGATGGAAAAATGATGCCAAAATTCTCAAAAGTACGTCTTTTGACCCTTGACTTCTTTCATAAAGCATAGAGCGTCTCCAAAGCGGAAACCACCTGTAGAATAGTCAGGTCATTTTAACAGAAATGCACATGTTCATTGTTTTGAGTGTTTAGTTACGGTACCTCTTTTTCAGGTGCTTTTCACAGTGGAATCTACATGAAAATCCGTTTTGTGCACAAACCCTAAAGGTACATTTACATTACATGACCTGTGGTCGTTCAAAAATCGCCGATTGACTAAATTTTTGGTGATTGGCAAAATATTTAGAGTTGAGAGTCCTCAGTGGTTGATACCTTTTAATGGCTAACTGAAAAGATGGTAACAAATTGCAAGCTTTCCAGACTACTCAGGTCTCTTCATCAGGCTGAACTAATACAAAATCTGAAGAATCACATATTTATACACAAAAACACAGAAAAAATGCAATAGGTAAGACAAGTGACGTGAAGCAGAATAGTCATTATGGCAGAGGGATGAGCATAAATATTGGCTAACACGGTACGAAGATATACATCTTTACTGTATGGTGATTGGCAGTCGTTAAATAGCTTGTGTAGAAAGGCCGATTGCAGAACAAACAGCAACATCATTCCATGCGCATAGGCTGTCATTGTTCTCGGCAGCACACGTCCTGTTTACACAAATGATGTGCTGCCGAGAATGATTTTTAAGCAAGCTTAAAAATCGTTTAACCCAATGAACAAGCTCATTTTTCAAGAGATTGTTAGCCTGTTTACACTGCCGGCTTATCTTGAATCCTAGGTATGCTCATTCCTGATAATTGTGCAGTGTAAACGCACCTTAAATTAAAGCTACAAGTCTGCAGTTACTCTACATGACTGCAGATTTGTCATTCCTCACATCGCTTGTATTGCGTGCTGTGAGGATTCTACATTGCCGGGAGCCGTGGTCATGTGACCTCAAGTATGTGATATTCATACTCCTGGCTTCATTCCGACTAGATGAGCGCAGCCTTGCTTAAATGCCGGATACGTCTTGTCGGGATGTGACCAGGAGTACGCATATTGCATATTTGCGGTCACATGACCGCCCCTCCTGTAGAATCCTCACAGCACACAGGGCACACAATGTGAGGAATGACAAGTCTGCAGTCACAGAGCGGGAGTGCACACTTGTAGCTTTAGACCAGACAACCCCTTTAAGTGATAATGTCAATACATTGTAAAACTTATCTTGTACTGATCCTTAGTTAGGGCCCGTATGATAGTCCAGAGCTGCATTCACAATTCTGCAGGAAGCAGAATTTAGCGTTTTTGTGCGGTCACCGCACACGTCAAATCACTGCATGCGGACGCATCTGCATCCAACGCATGTCCCTGCGTACCTAATGTTAAAGATAGGTATGCAGGGAAACGCAGGACGCATACAGATGTAGGCGGAGGAAGAAAGGAGGAAGTAGGCAGCCATCCGCAGCCCTCCTGAATGCAAATGTGAAAACAGCCTTACATATTGATGACCTATCCATATCAAATGAAGTAAATGGAGATAAAGCACAATACACAGGAGCGGCCTTGAAACAATATACAAAACTGTCCCAGCTCTGTACATTGTTTACTTCCGGCCACCATGGGAGCTGATAACAGCTGATTATGGGGGTGCTCAGTGTATGACACTCTCCGACCTGATATTGATGATTTATCCTATGGAGAGGTCACCAATTTGTTAATCTTGGGCAACCCCTTTGAGGATTCTGGCTCCTAATACAATCTCCATCCGTTTGTCCTATTTGGATATATGGGCTTCTACTCAGGAGGACCTGTCCAATCCAAGCAGTTAAATGACTGGTCTCTAATGTTGCATTTCTTCCAGAGCGGTCATGGCACGGAAATCACGAGGCCGATATGCCAAGCATCAAATTCCAAAGCCTGCAAGTTGTTAACGCAAGTGTTCGTCATTGTCCAAAAATGTTATGACATTTGGCTAATTTCTGGACAGTGGGCGCAGCTTGGCCGATGGAAGTGTGACTGAGTGTGCCTATCAAACTCATCGTAACTTACACCAAAAAAAGTGTAGTAAATTATAACCGAAAGATGCGGCAAATTAATTAGGAGGCACGCAGCTCTTTATGAATTTGACACAACTCATTCAAGCACACCCTTCATGAAGGCTGACGTAGAAAACGCCAATGAATCGAAAGCCTAAGTGGCCACGCAAAGCTCTTAGAAAGGGTTCTCTACATGAGACATTCCCTTTAAGTCATCTCTGAGGTTTATGAACTGAGGCTTTAGCTTATGGTAGGAGCACATTATTCCATATATCAGTACACAGCCTAAAGATCTTCCAGGGTCATCTCAGGTGAATCCAAGCCATTGCCTGAAGACAAGCCCCTTACATAATGTTATGTACAGAATCTCTACGTTCTGGTGGAGGGTGGAGGAACAAGTAGCCATCAGCAGTTAGTTGGCAACTTAGACAATAAGGCTATTGTGTGATGTAGTATTAGACTAGGAGCACTTTTATTAACCATTTGCTGCTTGATGCTTTCATCCTGGTTATTGTGCTTCCTGCAAAGGTATCCGGCTTCCAGCAGTGAAATCGCTGGCAGAGAACAATGGCACAATTTGCTGCAGGTCTGCAAACTGAAGGTCCCTAAATCTGAATTCTAATTCTATGGGATATGAATTTTGGGCTCTTAGTCTGACCGACCAAGAAGGATCTTCTGAAAGAAATGCCTGGAGGAATTACTAAATTTAGCCTATTTTTTATGCATACGATTAAAAACTGGATAAAGTCAGCTCACAAGACACAGCAGACAGGCTTTTTTCTAGTTTAACCGTTTCCAGCCATTATCTTCAATTAGCTTCTCTTTTCCCTGAAGGAGAAAATGCTGCAAATGCACTTTTTTTTTTTTTAAGAAGGCATAATTCATAAAACCCCCATCCTCTGCGGTCATAAGAATTCCCATGAATGTTTTTGAATCATCCGGATTAAGAAAAAAAAAAACTGCATCAGTCATGGCTCATTCAGAACCTGCCTTGTTTACAAGATGAGGGATGGCAGCGCCGCTTTAAGAGATTGTACTGCAGCAAGCAGCAGGGAAGTTCATCTGAGGACACAGATTCAGTTCTCAGAAATCCCCTCTGCTGGAACATGCAGTTCAGTGTTGCACATGAACAGACTGCCCTGGATTTGAAACTGCAGCCCGCCCTAAACTGTATGGGGACAAAACCATGGAGCTAACAATGCCATCCTAAAAAAAAAAAAATCCTTTTGTTATGCCGTGTCCTACTCATCACCTCGCTTAACTGTGACTCGCATTTTGTTTCTAAAAAGACGTCTCTGATGAGCAAAGTGTAATATCGCAAGCCCCGGACCATAAATCCAGCACGCATCGATGATCGGTCTTTTATGAAATCCTAAATCCATAAAACATGTGCAGCGCGTGTAATGACTTAACACGTGAACTGCTGTTTACGAGATGATTGTGCATTACATGCTGCTAAACAGAAATGAAATGCCGTACTGTTGTCCCGATCGTATTAATGTGTCAGTACAAAGAGCAAGAGAATATAATAGGGGGGCCATGTCCGACTCCCGCAAGTGACAACAGACGTAAAACCTTCAGTAAACAGATGGCCGACAGCCAAAGTACCAAAACGTGAGCTGTCTCATGAATTTGCTTCCTCCACTCAGGCAAATGCATTCAAACAGGGCTTATTATTCGAGTAGCCAAGACCCCTTGTGACAGGGTAGGCTGGTAGAGGTGGTGGGAAGAGCGATGGATAAACTGTGCGCAGCTTCTGCAGCTGTGGATTAGTAAGGGATGTTAGAATGGATTTTTCAAGTCAGACACAAAGAACATTCTTCATGCAGCAGTGTGCCACCTACTGATTTGCTTTGAGATGGATGCCCGAGTAGGTAGGGCTAGTACCTTAGCAGCATCTTTATGTGATTCAAACTAGTTGAACATTTTTTTGGGGAACGTGATTTTCAGGGTAATGCTCTCCTTTTCCCTTTTTAAGAATTTTTAGTGTTGCAAAAGCTATTGTTTTTTTAAGAGGAGTAACCTTTGAGAGGTTCATTAGGTAATGCAGGACAGCAGAAGAGTCTTGCTCTAATATCTAGTATAGCTATGGAGTTTTTGTGAAAGAATTAATCTGTAAGTATTAAAAAAAAGATTTAGGCTATGGTTCCACGGTCCGGAACCATAGCGCTTTGGACGGAGCGGAAATTCCGCTCCGTCTAAGCCCCGCCCCCTTTCTGACGCGCGATCTTTCCGGAGGTGTTCAGGACACCTCCGGAACACCTCCGGAAAGAGCGCAGGGCTACATAGCCCTGTGTTAATTCTGTTGCGGCGACGCACCGTCGCCGCAATACGCGAGGACATGCTGCGGTCTAAAAAGACGCGCCGCATGTCCGTTTACGCAGGTTTGCCACCTGCGTATTGTTACGCATGGTGGAGACGGGATTCCTTGAAATCCCCTCCACTATGCTGTAACATCTGGACGCTGCGTGTTTGGCGCTGCGCCAGCGCACAGCGCCAAACACGCAGCGTTTCCTGACCGTGGAAACTCACCCTCAAGGTCTTTAAATATGTTAAAGGATTTTTTTTCTTAAGTTATAACCTATCCAAAGTGATGTTTCCGTACTGGAGTAATGTCACTGGTGGACACAGTCAGGAGAGGGCCCAATATATGGGCTCACTGCAGCCCAAAAAGTTGATCTTAATGCACAATTCCGCCTGCTTTTAGAGGTGGATGTGGGTCCCCTTACCTCTTGGGCCCCTGTGTGGCCGCACAGGTTGAACCAGTGGTATGTCCGTCCCTAATGTTACATCAAGGTCGGAAGAATAGAAGGAACAAGGTGAAGAGGAAGAACAGCAACCCGATGGCTTGATACAATCAAGATAATGGAGAAGACCCTAGTGGATCTAGCTAGGTCTGCACAACATCGATCTTCATCCATCAAGTGACCATGACTTGAGATCAAGCTGAAGGCCATTAAATAAATAAATAAAATGTTACTGTTTGGGAATAAATACAGTGATGTCACAATACAGGATTAAATCACATAGTCCTATTAGTAGTATAGGAGTAATGCTCATAGTAAGGTTACAATACAGCGATAATGCGCACAGTAATCTCACACCGCTGCTGAAGAATGACAGTCCGGGCCGATGGCAATGCTGAGATGGTCCAAACTGTGCTCTTAGGTGCTACTAGCAAAGGCAACTTTGCTTCTGCAGCGTCATAGGAGTGCAGGAAGACTAAAGCTGGCTGGATCCAGGCAACCTGAGAGCAGCGCTTGCAAGCTGTGCAACAAAGAGCTTGCCAGTGTGTACTCTTTGCCTAGGAAACCAGCCACCTCTCAAAGACTGCAGAGGTGTCCAATGATTTTAGCAATGAGCTGTAAACTATAGAAACTGCTCAGAAATGGATAGGGGTTTGAATAAGTGGTAAATTGATAAGTTTCTTTTTTTTTATAAGCACATTTCAATTTTACCCATTTGATAAGATGAGACTACCCCAATATGGAAAAGTGGTATTACAGTACAAGGACATTGCACAGTAATGTTATAGCACCGGGATAAACTGCTATGTTACAGCACAGAAATATTACAGTAACAGTACAGGGATTATGCACACCATGATGTCACAAGAATGCACACAGTAATGTCACAGTAGTGGAGTAATGCACACAGATTATAACACTGGGATCATGTGAACAGTGATGTCACAGTACAGGGAACATGCACTTAGTGATGTAACATTAGAGGGATAATGCACATCATGATAGCATAACACAAAAAAGTCATTCTCTACACTGTGACATCAGAGTATAGGAAAAGATGTCAGACTGCGGGATCATCCCGCACTGTCACAGCACAGTAGTATTACGCACAGCAAGGTTAACCATTGGGTTGGATGCCAAAGTTTAAGAATTAGGTTGCCTCAATTTCCTCATGTCTGAAAATGGATCCCCTTAGTTGCTAGGCCCCATGGCAGCTGCTATGCCTGATACTCAGAGAACATATATTTATCAGTCATTCCAATGTTGGAAAATAGCAGGACGTAAATTACCTTGTAAAATAGTGAGAAGTGAGGTTTCCAAAATTAGAAGACAACCAGGAACTCAACCAAATGGCATATCCATAATTTACATAATAAATGTGCAATTTTGGTTGAAAAGCAAAACTGACATCAGCCAGGAAAGGAGGGATACAAATGGGAGCACGCATGCTGATTTTACTAATAAAGCATTTTAGAGTTACAGCTGCAGTCAGAGCTCTCTGTCCTTACAACATTTATGCCTTCTTCATCTCCCTTTCTCCCCACAAGCAGCGATGGAGGCCATGCCACCACTGTATACATGGGGTATATGCCCACTTCTGCCCATGACCTCTGCATGTTTTGATGACTGTTCCATCAGTTCTTAGCAGAAGTGACGTCCATTGTGAATGTTTGAAGCTACTTTATTTTTTCAACAGATCGGCAGTCTCTAAGACACTAAAGCCACCCAATCTGGTTGTCAACCTGATTTTTTATTTTTTTTACTCGCTCATCACTAATATTTATTAATCCACTGCTAACAGGTTATGGGCTCAGTGACCCAGAAACCCAGAGGACAGCCCAGAGGAGAGAGAATAACAGTGTACGAAGAAGAAGTAAAGATGACCGCCAGCAGCACCTCTGTGAAGTTCACAGTGCCAAATCTGACTAACCAGAACTACTGACCCACTATCAGAAGACTGGGTAGAGAAGGATCAAAAAGTACAAAGCACTATCTCCCTCAGTATAGATGATGATCAGATTGTGCATGCATGTAAATCTGAAATTGTAAAAGAAATGTGGGAACAGCTGCATAAAGTGCATGAAAGGATTAATCTCAGGAATAAGCTCTATTTAATGAGAAAGCTGTATCAGTCTAAGGCCTGGGTCTCACATAACGATACACCAGCGATCCCGACAACGATATGCACTTGTCAGGATCGCTGGTGTATCGCTACATGATCGCTGCTGAGCTGCCAAACAGGCAGCTCAGGGCAGCGATCAGCACAGCGACACTGCGGGTAACATCGCTTAGTTACCCGCAGTGTACCTTGGATACCAGCGCCCTGATGCAGGGAGCTGGTAACCAAGTTACACATCGGGTTTCCAGGCGCTGCGCGGTGCCTGGAAACCCGCTGTGTACCTTGGTTACCAGCTCCCTGCATCAGGGCGCTGGTATCCAAGGTACACAGCGGGTTTCCAGGCACAGCCCCACGCCTGGAAACCCGCTGTGTACCTTGGTTACCAGCGGATCGCTGATCTCCCGCCTGTCACACGAAGCGATGCGTGCCTGTCAGCGGGAGACCAGCGATCAAAAAAATGTCCAGGACATTCAGCGACGATCAGCGATACCCAGCAGGGGGCTGATCGTCGCTGAATGTCACACACAGAGATATCGCTGGGGAGATCGCTGCTGCGTCACAAAACTAGTGATCGCTGTGTGAGACGGGGCTTAAGCTAAATAAGGGATAAATAAGATATGCAGGATTACATAAGAAATACTCTAGAGATTGTGGAGAGCCTGAGGGGCTTTGGGGAAGATCTAAAGGATTTCCATATTGCTACACTACTAAGCAGTCTACCAGAAAGCTATGACACACTTGTAACTGCACTAGATGCGCCCCCAGATTATGAGCTTTGTGACGATCCACCCTGCCTGGGTGGACGGGGAATCACTCACTTAGTAGGTCATAGAGGCAGACACTAGCACTGCAGGGTTCAAACCACAGTTCATCCAGTTTATTCAGGCAACATGTGCATCCGGTTACACATTACAACAGTCTATTGCACTCCAGGTACTGTGGGTGTCCGCATACCGAACAGCTCAGTGACATCCACGTAACCTCGCAAGCACCAACAGTCTATCAAGTTACCTTCCAGGAGCTCCTGCTCCTCACGCTGACTCCTCATCAGACATAGGTTCCCAGGGAAGCTGCCTAACTGGGGATCACCATCTTTGCCATGCAGGCCACATGACAGTCCAGACCCTCAGAAGGATGTTAGCTTCCCCCATGCAGTGCCATCACAGACACTTGGCCTCTTCATGTGCTCCAGGAATCCAATCCACTCCCAGGATATTCCAACACAGGCCACCCGACAGTCCACATCAGAGTCTCTCCACAGTCTCAGCCAGACTTCCAGAGACTCCTCAGTCTCAAAACACACTCATTCTCCCCACCATGTGCCAAACACTCCCTTTCATATCTGTAGCCACTCCCCCAGCTAAGGCATGAAGCACATGGTCTGGTCACCTGTTCATGACCTCATCACAGGTCCTTCACATCAGCTACAACCACCAGTATGCAACATTCATTATACAACCACCAGTGGGCGGTGTATGTGTGGTTAGCAAGTCCTACCCAGCTCACAAGCTAACCCTGTAAAGCCACCCTAGACAATAATAGGACTCTTGTAGATACAGTCCCATAACAACATTACTGGCTTACAGCGCAGAGGAGCTCTGCGACACATACCTGCCATTTATAACCATGCCAGGGACTGTTTTCCCATCCATATCACACCTCCCTGCATAACTTGAGCAGCATATCCAGCGCCCCCTAGCTGCCGCATGAGTCACTACACCACATACCTTCCCCCTCTGTTCAAACTTGTGAGGTTGAACACTTGTTCCAAACTGAGGGACCCGAGACAGGGCACCCATGTCACCTTGCCCTACAAGTCGAGGGGACCGTCTCAGTCGATTTTGGGCATCATGCAACATCACCTCTTTGTTAGGCCTCCTCCGCCTCCAGCGGTCAGTATGTTGGCCTTGTCTTTCTGTTTGTGTCACCAGACCCTTTTCAAACGACCCCCTTTCCAAGTGTGCCCCTTCACCCGACCTTTCTTTCCAGGGCTGCCTCCTACGGTTTTTGCGGTCATGGGTCCATCATCCAGTCAAGCCTACTGGTTGATTTGAGTCTGACCCTTGGTCCTTTCGTCTGCTATCGGGACGCACACTTAGGTCACTCAGCCTTGATCTAACAGAAGCGTCATCTCTACCCCTCATTGTTTCAGCTCGTCTACTGTCAGTCCCCAGAGAAGCCTCTTGTCTCTCTATATATCGGGTTGGAAGCATTCGCCCTCTTTGTTCCAACTCCTGCAGCTGTTCCTTAATCTGCTTTCTTTTCCATATCAGCTGCTCTACTTCACTCGATACTCCAGGAGCGTTCGGATGTTCTTCAGCTCTCCACTGAGCCAACAACAACACATGGAACCATGTCTTCTTCTCCAGCCACCTTGATCTCACCATCCGCTGGAATCCTCACTCTCACCACATCGGATCTCTTCACCATCTCCTGCATCACTTTTCCAAGTCTTCCAATGACTTTCCCCACCAGATCTCTGGGTACCGGAATTATGTCTTCTACAAAATCCAGCCGACTGTTGTGAATGTGCTAGAAATGAATTCTGAGCAGAAGCTCCCTCTGGTGGTTACAAACAGTACTGAACTATCCAATGAAGATTGTGAAGATTGGCGATCAGGTGTTACTGACTGGTCTTATATAAGGGAGGTTCCCTCCCATCAGGGTTGCCGGTGATCAATCTTTGATTCCTGTTCACTTTGTAGCTTGCTGTTTCGTGCCTGCATCTTCTGCTAACAGATAAGACATTTTCTTCTTTTAGTTTTTTGTGCTTGCTTTTTGCATTTTGTCCTGCACTTCTGTGGGGGTCTGCCGGGACCCCTCCGGGGGCTTGTGCTCCTCTCAGTTTAGTTCGGCCACTGTTGTTTGTTCATTTGCCTTTTCCAGTTTTTTCAGTGGCTGCTGTTTAGTTTTTGTTACACCAGAGAACTAATTTAGGTGGTAGAGGTCGTGTGATCTCAGGTGTTTTTGTAATTAGTAGAGTTGGTACTTTTCAGGGTTTTTTGGGATTGCAGTAAGTGTCCTTCCTATCCTTTTCTATTTAGGAAGTTTGGGCCCCAACGTTTGCTCATACTATTTTCTGTCTGTGTCTGTATTTCCTCTTGTCTAACCGCCATTACATGTTTGGGGGCTTTCTATGTTCTTTGGGGATCTGCTCCGGGGCAGATAGTTTTCCTCTTTCTGTCTTTAGGTGTAGTTAGCTTCTCAGGCTGTGATGAGGCGTCTAGGACCAACGTAGGTACGCTCCACGGCTGCCTTTAGTTGTGGTGGATAGTCAGGGTACTGCAATCCCATAGATTCCAACCTCTCTGGTGTATTTCCTTTTTTGCCTGCTCTCCTCAGCTACCAAATCATAACAGTATCACCGGCCCAAACTGAAAATTATATGGTACTCACAGAAGGGAAAAATATTGTGGAAAGAAAAAGAGTTGTCAGAGATTTTTTTTTTTTTTTTCTGTTTGTTGCATTTTTTTCCCTCTGTATCTCTGGGTGCTGAGGAGGATTTTTTTTTTCTCTCAATGGAGTTTGCACAGTAGTCTGGCCGTGTGGATCAGCTTGCCACTGAGGTTCGGAGTATTGCTACCTATCTTGCGAGGTTGCCTGTTATGGAACCTAGGATTCCCATGCCAGATTTGTTTTTAGGGGATCGAGCTAAATTTCTGAATTTCAAAAATAACTGTAAGTTGTTTTTTGCCTTGAAATCTAAGTCCTCAGGGAACGCAGCACAGCAGGTTCAAATTGTCATCTCTCTCCTGCGCGGCGATCCTCAGGATTGAGCTTTTTCCCTGACACCTGGGGATCCTGTTTTGAGTAATGTTGATGCATTTTTTCAGGCTCTGGGGTTATTGTACGATGAGCCTAATGTCACTGATCAAGCTGAAAAAGCCTTGTTGGCATTAAATCAGGGCTTGAGGACGCTGAGTTGTACTGTCAGAGATTCCGTAGGTGGGCAGTCCTGACCAAATGGAATGACGATGCTTTGGCAGCCCTTTTTCGGAAGGGTCTGTCAGAGAATGTAAAGGATGTTATGGTGGGATTCCCTGTCCCCTCTGGTCTCAATGATTCTATGTCATTAGCGATTCAAATTGACAGACGTTTGCGTGAGCGTAGAGGTATGCGTGAAATAGTGTTGCCTTGTGAACCAGCTTCTGAACCCATGCAGTGTGATAGAGTGGCTTCTGGGGCACAGCGTCATGAGTTTCGAAAACGCAATGGGTTATGTTTCTACTGTGGTGATGCCTCTCATGCTATTTCAGTCTGCCCTAAGCGGGGAAGACGTTTTGCACGCTCAGTTGTCTTGGGTAGTGTTCAGACTAAATTTTTGTTGACTGTTACCCTGATTTGCTCCCTGTCCACATTTTCTGCTCAGGCTTTCGTTGATTCGGGAGCAGCTATTAACCTGATGGATTTTGATTTTGCTAAACGTTGTGGGTTTCCCTTGATACCCCTACGGAAGTCTATTCCCCTACTGGGGATCGATTCTACCCCTTTGGCTGAGAATAAACCTCAGTTCTCTACTCAGGTGATAATGAGGGTTGAACCTGATCATCAGGAGAGTTGCAAATTTTTGGTGCTGTATAATCTGCATGACATTATCGTACTGGGTTTCCCTTGGTTACAGTCTCATAATCCTGTTTTGGATTGGAAATCTGTGTCTGTAACCAGTTGGGGCTGCCAATGTGTTAATACCAACACTTCTGTTTTTTCTGCCTCCCCCCAGGCTCAGGATGTTCCTGACCTTTTGACTGATTTTTCTGATGTGTTTAGCGAAAGTAAATCTGCATCCTTGCCCCCCCCATAGGAGCTATGACTGCGCTATTGAATTAGTGCCTGGTAGTAAATTCCCTAAAGGTCGCCTTTTTAACTTGTCTGTACCTGAACATGACGCTATGCGGTCTTATATCAAGGAGTCATTGGAGAAGGGTCATATCAGACCATCCTCTTCACCCTTGGGTGCCGGTTTTTTCTTTGTGGCCAAAAAGGATGGTTCATTAAGGCCGTGTATTGATTATCGTCTCTAGAACAATATCATTGTGAAATATCAATATCCGTTACCCTTGATTTCTGACCTGTTTTCCAGGGTGAAAAGTGCTACTTGGTTTACCAAGCTTGACCTCAGGGGGCATATAACCTTATTCGCATTAAGCACGGGGATGAATGGAAGACGGCATTTAATAACCCAGAGGGGCATTTTGAGTACCTAGTGATGCCCTTTGGGCTCACTAATGCTCCTTCTGTCTTCCAGTCCTTCATGAATGACATTTTCAGGGATTTTGTGGATAAATTTCTGATTGTTTATTTGGATGATATCTTGATTTTTTCCAATGACTGGGACTCTCATGTGAAACATGTTCGGACTGTGTTCCAGATTTTGAGAGAGAATGCTCTGTATGTGAAGGGATCAAAGTGTCTTTTTGGCGTACAGAGGATCTAATTTCTGGGATTCATTTTGTCCCCATCTGTTATTGAAATGGACCCGGTCAAGGTTCAGGCCATCTGTGATTGGGTCCAACCTACTTCATTAAAGGCTCTTCAAAGATTCTTGGTTTTGCCAATTTTTATCGTAAATTTATTGGTAATTTCTCTGTTATTGTTAAAAACCATTGACTGATTTGACCAAAAAGGGTTCTGATGTGGTGAATTGGCCTCCTGAGGCAGTCTCTGCGTTTCAGGAACTTAAGCAGAGATTCACTTCTGCTCCTGTTCTACGGCAGCCTGATGTTTCTCTGCCATTTCAGGTGGAGGTTGATGCCTCTGAAATTGGGGCAGGTGCCGTTTTGTCCCAAAGAGATCCAGAGACCTCTAAAAGTAACCCTTGTGCCTTTTTCTCTCGAAAATTTTCTCCAACTGAACGTAATTATGACGTGGGTAATCGGGAGTTATTGGCCATGAAGTGGGCTTTTGAAGAGTGGAGACATTGGCTGGAGGGAGCCAAACATCAGGTGGTGGTCCTCACGGACCATAAGAATCTGGTTTATCTGGAATCAGCCAAGCGACTTAATCCTAGACAGGCCAGGTGGGCCTTGTTTTTCACATGTTTTAATTTTGTGGTTTCCTTTCTTCCTGGCACTAAGAATGTTAAGGCGGATGCCCTCTCGAGGAGTTTCCTTGCGGACTCTCCTGAGTTGTCTGATCCTGCTGTTATTTTGAAAGAGGGTGTAGTTCTTTCCGCCATCTCGCCCAATTTGAGACTGGCTCTGGAAGGGTGTCAGGAGGATAAACCCGAGCGCTGCCCTATTGGGAAATTGTTTGTCCCAGACCGGTGGAAAAAGAGTGTGATGTCTGAGATTCATTGTTCCGCGTTGGCCGGAATTTTTGGTACCAGAGACTTGGTTAGTCGGTCTTTTGGTGGCCTACTTTGTCTCGTGACGTCAGGGAATTTGTGCAGTCCTGCGGGACTTGCTCTCGCTCCAAGCCTTGCTCTCGCTCTAGTGGTTTGTTGATGCCATTGTCTGTGCCCAAGAGACCATGGACCCATATCTCTATGGATTTAATTTCCGACCTCCCTGTTTCTCAGAGAATGACCGTTATCTGGGTGATTTGTTATAGGTTTTCCAAAATGATACATCTTGTGCCATTACCTAAGTTGCCTTCCTCCTCTGAATTGGTGCCTTTGTTCCTTCAGCACGTGGTTCGGTTACACGGCATTCCTGAGAACATTGTTTCTGACAGAGGAGTCCAGTTTGTTTCCAGATTTTGGAGGACTTTTTGTTCTAAACTTGGTGTTCAATTGTCTTTCTCCTCGGCTTTTCATCCTCAGACCAATGGACAAACTGAGAGAACAAACCAGACATTGGAGACTTATCTAAGATGCTTTGTGTCTGCTGATCAGGATGACTGGGTCTCTTTTTTGCCTTTGGCTGAGTTTGCTCTTAATAATAGGGCTAGCTCTGCCACTTTGATGTTTCCATTTTTCTGCAATTTTGGGTTTCACCCTCGATTTTCTTCAGGACAGACGGAGGCTTCTGTCTGTCCAGGTGTTGACTCTGTTGTGGAGCGTATGCAGCAGATTTGGGACCAGGTAGTGGAGAGGTTGTCCCTCTCTCAGGAGAGGGCCCAGCGGTTTGCCAACCGGCATAGGACTGATGGTCCTCGGTTTGAAGTGGGGGACTTGGTCTGGTTGTCCTCAAGAAATATCCCTATGAGAGTTGCATCTCCTAAGTTTAAGCCTAGGTTCATTGGACCTTATAAGATCATGGAGATTTTTAATCCTGTTTCCTTTCGTTTACTTCTTCCAGGGACATTTAAGATCCATAACGTGTTCCACAAGTCCTTATTGAAGAGGTTTGTCGAGCCAGTGGTTCCTATGGCTGTGCCTCCTGACCCTGTTTTGGTTGAGGGCAATCTGGAGTATGTGGTTGAGAAAATATTGAATTCTCGTTTTTCTAGACGGAAACTCCAGTATTTGGTTAAGTGGAGAGGTTATGGTCAGGAGGACAATTCTTGGGTGTTTGCTTCGGACATCCATGCTAGGAGACTCATCCAATGCATATCACAGAGCTCATCCTGACCGACCTGGTTGCTCAAATGAGGGTTCGGTGACCCCTCCTCAAGGGGGGGTACTGTTGTGAATGTGCTAGAAATGAATTCTGTGCAGAAGCTCCCTCTGGTGGTTACAAACAGTACTGAACTATCCAATGAAGATTGTGAAGATTGGCGATCAGGTGTTACTGACTGGTCTTATATAAGGGAGGTTCCCTCCCATCAGGGTTGCCGGTGATCAATTGTTCTGGTCTCATCTTTGATTCCTGTTCACTTTGTAGCTTGCTGTTTCGTGCCTGCATCTTCTGCTAACAGATAAGACATTTTCTTCTTTTAGTTTTTTGTGCTTGCTTTTTGCATTTTGTCCTGCACTTCTGTGGGGTCTGCCGGGTCCCCTCCGGGGCTTGTGCTCCTCTCAGTTTAGTTCGGCCACTGTTATTTGTTCATTTGCCTTTTCCATTTTTTTCAGTGGCTGCTGTTTAGTTTTTGTTACACCAGAGAACTAATTTAGGTGGTAGAGGTCGTGTGATCTCAGGTGTTTTTGTAATTAGTAGAGTTGGTACTTTTCAGGGTTTTTTGGGATTGCAGTAAGTGTCCTTCCTATCCTTTTCTATTTAGGAAGTTTGGGCCCCAACGTTTGCTCATACTATTTTCTGTCTGTGTCTGTATTTCCTCTTGTCTAACCGCCATTACATGTTTGGGGGCTTTCTATGTTCTTTGGGGATCTGCTCCAGGGCAGATAGTTTTCCTCTTTCTGTCTTTAGGTGTAGTTAGCTTCTCAGGCTGTGACGAGGCGTCTAGGACCAACGTAGGTACGCTCCACGGCTGCCTTTAGTTGTGGTGGTTAGTCAGGGTACTGCAATCCCATAGATTCCAACCTCTCTGGTGTATTTCCTTTTTTGCCTGCTCTCCTCAGCTACCAAATCATAACAGCCGACTTTGAGCTTCTCTTGCCAGCTCCAGGCGTCGAGTGGCTTTCATATTCCCCATCATGATCATCTGTTTCGTGTGAAGACATTGAAGATGCATATCCTTCAGGACAGCCACCAGCTTCTCTGTGTCGTCTTATCTGCCAGTATCACCAAGTGGTTTTGTCTCTGGTGCCCAGTTCACACTATAGGCTTTTACTGCCTTTTTAAAGGCCTCATGCACACCCTCGCTGGCACAGGCTTCTCGCATGTCTTCGGGTACCTCCAACACATACTTAAAGAAGGGAGCCTCATCCTCTTCTTTGTTTACCTCGGACCCTTCCTTCAATACATCTGCCACGACCGGATAGCTGTCTTGTTCTGCTCTTAGCTTATCATCTTCCCGAGACTCACTTTCTTCAAGACCACTCGCCAAGAGGAGAGCTGGCATTTCCACCTTGTTATTACTCGGGCACGGTCGCTGTACGTCTTCAACCACCAACTTCTCCTCCTGCAGACCTCTTACCGCTTCTCTGAGCATCTCCACGTCTTCTCCCCAGGTCCTACCCACACTTTGCCACATTGACAGGCGACCTCTGAGCTCAGAGACCTCCCTCTCCAGCTCATCCACTCTACGCTCAGCAGTCTGTCTCAGGGCTTTTTCTCGTTCGACCTTTCTCTTTAATGGTCTTTAGTTCGGCCTGAAAATCAGCAGACTTGTGCATCTCACGAGATAACTCTTTAACCTCCAGCTCTTCCGAAACCGGTTCCCTAGAGCCCTTACTTTGAGGAGTACTGTCGTTCCACTGTGTCAGTGCTTCTGACAGCACACCATCGGATTCACCCCCAGCAGTCACTACTGGCACCGACACCACCCCTTCCTTGTCAACCTCTTCAGTATTGGGAAGAGTACTCATATTCTGAATAACATCACACATGACTGATTTTCCTTTACCCATATCTTCACAGGGTGAAATTTGTTCAACCTCTTTGTGGGTTCCTTCCTCACTGTACTCCCTTTATTCCTTAGAGTCACCATTATCCCCTGAGTCAGTGTCAACCCCACTTAGACAGGTGGTCACCCCAGAGTCCCCAATTAGGTCTGACCCACATTTTCTTCCGGTCAGCAGGAACTCGGTACCCTTGACTTTAGGTGGAGCTACCTCCCATGCATCCTCAAAGAACACCACGTCCCGGCCCCTCTCAAAAGGGTATACTACATTCGGCGGTATACGGCCATTTTGGCACCCACTACTTGGGGACATAGCAAGCATCACTCTGTCCACCCTATAGTCCCCAATGCGCCCATGGATGCAGCCAACCTTGACGTTTTTTTCTGTCAGACAGAGAACGAGAAGAGTTCCTCTCAGAGTCACCTAACTCTTTGAGTCCAGCCGTCCAGAGACTCCTTCCCGATGTAACCTCACAGTACACACCTGTGGGCGGTCATCAACCGGGAAGGCTATGCCACATATGGACCAAGCATAACACCCACACCTCTGTTCCTCAGACATGTCCCCTGAGGTAACCAGTGCCGTCCCTTTTGGAAGCTCCACCCCTTTTTGGGTCACCGCCCCTGTTTGGGACTCCACCCCTTTTTGGGAAACCACCTTGGTTTGGGTTACCGCCCCCTTTTGGGACTTCACCCCCTTTTTGGCACCCATCACTGTTTGGGACACTGCCCCATTTTGGGGACACCACCCCTTTTCCAGGCACCACCACTCTCTAGGATACACCCCGTGGACTCCCCCACGGCTTTCTTAGGCACCAGTCCCACAGTACAGTTTGTTTCTTCGGGCTTGTACTGGCCCTTTAAGAGTTTGTGTAACCTGGTTCACACTGTCCTTCTCGTATCCAGTTCAAATTACTAA
Organism: Oophaga sylvatica; assembly: GCA_033576555.1. Classification (NCBI taxonomy): domain Eukaryota; kingdom Metazoa; phylum Chordata; class Amphibia; order Anura; family Dendrobatidae; genus Oophaga; species Oophaga sylvatica. The sequence goes on from JARQOD010000001.1 coordinate 660,281,370, forward strand.
TACTGACCTACAAGGCCATCTATAATCTGTCTCCTCCATATATCTCTGAACTAATCTCCCGATATCTTCCCTCACGTAATCTCCGATCCTCCCAAGACCTCCTTCTCTCCTCCACACTTATTCGCTCCTCACCCAACCGCCTCCAAGACTTCTCTCGAATATCCCCCATCCTCTGGAATTCTTTGCCCCAACACATCCGACTATCAAACTCATTCAGATCCTTCAGACGGAACCTGAAAACCCATCTCTTCAGGAAAGCCTACAGCCTGCAATGACCCTGCTGCCTCCTCACCACTACCGGAGTTATTGCCTCAACCAACACCAGAACTGCTGCAACCCCCCGACCTACTGTCTCCTGCCTCACAATCCTGTAGAATGTAAGCCCGAAAGGGCAGGGTCCTCTCCCCTCTGTATCAGTCTGTCATTGTTAGTTTACTGTAAGTGATACCTGTAATTTGTATGTAACCCCTTCTCATGTACAGCACCATGGAATCAATGGTGCTATAGAAATAAATATTAATAATAATAATAATAATAATAATAATATTACACCACCAGCTCCTGCTGGCACTAATACCGCTTCGGTCGCAGCCACAAACCACCGGCACCTCCAGATGCCGCTCACAAGCTGCTGTGGCTGTCACTGCCGCTCCTGCAGAACCTCTTGCCGCAACAGTCACTGTATCTCCCGCTACCACAAGTCTCTGCACGGCTCCGCACCATTGACTTCGTGGACCCGCCGATCCACAGCTAGCCGCTTGTCACCTTCGTAACCCCGCCAAGTTACAGCGAGACGTCTTCAGCCCCGCCGAGCCACAGAGAGTTCAAAAAGAAAAAAATGCATGGACTTGCTAATCCATAGAGAAAAAAAAAACCCTGCACACGTGCCCCTGGGCCGCTGCCCGCATTCTCCACCAATTTGTGATGATCCACCCTGCATGGATGGACGGGGATCACTCGCTTAGTAGGTCATAGAGGCAGACACTAGCACTGCAGGGTTCAAACCAGAGTTCATCCGGTTTATTCAGGCAACATGTGCATCAGGTTACACATTACAACAGTCTATTGCACTCCAGGTACTGTGGGTGTCCGCTTCCGAACAGCTCAGTGACATCCACGTAACCTCGCAAGCACCAACAGTCTATCAAGTTACCTTCCAGGAGCTCCTGCTCCTCACGCTGACTCCTCATCAGACATAGGTTCCCAGGGAAGCTGCCTAACTGGGGATCACCATCTTTGCCATGCAGGTCACCCGACAGTCCAGACCCTCAGAAGGATGTTAGCTTCCCCCATGCAGTGCCATCACAGACACTTGGCCTCTTCATGTGCTCCAGGAATCCAATCCACTCCCAGGATATTCCAACACAGGCCACCCGACAGTCCACATCAGAGTCTCTCCACAGTCTCAGTCAGACTTCCAGAGACTCCTCAGTCTCAAAACACACTCTTTCTCCCCACCATGTGCAAAACACTCCCTTTCATATCTGGAGCCACTCCCCCAGCTAAGGCATGAAACAAATGGTTTGGTCACCTGTTCATGACCTCATCACAGGTCCTCCAGACCTACAACCAACAGTATGCAACATTCATTATACAATCACCAGTGGGCGGTGTATGTGTGGTTAGCAAGTCCCACCCAGCTCACAAGCTAACCCTGTAAAGCCACCCTAGACAATAACCGGACTCTTGTAGGACTACAAGTCCCATAACAACATTACTGGCTTACAGCGCAGAGGAGCTCTGCGACACATACCTGACATTTATAACCATGCCGAAGATTGTTTTCCCATCCATATCACACCTCCCTGCATAACTTGAGCAGCATATCCAGCGTCCCCTAGCTGCCGCATGAGTCACTACACCACAGCTTACATTGATGAGTATAAGCGAAAGACAGAAAGTGTAAGCAGTAATGATGAGTGAATATGCTCTGAAAAGGTGTTATCCAAGCATGCTCGGGTGTTATCCGAGTGTCTTCAGCTTGCTTGAATAATATGTTCGAGTCCCTGTAGCTGCATGTCTTGTGGCTGTTAGACAGCCGCAACACATGCAGGAGTCGCCTAACAAAAAGGTTGAAGAGAATCATATTTGCAAACTACAATAACCTCTCTATGGTAATTGGTAAAAGCATGGAACATCAAAATGAACAAAGTCTTATTGGAAGAAGGATTAAGAAGTCAAGCAGATCAGGTTTATACACAAAATGGACAGACGGAAAGTGGATGAATATTCTCTTATATGTAGATGATGTGATTATGGTTTATCAAGAGAAAACAGAAATTTCAAAGATGACTAAAATTCTGAGTCAGCATTTTGAAGCAAAAGATGTTGGAAATGTGACATATTACCTGGGAATACAGGTCCAAAGAGAAGAAGAAGGAAGCTTTTGTCTAAACCAAAGTGCAAAAATCAACTAAATTCTGAATCATTTTGGAATGTCAGAAGCCAAAGGTATATCAACCCAATGGAATCATCCTACTTAAAGTTGGAAGGACAATATGATTTATTACCTAACAATAAGAAATACAAACAGACAGTGAGGGGCACTTCTATACATAGCAGCTATGACTATGAAGATATGAAGAGATTCTAGACATAAATTTAAGGATATCTGCAACAGGAGACTCACAGACTATGTGGATGCAGACTGGGTTGGTGACTTAACTCCTTAACGACCGCAGATACGCCTTTTCACGGCGGCAGTTAAGGGTACTTAAACCACAGCACGTGAATTCACGGCTCTGAGGTTTAAGGTTATAGCACCACCCAGTGTCAGAATTTCTCCGAGGTCTCGGCTGCTGGGGGTAGCCGAGACCTGAGAGAACATGATTCGGGTTGGTTTTTACTAACCCCGGTGTTACGATCGCCGTTATTAACGGTATAACGGCGCCTGCAAAAAAAGTCCAATTTGCCATTTAATTTCTTTCTCTTCTGATGTGATCGCACATCAGAGGAGAGAGAAATAGGGTCCCTGATTCCCCCCCGGTACCTCCTGGTGCTCCTGGGCTCTCCTGCTTCCCCCGATGGGCTCCGCCTTCTATTTCCAGGAAGAAAATGGAGGCGCATGCGCAGTGCGCCCGCCGAGATCTGCCCACCGGCACCCGGCAACAATAGGAGATTTTTCCTATTAGTTCATTTTGGTCACTGTGATAGACCATATCACAGTGATCAAAATAAAAAAATAGTAAATCAACTCCACCTTTATCACCCCTTTAGTTAGGGAAAAATAAAAAAATTTAAAAAAATGTATTTATTTCCATTTTCCCATTAGGGTTAGAGTTGGGCTAAAGTGAGTTGGGCTAAAGTTAGGGTTAGGGTTGGGGCTAAAGTTAGGGTTAGGGTTGGGGCTAAAATTAGGGTTAGGGTTGGGGCTAAAGTTAGGATTAGGGTTTGGGCTAAAATTAGGGTTAGGGTTGAGAGTACAGTTAGGGTTGGGGTTAAGGTTAGGGGAATATTAGGGTTAGGTTTGTGGTTTGGGCTATGGTTAGGGTTAGGATTAGGGGTGTGTTGGAGTTAGGGTTATGGTTAGAATTGGGTTTAGGGTTAAGCGTGTGTTGGGGTTAGGGTTGTGGTAAGGGTTATGGCTAGTGTTGGGATTAGGGTTATATGTGTATTGGGGTTAGGGTTGGAGTTAGAATTGGGGGTTTCCACTGTTTACGCACATCAGGGGCTCTGCAAACGCAACATGATGGCCGCAGACCATTCCATCAAAGCCTACATTCCAAAACGTTGCTCCTTCCCTTCTGAGCTCTGCCATGCGCCCAAACAGTGGTCTCCCCACATATGGGGTATCAGCGTACTCAGGACAAATTGCACAACAACTTTTGGGGTCCAATTTCTCCTTGTGCCCTTGTGAAAATAAAATATTGGGAGCTAAAAAAAATCATTTTTATGGAAAAAAAATTATTTTTTATTTTCACGCTCTGCATTATAAACTTTATTGAAACACTTGGGGGTTCAAAGTGCTCACCACACATCTAGATAAGTTGCTTGGGTGGTTTAGTTTCCAAAATGGGGTCACTTGTGGGGAGTTTCCACTATTTAGACACATCAGAGGCTCTGCAAACGCAACATGACACCTGCAGACCATTCCATCAAAGTCTGCATTCCAAAATGCCGCTCCTTCCCTTCCGAGCTCTACCATGTGCCCAAACATTGGTTCCCCCCTCATATGGGGTATCAGCGTACTTAGGACAAATTGCACAACAACTTTTGGGGTCCAATTTCTCCTGCTGTGAAAATAAAAAATTGGCTAAAAATAATTTTTATGAAAAAAATGATTTTTTATTTTCACTGCTCTGCGTTATAAACTTTAGTGAAACACTTGGGGGCTCAAAGTGCTCACCACACATCTAGATAAGTTCCTTCGGTGGTCTAGTTTCCAGAATGGGGTTAGCTGTGGGGAATTTTCACTGTTTAGGCACATCAGGGGCTCTGCAAACGCAACATGACACCTCCTTCCCTTCCGAGCTCTACCATGTGCCCAAACAGTGGTTCCCCCCACATATGCGGTATCGGCATACTCAGGACAAATTGCACATCTTTTGTGGTCCAATTTCTCCTGTTACCCTTGTGAAAATAAAAAATTGGGGGCTAAAAGATCATTTTTGTGGAAAAAAAAATGATTTTTTATTTTCACGGCTCTACGTTATAAACTTCTCTGAAGCCCTTGGGGAATTATTTGGTGTAAGCTTTTCAGGGATATAGCTCTGGGATCGCCGTCCGGGCAGACGGAGTGGCACGGAAACAGCTCATTCACAGACAGCAGTTCTGGTAAAAACTGGCCGCAACCAGCTTTATTAAAGTCCACAGCAAACAGAACATAATCAAAACCAAATCATAAACATAAGCCCTGGGCTTGTCCAGCCACTTACTACACTTAGATAGATTTCCCTCTCTATCCGGGACCAGACTCTAACAGCCTAGGCCAAAACAACACATATGTTCAGCATTTACCAGCATGGAGTTTCACAGAGTCTCCTCCTTGTGTCTGAAGGCACCTTCAACGTCCAGACTTGAGAGAGCTCCCCTCCTATTCAGCAGCTATCCGCATGGATTCTCACAGAGACTACTCCTGTGTCCGGGGTACCTCGAGCACCCAGACTGAGACAGCTCATACTCCTGGAGACTCCTTCTTGTGCCTGGACTCCTTGTCCAGACTAAGCGAGCTCTCTGTCTGTGTTCGCAGACACCTACTTCTGGTCTCCTAATTAACAGCTGAGTGGTTTCAGGCCTGAGCTGCAAGTGTGTACTGAATGTAAGGTGTAGTGACCTTTCTCTACCACTAGGTTTACAAAGCCATACATTTCCCTTATACCAGTCAGCAAAGTATCTAGGTGAAATGTACACCCCATTCAACACACATACTCTCACTGTCTCACATTGGTTAAACCAATTATTAGGCAATCTTGGTAAGCCATCAACTCAACCAATCATGATTTATGAAGACAACCAAGGTTGCATTAAACTTGCATGTAGTAGGAAGATCTATACGAGAACAAAACACATTGACATTAAACAGACAAACAGAGTTTGTTTATTGTGAGACTGACCAGATGATAACTGATGTTATGACAAAGCCACTTCCAAGAGCCAAATTTGAAGAATTCAGAACCTCTGTGGGACTAACAGGATAAGTAATTGTTGAGTGGGGGTGATAGAATAGTGCTTGTTATTGTATATTTTGCAACAACTACTTTTTAAGAGTGCATGAGTTTCTGTCTCTAGGAATAGTGTTATATTGATAATAATACACTGTAAAAAAAACCAGGAAGCTCCTGTTCACTGAGTGAGTAGCTGGATCACATTTTACTTTCACTTTGCAAGCTGACAGACAAGATGCGAAGATCCTAAGCTATAAGAAATACCAGTTGTAAGCTGCGATATCTCTGTTCCTGAATAAATATATGTTCACTGTTGAATGGATGGACAGTACAAATATTAATCTGGTGCCAACACAGTCATAAAAGAGCATACCTCCAAAATTTTAAACACAGGGAGAGTGAGATGTTTTAT
>JARQOD010000001.1:660287484-660405797 GCA_033576555.1 Oophaga sylvatica
TCTGCACATTCCCGGGGTGAAAGGTGGGGAAAGTGAGCTAAATCAAATTTAAAATTTATGAGGGTTTATTACATTTTTTTATTATAAAAAGTTTATAAATCTGAATTTTTTTCACGTCACCAACCTCTAATGTAAAGGTGGTGGCCCCCTTGCAAAAAGCGGCCTGCTCTTGTAAAATTTCTGTTTAAATTACCAAATATTTTATGGAGGGATTTTTAATAATGTACTTTGGGGTTTCAGAAACATTAAAATTGATAAATTTGGGCCCCAAAGGTGATTTTTTTACTGCAAATGTCTTGGGCTTTAACAGAAGCAAAAATTTTTTTTTTTGGATGTTTTCTCATGTCCCCATCCTTTTTCAAATCCCCAAAATTCAAGCTTGTTTTGGTAAAAAAATGGGGGGAAGGTCAATGGTGTTGCTCCCTTTCTGCATGCGCAAATAAAATTTTAGGTGGATTTTCTGTAGAATTTTTCAGAGGGGAGCCATTTTTAATTCTTAATCCCACGTCTCACGATTTTTTTAAATTGTTCATAACGTGGTTCTAAAGCTGAAATTGCAATGCATGTAGTAAAATTTTGTAACCCCATCGGGGGGAAAAAGTTTTGATCCCTTGTTTTTGTAAGTTTGCCCACGCGACATAACAGCAAAATTTTAAGGGTGGGAAATTTTTTTTAAATTGAAAAATAGATTAAAAAATGAAACCCAAAAAAAATCACTTATATAAATTATAAAAATTTTTTTTGTTTTTGCGGGGAAAAAGTATTTGACCTTGGAAAACAAGAATTTATTGGGTGGCAAAAATTATTGACAAGACGCGTCATATTTTTTTGTTTGATGGATTTGCCACATGTAGGGGAAAATTTTGGCCCCCCTTTTTTTATCTTTTATTAAAATTTTGAGGCTGTCGCTTGGCAATCGGGTTAACCCCCCCATAGTTTTCTATGGGATTACGGTCTGGGCTGGCTGGCCACCCCATGCCTTAACGTGCTCTTTTTGACCCCTCCTTTTTGCTTGGGTTTTTTTTGGATCATTGTTTGCGGAAACCCCCCCCCCCTTTTTAATGTCCTGGGGAGGGAAGGGGTTGTCACTCAGGTTTTTCGGTACATGGCCCCTTTTCCCACTGGCGGTAAAAGTCCCCTGCCCCCTTAGAAAGAAACCCCACAAACTTTTTTCCCTTCATGTTGAAAAGGGGACGATGTTTTTTGGGTATATGCAGCATTTTCTTCCTCCAAAAGGCAATTGAAATGCCTAAGACATCAATTTTTGTCTCATTGACCACAGCACCTTCTCCAATCACTCACAGAATCATCAGGTGTTCTTTGGCAAATTCAGACGGTCTGAAACATGTGCCTTCTTGAGCGTGGGACCTTGCGGGCACTCCCAGGATTTTAAATCTTTAGGGCGTAATGTGTTACCAGTGGTTTTCTTGGTGACTATGGCCAGTCCCTTGAGATCTTTTAACAAGTTCCCCATGTTTTGTTTTGGCTATCTCTACCTTCCTCATGATCAAGGATCCCCACGAGGGGGAGATTTTGCATGGTGCCCCAGTTTGATGTCGATTGACAGTCATTTGTTTTCTTCCATTTTTTCTATTGCACCAACAGTTGTTCTTCTCCCCAGCATTTAAATTATGGTTTTGTAGCCCATTCCAGCTTGTGCAGTCTTGATCTTGTCCCGGACATCCTTATAAACTCTTTAGTCTTGCCCATGTTGTGAGGTTAGAGTCTGATGATTAATTGAGTCTGGGAAGGAGAATTTTTAAAAAGGTGATATGTAAGACAGCTTTTCTTTAATGCAGGTTAATGATTTGTTAGAGCGTCTAACTGGTCTGTAGGGCCAGAATTTTTAATGGTTGGTAGGGGATCAAAATACTTATTTTCACTGCAAAATGCAAATTACTTTATAATTTATACAATTGATTTTCTAGTTTTATTTTTGATATTCTATCTTTTCAATGTTAAAAATTAACCTCCCTTAAAATTATAGGGTGTTCATGTCTTTGTCGTGCGCAAACTTACAAAATCAGCAAGGGATCAAATACTTATTTCCCCACTGTGTTATTTGGACATGATGATAAGTGACAAAAAGCTAAGGACCCAAGATCTAAGAGAACATAAGCATTCTACGGTTTTTGGAGTATTGCATTAGACCTAAATCCCAAAGAGCTGATAAAAATTAGTATTGCTTCCTTGGTGCTAAAAAAATTCTACTGTTTTTATGGAAGATCATTGTTACCAAAATGAAAAAATGGCATGGAATCATCTGAGTCTCGCTAGTATGCTGTCTTACCATGGAGCAATTACTATTTACTGGCATATAGTCGATCAATGAATATAGTGTAGTCCTTTAAATCCAGCAGATAGTGATTAAGCCCGATGTTGTGGTAGGTTTTATAAGCAAGTTTCTGTTCATCCAGAGAAAAATGATTGTCCTTTAGTAACAGCACGCAACTCTTAAAAATTGGTGACCTACAGTAATAGCTTGGCCTTTTATTTGTCTTTTATCCCGTAGCTTATATTTTTTTTTTTCTTTATTTAGTTCAGTAAAGTAAAGATGTATATCTTTGTACCGTGTTAGCCAGTAAGAAGAAAGAACCAGAAGAAATGCAAAGCCTGCCCTTTTTAATGACCACGGAACAGATAAAGATCCCCCAAATCCCATGGGACTAAAAAATACCAGGTACTTTAGCTGTATCACATCTAATGTGGTGTACCTAATTATATTATAAATGTCCAAGGGGGGTCTGTATGTGGGGGAGACCCGGCAAAAACTGAGAACAAGGATGAATTCTAAGCCACACAATAAGAGAAAAAAGAATGGGTTACCCGTGGCAAAACATTTTTGCTCCCTGATCATAGCATGGTAGATATGAAAATACTTGTACTGAGAGGCAACTTCACATCTCGGAGACATAGAAGAATTTGCGAATACAAATTGTTTGGTGCCTTTGACACTCTTAATTTTGGAATGAACCTGTCACACGGATTTTGACTTTCTCCATCAATTAAGGGAATTTACTCCCAAAAACCCCGTGAAAACTCACAAACTTACCAGACCCCATCAGGGGCAATAAAACTTTCACACCCTTATCTATGAACTCTTCCAATATTTATGTTCATCCCTTTGCCATAATGACATTCTGCTTCCGTCATTGTCTTCCTATTGCATTTTTTCCCCGTGCTGTTTTGTGTATAAATTTTGTGATTCTTCAGATTTTGTATTAGTCTTTGCCCGATGAAGGGGACCTGAGTGTCTCGAAAAAACTTGCAATTTGTTCCATCTTTTCAGTTAGCCCTTAAAAGGTTTCAAACCACTGAGGACTCTCAACTCTAAATATTTTTTTTTGTTTAGTAGTGTTTTGTCTTGTGGCTCATTTATTAAAAGTTAAACCTTGGCGACCCAATATGAAATGGTGGCAGTTCTTATTGACCCTAGGATCATATCATCCCGTTTCAGATGTGCCAAGGGTTTAAAAGAGAGTCTTGTTTATTATCTTTTTCCTTGCCACAATTTTTTTCGGGGCTGCACATTCTAACAACCAAATTTGTGCAATGATATTAAGTCATTCCCAAAAGTGTTGGCCCCCTTGAAAATGTTCCAGAAAATGAAAGTACCGTAATTTCGGGTATAAGACGACTGGGCGTATAAGACGCCCCCCAACTTTTTCAGTTAAAATATAGAGTTTGGGGTACACTCGCCGTATAAGACTACCCTCCCCCCAAATTTGCTGCGTGTTATGGCATGACAGTGCGTCAACACCACTTTGACCCGCGGTAAAATCATCCCCGCCGGTCAGAAACCCGCGGTTCCCTACTTGTCAAAAGACAGGTGAGCACCAGCTGTGATTGAGGTATAAAACTTTACCTCCGGCACTGGTGTCAGCTGATGGGATTTACAGCTCTCATCATCCAATGCCTGCTGCCGCTAAAAATGGGAGCAGGAGCGGCTGATGTGAGTATTCATTGCTGCTCTTGTACTGTAAATAAATCGTAATTAAAAAAAAGGCGTGGGTTCCCCCCTAATTTTGATAACCAGCCAGGCAAAACTCCAGCTGGGGGCTGCAAGGTGGTTATCAATAATAGAGGGGTCCCCACGCTTTTTTTTAAAAATTTTTTAAATAAATAATTTTAAAAATCCGCGTGGGGTCTTCCCCTTTTTTGACAACCAACCTGCAAAGCAGACGATGGGGGCTGGTATTCTCAGGCGGGTTTAGGGGCCATGGATATTGACCCCCAGCCAAAAAATTTCAGCCGCAGCTCCCCAGAAAAGGCAATCTATTGATGCACTAATTCTGGCGCTTTGCTGGCTTTCCACTTGCCCTGTAGTGGTGGCAAAGTGAGGTTCTTTTTTGGGTGGGGTTGATGTCACCTTTTTTATTGTAGGTGAATCAGCCCGGGTTGTAATGGAGAGGATCTATAAGACCTATTTATTACTAATTTCCTATTGTATGGTAAATAAAGACAAGCCAAAATTAAGTCTTTATTAGAAATAAAACAAAACACTGTTTTCCATTTTTATTTAAACGCTTAGTTCCAGCGAAGCCTCTTTTCTCCTGTAATAAAAGTAAAATAAAAAAAACAATATACTATATCTGTCCTCTTTTTGTCCCACGTCGTAATCCATGTCTGGGGGAATAAACAATTTTCAACCTGGACGGTGCCAGATACGACCGTCTAGTGTTATGTTTAGGTAGCTGAGGAGAAAAAGCAAAAACGGCAATACACCAGAGAGGCTGGAACCTATTGGATTGCAGTAACCTGAACTAACCACACAACTAGAGTAGCCGTGAAGCGTTCCTACGTTGATCCTAGACGCCTTGTACAGCCTGAGAGATAACTACACCTAAAGGCAGAAGATGAAAGCTATCTGCTCGGAGTAGATCCCTAAGAAAATAGGAAGCCCCAAACATGTAATGGCGGTTAGACAAGAAGAAAAACACGGACACAGACAGAAAATAGAATGGCAAACGCTGGGCCCAATCTGTCTAGACAGAAAAGTACAGGGAAAGAATTCTGACTGCAATCCAACAAAAAACCCTAAAAAATACCAACTCTTCTGATTGCAAAAACACCTGAGATCACACGATCTCCACCACCTAAATCAGATCTCTGGTGTAACAAAACTAAGCCGCAGCCACTGAAAAAACAGAAAAAGAAAATGAAAAAATAAACAGTGGCTCAGATTAACTGAGAGGAGCACAGGCCCCAGGAGGGGACCCGGCTGACCTCCACAAAAGTGCAGAAAACTATGCAAAAAGCAAGCACAAAAAGAAAAGCAGAAAATATCTTATCTGAAAGCAGAAGATGCAGGCAAGACTCCAGCAAACTTCCAAATGAACCAGGAACCAATATTGAGACAAGAACAATTGATCACTGGCGACCATCATGGGAGGGAACCTCCCTTATATCAGTCCATCAGTGATCCCAGATTGCCATTCCTCACTGGAAGGTTTAGTAGTGTCTGTAACCACGAGGGAGCCTCTGCTCAGAAACCATCTCTAGCACATTCATAACAGTCTAGGCTGAAACCACTGGTGAATGAGCTGCTGCGAGCGCAGCCTCGATACCGGTGGTGATGTCATTGAGGTTCGTCCAGTCACTGAGGCTCTGTTCCCAGCCGGGCTGAATTGCCGTGACCTAGTGACATCCCTACTAGCCCCGTGAGGTTTTTCTCATGGTGCTAGCGAGGATCTCACCGAGGTCACCGCAGTTCAGCCCGGCTGGGAAGCAGTCTCTGTGACGTCACTACTAGTCACCAAGGCTGTGCTGGCATTCACCAGTGGTTTTCAGCCTGGGCGGACTCATCTTAGCACCATCCAGGTTGAAAATGTTTATCTCCCAGACATGGATAACGGCGTGGGACAGAATTGATGGACAGGTATGGTATATTTTTTATTTTATTTTTGGTTTATTACAGGAGATCAAGGGCTTCGATGGAATTAGGCGAGGTCATAAGTATAGTTTAATTGAGGTTATTAAAGGAGTCTGTGTCATTCTTGCAATTAAAGAACTTTTTTCTGGGTGTCTGTGTTTTCTTACAATGTGACTATAGGATTAGTAATGGAGAGGCATCTTATAGACGCCTCTCCATTACTAAGCCGTGGGCTTGATGTCACCTGACAACACAAAGGTGACATCAACCTCAAACTATCACCCCACTTGCCACCGCTACAGGGCAGTAGGAAGAGCCGAGCAAAGCCCAGAATTGTTGCATCTAATAGATGTGCCTTTTCTGGGCAGCTGCAGGCTGCTATTTTTAGGCTGGGGGGGCCAATATCCGTGGCCCCTTACCAGCCTGAGAATACCAGCCCCATCTGTCTGCTTTAGCAAGGCTGGTTGTTAAAAATGGGGGACCTCACGCTGTTTTTTAAATTATTTATTTAAATAATTAAAAAATACAGCATGGGGACCCCTCTATTCTTGATAGCCAACCTTGCTGAAGCTGATAACTGAGGGCTGAGCCCCCAGCTGTGAGTTTTGCCTGGCTTGTTATCAAAAATACAGGGGGACCCACGCAGTTTGTTTTTTAAATATTTTAGTTACAGTGCAGGACCGGTTGATGAATACTCCCATCCGCCGCTCCTGCTCTCACTATAATTAGTGGTAGCAGGTGTTGGATGATGGGTGCAGTAGTCCCATCAACTGACACCAGTGACCAGAGGTAAGCTTTATACCTCTGATCACAGCTGAGTGCTCACGCTGTCTTCTGACAGCGTGGGAATCGTGGTTCTCAGACTGGCGGGGATGATTTCACCGCCAATCGGAAGCGGTGTTTGCCGTACTGTCATGCACATGACAGCGCGACAAACACTCGGTGTTTGGGCAGCCGAATCCGGACAGTATGGAACTTTACTGTTCAGGTTCGCCCATTTCTACTCTGAGGACTGCAGTGAACCGGCGCAAGCATCTCTCTCTTTTTACATACTCGGGCATCCGACCCTGCCTTGCTTCATAAGACAACACTGTATAGCAGCTCAGACTTTTGAAAAAATTTCAGGGTTAAATTCGTCTTAATCGAAAATGGATTTCTACTGAAAATTATTGAATACGTTTTGTTGCACTGTTTATTTCTTTGGTGTAGAACACACAAAAACAATAGACATAATTTCAAGCATCAAAATGGGCAGCCAAATTTTTGGTTCTTTCCAAATTGTGGGTAACAACTTGTTTCAAGATGTGATGCTCTTCAGATCACTGCGCAAGTAACAGTGTGGTATTTGAAATCGCATGAAATTAATAAAAGGGGGTTGTTGAATCAATCTTTATTGTGTGTCTGTGTGTTGCCGCACTAAAGGTATTGCCACACTAAACAATATGAACGAGTCTAAAAACGTATATTTAGCGTATCACCGTTATCGTTATTGTTCAGTGCGGCAGCACCAGCGACAGCTTCTGCTGTGATCTCGTTCGTCGCTGGAATCCTCGGACCCTATTTCATCGCTGCGCTCCCCTTGGGTAAGTATCTTATCGCTGTGTGGGCAACACTTTTTAGGATTTAGCGGTACTTTTGTACCGCTAAATCGTTAAGAAGATCGCTAACGGCGATAGCGTCGTTAACTATATCGCAAATGTGGCCGCATTTAGCATATAGAAACGATCCGCTAGCGATTCATTAGTATCAACCTTAACGAATCGCTTGCGGATGCTTGTGTGGCAGACCTTAAGAGTAGAGAAGAGAAAGAGGCGAAGAAAACTGTCTAAGGACTTGAGAACCAAAATTATTGAACAATATGAACAATTTCAAGGTTACTCCATCTCCAAAGATCTTGCTGTTCCTTTGTCCACGGTGCACAATATAATCAAGAAGTTTACAACTTAATCACTGTAGCTAATCTGTAGCTAATCTTCCTGGATATGTAAAGCAGAAAAAAATGATGAAAGACTGCAATACAGGATAGTCTGCATGGTGGATAAGCAGCCCCATCAATTCCAAAGAAATTCATGCTGTCCTACAGGCTCAGCAGTGTCAGCACAAACTATCCATAAACATTTGAATGAAATGAAACGCTATGTCATGAGACTCAGGAGGAACCACTGCTGACACAGAAACATAAAAAGCTATACTGCAGTTTGCCAAAATGTATGTTAGGAAGCCAAACTCCTTCTGGGAAAGTATCTTGTAGACAGATGAGGTCAAGATAGAGCTTTTTGGTAGAGCACATAATTCTGTGGGCCCAGAATGAGGCCTACAAAAAAGTAATGCAGTACCTACAGTCAAATATGGTGGAGGGCTCAAAGATGTTTTGAGGTTGCTTTGCTGCCTCTGGCACTGGGTGCCTTGACTGTTGCAAGGCATTATGAAATCTGGAGATTAACAAAGGATTTTGGGTCGCAATATACACTACCGGTCAAAGTTTAGGGTCACTTAGAAATTTCCTTATTTTTGAAAGAAAAGCAGTTTTTTTCCAATGAAGCTAACATTAAATGATTCAGAAATACACTCTATACAGTGTTAATGTGGTAAATGACTATTCTAGCGGCAAACGTCTAGTTTGTAATGCAATATCTTCATAGGTGTATAGAGGCCCATTTCCAACAACCATCACTCCAGTGTACTTATGGTATTTTGTGTTTGCTAACTGTGTAAGAGGCTAATAGATGGTTAAAATACCCTTTAAAACCCTTGTGCAAGTATGTTAACACAGCTGAAAACCATTTGGTTGATTAGAGAAGCTATAAACCTGACCTTCCTTTGAGCTTGTTGAGAATCTGGAGCATTACATTTGTTGGTTCCATTAAACTCTCAAAATGGCCAAAAAAAAAGAACTTTCTTGTGAAACTCGACAGTCTATTCTTGTTCTTAGAAATGAAGGCTATTCCATGCGAAAAATTACCAAGAAACTGAAGAATTCATACAATGGTGTGTAGTACTCCCTTTAGAGGAGTGCACAAACAAGCTCTAACCAGAGAAGAAAGACAAGTGGGAGGCCCGCTGCACAAACTGAGCAACAAGACAAGTACATTAGAGTCTTTAGTTTGAAAAATTGACGCCTCTCAGGTCCTCAACTGGCAGCTTCATTAAACAGTACACATTAACGCCAGTGTCAACATCTACAGTGAAGAGGCGATTTGGGGATGCTGGCCTTCAGGGCAGATTGGCAAAACAAAAGCCATATTTAAGACTGGCTTAAATGAAAGGAAAAGATTAATATGGGCAAAAGAACACAGACATTGGACAGAGGAATATTGGAATATTGGCCAACAATTTTGTCTGGCACATTTTTTGTGGTTTTGTGTGAAATTATATCCAATTTGTCTATTTTTCTTTCTTTTTTTTTGTGTTTGTTCAAATACACACAAAGGAAATAAACATGTGTATAATAAAACGTGTAATTGCAATAATTTTATGGAGAAATCATTTTCTGAAACAATTTCAAGGGTGCCAACACTTTCGGGCTGTATTTAAGCTAATTTATAAAACTCTAGACCACTAAGAAAACAATAACATAGCTAGGCTATATAACCCTCCGAAGCCTGTTTTCATCTTCCTGACAAGGCCAATTTTTACTATTCTGACCACTGTCACTTTATGAGGTCATAACTGCTTCAATGAATCGTGGTGATTCTGAGAATGCTTTCTCGTGACATATTGTACTTCATGTTAGCGGTAAAATTAATTTGATATAACTTGCGTTTGTTTGTGAAAAAAATGGAAATTTGGCAAAAATTTTGAAAATTTTGCAATTGTCAAACTTTTACTTTTTATGCCCTTAAATTGAGTCATATCGAACAAAATTGTTAATAAATAACATTTCCCACATGTCTACTTTACATCAACACAATTTTGAAATAATTTTTTTTTTGTTAGGAAGTTATAATGTGTTTTTACATTTTTACAGCAAAATTTGAAAAATCATTTTTTTTAGGGATCACCTCACATTTGAAGTGACTTTGAGGGGCCTATATGACAGAAAATACCCAAAAATGACACTATTCTAAAAACTGCACCCCTCAAGGTACTCAAAACTACTTTCAAGAAGATTATTAACCCTTCAAGTGCTTCACAAGAATTTTTGGAATGTGGAAGGAAAAAATAAACATTTACTTTTCTTTCACAAAAAATTTCTTTTAGACCTATTTTTTTTTACTTTTCCAAGGGTAACAGGAGAAAAATAGACCATACATTTGTTGTGCAATTTCTCCTGAGCATTCCAATACCCTATTTGTAGGGAAATCTACTGTTTAGGCTCATGGCAGGGCTTGGAAGGGAAGGAGCGCCATTTCACTTTTTGAATGTAAAATTTCCTAGAATAATTAGCCGATGCCATGTCACGTTTCGAGAACCCCTGATGAGTCTAAACAGTGGAAACCCCCAACAAGTGACACCATTTTGGAAACTAGACCCCTTAGGGAATTCATCTAGATGTGTATTGAGCACAGAACTTCACAGAAGTTTATAATGTTGATCCGTGAAAATAAAAAAAATCTACATTTTCCCAGATAAATCTTTTTTAGCTCAAATTTTGCATTTTCATAAGGGTAACAAGAGAAGTTGCTCCATTCAATTTGTTGTGCAATTTCTCCAGAGTGTGCAGATACTCAATATGTGGAGGAAAACTACTGTTTGGGTGCACGGCAGGGCTTGGAAGGAAAGGAGTGCCATTTGACTTTTGGAATGTAAAATATGCTTGCATAATTAGCGGTTGCCATGTCGCGTTTGGAGAGCCCTGATGTGCCTAAACAGTGGAATCCCCCAACAAGTGAAAGCATTTTGGAAACTAGACCCCTTTGGAACCTTATCTAGATGTGTATTAAGCACCTTGAACCCCCAGGTGCTTCACAGAAGTTTATAACGTTAAGCCGTGAAAATAAAAAAAAATACATTTTTCACACAAAAAACTTTTTTAGCTACAAATTTTGTATTTTCACAAGGGCAAAAGGAGAAAATGGACCCCAAAGTTTGTTGTGCAATTACTCCTGAATTCACACATACATACCCGATATGTGGTTGAAAACTACTTTTGAGGCACAGTGCAAAGCTCAGAAGTGAAGTAGCGCCATATTACAGTGCAGATTTTGCTGCTCTTGTTTGAGGGTGCCATGTTTCATTAGCAGAGCCCCTCAGGTGCCAGAATAGCAGAAGCCCCCATAAGTGACCCCATTTTACCAATTAAACCTCTCAATGATTTCATCTAGGGGTGCAGTGATTATATTGACACCACAGGTTTGTCACAGAATTTTATACCATTGGGCAGTGAAGAAAAAATAATTTACATTTCTACCACCAAGATTGTATTTTAGCAACAAAGTTTTACATTTTCACACTGTGAAATGGGTAAAAATGGCACCAAAATATGTCACACAATTTCTACTGAATGTGGCAATACCCCATATGTGGCTGTACAGTACTACTTTGCCATACGGAGAGACTCGGGAGGGATAGAGCGCTATTTGCCTCCTGGAGTGTAGATTTTCCTAGACTAGTTTGCGGATTCCATATAAAGAGCTCCTGAGTGCTAGAAAAGCAGAATGCCCCTTCAAGTGACCACGTTTTGGAAATTATAACCCTTTGGGAATTTATCTACAGATGTAGTGACGATTTTGACTCCATGGGTGTTTTCCAGAAACAGGCAGCAGTGGATGTTGCTGAGTGAAAATTGCAAACTGCTGTTGTAGTGACCAGTACACTGTAGTGACCAGTATGTTGCAGTTCATTATGCCCAGCTCATGCTTCTGGAGACATTCACCTGTAAATTAGGTGGGCTCTCATAACTACATAAATGCCAAACATGTGGGCTCTAAAGGTTGTTTAGGCAAACTGGGGCTCAGAAGGGAGGGGGGCATTTCGATTTGGGAGCGGATAATTTGCTTAATTTCTTTTGTGGAGCGAGGAGCCATTTAGCTTTTCCAGAGCCTTTATGCTACCAGTAATGTGGAAGCCCCTATATTTCCATTAACAGATGACAGATCTGAGTGGGGACTTGCTTTTTTTGTGGATTGAGTTGAAGCTTTTATTGGCAACATTTTACATAACATTTGGGATCACATTTATCCGGCGCTCTATGCCGATCACTTACTTTGGGGTTTCCATCTAAATCTCTGAATGACATGATTCAGATGAAACCCCCGAGGGATCCATTTACTATAATGAGGCAGCAGAGTTACTCTGGACTCCGTCTGGCCTCTGTTCAGTGGTGTCCTTTTCAGAAGTGCACAAAACTCTGGCCGACGGCACTTTTATGCAATCCTAAAAAGACGGACAATGCCAGATCACAGGGTCTATTGCGTCCACAGTGCTTCCATCTGCCTCATTATAGGGAATCTTCCACCAGAGGTTCTGTCTGAATCACGTATTTCAGAGATTTATAAGGAAACTGCGGTGTAAGCGCTCAGCACAGAGCGCAGGATAAATGTGCGCCGAGCCTTACTGCGATGTTTGGGAGGCAGAATAAAAAATCAACAGCATGTGAAAAATTGGTTTTCTTTGTTTTTTATGCCATTCCTTGTGCGGTATAAGTGATTAGGCGACTTTTTACTTTTGGTCGGTGCGATTACTGCGATACCAGAATTATATCGGGTTTTTAGGTTTGGCAGCTGTTACACAGTAAAAGATGCCTTTTATTGCGAAAACTAGTTTTGCATCACCATATTTTGAGAGCAATAACTTTTTCATATTTCGGCCACAGAGTCATGTGAGGGCTTGTTTTTTTGCAAGATCAGCTGACGCTTTTATTGGTACCATTTTCGGGCACATGACATTTTATTCGAAGCACATGACAGCACCCACCGAGAGAGGGGATCCGCCCTTCAGGAACAGGAAACCTACAGATACAAAAGGGCGGCACCTCTCCCCACGCATAAGTTGGTTTCCTGTTCCTGGAGGACGGGAATCCTACAGATAAAGATCTTCCTATCCCAGGCCGGCCGGTCGACCCAGGTAGCGAGTAGTCTCCTACATCGACCAGGTGCGGGGACTCCTGGAAGCGCCATGGTGGATCCAGGGAGGGCTCCACGGCAGTGTGCAGAGCAATGCGGAGTGGTATCTGGTGGATCCCTTCTCCTGAAGCCAGGGCCAACGGTAAGTATAGGCCCAATCCCCCTCCCTGGGTGCCCCAATCCTCCTCTCAGCGCGGCCTAGCGTCCGGCGGTCCCTTACCGGCTATCCGGCGTGGGGTCGGCGCGTGTGGCGTCTGATGAGCGACATCCTCCGGCCCGGGGTTGGCGGTGTCCGGGTCGGCGGTTTCTGGGCCTGGTTCGGCGCCTCCGGCATGCGTCCCCGCGGCCTTCCTGTGAGGCACGGAAGTGACGCGTTGCGGGGGGCGGGGCTTTGGCGCCGGACCGGAAGTCGGGAGCCGGCCGGCTTTTTCCTCCTCTGTACCGCCGGGCGTCATAGACCGGCTCCGGATGGTCGTGCCAGGGGACGCTGGGGCGTGGGGCTGCATCTGGGGGGGCGGGCTAGACCCGGGGAGGGGTGGGGGCGGATCCCTGGCCACCTTGCTGCTCGTCCGGATATCCGGGGGTGATAATTTAAAAGGGGCCTGACCTGCTGCACATGTGCTTCTGATCCACTATGGAGGGGTCAGAAGCTCCGAGGAGCAGCAGGTGGTTCTGCAGGAGCAGAAAAAACATGAGTTGAGTAGGCCTTGCACAAGGCCTCAGTTGAAGACCAAGCCACGCGGTCAGTCCAACCGGAAGGATTCCTCCAGGGCTATGGAGGCATCATCATCAGCTGGTTCCCCCCGTGATCCGATACCTATTACTGCTGCTGACGGGTAAGAGATCTTCGTGACAGACACCCGGTGATGCAGTTTTTGTTTTTCCCCCCCTTATATTTCCCATTAGCAGGGGAAGAAGTGTGCGGGAAAATCGAAGCATAGGGAATGTGCCCTCTGCAGCCAACCCCTGCCTGACGCATACCCTAAAAGATTGTGTCAGCCTTGTGTACGACAGACAGTAGGAAAAAAGGGGAGGGTGATAGTCCCTGACTGAAAGGTGACACTACCTTACATTTCCCCCGCCTCGCTACAGGTAGCGGAAGAAACCCCTGACTTTACTTCAACCCTGAGAGACATGATTAGGACAGAGATGAAGGACTCTTGGAAATCCATTTCTCAAAGGGAGTCTTCTAAGACGAAACGGGGAGCGAAAGTTTCGGACTCTGATTCCCAGCTAGGCCTAGTGGGGGCGAAGGCTCCCTAGGGTCCACTTCTTCGTCGTCTCCTTCCCACTCATCTTCCTCGTCAGAGGAGGATTCTACTAGCTTTGCTTTCCCCTAGACCAAACGGACAGATTAGTCAAGGCGGTCAGATCCACCATGGGGATAGAAGATTCGAGGCCTGAGCGGTCTGTACAGGACTTTATGTTTGGGGGGTTAGACCCGAAGAAATGTAGGTCCTTTTCCTTAAATGATAAAATTGAGAACCTGATAAATAAGGAGTGGAAGAAGCCAGAAAAAAGGGGTTCATTGGCTCCGGCATTTAAAAGTAGATACCCCTTTGAAGATCCAGTGGTGGATAAATGGGATAAGGCTCCAAAATTAGATGCGGCGGTGGCTAAAGCCTCCAAAAAATCCTCCATACCTTTCGAGTACATGGGAAGCTTAAAAGATCCGCCGGACTCATTTTTAAAAGGTACTTGGGAGATGTCAGCGGGAGCCCTGAGTCCAGCAGTGGCGGCCACCTGAACAACCAGATTCGTGATGGTCTGGTTGGACCAGCTAAGATCTCATATGGGAGATGGAGCCTCCCGGGAGTCCATGTTAAAGTCACTAGCAATAATTCAAAGTGCAGCGGCTTTTTTGGCGGATTCTTCGGCGGACTCTGTCAGGAAGGCTGCCAGGGCTGCGGGAATGTCAAATGCAGCTCGAAGGGCGCTATGGCTGAAGTGTTGGCCGGGAGATATTCAGGCCAGATCCCGCCTCTGTTCTATCCCTTGTGAGGGCGAATACTTGTTTGGTCCTGTCCTGGACGAGCTTTTGGAAAAGGCAGGGGATAAGAAAAAATTCCCCAGTGTTCCGAATTCCTCATATAAACGGCCCTTCGGCAGAAAGAGATTCAACCGTAGAAGATGTCCAGGGAGCGAGGCAGATGGGATGATAGAAAGAGGAGAGGTACGGGATATATGTTCAAAGGCCCATCTCGAGAAACCAAGAAGACTTCCAATGACTAGCGGCTCCAGTGGGAGGTAGATTGTCAGCCTTCTACCCGGCCTGGTCTCGAATTTCCAACAGCAGATGGATTCTGGGCCTAGTGGCTTCAGGACTCCGATTAGAGTTTTCCAAGGTACCTCAGAATACCTTTAAAATTACTCCCACACGGTCTTCCTCATCAGAACAGGCAGCATTGGAGGCAGAAATTCAAGATTTATGCCATAAGAAAGTCCTTGTGGAGGTACCAGCAATGGAAAGGAGTAGAGGCTTCTACTCCACTCTATTTTTAGTCCGGAAGCCAGACAGCTCCTTCAGGACAATAATTAACTTAAAAGCCTTAAACAAATTCCTGGTAGTACGGCCGTTTAAGATGGAGACCATTAATTCCACAATAAAATTATTATTTGAAAACTGTTTCATGGTGGTATTGGACTTGAAAGACGCCTATTACCATGTCCCTATTCATGCAGACCATCAGCGCTTTTTTAGAGTGGCAGTCAGGTTGAAAGGCTCGCTCCAACATTTTCAATATAAGGCCCTTCCGTTCGGTCTCGCAGTCGCCCCTCGGGTGTTCACAAAAGTTGTAGCGGAAGTGATGGCCCACCTGCGAGAGTTTCAAATACTGATAATTCCCTACCTCCATGACTTCCTTATTATAGGCGAAACAGCGGACCATTGTCGGGAGCAGTTACATAGAGCAATATCTGCCCTAGAACGATTGGGGTGGCTCCTAAACGTCAAGAAATCTCGATTACAGCCCATTAGAGTACAACAGTTTTTGGGCCTAATTTTAGATTCTCAAAATCAAGAATGCCGGCTACCACCCGAAAAATTAATACGCTTGCGTTATCAGGTCCTAAATGCTTCCAATAACCCCACCATGTCCCTCAGGAAAGCCATGTCCTTGTTGGGCTCACTTTCCTCCTGCATCCCTGTGGTGCAATGGGCACGGTTACATGCTAGGACTCTACAGTGGGAGGTCTTGCAGTATGATAAAAGTTCAGGTGGTTGCTTGGAAAGCCAGCTGAACTTATCCCGAGCCACAATAAAATCTCTGGAGTGGTGGTTGGATGAACGTAACTTATCCAGGGGGGTGCCCTGGGAGTTTAATATAACCCGGGTGGTCACCACAGATGCAAGTCCCTCCGGTTGGGGGGCTCATATGGGTGATTCTATAGTGCAGGGCCTATGGGAACACCATCAGGTGCACATGTCCTCTAACCTGAAAGAGCTATCAACGGTAGAACTGGCAGTAAAAAGACTCCTTATCTATCTACAGGGTCTTCACGTGCGAATTCTGTTCGACAACCAGGTCGCAGTAGCCTATATCAACCACCAGGGTGGCACTCGATCCAGACCTCTCATGCAAGTAACAGAGCGCCTGTTTCATCTAGCGGAAAGACATTGTCTATCTTTAACGGCGCTACATATAAAAGGAAAGGAAAACACCACGGCAGATTTTTTAAGCCGCCACCTTCTAAGACAAGGGGAATGGTCGCTAAAAAAGGTCATCTTCGACCTAATTGTACAGAGATGGGGGTAGCCAGAGATAGATCTGTTTGCCACCAGAAAAAACAAAAAGGTAAAACAATTCTGTTCCCTGAACCCCAGAGAGAGCCCGCTGGCGGTAGACGCCCTTCTGATAGAATGGGACTTTGCACTAGCTTATGCCTTTCCTCCCTTGTCTCTGATACCTCTAGTGATCAGGAAGATCAAAAAGGACAAAGCAAGAGTAATTTTGATCGCGCCCTTTTGGCCCAAGAAGACATGGTTCTCAAGCCTCAAAGCTATGTCAATAGCCGACCCATGGGTCCTACTGGACATTCCGGATTTGATAAGTACCCTCCTTAAGAGTAGGAAGGAAATTACAACAAAAATTTATGCCAGAACGTGGAAGAGATTTTTACAAGACTCAGAAATTGTAGCTAGGGAATCAGTCCCAATACCTCAGATCCTAGAGTTTCTACAAAAAGGCTTAAAAATGGGTCTTTCCACCAGTACCCTTAAAGTACAGGTTTCTGCCCTTGGAGCCCTTTTTAGCTGTGACATAGCCAGAAACTATTGGATCAGTAGATTTATCAAGGCAGCAGCTAGGTCCAGGCCTATAGTTAAGAATATGTTTACCCCCTGGGATTTAAATCTAGTGCTCACAGCCATGACGGAGGCCCCATTTGAACCTATCTCAGTTGCCTCGATTAAAACCCTCTCCATCAAAGTAGCCTTCTTAGTGGCTCTAACATCGGCACAAAGGGTGAGTGACATTCAGGCTCTCTCTAGGCTTCCTCCATATACTCAAATTCAGGACGATAGAGTGATACTCAGAGCCGATCCAGCATACCTACCTAAGGTGGCTTCCACCTTCTATAGAACTCAGGAGATAGTCCTTCCATCATTCCTGCCCAATCCGAGTAACCAAAAAGAGGAGAAGCTCCATACATTAGATGTGAGGAGATGTCTCTTAGAGTATCTAGCGATAACTGACCCCTGGAAAAAAGATAACGTCTTATTTGTTTCCTTCCAAGGCCCCAGGAAGGGCTGTAGAGTATCAAGGGCCACACTAGCTAGATGGATCAGGGACGCCATATCATTAGCATATACCTCAAAAGGTAGACAGGCACCAGACAAACTGAGGGCACATTCCACTCGAGCCGTGGCTACCGCGTGGGCAGAGAGGTCGGAAGTCTCCATCGACCAGATATGTAAGGCCGCTACTTGGTCCTCTCCAAGCACATTCTTTAACCATTATAGATTAGACTTGGGTGCTTCCTCTGATCTCTCTTTTGGAGTAAGGGTGCTGCAGGCTGTAGTCCCTCCCTGAGTAGTTATTACTCTCTGTAATTCTCTCGGTGGGTGCTGTCATGTGCTTCGAATAAAGTCTTAGTTACTTACCGTTAACGGTATTTTTCGAAGACCATGACAGCACCCCTGGTATTCCCTCCCTTTTACCTCAACGGCGCACACTTCTTCTTATAAGTTTCACATACAGTATAATATTGAAGAGCATTAAGTGTTGTATAAAATTTTGTTTGATTGTCATTAACTTTGGTGGTCCTCTGTGCTCTGTAAACCAACTGATGCGTGGGGAGAGGTGCCGCCCTTTGTATCTGTAGGTTTCCTGTTCCTGAAGGGAGGATCCCCTCTCTCGGTGGGTGCTGTCGTGGTCTTCGAAAAATACTGTTGACGGTAAGTAACTAAGACTTTATTCGAAGCACATGACAGCACCCACCGAGAGAATTACAGAGAGTAATAACTACTCAGGGAGGGACTGATCGCTTTGTATTCTGATTTTTGGGAGAGAGAATGAACAAAAACCAGCAACTGAATTGCTTTTTGTTTTGTTTTGTTATACCGTTCCGCATGTGGTAAAATTGGTAAGACAGCTTTATTATTCGGGTCAGTACGATTATAGCGATACCTCATTTATATTATTTGTTTATGTTTTGACGCTTTTACAAAATCAAAACTATTTTATAGAAAATATAATGATTTTTGTATCGCTTTATTATGAAAGCTATAACTTTTTATTTTTCTGCTGATGGAGCTGTGTGGCAGCTTGTTTTTTGCAGGACAAGATGACGTTTTTAGCGGTACCATTCTTATTTACATCCGTCTTTTTTATCGCGTTTTATTGCACTTTTTGTTCAGCGATATGATGATAAAGCATTGTTTTTTGCCTTGTTTCTTATTTTTTTTACGGTGTTCACTGAAAAGGTTTAATTAGTGGGACAGTTTTATAGAGCGGGTTGTTACAGACGTGGCAATACCAAATATATGTACTTTTATTTTTTTTTATTATTTACATAAATAAATGTATTTATTGGAAAAATATTTCTTTCTTTTTTTCTTTAGGGATTTTGAAAAAAATATTTTTACATTTTATAATATTTTGTTTTAACTTTATTACATTGTCCTAGGATGAGACATTACTGTATAACATCAGATCGCTGATCTGACACTCTGCACTACATAGCATCAGATCAGGATCTAACAGACAGGGAAGGAGGCATGCCGAGCACCTGCTCTCACAAGCCACCTTCCCTGCAGGACCTGACGGGGGTCTCCATGGAGACCATCAGGACAACATGATTGCATCACGTTGTCCTGATGGAAGCACGCAGGGAGCCCCCTGTATGGCATCAGAGGGGTTAAAGGCCCACAATTGGTGCTAATACCGATCTTGTGCGTTGCTGCGGGGTGTCAGCTGTCACAGCTGACACCCGCACGCTATAGCCACGGCGCTCAGCGTGAGGCCGCACGATCGCCGCGCCATACTAGTACTGCTGTTTGCGGGAACGCATCTTCAGCAGAACAGTATGGCGCATGTCGGGAAGGGGTTAATAGGTACAAATAACTATTCCAGGTTCACAAATACTGAATTTGTAACCCCTTACCCAAGTGACGTACATGTACGTCACACATCAGGTGCCAGTGTTTGGATCAGGAGCCTTCATCCATCATCCGCTTACACAGATGCATCCACCTTTAACCGAAGTGACCAGAGGTAACTCTGATGGCTGCTGTTAAACCCTTAAATGTTACTGTCAATCTCTGAGAGCAGCATGAGAGGCATGTGATCCGGATGTCAAGCTATTTTGGGCAGCCATTAACCCCCTACAACAATATTGGGGGTGCCTATAAGTTGCCATGGCAGGTGAGGGTCCTGCTAAAGACCACCATAGCTGCCACCTGGGTACTATTATGAAGGCTAGTCACAGGATGGACTTCAGACCATCATTTCCCCAATATACTGTAAAATTATAGTACTAGAGTACCGTATATAGAACAAAGGTGTCAAACTTGAGGCCTACCCATCATTTTATGTAGCCCATGAGGTCAAGACCAACTTTTCACTTTCCCCATTCAGAGAGCCATTCAAAGTAGTGTGGAAGGGTGCGCTGGGGCTCAAAATCTAAGATGGCACCTGCCTCTTGTGCCGGCACCACTCCCTCCACTAAATACTAGCTGTCGTCTACGTCGATACAACCAGTGCTTAGCAAAGGGGGCAATGTCCGCACAGGGAGCTGGTGCTATCTTGGAATCTGAGTGGACACAGGCAGGGCTTAGAAGAGGTGGTGGTGTCAGCACAAGGAACGGCATCATTGAAACCTTGTGATCTCTGTCAGTCAGCACAAAAAGTTAATGCAGTCCAGCTCAGAAAGCAAACACAGTGAACACAGCCAGCCAGCCAGCACAAAAAGTGAATGCAATAAAAGCAGTCAGCCAGCACAAAAAGTGAGCGCAGTCAGCCAACACTTTTGTGTGGTTCCATGTATGAATCATGGCAGATTCAGCCAGTATCTAACATAAGGAGAAGTTCACATTGGACTGGCATAGCTCTCTTAGCTCTACTACCCAGGGACAGATCTCTTAGCTCTACTACCCAGGGACAGATCTCTTGCTCTACTACCCAGGACAGATCTCTTAGCCTACTACCCAGGAATAGTTCTCTTAGCCCTATTACCCAGCAGGGCGGGATACAGGTTTTTATGGGCCCCGGGCGAAAGAGCCTCAGTGGGCCCCTTTAACACAGACCACGATTCATGATGCACAGATACAGCAGAGAAATATGGGTATAGTACTATGCCAAATACTTCACTTCTTCCATTACATGACTGATATCTATTGTAAATTGTACAATAGCTCAAAAACCGCCAAATCCTCACAGCGCACAGTACAGACTGGACAGTACAGTCCTCCATACAATATTATGGGCACCACAGTCTCCCCCTCATCACCCATATAATACCCCATGCAAGATGTCACCCCCATATAATGCTCCATACAAAATACTGGACCCAAAATAATGCTCCATACAGAATACTGGACCAATATAATGCTCCATACAGGATACTGGTCCCCATATAATGCTCCATACAGGATACTGGTCCCCATATAATGCTCCATACAAAATATGGAGCTCTCCTCTGCGCTGTACTGCGTTCTGCACTGTTACGGCTCAGGAAAGGGCGCTGTGGAAAGACTCCCCATTATCATCATGATTGTCTCCCCATCATCATCATTGCCTCCTTATCATCATCATTGTCTCCCCATCATCATCATGGCCTCCCCATTATCATCAATGCCTGCCCATCATCATCATCTCCTCCCCATCATCATCTTCTCCCCATCATCAATGCCTGCCCATTATCATCAATGCCTGCCCATTATCATCATCTTCTCCCCATCAACATCAATGCCTCCCCATTATCAGCAATGCCTGCCCATCATCATCTCCTCCCCATCATCATCAATGCCTGCCCATCATCATCTTCTCCCCATCATCAATGCCTGCCCATTATCATCAATGCCTGCCCATTATCATCATCTTCTCCCCATCATCATCAATGCCTCCCCATTATCAGCAATGCCTGCCCATCATGATCATCATCTCCTCCCCATCATCATCAATGCCTGCCCATCATCATCTTCTCCCATCATCAATGCCTGCCCATTATCATCAATGCCTGCCCATTATCATCATCTTCTCCCCATCATCATCAATGCCTCCCCATTATCAGCAATGCCTGCCCATCATTATCTTCTCCCCATCATCAATGCCTGCCCATTATCATCAATGCCTGCCCATTATCATCATCTTCTCCCCATCATCATCATCAATGCCTCCCCATTATCAGCAATGCCTGCCCATCATCACACACAGACAGCACACAAGCACTCTCTCACATACATACACACACACATACACACACACACACATACATACACACACAAAGCACCGCACTACATACACACAGAGACACACACACACACGTCTTACCTGTCCGGCGTCCCCGCGCTCTGTGCCACAGCCGGCCGCTGAATGATGACGTCATTCAGCGGCGCTGCTGTGAGAGGAAGCGCCGGCGCCCCCTGGAGCCCGGAGCTGCGGCAGCGGAGGCACGGGAGAGGTAAGTATTGTGCCAGCTGCTGCCGGGGCCCTGAGCAAGCGGGGGGAGGCCCAGTGGCGGCGCTGACACCGCTCTCCTCCGCTAACGGGCGGACTGCGAGTGGGCCCCCCGCCTGCTCAGGGCCCCGGCACTTGCCCGGGTGTGCCTGGTGCTGACGCCGGCCCTGCTACCCAGGAATAAGTTCTCTTAGCCCTACTACCCAGGAATAGTTCTCTTAGCCCTACTACCCAGGAATAGCTGTGTTAGCCCTACCAAGCAAGGACAGCTCTGTTAGCCCTACTAAGCATGCATTGCAGTCCATACTCGTACCATGTTACACAGACGTCTACATGAGCTTTTACAATAAAAAGCTGCCCTTTGAAGGCAACCATAATGCTGATGTGGCTCTTGGTGAAAATGAGTTTAACATCCCTAATATAGTTAGGAGTTCTCTAAGAGGATTGAAAAATAAGAAAAAAAAAGTATTTTAATAAAATAAAAAGAATAATAAACATTTGAATAATCTTGATATATCAAAATATAAAATTATTTAACTTTTATCGTAAACACAAGAAATCAAAAAGAATGAAAAGCCAAAATTGCCATTTTTCAATTGCTGCTCCCCCCTCAGCTATATCAACAGAAAAATTAAATAGAAGGGGAAAAAATCTAGAGTGCAAAAACTAAAATTGGTCATGTCAGGATAGAGTAAAATAAACCCATTCTATTATCTTTATTCTGTAGAGCTTGACATAGGGACCGATCATTGCTTTGTTCCATATGGTCAGAATAAAATCTTACTACTGAAATCCTATTTGCCTTTTTCATCAGTGCTGCAATACTGGACGAATACTTCTGGTAAAATGACACTACGGTATTCCCTGTGGGGAGAGACTGTAACTGATGCAACTGAGACAGACAATTGTGGGGGGAGTGTGACCAGAGCATTGGGAAATGCCTTACACATTAGAGAAGGAAGTGAAATGTATGTTTAGCACAATGGTTCGGCCATAACAGAAAAATTGCCAGTTTTCAACCATCGCTACCATGTCACTGCATTTAAAGCAGAACTGCTGGATTGTGTGGAGCTGACAAGTACAATTTACATTGAAATGTCCTTTGTCCCATGATACTTGAGCCCAAGCATGACAAATATAGTTTCAAAAATATCTTTAAAAATAAAAATATTCTTAGTGTCAATATGTAAAACAACAATGTCTTTTTACATTGCATATGTGACCGGTTTTCTTTACTGTCTACATGTAAGAGTTTTTAGATGGGAGTCCACTGTCATCTTTTTATTTATTTATTATGCTTATATAGCGCCATCATAATCCGCAGCACTTTACAGATATTGTTATCACTGTCCCAGTTGGGGCTCACAATCTAAATACAGTACCATATCAGTATGTATTTAGAGTATGGGAGCAAACCAGAGAACCTGCAGGAAACCCACGCAAACTTGTGAAGAACATATAAACTGTGTCTAGATGTTGTCACTGGTGGAATTTCAATCCAGGACCCCAGGGCTGCAAAGCAACAGTTCTAACCACTGAGCCAACATTCTACCCAAATCTTACAGGACTGTCATGTCCTTTGTAATTTCTTTTGGGCTACCATAGACATGCCTTGTTGTGGAAATACTACCTAGTTACCTGAATTGCATTGTTACTTTGCCAATATCTTAGTGAGGCCTTATGTATCCAATTCTGTGCCATGTGATGCATGTTGCATCCTGCCAGCAAGTATTATTTAATGATTTTATTATGCTCTTATACTTAGGTACATTTCGCAACTCCAAAGCAATGCATGTTTAATGCTTACTGTGTTCTGTGATGCAACAGATTTGTGATAGATTTGCGGCATGAGATAAAATAGAACATTTGCCAGAACAAGAAATGCTTATTTCACGGTGTCCATGGGTAGGAGTTTTGTGTTAGAGGTACCGCAATCAGAATAATGTTTTTATGGTGTCCCTCTAAAGAGTTTATGTGCACTGAGTTTCTATTTAGATGCTTGGCTCAAGTCAACGTTCTCACCTCATGGTGGTATTTCTGAGAGCAAAAGAGGACGTGTTTTCTTAGCAGTAGAGATCACATAAATGGAGGCAGTGCACACAGGCACTAGAAAAGAACGTGTTGCACAAAGAAAATGCCTGCTTTCTAGTTAGCTAGCTGGTGGGGTGAGCAAAGACCACAGTGGAGCAAGAGAGGAGCTCCAGCCTAAGCTGCAATCTGGTTTGTTTACCCATGGTATAGGAAACCAGTCCTCTGTAAGATAGTGGCACCAACAGATGGGTGATTTACAGTACGACACAGCCCTGGAGACTAGGGAGGCCCCAAAGGTCCCTTTTCCCCATATGAAAAGGAAAAGATTATTACTATTAAAGAAGTGTTAGTTGAGGGCTTCTTTGGAAATTTTGCATTGGGGCCCACAAGCTACCAATAATCATGTTACTTCTTGTGAGACCGTTGAAATCATCCAGCTTGTTGCGTCATGTAAGACTGTGTAACCACTAATCTTCTTTGGGAAGAAAGTTATTGATCCAACAACTGTATGTGGCTGTATCCTACTGCCGTCTCTGAGAGGGAAACCTTTCTACAGTCAAGGACCACCACAGCATACTGTGTCTTATAATATTTTATTTCCACATCTTCCACATCTATTATGGGGCACCCAGAGCTTGGCAACACAATTCCTTCAAACCATGTAGCCAGGTTTTGAAGGAACGTTTTAAGTAGTGGCTGACCTCCAAGTTTTTCTAAAATTGTCTCCTGGACCCACTCAGTAATTAGTGGTGCATGGCTGAACATAGTTAAATATATTATATAGCCAACCCTACATTTTCTGTTGCCAGTAAATAATGGTCAGCAGATTCTGATATTAACAAAATTTTTTGGTGAAAGAAAGCCTGGCCTGTTACTGTGTACAAACCAGTCTTGCACATATTTACATAGACATTTTACAACCTAAATCCTGACTTTTAACATTGAAATTTGTAACTTGAGGATGGAACAGACACCTTAAACAAAACATAGAATACCTTGGTATATGGTCACAAATGTCTCTCAATGTATCGAAATGAAATATTGCATTTTCAGGCCATTGGATATTTGCTTCCTAAAAGAATATAAAGGAGTCACAATAGAGCATAGAAGGAAGATCAGGGAGGCCTCAGAAGGTTCCACAAGAGATTTCACCTTTGCAAGGTTACCATTTGAAATATCTTGACCCCACACAGTAAAATGTTCAGGATCCACTGTGTTATCTCTCATCCTGTATTTAAATTTCATTATCTTTGTTTGATTCACAATTGTGGTAGCATGTTTTGGGAAAGAACACCATGAATGCAAATAACATAAAATTTATGCATTATGCCTATAGCAGGACAGTTTGTAGAATATTGTTAAGTTTAAAGGGAACCTGTCACCAGAGATAACGCTGTTAACGTGCAGATATGCACCTAATCTGCAGGTTAACAGCGTTATGATGCTGTCCAGCGCCTCCACGTAGCCGCATGCAGCGGGGATAAAATTATCTTTATTCTCCCCGCCAGCATTCGGTATTCAGTCATAGGGTCGGGGCAGCGCCAGGTCAGTCACGAACTGAGAATACAGAGCGGCCGCTGTAACTGCACCCCCAGCAGGGACACGGTTACAGCTGCCACAGTGACTGAACTGACGCTGCCCCCACCCTCATGACTGAATACTGAATGCTGGCAAAATTAAATATTAGACAAAAAATAACACAAGTAAACACAAAATGCAAATTTTAACCCCTTCTTCCCAGAGCCATAACTTTTTTATTTTTTGGTTAATATGGCCATGCGAGGGCTTGATTTTTGTGGGACAAGTTATACTTTTGAATGACACCATTGGTTTTACCATATCTTGTACTCAAAAACGGGATAAAAAATTCCAAGTGCGGTGAAATTGCAAAACAAGTGCAATTCCACAACTGTTTTTTTGGATTTTTTTTTTACCATGTTCACCAAATGCTAAAACTGACCTGCCAATCCAGGTCATTATGAGTTCACAGACACCAAACATGTCTAGGTTCTTTATTATCTAAGTGGTGATGTAATTATCACAGCTGACACCCAGCACTATGTCCCAGGAGCGGTCACGGACTGCTCCCGGCACATTAACCCCCGGCACACTGCGATCAAACATGATCGCAGTGTTCCGGCGGCATAGGCACCCTGCGTGCTTCCCTGCAGGCCACCGGATTCAAGATGGCCACGGGGTCCTCCTGGTCATGCAGGAAAATGGCTTCTCAGTGCCTGCTGAGAGCAGGCGTTCAGAAAGCCTCCTGCAGTGCCGGTCAGATCGCTGATCTGACAGAGTGCTGTGCAAACTGTCAGATCAACGCTCTGACACTATATAGTGATGTCCCACCCTGGGACAAAGTAAAAAAGTATAAAAAAAATTAAACATGTGTAAAAATAATTAAAAAAAAATCCTAAATGAAGAAAAAAAAATTCCCTAATAAATTCATTTCTTTATGTAAATAAAAAAAACAATAAAAGTACACATATTTAGTATCGCCGCGTCCATAACAACCCGCCCTAAAGTGGAATAACACGCGATCAAAAAGATGGATATAAATAAACATGATACCGCCGAAAGCATCATCTTGTCCGCAAAAAAACGAGCCACCATACAGCGTCATCAGCGAAAAAATATATAAAGTTACAGCTCGCAGAATAAAACGATGCAAAAAAATTATTTTTTTATATAAAATAGTTTTTATTGTATAAAAGCGTCAAAACATAAAAAAAAGATATAAATGAGGTATCGCTGTAATCGTACTAACCCGAAGAAAAAAAAACTACTTTATTGATTTTACCACAGGCGGAACGGTATAAACGCCCCCCCCAAAAGAAATTCATGAATTTCTGGCTTTTGTTCTTCTGCCTCCCAAAAATCGTAATAAAAAGCGATCAAAAAGTGTCATGTTCCCTAAAATGGCACCAATAAAAACGTCAACTCGTCGCGCAAAAAATAAGACCTGACATGACTCTGTGGGCCAAAATATGGAAAAATTATAGCTCTCAAAATGTGGTGATGCAAAAACTATTTTTTGCAATAAAAAGCGTCTTTCAGCGTGTGACAGATGCCAAACATAAAAACCCTCTATAAAAACCCGTTATAAATAGTAAATCAAACCCCCCTTTATCTCCTCCTTAGTTAGGGAAAAATAATACAATTAAAAATAATTTATTTATTTCCATTTTCCCATTCGGGTTAGCGTTAGGGATAGGGCTAGAGTTAGGGTTGGGATTAGGGTTAGGGCTAGTGTTAGGGTTGGGATTAGGGTTGGGGGTGTGTTGGAGTTAGGGTTGGAGTTAGAATTGGGGGGTTTCCACTGTTTAGGTACATCAGGGGCTATCCAAACTCGACATGGCGTTCTATATCAATTCCAGCCAATTTTGCGTTGAAAAAGTCAAACAGCGCTCCTTCCCTTCCGTGCTCTGCCGTGCGCCAAAACAGTGGTTTCCCCCACATATGGGGTATCAGGGTACTCAGGACAAATTGCACAATAACTTTTGGGGTCCAATTTTTACTGTTACTATTAGGAAAATAAAAAAATTGGACCTGAAATAATTATGTTTGTGAAAAAAGTTATATGTTCATTTTTTTTTGAACATTCAAAAAATTCCTGTGAAGCACCTGAAGGGTTAATAAACTTCTTGAATGTGGTTTTGAGCACCTTGAGGGGTGCAGTTTTAGAATGGTATCACTTTTGGGTATTTTCTATCATATAGAGCCCTCAAAGTGACTTCAAATGTGATGTGGTCCCCCTAAAAAATGGTGTTGTAAAAATGAGAACTTGCTGGTTAACTTTTAACCCTTATAACTTCGTAACAAAAAAAATTTTGGTTCCAAAATTGTGCTGATGTAAAGTAGACATGTGGGAAATGTTACTTATTAAGTATTTTGTGTGCCATATCTGTGTGATTTAAGGGCATGAAAATTCAAAGTTGAAAAATTGCGAAATTTTCTAAATTTCTGTTTTTTTCACAAATAAACGCAAGTTATATCAAAGAAATTTTTCCACTAACATAAAGTACAATATGTCACAAGAAAACATTTTCAAAATCACCAGGATCCATGGAAGCTTTCCAGAGTTACTACCTCATAAAGGGACAGTGGTCAGAATTGTAAAACTTGGCCCGGTCATTAACGTGCAAACAACCCTCGGGGATAAAGGGGTTAACCCCTTACTGCCATCGGACGTACTATCCCGTCCATGGTACCTGGGCCCGTATGACCATGGACGGGATAGTACGTCTCGTGCGATCGGACGCGCTCCCTGGGGGAGCGCAGCCGATCGCGGCCGGGTGTCAGCTGATTATCACAGCTGACACCCATGACTGTGTGTCAGGAGCGGTCACGGACCGCTCCCGGCACATTAACCCCTTGCACACCGCGATCAAACATGATCGCGGTGTACTGGGGGCACAGGGGAGGATCGCGCAGGGTGGGGGCTCCCTGCGCGCCCCCTGAGACCCTCAGAGCAGCGCGATGTGATTGCGCTGTTCTGAGGGCTTCCTCCCTCCAGGACCCGGATCCAAGATGGCGCCGGGGTCCTGGAGGGAGGCGGCTACCTCAGTGCCTGCCGAGAGCAGGCACTGAGAAGCCTGCTGCACTGCCTGAGCGATCGCTGGTGTGACAGAGTGCTGTGCACACTGTCACACCAGCGATCTGATAAAATACAGTGATGTCCCACCCTGGGACAAAGTAAAAAAGTTAAAAAAAATAAAAATAAACATGTTTTAAAAAAAAATCCAAAATAAATTAAAAAAAAATATATATATTCCCCAATAAATTCACTTCTTCCTGTAAATAAAAAAAACAAAGCAATAAAAGTACACATATTTGGTATCGCCGCGTCCGTAACGACCCCCCCTATAAAATTGTCCCACTAGTTAACCCCTTTAGTGAACCCTTAAAAAAAAAAAAAAAACGAAGCAAAAAATCAATGCTTTATCATCATACCGCCGAACAAAAAGTGGAATAACACGCGATCAAAAAGACCGATACAAAAAACATGGTACCGCTGAAAACGTCATCTTGTCCCGCAAAAAACGAGCCATCACACAGCATCATCAGCGAAAAAATAAAAAAGTTATAGCTCGCAGAATAAAGCGATGCAAAAATAATTATTTTTTATATAAAATTGTTTTTATTCTATAAAAGCGCCAAAACATGAAAAAATGATATAAATGAGGTATCGCCATAATCGTACTGACCCGAAGAATAAAACTGCTTTATCAATTTTACCACACGCGGAACGGTATAAACGCCTCCCCCAAAAGAAATTCATGAATTGCTGATTTTTGTTCATTCTAACCTCCCAAAAATCGAAATAAAAAGCGATCAAAAAACGTCACGTGCTCAAAAATGGTCCCAAATAAAAACGTCAACTCGTCCCGCAAAAAATAAGACCTCACATGACTCTGTGGGCCAAAATATGCAAAAATTATAGCTCTCAAAATGTGATGATGCAAAAACTATTTTTGCAATAAAAAGCGTCTTTTAGCGTGACAGCTGCCAATCATAAAAACCCGCTATAAATAGTAAATCAAACCCCCTTTATCACCGCCTTAGTAAGGGAAAAATAATAAAATTAAAAAAAAGTATTTATTTCCATTTTCCCATTAGGGTTAGGGTTAGGGTTGCGGCTAAAGTTAGGGTTAGGGTTGGCGCTAAAGTTAGGATTAGGGTTAGGGTTGGGATTAGGGGTGTGTTAGGGTTAGGTTTGTGGTTAGGGTTGGGACTAGGGTTAGGGGTGTGTTGGGGTTAGGGTTGGAGTTAGAATTGGGGGTTTCCGCTGTTTAGGCACATCAGGGGCTCTCCAAATGTGACATGGCGTCTGATCTCAATTCCAGCCAATTCTGCATTGAAAAAGTCAAACGGTGCTCCTTCACTTCTCAGCTCTGCCATGCGTCCAAACAGTAGTTTATCCCCATATATGGGGTATCAGCGTACTCTGGACCCCAAGAGTTATTGTGCAATTTGTCCTATTTCTTCTGTTACCCTTGGGAAAATAAAAAACTGGGGGCGAAAATATCATTTTTGTACAAAAAAAATATTTTTTCGTTTTTACGGCTGTACATTATAAACTTCTGTGAAGCACTTGGGGCTTCATAGCGCTCACCATGTCTCGACCACGCACCACAATTGTGGGTTACCAGGGCAATGGGGTACTCAGAGCCGAGCCCGTAGAAGTCTATGGGGTTGTCACAGGTAGCGGTGGCTCGGTCTGTGGCCCTGGCGGTCAGGCGTATGTTGGGGGGTATATTTACAGGGGATATATTTATATACAGTTCGTGACGCCACCTGTAGTCTCTGGTAATTTGTACCAGCGCTGCTGTTGAGCTCTGAGGGGATGGTGAGGCAGCTAGATGTCGGGTCCCCTACAGGTGGGACTCTTCCCTCAGGTCGATAGTTATGATGGGGTAGTGCAGGGATGCAATCAAATAACACAGTCTCACACATCAGCGTCTTTCCATACCTTTTTACTTGTAAGATGGTAAGGCAGGTCCCAGGGAGGCTGATCCAATGGAGGATGTGTTTTGAGGTAGCAGCTGGACAAGTTAGGGGCCTCCTTTACTTTCACAAAGATGAGTCCAACCAGCATAAAGCGTAGTTCCCTCTATAAACTCCAGCTATTACAAAGCTGTACTGCCCGGTCAGTTTTGTGGTCGGAGCCTTCCTGTGAGAGAGCTGAGTTCCTATTCTTGCTGATCAGGCTCAAGGTTCTCACTCCCCCTGACCCCAGTTACGTACCGACACTCCAGGGGCTGCTTGCTGTTACCTAAGGTCCAGTAAGCCTCTGGTTTTTCTACCACCATGCGTGAAGCTATAGTGGTGCTTCGGTCTCCAGTGACCGGTGACAATGTGCAGGATACTTCAATCCTAAAGCACTTCTGATTTCCTTCCACTGTGCCTTTCGACTTGCTCACACTCTCAATAGCTGTCTCAGTCCGTCTGCCAGTGGGGCACAGCTCTGACCAGGCTGAGGTAATCTGGCTCACCTTTACTGGCCTCCACTTCTCTGAACTGCACAACAGTCGGATCACTCAGTTCTGAGCCACCCGAGCTAGACTCTGCTCCTTCCTCCTCACAGGTCCAGGCTAGACTCACTGACTGACTCTGAACACTCCCTGTGGGTGTGTCTAAGTGTATGTGATGGAATGAATGTTCATTGAGCATTAAACTGCTATCTCTCCACACATCCTCCAGGGTACTGCGTGTGCCTTCACACCAGGGCTACACAACCACACATCTAGATAAGTTCCTTGTGGGGTCTATTTTCCAAAATGGGGTCACTTGTTGGGGGTTTCCACTGTTTAGGCGCATCAGGGGCTCTCCAAATGCGACATGACGCCCCAGACCATTCCATCAAAGTCTGCAATCCAAAACGTCACTACTTCCCTTCCGAGCCCCAACGTGTACCCATACAGTAGTTTTCTCCCACATATTGGATATCAGCGTACTCAGGACAAATTGGACAACAACTTTTGGGGTCCAATTTCTCCTGTTACCCTTGTAAAAATAAAATATTGGGGCAAAAAAATCATTTTTGCAAAAAAAAAAAAGGATTTTTTATTTTTACGGCTGTGCGTTATAAACTTCTGTGAAGCACTTCGGGGTTCAAAGTGCTCACCACACATCTAGACAAGTTCCTTGTGGGGTCTATTTTCCAAAATGGGGTCACTTGTGGGGGGTTTCCACTGTTTAGGCGCATCAGGGGCTCTCCAAATGCGACATGACGCCCCCAGACCATTCCATCAAAGTCTGCAATCCAAAACGTCACTACTTCCCTTCCGAGCCCTGACGTGCGCCCATACAGTAGTTTTCTCCCACATATTGGGTATCAGCGTACTCAGGACAAATTGGACAACAACTTTTGGGGTCCAATTTCTCCTGTTACCCTTGTGAAAATAAAATATTGGGGGCAAAAAAATCATTTTTGTAAAAAAAAAGGATTTTTTATTTTTACGGCTGTGCGTTATAAACTTCTGTGAAGCACTTCGGGGTTCAAAGTGCTCACCACACATCTAGATAAGTTCCTTGTGGGGTCTATTTGCCAAAATGGGGTCACTTGTGGGGGGTTTCCACTGTATAGGTGCATCAGGGGCTCTCCAAATGTGACATGACGCCCCCAGACCATTCCATCAAAGTCTGCAATCCAAAACGTCACTACTTCCCTTCCGAGCCCTGACGTGCGCCCATACAGTAGTTTTCTCCCACATATTGGGTATCAGCGTACTCAGGACAAATTGGACAACAACTTTTGGGTTCCAATTTCTTCTGTTACCCTTGTGAAAATAAATATTGGGGGCGAAAAATCATTTTTGTAAAAAAAAAAAAAAAA
Organism: Oophaga sylvatica; assembly: GCA_033576555.1. Taxonomy (NCBI): domain Eukaryota; kingdom Metazoa; phylum Chordata; class Amphibia; order Anura; family Dendrobatidae; genus Oophaga; species Oophaga sylvatica. The sequence goes on from JARQOD010000001.1 coordinate 660,319,846, forward strand.
AGGATTTTTTATTTTACGGCTGTACGTTATAAACTTTAGTGAAACACCTGGGGGTTAAAAGTTCTCACCACACATCTAGATAAGTTCCTTGAGGGGTCTAGTTTCCAAAATGGTGTCATTTATGGGGGTTTCCACTGTTTAGGCAGATCAGGAGCTCTCCAAACACGACATGGCGTCCAGCCAATTCTGCGTTGAAAAAGTCAGACGGCGCTCCTTCCCTTCCAAACTCTGCCATGCACCCAAACAGTGGTTTATCCCCACATATGGGGTATCAGCGCACTCAGGACAAATTGCACAATAACTTTTGGAGTCTTGTTACCCTTGGAAAAATAAAAATTGAGGTGAAAAGAACATTTTTGTGGAAAAAATATGATTTTTAAATTTTACGGCTCTACATTATAAACTTGTGTGAAGTACTTGGGGGTTCAAATTGCTCACCAAAGATCTAGAAAAGTTCCTTAGGGGGTCTAGTTTCCCAAATGGGGTCATTTGTGGGGGGTTTCCACTGTTTAGGCACATCAGGGGCTCTCCAAATGCAACATGGCATCCAATCTCAATTCCAGCCAATTTTGGTTGGAAAAAGTCAAATGGTGCTCCTTTCATTCCGAGCTCTGCCGTGAGCCCAAACAGTGGTTCCCCCCCACATATGGGGTATCAGCGTACTCAGGACAAATTGGACAACAACTTATGTGGTCCAATTTCTCCTGTTACCCTTGGGAAAATAAAAAATTAGTGACTAAAAGATAATTTTGTGGGAAAAAAATAGGATTTTTTATTTTCATGCCCGGGCATTATAAACTTGTGTGAAGCACTTGGGGGTTCAAAGTGCTCACCAAAGATCTAGATAAGTTCCTTAGGGGGTCTAGTTTCCAAAATGGGGTCACTTGTGGGGGGTTTCCACTATTTAGGCTCATCTGGGGCACTGCAAACGGAACATGACCCCCATCAACGTCTGCATTCCAAAACGTTACTACTTCCTTTCCAAGCCCTGCCGTGCACCCAAACAGTTTCCCCCCCCCACATATGGGGTATCAGCATACTCAGGACAAATTTGACAACTTTTGGGGTCCAATTTCCTTGGGAAAATTCAAAAATTTGGGACTAAAAAATCATTTTTGTGGAAAATTGTTTTTTTTTTTTTTTCCACACCCAGGCATTATAAGCTTTTGTGAAACACTTGGGGGTTTAAAGTGCTCACAACAGATCTAGATAAGTACCTTAGGGGGTCTAGTTTCCAAAATGGTGTCACTTGTGGGGGTTTCCACTGTTTAGGCGCATCAGGGGCTCTCCAAACACGACATGGCGTCCAATCTCAATTCTAGCCAATTTTAGTTTGAAAAAGTCAAACGGCGCTCCTTCCCTTACGAGCTCTGCCGTGTGCCCAAACAGTGGTTTTCCCCCACATATTGGGTATTGGCGTACTCAGGAGAAATTTCATAACAACCTTATCTGTCCATTTTCTTCTTTTTACCCTTGTGAAAATAAAAAAAAAGTTTGTAAAAGATCATTTTTGTGGCTAAAAAGTTAAATATTCATTTTTTCCTTCCACGTTTCTTTAGTTCCTGTGAAGCACCTGAAGGGTTAATAATCTTCTTGAATGTGGTTTTGAGTACCTTGAGGGGTGCAGTTTTTAGAATGGTGTCACTTTTGGGTATTTTCTGCCATATAGACCCCTCAAAGTGACTTCAAATGAAGGTGGTCCCTAAAAAAAAATGGCTTTGTAAATTTTGTTGTAAAAATGAGAAATCGCTGGTCAACTTTTAACCCTTATAACTTCCTAACAAAAAAAAATTTTGGTTCCAAAATTGTGCTGATGTAAAGTAGACATGTGGGAAATGTTATTTCTTAACTATTTTGTGTGATATATTTCTCTGTTTTAAGGGAATAAAAATTCAAAGTTTGAAAACTGCAAAATTTTAAAAATTTTGCCATATTTGCGTTTTTTTCAAAGATAAACGCAAGTTATATCGAAGAAATTTTACTTCTAACGTGAAGTACAATATGTCACGAGAAAACAATCTCAGAATCGCGAAGATCCGTTGAAGCGTTCCAGAGTAATAACCTCATAAAGAGACAGTGGTCAGAATTGTAAAAATTGGCCCGGTCATTAACGTGCAAACCACCCTTGGGGGTGAAGGGGTTAAACTTTTATATTTTTTTATTTTTTGAATATTTCTAAAAACACTTTTTTTTAGTGTTGTCATGCTTCAATAGTCTCCATGGGAGACTAGAAGCTGCCATACCCGATCGGCTCTGCTGCATACAGGCGATGATCAGAATGCCTGTATGTAGCAGAATTGCTCACTAACTATGAGCGCCGACCACCTGGCGGCACTCAAAGTAATCCAGCAGTGACAACCATAGAGGTCTGCTGAAGACCTCTGGTTGTCATGCCAACCCATCGGTGACCCACGATCACGTGACAGGGTCACCGATGGGCTGGATTTCCAGCGCGCATTTAACAGGTTAACAGCCACGGGTGGATCACGATTCCTCCTGCGGCTGTTAGAGGCACATGTCAGCTGTTCAAAACAGGAAACTATTTAGCAAAGCTCAGACTCAAGGTCTCCAAAAATTCAATTTATACAGCAAACATAAAGGCAGCAACACTTAACTGCCCAGATCTTGGAACAAATGCGCTACAGGATGCAGCCAGCCCATAAAGCTAGATGTTAGCAACACAACCTGGGTGCAAAATACCAGATCAACAGCCACTCTCCACATACCAATTCAAGGAGAGGGTGACTGCCCAGTATACAATTGCACAATAAAGGCCCGCATAGGGTGCCATTCACACAAGGATACTGCATAGTGTCCGGTTCACAGCCTATTAGTCACGCCCCTACTATTCGACTAGGCGGGCTGGCCAGCACACTCTCAATGCGTACCAGTGTGAACACCCCTCATGAGAGACCAAACGTGCTTGGGCTTGGCTGCACCCTGAAAAATAAAGTGCAAAAAATACAAAAATAGTGAGGTATTAGTTGATATTTTGACCAAAATATATAAGCTTGTAACCTGCGCCAAAATTCCCCACGCTTACAAGTCTCTACACTAAACTATTTAGCAAAGCCACTAAAGGAGACTGAAGGTCTCCAAAAATTTAATTTATACAGCAAACAAAAAGGCAGCAACACTTACCTGCCCTGATCTTGGAACAAATGCATTACAGGATGCAGCCAGCCCATAAAGCTAGATGTTAGCAACACAGGTGCAAAATACCAGATCAACAGCCACTCTCCACATACCCATTCAAGGAGGGGGGACTGCCCAGTATACAATTGCACAATAAAGGGCCGCATAGGTTGCCGTTCACACAAGGATACTGCATAGTGTCCAGTTCACAGCCTATTAGTCACGCCCCTACTATTCGACTATTTAGTTTAGTGTAGGGACTTGTAAGCGCAGGTTACAAGCTTACGTATTTTGGCCAAAATATCAACTAATACCTCACTATTTTTGTATTTTTTGTACTTTATTTTTCAGGGTGCAGCCAAGCCCAAGCACGGTTGGTCTCACATGAGTGGTGTTCACACTGGTACGCATTGAGAGTGTGCTGGCCAGCCCGCCTTGTTGAATAGTAGGGGCGTGACTAATAGGCTGTGAACCGGACACTATGCAGTATCCTTGTGTGAACGGCACCCTATGCGGGCCTTTATTGTGCAATTGTATACTGGGCAGTCACCCCCTCCTTGAATGGGTATGTGGAGAGTGGCTGTTGATCTGGTATTTTGCACCTGTGTTGCCAACATCTAGCTTTATGGGCTGGCTGCATCCTGTAGTGCATTTGTTCCAAGATCTGGGCAGGTAAGTGTTGCTGCCTTTTGTTTGCTGTATAAACTGTTCAAAACAGGGAAAGATGTGGGCTCAGCGCCGGAGCCCACATCAGATGGGGAGACACGACATGCGCCGTACTAGTATGGCGAATGTCATGAAAGAGGTAAATGAAAGTCGTTATTATTAAGGGAAAAAGAAATCCAAAGCTACAGGGCCCTGTGTGAAAAACTAATTTGCCCCTAAACATAATAACTGGTTGGGCCAACCCATAGCAGCAACAACTGCAATTAAGCATTTGCGATAACTGCCAATGAGTCTTTTACAATGCTCTGAAAGAATTTTGGCCCTCTCATCTTTGCAGGATGTTGTAATTCAGCCACATTGGAGGATTTCCGAGCATGAACTGCCTTTTTAAGGTCATGTCTCAGCATCTCAATCTGATTAATGTCAGGATTTGACTAGGCAACTCTAAAGTCTTAATTTTGTTTTTCTTAAGCCATTCAGAGGTAGACTTGCTGTGTGTTTTGGATCATTGTCCTGCTGCATAATCCAAGTGCTCTTCAGCTTGAGGTCATGAACAGATGGCCGGACATTCTCCTTCAGGATTTTTTGGTAGACAGCAGAATTCATGGTTCCATTTACAACAGCAAGTCTTCCAGGTCCTGAAGCAGCAAAACAGCCCCTGACATTGACACTACAACCACCACCATATTTTATTGTTAGTATGGTGTTCCTTTTCTGAAATGCTGTGTTACATCTACACCAGATGTAATTGGATATACACCTTCTAAAAAGTAAAACTTTTGTCTCACCAGTCCACAGAGTATTCTCCCAAATGTCTTGGGAATCAGCAAGATGTTTTCTGGCAAAACGTTTTGCTCAGTAGTGATTTTTGTCTTGGAGCTCTGCCAGGCAAGCCATTTTTGCCCAGTCTCTTTATTATGGTGGAGTCATGAACAGTGACCTTAACTGAGGCAAGTGAAGCCTGCAGTTCTTTGGCTGTTGTGTGGTCTTTTGTGACCTCTTGGATGAGTCGCCGCTGTGCTTTTGGGGTAATTTTGGTCGGTCAAACACTCTTGGTCCATGTTTTGGCCATTTGTGGATAATGGCTCTCACTGTGGTCCCGAAGCTTTAGAAATGGCTTTATAACCTTTTCCATGCTGATAGATCTCAATTACTTTGTTTCTCATTTGTTACAGAATATTTTTGAGTCATGGCATGATGTCTAGCTTTTGATGATCTTATGATCTGCTTCACTTTGTCAGGTAGATCCTATTTAAGTGATTTCTTGATTAAGAACAGGTGTGGCAGTAATCAGGCCTGGGTGAGGCTAGGGAATTTGAGCTAAGCTTCCCAAAGATGTGATAAACCACAGTTAATTTATGTTAATTTGTGATCTGAAACATTTAAGTGTGACTATCATGCAAAAGAATAGAAAATCAGGCAGGGGGCAAACACTTTTTCACACAACTGTGTTTCTATAAAGGTTCATTCAGTCATCAATGATTTTTCTCATCCATAAAAAACCTGTCTACGTTTCATCAGTGTTTTGGATCAGAGTTTCATCAGTATTTCACGATGTCTGTAAAGCTCTGTGAAATTAATCAGTAAAATAAATTAAAATAAATATATGGTCAGCGTGTCAGTTTTTTATTATCAGTGTTTCATCAGTTTTCCTCTTATGGAAAACAAAAAATCATGGAGTTTCTCAAGTTTGTCTATTAAACAGACAATGAAAAATGGATGACATCCAAAGCTGTCAGATTTTTTCATGGACCATAGACTTGCATTGGTGAATTTGATCCTTAACTTGGATCAAAATTAGCTATGTCTCTATGATTTAGTGCAGAACACATGGCCACGGACATGTCAATAGCCATAGACTAGTCTAGGTGCGAGTTATAGATGTGAAAAACACAAATAGAAGTCATACGAAAAAAAACTGACATCTAAACAAGGCCTAAGTAGGATTTTCTGCTACAGTGTATGTATGTAATGTATTTCTTTATTCCAAGATAACTCCTTTTGTGATTGATAGTCCACGCAGGTCTTCATTGGTTACAGAACGCTGATTTGTGTAACTTCAACAGATTGCCCCTTGCATGCCAGGGCCTTATGCTTACGAATGTCCTGCAGCTATACACGATTACATCACTACTATTTTCGTCCGGTCCGCTCTTCCTCCAAACTTTTTTTTTTATTAATTAAGACTACATAACTTGGCTCCATTATTGAAAAGGAAATAATATGGCAGACTAGATAAAATAATCACATGTAATATGCTTTAATGTTGCCAGACTCCTTGTTTAGTATTCACATACATTGCCCTAAATATATTCCAATGCGATATTTTGAACAAAAGCATTTGTGCTGTAAATATACGTTGTATTTCTATATTTGTATAGTTAGTGGGGTGTGTGGCACATCAGCTTATTTCATTATTTTCAGTTTACGGTATATCAGTTATTTTCAGCAAGCCATGTTTTGTGTGACACTTTCCCCAGATGTACAGTATGCAATGTAAGTCTACTCATGAGTGCTTGGGTAAGATGTTATCCGAGCATGCTGATGTGCTAACGGAGTGTCTTTGACGTTCTCAAATAATATGTTCAAGTCGCCGTGGCTGCATGTCTTGTGGCTGTTACACTGCCGCAACTGATGCCGGGATTGCCTAACAAACTGGAAATCTCTGCATGTGTTGCGGCTGTCGACCAGTCGTGAGACATGCAGCTGCGGCGACTCAAAGATATTTTTCAAACATGTTGAAGACACTCAGCACATCAGCATGCTCGGGTAACATCTTATCGAAGCATGCTCGCTCATCACTCATAGAGACCGAATAATTAAAGTATTAATACCAGAAACATTGTCTAAAAGCTTTTGAAAGTTGCAAAATTTTTGCGCAATGCAGAATTGTATAAACATTTTGTAACTTTTATCATTTTCACGCCAGTTTGAATCAGCTTCAAAATGGTTGGAGCAGTGGAAGAGCTTGGGTGGGACGAGGTGTTCATCAAGAGTGCTGGAGCTTTGTATGATGGCACACGCCACCCAGAAAAGTCACCAAATAAATTCATTAATTAATTAGGTGCCTTTCACTCCAGAAAGACTATCGTGAGTGTGCACTATGCCAGAATTGAGGAATCAGCCTCTGTGTTTTATTTCTTTCACTGGAATAGCTCTTGGAACAATCTTTACCAGATATAGCCTTTTTCAGCCTTGTTACCCCCAGCAATCGGCAAGTTATCACTTATCCTGTGGTTGGGTGATAATTTACTAAGTTGTGAAAACCTCTTTAACCCCTTTGCCACTTGAGACGAACGCATACGCCCCTATGACCTGGGCCTTATTGACCTGTGTCAGATGGATGCATCTCAACAATTTTGCACGCACAGGAGCTGACAGCTGATACCCGGCACTCAGTGCCAGGAGCAGTCCCGCTCCTGGCACTTTAACCCCCTAAATTCTGTGATCAAACTCAATCGCAGCATTTCGGGAGCAGGCAGAGGGAAGACAACCCCTCTGCCCTTAGATCGGAGACCGCGCAATGTGATCGCGGGTTCCCGATCATTGTTATGGTGACCCGATGTCGTCATGACGACTTCTGATTCACCAGAGCTGGGCAAAGTTGTTGATCATGCTCAGAGCATTTGATCATCAACTTTGTCGGTCAGTGCCAGTGCAGTGCTGACAGTTTGCATAGCATAGAGATGCTCCTGCATCTCTATGCTATACAAGCGATCAACCTACAAAAAGTTAAAGTCCCATAGTGAGACAAAGTAAGAAAGTTAAAAAAAAATTAAAAATATAATAAAATAATAAAAAACAAATATATTGTACCCATAAATAAATATTTTTATGAAAAAAAAAATTTAAACAATAAAAATACACATATGTGGTATCGCCACGTACTGAAAGACCTGACCTATGAAACTGTCCCACTAGTTACCCCCTTTAGTGAACACCATAAAAAAATAAAAAACAAGGCAAAAAACAATGCTTTTTAATTTCTGAACAAAAAGTGGAATAAAACTCAATAAAAAAACAAATATAAATAAACATGGTACCACTGAAAATGTCATCTTGTCCTGCAAAAAACAAGCCACCATACAGCTCCATCAGCGGAAAAATAAAAAAGCTGTAGCTCTCAGAATAAAGTGATGCAAAAATAATAATTTTTTTCTATAATATAGTTTTCATTGTGTAAAAGTGCCAAAACAGAAAAAAAATATAAATAGGGTGTCACTGTAATCATACTGACCCGAAGAATAAAACTGCCTTATCAAACTTACCACACGCGGTTTGACATAAAAAAAAATCCTGAATTGCTTGTTTTTGTTCTTTCTGCCTCCCAAAGATTGTAATAGAAAGCGATCAAAAAATGTCATGTGTCTGAAAATGGTACCAATAAAACATCAAGTCGTTCCACAAAAAACAAGCCCTCACATTATTATTGTTATTATTTATTTATATAGCACCATGATGATTCCATGGTGCTGTACATGAGAAGGGGTTACATACAAATTACAGATATCACAACAAACTAACAATCATAGACTGATAGAGGGGAGATGACCCTGGCTTTGCGGGCTTACATTCTACAGGATGGTGGGGAAGGAGACAGTAGGTTGCGGGTTGCAGCAGCTCTGGTGTTGGTGAGGCGGTAGCTTCAGTAATGGTGAGGAGGCTGCGGGGTCATTGCAGGCAGTATGCTTTCCTGAGAGGTGGGTTTTCAGGTTCCGTCTGAAGGATCTGAATGTGGTTGATAGTCAGAGGTGTTGGGGTAAAGAATTCCAGAGGATGGGGGATATATTGGAGAAGCCTTGGAGGCAATTGGGTGAGGAGTGAATAAGTGTGGAGGAGAGAAAGAGGTCTTGGGAGGTCCGCAGATTACTTGAGGGAAGATATCGGGAGATTAGTTCAGAGATATATGGAGGGGACAGGTTATGGATGGCCTTGTAGGTCAGTATTAGTAATTTGAACTGGATTCGCTGAGGGAATGGGAGCCAGTGAAGAGATTTGCAGAGGGGAGAAGCGGAGGAGTAGCGAGGAGAGAGATGGATTAGTTGGGCAGCAGAGTTAAGGATGGACTGGAGAGGTGCAAGGGTGTTAGCAGGGAGGCTGCAGAAAAGGATGTTGCAGTAGTCGAGGCGGGGGATGATGAGGGCATGCACAAGCATTTTAGTAGATTGAGGGTTGAGGAAAGGATGGATTCTGGAAATATTTTTGAGTTGGAGGCGACAGGAGGTGGAAAGAGCTTGGATGTGTGGTTTGAAGGACAGAGCAGAGTCAAGGGTTACTCCAAGGCAGCAGACTTCTGGTTCGGGAAAAGCGTGATGTCGTTAATTGTGATAGATAGGTCAGGTAAGGAAGATCTGTGAGATGGAGGAAAGATGATGAGTTCAGATTTGTCTACATTGAGTTTGAGGAAGCGAGAGGAGAAGAAGGAGGATATGGCTAATAGACACTCTGGGAATCTGGACAACAGAGAGGTGACGTCTGGGCGAGAGAGGTAGATCTGAGTGCCATCAGCATAAAGATGGTACTGGAATCCATGGGACTTTATGAGTTATCCCAGGCCAAATGTATAGATGGAGAAGATTAGGGGTCCTAGAAAAGAGCCTTTGGGGACTCTAACAGAGAGAGGGTAGAATGAGGAGGAGGTGTGGGAGTGGGAGACGCTGAATGTGCGGTTGGAAAGGTATGAGGAGATTCAGGATAGGGCGAAGTCTTTGATGCCAAAGGAGGAGAGGACTCTATGGACATGACTCTATGGGCCGATATATGGAAAAATTATAGCTCTCAAAATATTGTCAAACAATAAAAAGCGTCTTTTAGTGTGTGACAGCAGCCAAACATAAAAACACAATAAAAATATGGTATCGCTGTAATCGTACCGACCCGAAGAATAAAGTCATCTAATCACTTATACCACACGAGAATCGGCGTAAAATAAATAAAATCAATTCTACACCTGCTGTTTTGTTTCTGCCTCCCAAAGAACACAGTAAAGCTCAGCGCACAGTTATCCTGCACTCAACGCTTACACCGGGGTTTCCGTGTAAATCTCTGAAATGCGTGATTCAGATGAAACCCCAGTAGTCAGATTCCCTATAATGAGGCAGATGGAGGCAATATGGACACCAGAGGACCTGTGATCCGGCAGTGTCCGTCTTTTTAGGATTGCATAAAAGTGCTGTTGACCACATTTTTGTGCACTTCCGAAAAGAAGGACAACGTTGAACAGAGGCAAAACGGAGTCCAGAGGAACTCTGCTGCCTCATTATAGTGAATAGATCCCTCAGGAGTTTCATCTGAATTGCGTCACTCGAAGATTTAAAGGGAAACCCCGATGTAAGTGCTTAACTTAGGTAAGCGTGGATATGTGTGGATAAATATGATCCAAATTGTAATGTAAAATGTTCCCAATAAAAGCTTCAACTTAATCCACAAAAAAAGTCTCCATTCAGGTCTATCATCTGTTAATGGAAATATAGGGGACTTCTTTACTGGTAGTACGAAGGCTCTGGAAAAGCGAAATGGCTCCTCACCCCTCAAAAGAAATTCAGCAAATTCGCCGCTCCCAAATCAAAATGCCCTTCCTTTCTGAGCCCCACAATGTACCTAAACCACATATAGCGTCCACATGTTTGGCATTTCTGAAGCGATGAGAGCCCACCTAATTTATGGGTGCATGTCTCCAGAAGCATGAGCTGGACATAACATACTGGGGACTGCAACGTACTGGTCTCTACAATGTACTGGTTAGTGCAGTTTGCAATTTTCACTCTGCAACATTCAATGCAGCTTATTTCTGGAAAACACCCATGGAGTCAAAATCGTCACTACACCTGTAGATAAATTCCCAAAGGGGTATAATTACCAAAATGGGGTGACTTGATGGGGGATTCTGCTCTTCTAGCAATTAGGGCCTCTGTATACGGAGTCCACAAACTATTCAAGGAAAATATGTGCTCTAGGAGGCAAATAGCGCTCTGTCCCTCCCGAGTCTCTCCATATGGCTAAGCAGGGCTGCCACTAGGAATTTCGGGGCCCCATACTGGCAAAATTTTTGGGGCCCCCTTGAGACTCTGCCCAGGCTCTACCCCAGCCCCGCCTCCACCCCTCGAACTGTCCACAGTCCCACCGCTCTGTCTTGGAAAAACTCCACTTCTCACCAATCACACATTAACAGTTCCCATCATCAGATCACACATATAGCCGGCAGCTTTTGTTTTGGCCAAAAGATTTTTTAAGCCGCCACCATAACACGGTAGACACTTTTGGCCGAGCTCTACGCTACTGTAACCTATTAAACATTTGTTAAAATATGCAATACAATTTAGGTATATTTTTATTTATTTTTCAATTTTTAAAATGACCAATAATATCACATAAAGGAACAAATACCGCCACACCATTACCAGACCAAATATTACCACCACAGTGACCAATAATACCACATACAAGGAACAAATACCGCCGCACCATGACCAGACCACATATAACCACCACAGTGACTGAATAATATCACATACAAGGAACAAATACCACCACACCATGACCAGACCACGTATTACTACCACAAAGTGACCAAATAATAGCACATACAAGGGACAAATACCGCAACACCATGTCCAGACCACATGTTACCACCACATAGTGACTGAATACTACAATACTGATCAGTAATTAAAAAAAAACACAATACTATCACCATAAGTGCCATTATACACAGGAGATCTGTACTTTGTATGCAGTGTCTGTGTACAGGTAATACAGTGATCAATGACATTATACACAGGAGCTCTGTATATAATGCATAGGTAATACAGTGATCACTGGTGACATTATACACAGGACCTCTGTAAATAGTATACAGTGTATAGTGTCAGTGTATAGGTAACACACTGACTCACCAGTGACATCTCTAGGTGAAGTCCTTCTTCTTTGCTTTTCATCTTTCATCCAGCACAGACCGACATCACTTTGTCCAGCCAGGACTCGTCTCTGCAGGAAATAACACAGTTATCTATAGCTCCGCTTGCAAAAAACATTACTTATTTTTTCCCAACTTCTACATTACACCACATGAAGAAAATAAGGCAACATAGTATCACTCTACACAGTAACAGGACCCCCCCCATTTAAAACAGTATACTCAAAAAATAAAATAACTACATCACTGCAGTAATAATATTCCTTAATTAGCCCCTATGGTAATAATATCCCTCATCCTGGCCCCCGTGTGTCTCATTCCTAGCTTCAGCCATACCGCTCTCATGAGTATCCATTCTGCCCCATACGATCTCCCCATCCTGCCCCATTTGTTTCCATCGTATCCATCCTGCCCCATGATCTTGCACTATCTGTCTCCAATCCTGCCCCATCTGTCTCCAACCCTGCCCCCAGTGTCTCCAATCCTGACCCCAGTGTCTCCAATCCTGACGCCAGTGTCTCCAATCATGCCTCCATGTCTTTCATCCTGCCCCCTGTGCCTCAAATCATGCCCCCATGTCTTTCATTCTGCCCCTTATGTCTCCATTCTGCCCCCTGTGTCTCCAATCATGCCGCTAACCTCCATTCTGCCCACTATGTCTCCAATCATGCCCCCAGTGTCTCCAATCATGCCCCCAGTGTCTCCAATCATGCCCCAGTGGGCCCGCACGGTAATAGAGTAACTGAACCTGCGTCCTGGATGCAGATTCAGTTACTTGATCGGCAGAATCCTGCCGCTGGGGACGGGGCAGTGGGGCCCAATGCGGGCCCCCTCTGCTGATTGGGCCCCATACGCCAATCAGGGCAGTAATGCCCTGATGGTGGCCCTGTGGCTAAGCAGTACTGTACAGCCACATATGGGGTATTGCCACGTTCAGTAGAAATTGTGGGACAAATTATGGTGCCTTTTTACCCACTTTTTGTGTGAAAATGTAAAATTTAGGGCTAAAACAAAATTTTGATGTTAAAAATGTAGTTATTTTTTCTTCACTACCCAATGATATAAAATTATGTGACACACTCATGGTGTAATTATGATCAATGCACCCCTAGATCAATTCGTTAAGAGGTGTAGTAAAATGGGGTCACTTATGGGGGATTCTGTTGTTCTGGCAACTCAGGGGCTCTCCCATTGGGTCATGGCACCTGCAAACCATAACAGTAAAATCTGCACTATAGTATGGTGCTCCCTCCCTTCTGAGCTTTGCATTGTGCCTGAAAAATATTTCCCGATTACATGTAGGGTATTGGCTCACTCAGGAAACAATCAGTTTGTTGTAAAACCAATTCCTATTATCCCCTAGAAAAATTAAAAACTTGTGGCTAAGGCAACATTCTTTCTTCACCGCTCAATGGTATAAAATTCTGTGAGGCACATGTGTTGTCAATATGATCACTGCACCCCGAGATGAATTCATTGGGGAGTGAAGTTTGTAAAATGAGTTCACATATGGGGGGTTTCTGTTGTCCTTGCACCTCAGAGGCTCTGCTAATGTGACATGGCAACCTCAAACCATTCCAGCAAAATTTGAACTCCAATATGGTGCTTCTTCCCTTCTGAGCTTCGCACTGTGCCTCAAAAATAGTATTCCCCCACATATGGGGTTTCGGCTTACTCAGTAGAAATTGCACAACAAATTGTATGGAGCAATTTCTCTTGTTACCTTGGCGAAAATAAAAAAATTGAGGCTAAAATAAAATTTTTGTGGGGAAAATGTGATTTTTTTTTATTTTCATGGATCAACGTTCTGTGAAGCACTTGGGGGTTCAAGATGCTCACCACATATCTAAATACATTCCTTGAGGGGTCTAGTTTCCAAAATGGGGTCACTTGTGGGTGGGGTTTCCACTGTTTAGATACATCAGGGCACTCCAAACGTGACATGGCATCTGATCTCAATTTTAACCAATTCTGCATTGAAAAAGTCAAACGGTGCTACTTCCCTTCCGAGCCTTGCCATGCACCCAAACAGTAGTTTTCTCCCTCATATGGGGTATCAGCGTACGCAGGAGAAATTGCACTACAAACTGTATGGTGCAATTTCTTCTGTTACCATTCTGAAAATGCAAAATTTGGGGCTAAAAAACATTTTTGTGAGGAAACTTTGATTTTTTTTTATTTTCACAGCTCAACGTTATAAACTTCTCTGAGGCACCTGAGGGTTCAATGTGCTCAACACATATCTAGATCAGTTCCCTGAGGGGTCTAGTTTCCAAAATGGTGTCACTTGTGGGGGATTTTCACTGTTTAGGCAAAACAGGGCTCTCAAAACGCGACATGTTGTCTGCTAATCGTTGCAGCAAATTTTGCATTCAAAAAGTCAGAGCGTTTTTCCTTCAGAGCTCTGCCGTGTGCCCAAACAGTGGTTTTACCCCACATATGGGGTATCTGCATGCTCAGGAGAAATTGCACAACAAATTTTGGGGTCCATTTTTCTGTTACATTTGTGAAAATAAAAAAAAAATTGGGGTCTAAAGAATTTTTTGGGTGAAAAAAAGTTAAATGTTCTTTTTTTTCCACGTTCCAAAAATTCCTGTGAAGCACCTGAAGGGTTAATAAACTTCTTGAATGTGGTTTGATCAGCTTGAGGGGTGCAGTTTTTTAGAATGGTGTCACATTTGGTTATTTTATATCATAAAGACCTCACAAAGTGACTTAAAATATGAGGTGATCCCTAAAAAAATGGTTTTGTAAATTTTGTTGGAAAAAGGAGAAATCGCTGGTCAATTTTTAACCCTTATAACGTCCTAACAAAAAGTAATTATGTTTCAAAAATTGTGCTGATCTAAAGTAGACATTTGGGAAATGTTATTTATTATCTATTTTGTGTGACATATCTCTGTGATTTAAGGGCATAAGAATTCAAAGGTTGAAAATTGCAAAATTTTCAACATTTTCCATTTTTTTCACAAATAAACGCAAGTTTTATCAAACAAATTTTACCACTATCATGATGTAGATTATGTCACAAAAAACCTCAGAATCAGTGGGATCCGTTGAAGCATTCCAGAGTTATTACCTCATAAAGTGACAGTGTTCAGAATTGTAAAAATTGGCCTGTCATTAATGTGCAAACCACCTTGGGGCGTAAAGGGGTTAAATGCGCAAGTAAAAATAATAAGTTTAACAAGGGTGCTCTGTCGTTTACTATGTTACAAAAAGAATGTGAAAGGCCCTATAAAATTCACTAATATCCCCTGAAAATGGACTTTCAATAGGACATGATGTTCCTTTATTGGTGCCCTATATATATTCTAGGCCCTTCCCCCTTCCGCAAAGTCCTGCCCAATTTGTAATGTGAACAGGGGCTTAAAGTGATTAGACAGCTGACAAAGCTTTTTCTGGCCACGAACAACAGAGGTAGTTATGGTAAATAGAAAACACAGCACTCATACAGGAGATATAGATGCTCAAGTAGGTTATACAACCTAGAGATAGTTATAGCGTTATCTCTCTTAATAGCTTTTACATTTACCCGAGGAAAAACTTGTGCCAGAAAAACTTACAAAAATTTTATTATAGGCACATGAGGCGTTTTCTCTTCACATGCTTTCCATACAGAAGTAGTATTTTTAAGGTCTCATAGCGATCAGAGCCTATGTGAGTGTCAGTGGCTTTAAGCAATATGGCCATAGGCACTCCATGTTCCGTTGCATGCCTGAAGAAGTTTACATTTTTTTTACAGACACGCTGACTTCTATCACTGGTAAGTCAATCAGTTTGTTTTTCATTTTTATTTTTTATTTTTCAATTTTTTCTTTTGTTTTTCTTTTCTAATTTCATTTTTTATTTTCTTATTTTTTTATTATTTATTTTTTTGTCAATGAATTTTCATTATTTTCATTATACCCCCCTTTTTCTTTTCCCCCCCCTTTGTTTAATTTTTATTTTTATTTTTTGTAATTTTTGTAATTTTCCGTATTATTTCAACCCCCCCCCCTTTTTATTTTATTTTTAGTTTTTTCTAGTTTTCCATTTTTTTCCCTTTATTCAATTCATAGAGGGTTCATTGCTCCACTCTATATCTAATCATTTTCCTTGAGGGGTTTATTTCAAATGTGTATTTATTATTTTATTTGTTTTAGTTCAATTAATGTGGCTCTCAAATCGCGACATTTTGTCTGCTATCATCAGATATTTGCATTTCAAACTGTCTGGCTTTCCTTCAGACTTTCGTAATGCCCAAGTGGTTTCCTTACCCCTACCCTGGTATTCTGCTGCCAGGAAATTCACACCAATGGGAAAATATCTTTCTATTTAATTGACACAAAAAAATTGGGGTCTACTAACAAGTTTTTTGGGTGGAAAAAAGTTAAATTCTTTTGAACATTTCGTTCCCAAAAATTCGTGAAGCACTGAAGTTAATAACTCGAGAAGTGTTAGACAGCTGGCAGGGCTGCGTTTTCGAATGGTCACATTCGGTATTTACTACGTACATAAAGACCTCACAAATACTTCATATGGGTGTATCCAAAAAAGGCTTTGGTAAATTGGTGGAAAAGGAGAAATCGTCGCAATTTTCCCGTTATAATGTTCCAGATACGTAATTATTTCAACAAATTTCCATATAAGTGACCATTGAAATGCCTATTATTTCTACTTAGTGTGCTATATCTCGTGATTTAAGGCATTAAAAGTCGCGGAAAGACATGCAATTTTCAACATTTCCGATTTTAGAATAGTAGAGCAAGTTTCTATCAAAACAAACTTTTTATTCATCTTTATGTTTTTATGTCACAATAAACCTAAATCATGGATCTGATAATTCCAGGATTGACCTCATAGGGACAGTGTCGTTAGACTTGATAATTCTCCCTTGCACCACAGAACGGTTTTTACATACTGTTTATCATGTTTTTGGTTAATATACCAGTCTGGTGCTACAAGCTTACAGTCAATCCACCTTGGGCGTCAGAGGTTTGTAAATGCGCAAGTGAAAAATATAAGTTTAACATGTTCTGTCGTTTATATGTTACAAGATGTGAAGCTTCTATAAATTCTATTTCCTAAAACTTGAATTTAATGGCATGAGTTCCTTTATTGTCCTATTATATCTAGCTCCTTTTCCAAATGTCTGCTAATTTGTAATGTGAAAGGGTTCTTAAGTATTAACAGCTGACAAAGCTTTTCTGTCAATGAACAACAGAGTAGTTTATGGTAAATAAAAACATGCACTCATACAAGATTAGTTTTAGTTGTTATCAACCTGCATTAGTAAGGTCCACTCTAATAGCTTTTACATGTTACCATGAAAACTTGTGCCAAAACGTCACAAACATTTATTTTCTTTGGATTGGGTTCTTTCAACAGCATTCTATTACTAGAATAGTATTTTTATGGTCTCATAGGCGATCAGCCTTATTTGTAGTGTTTAAGCGGCCATACAGCATATGTTAGTGCATGATGAAAAGTTTAAAAGGCGTACAATAGATTGATTTGAGCTATGGAAGAAGCTATTATGAGGCCCTTGACTTTACCCCTGTCTCCGAGACAGTTAATGTGTATGAGACCTGCTGCCTCCTTTCAAAAGATGATTCGTGAGTAGATGTGGCGCCTAAGATTTCCAATGGTCGGTCCTTTTGTTCTCTTATCGAGAACACTCGAGTGTCGCGTGAGTTGATGGCCCTTGTGTGTAGTGGAGTCAGGGGGATAAAGGTGGCCCGACAACGTCAGCAATAAAGTGTATGTCAGAAGCAAAGGTGATGTGAGTACATGGGAGTTAAACAGTTCTCTATAACACATTTCAATCACAATATTTCCCTTATGTAAAATTGTGAGGAATGAACAGCCACCATCTTGGATAGGGCATATACCAGCCTCCATTTTGTCTGTTCACAGAGCCACAGGCTGCTAACTGCACCTGGCCCCAGGGCCTGTGGGCATATTCAATACGACAGGGTTTTGTGTCCACTGTGAATAAAAATGTCTTTTTGTATGCTAAGTAATTCAGGCCCAATGTTGAATAGCAAGGTCTGTTAGTATGATAATGAGATAAGGCCAAAACAAGACCTCAAAGCTTTAGCCTTAGCCATGTTAGCCTGGGGTCTGGGGGCTTCAATTAGATTGTACTTGTCAGCTAGACACTGAAAACACATCCATTGTATGTTTCCAGACACGAAGGCTCCATTCTAGTGTGTAGCCCTGGTGTGAAGGCACACACAGTACCCTGGAGGATGTGCGGAGAGGTAACGGTTAAAGGCTCGACATTACTCACATACACTCAGACACACCCATCAGGGGTGTATAGGGGAGTGTCCTGTAGCACAGTGCAGTCTGAGAGTTCTCCTGTGAGCGTGCAGACAGTGGAGTCTGAAAGTTCTCCTGAGAGAGTGGAGAGAGTCAGGACTAGTGCCTGTTGGAGAAACGAGATTCCTGTCAATACAGAGAGACAGTGCAAAAGTGGAGGCTAGTACGGATAACTGAATATTATCCTAGCCTAGTCAGTGCTGATATTAAGAGTTGAGCAGGCCGAAGGGCGCAGTAGAAAGAATTCAGAAGTGCCTTAAGGATTGAACTATCCGGCATTGTTTCTCCGGTCACTGGAGACCGAAGTGTCACTACAGCTTCAGGCGTAGTGGTAGAAAAACCAGAGTCTTACTGGACCTTAGGTCACAGAAAGCAGCCCTTGGAGTGTCGGTACGTAACTGGAGTCTGGGAGAGTGGAACCTTGAGTCACTGCAGGACAACAGTAGGAACTCAGCTCTCTCACGTTATATGGAAGGCTCCGACCACTATGCTGAACTGGGCAGTACAGCTGAGGAGTTAGCTGGAGAAATCGGAGTGAACTTAGCTCTACGCGGGTTGGACTCATCATATTGGAAAGTTAAGGAGGCCTCTACCCTGCTCATCCGTTACCTCAAAACACATCCTCCACCCGACCAGCCTCCCTGGGACCTGCCTTATCATCTGACAAGTAAAAGGTATGAAAAGACGCTGGATGGTGTGAGACTGATTTATTTATCTGCACCGACATCATTAATACCATAGACTTTGAGGGACCAGTCCCACCTGTGGGGGACCCGTCATCTGGCTGCCACAACATCCCCTCAGAGAATTACTGCAGCGCTGGTCTTAGTGATCAGACAACTACAGGTGGCGTCACGAACCGTTATATACCAAATCCCTGTAAATATCCCCCCAACATACGCCTGACCGCCAGGGTCACAGACCGAGCCACCGCTACCTGTGACAACCCCATAGACTTTCATGGGCTCGGCTCTGAGTACCCCATTGCTCTGGTAACCCACAATTGTGGTGCGGGTCACAACAAAAACTTGGCGTCACGAACAGGATCCGAAACTTGCAGCATTGCGAGCCCTGTGTGCCGTGGAGTGTTTTGGTGAAAAAGACTGTTGCTGTTGTTTGGCGCCAAATACCGCCATATTTGCCGCCATATTCGCGCCTAAGGCGCTGGAGAAGAAGGTGGGCGTACCTGAAAGAGCGCGCAAAGTCTTGGACACGCCCCCGGCTCTGACTCAGCGGCAGGTCCTGCGGCAGGAAGTGGACGCTCTGACATCAGAGCGCCTGCGACGAAGGTCCTGTTCCCACTGCTGTGCCTGTGAAATAGCAGCTTCTGAAACCGGTAGGCTCCGTTTAACCAAGGGGGCGCCAATATGTCACAACAACCGGCCGACAGTGCGGCCCCAGCCGGAGGCCCCGACCCCGCACTGCGTGGCATTGTAGCGCCAGATGGGGGTGCAGGCCCAGCACCCAGTCCGGTAGTCCCGATCATGCCACTAACGCTCCCATATATGCCTGGGGCGAAATGGCTTCCCCAGTACAGCGGTGAGCCAGGCACTTTAGCAGGATTCAAGCGGAAGTTATGCAGCATCCTAGAAATGTACTCCATGCCTGAGAGACAAAAAGCTGCTGTGCTGATTGGGCAGCTAACTGGCGCTGCTGAGAGGGAAGTGGAGACTTGGGATACTGTTGATCAGGAGTCGGTACCTGCGATCCTCCTTAAGCTACATGCCATATTTGAAGACCGCACAGAAACGGATCTCCGGATGGCCTTCTACCACTGTTCACAGCAGCCAGGTGACAGCATCAGGGACTACGCTTGCCGACTACAAGGAGCCCTGAGAGCCCTTAAGCAGATTAATAATATAAATGCTATTGACGAAAATAAGATGCTGAAAGAGCAATTTGTACAGGGATTGAGATCCCAAGAGGAACGCAGAACTGTAAACTGGTGGTCCTTAGATCATCCTGATGCTACCTTTGATGCCCTAAAGGACATGGCAATAAAAGGGCTGCGACCCCTGGGCAAACCTGAGGTGGCCACCCAACATCACCAGGGTGAAGTCACCCTGGAACCGGCAGCACCCCCCTTTTCCCCGCTAGTGGCAGAAGCCAAAACGCAGGTGACACCCCCTAGTGAATTGGACTGTCTGCGCTCAGAGGTGCGCCAGCTGACTAAAAATCTGGCTGCTGTGATGAGTGCCCTGCAGCTGCGGAAAGAGGAAGAAGGGAAGATCTTATTAGCTGACTGCCCAGAAGACGTCCCGTGGATGAACCGGAGAAGAAGGAAGATGTCGCCCCCCCGGAGGAGGACAACGCCACCCCCAGGAGCGACCTCTGATCAACACCCTCCTCGTCGGGAGATCACCTGTTACCGTTGCAACCGGAAAGGTCATATGTCTCCACAGTGTCCTTTAAACGGGCAGAACCTGGGTCTGAGGGCCAACACCCAGGAGGAGACCCGTCAGGCCCCCTAGACTGGAACCGCAGGTATGTGGGTGGGCGACCCTACCTGTCTATCATTCTAGATGGTATTGCAGTTCCGGCATTGTTAAACACTGGGTCTCAGGTGACCATAATACCTGATGCCCTATATACTAAGTTCTGGTCAATGGACAGTCTTAAACCCCCGAGCCCTGACTTTACCGTGTATGCTTCTAATGGTCTTCCTGTAGAAGTACTCGGGACAAAATGTGTGGATGTGAAAGTGGGCAGAGAGGAGTTGAAAGACCAGGGGCTTCTAGTAGTAAAGACTGTAAATGAGGAGAACGGTTTAAATATAATTTTGGGTACTAACATTATCAGTAACTGTCTGGGAGAAGTTGTGTTCTTACTCCAACAGCTCGCTGAAATTGCCAGACCAAGGCAGAAAGGAGTGATCCAGAGAGAGATCCGGGCTCTGATGTGTCAGCAGCAAGCGAAGCTTACAGGCGGCGAAATTGGTAATGTACGGGTCACTGACTCGAATCCCATTGTGATACCCCAATGAGTGAAATGATAATCTGGTGCAGGGCAGCCATAGGTCTGAGAGGACAGAACTACCAAGCTGTAGTAGAACCCCTCCATTCAGAACATAGACCTACACTTATGACTGCTAGGGGAGTAGTGGAAGTGGTGAATGGAAGAGTACCGGTACGGCTTCTCAACTGGGAGATGATGAGGTAAACTTACCCCGTTATGCAACCATTGCTAAACACATGCTGTCGACAATAATTCTATTCTCCCGGCTGAGTCCTTAGACTCCCGCCAAGTAGCGGAGGACAATGACCCGGCAACCCAGGTGGCGGAATGGTGTCAGCAGCTCCATGTTGGGACGGACACCACTCCCGCTCACCAGAAGCAAGGGGTATTACGGGTGGTACAAGAGTATGCTCAAGTGTTTAGCAAGCATCCACTTGATTTTGGGGTAATTAAGGGAGTACAACATCATATCCCTACAGGCAGTCATCCTCCCATCAAAGAGCGGTACAGGCCTATACCCCCAGCCCATTATCAGAAGGCTAAAGAAATGTTGCGAGATATGAAAGAAGCCGGAGTAATCAGGGATAGTTGTAGTCCCTGGGCAGCACCTCTAGTCCTGGTTAGAAAAAAAGATGGTAGCTTGAGAATGTGTGTGGATTACAGGCAGGTGAACCGCATAACACATAAAGATGCATACCCGCTACCACGTATAGAGGAATCATTAGCTGCTCTGAAAACGGCTAACTACTTTTCTACCCTCGATCTGACTAGTGGGTACTGGCAAGTGGCTGTGGCTGAGGAGGATCGTGAGAAAACGGCTTTCACCACCCCAATGGGGCTCTGTGAGTTCGACAGAATGCCGTTTGGGCTCAGCAGTGCCCCAGGAACATTTCAGAGAGTGATGGAGAACTGTCTGGGACATCTCAATTTTGAAACCGTGCTGCTATACCTAGACGACGTCATCGTGTACTCCAAGACATATGAGGACCATCTGAAGCATCTGGCAGAAGTATTTGAGTCCCTGTCCAGGTACGGGATGAAGTTGAAACCCTCAAAATGCCATCTACTCAAACAGAAGGTACAATACTTGGGGCACATCGTCAGTTCGGAAGGAGTAGCGCCGGACCCAGAGAAAGTCACTGCCATCCAGAAGTGGCCGGAGCCGAAGAACCTCAAGGAAGTGCGACAGTTCCTGGGACTCACGGGTTACTACAGAAGGTTCGTGAAAGATTACACGAAGAAGGCAGCCCCTTTACAGGACCTCCTAGTAGGACAATCCCTAAAGAGCAGAAACCCTCCCTTTAATTGGGGTAAGGAACAGGCTGAAGCATTTCAAAAGATGAAAGAGATTCTTACAGGTGATGAGATCTTGACCTATCCTGATTACAGCCAACCGTTCCTGCTGTACACCGATGCAAGTAATGAAGGTTTAGGAGCAGTTCTCAGTCAGAAGCAGAATGGCCAAGAAAAAGTCATTGCTTACGCCAGCAGAAAACTCAGGCCAACTGAGAGGAATCCGGAAAATTATAGCAGCTTCAAGCTGGAGTTTCTGGCGCTGGTCTGGGCCATTACTGAAAGATTTAAGCACTATCTGGCCTCCAACCAGTTCACTGCGTTTACAGACAACAACCCCTTAACGCACCTGGAAACCGCCAAGCTGGGCGCCATGGAGCAGCGTTGGATGGCTCGGTTGTCCAATTACCAGTTTACCATCAAGTACCGGGCAGGCCGAAAGAATGCTAATGCTGACGCATTGTCCCGAATGCCGCATGAATCTGACACGGAAGAAGAATCGGACGACCTGGAAGAAATTGAGTTACCTGCGTTCCATCGAAATGGGGTAGTCCACGAGCATCGAGTCTACAGAAAGCAGTATGGTGCAACGTTAAATCCCTTACCCCATCACAGCTGGAAAGAGACTCAGGACAGCGATCCAGTGGCAGCCGTATCAAGGAGTTGTTAAGACAGGAAGGTTCCTCCTTGGGAAAAGATGCACCTATGTCAGCAAAGCTCCTGTGGAACGAGAGAAGCCGGTTGTTCCTATACCGTGAGAAGTTGTGCAGGAGATATGTCAACCCCAGGACCCACGAGATGGTCTGGCAGATAGTGGTCCCCAAGGCAGACGTCCAAATGGTGTTGGAAGCATACCACGATCAAGCAGGACACTTTGGCTGGAGAAAGCTGGAGACCCTGTTGAGGTGCCGGTTCTACTGGGTAGGGATGCGCAGCTCCATCGAGAGGTGGTGTCGGAACTGTGGACCCTGTGGTCTTAGAAGAAAGGACTACGGTAGTCAGAGGGCACCCCTGCAGCCTATCCGGACGACTCGTCCCTTAGAGATTGTGGCCTTGGACCACGTTAAATTGTCGCCAAGTAGATCTGGATACTCATCCGCCCTGACCATGGTGGACCATTACTCTAGATTTCTGGTGGTTGTTCCAGTAAAGGATCAGACAGCAGTGACGGCAGCAAGAACCTTTCAAGCAAGCTTCTGCAGACCGCATGGGTATCCGGAGCAAGTATTAACTGATCAAGGACCTGCTTTCGAGGCTGACCTATTCAAGGAATTCTGTCACATGTATGGGTGCAAGAAAATTAGAACAACGCCATACCATCCTTAAACCAACGGCCTTTGCGAGAAAATGAACCACATTGTCCTTGATTTGTTGAAGTCTATACCATTGGAAGACAGAAATCGGTGGCCGGACTTACTACCTGATTTGGTTGACTTGTATAACCATATACCTGTAAGTTCCACTAACTGCACTCCAGCCTATCTTATGAGAGCAAGGCCCGGAAGACTACCAATGGATTTAGAACTTGGAGTGGTAGAACCGGAGGCAGACGACGCCGTTGAAAACTGGGACATCAATCGGCAAGAGCAGTACAGACGAGTGCAAGTCTGTGTAGAGGAAAGTCTCAACAAGACACGGGAAAAACAGGAAGATATTTACAACAGGAATGCTCCTGCCAAGCCTTTGATGCCTGGAGAAGTGGTCTTGAAAAGAAAAAGGAAGATGCACAAATTGGATAACCAGTGGGAACAAGAACCCTACGTCGTACAAGATTCCAAATATGACAACAGAAAAGTTTGTATCATCAGTAAGGACGGAGGAAGAACAGTATCCACTGTGTCCAGAGACCATTTGAAATTGTGTCCAGAACCCTTAAAGCTTTGTGAAAAGAACCCTGTCATCAATCGAGAAGAAAGAAAAGAAGAGGTCATACACACGGATCTGGGAGATTTCCCTGCGGATTGGCCTAGACTGGGAGATGCTGTAATCATTCCGGTGTTGCAGTTTTATCAGCCACAAGAGGAAGTTCTACCTCCAGTTGTGCCCATGGTGCCAGTTGAGCCAGTTCAGGAGTTACCTATTCCAGTAACACCCCAGCCTACAGAATCTCAAGAAGGACCATCAGAAGCAGCGCCCCATGCTATGGGATCCCCTGGTGAAGCTGACTCACACCGCCCAGCCATCAGTACGCTTGCCAGATCCATAGAAAGATTGAGACAGTTCTATAGTTTGCCATTACGCAGAGCAGGTAGATCACAGACCAATATACCTGAAGCTACTCCACGTAGATCAGAGCGAACCACGAAAGGGAAGATACCTATTCGATATCAACAGTAATTCTAGTAAAATAATGTAATTTAACCCAGAAAAAGGTTACCTTATGTGAATATTGTAAAAAGTATTGTTATGGTATTGTGCATTACTAAATATGTGGAAATATGGACTTCGAGGTTGTGGACTATGCCAGCCCCAGAACTGATAATGTAAATAGTTGCACTTTATGCATTTTCGTGGTTCTATATCAAACTGTAACAATTACCTCTGAACATAAAACCTGTGTGGTGTGGCACTGAGCGAGGTCTGCAGCCAGATGTCCTGCAGCCCACCCAGGACCCACGTTGAAGGTTTGGTGCGGGTCCTTCACAAGAATATTGTTGATATGATATATTTATGGAAAGTATGTTTTGTATTTTTCTATGTCTAATGTTTGAATGCAACGTTTAAGAAATTCTTACCTCCCGGATGGGAAGAGTTTAATGTTTATTGTTAATACAAAACAAAATGTCTTCTTGTATTTCACAGCCCGGGAGTGCTGTATTTTACCATGGGGGAATGTGTAGCCCTGGTGTGAAGGCACACACAGTACCCTGGAGGATGTGCGGAGAGGTAACGGTTAAAGGCTCGACATTACTCACATACACTCAGACACACCCATCAGGGGTGTATAGGGGAGTGTCCTGTAGCACAGTGCAGTCTGAGAGTTCTCCTGTGAGCGTGCAGACAGTGGAGTCTGAAAGTTCTCCTGAGAGAGTGGAGAGAGTCAGGACTAGTGCCTGTTGGAGAAACGAGATTCCTGTCAATACAGAGAGACAGTGCAAAAGTGGAGGCTAGTACGGATAACTGAATATTATCCTAGCCTAGTCAGTGCTGATATTAAGAGTTGAGCAGGCCGAAGGGCGCAGTAGAAAGAATTCAGAAGTGCCTTAAGGATTGAACTATCCGGCATTGTTCTCCGGTCACTGGAGACCGAAGTGTCACTACAGCTTCAGGCGTAGTGGTAGAAAAACCAGAGTCTTACTGGACCTTAGGTCACAGAAAGCAGCCCTTGGAGTGTCGGTACGTAACTGGAGTCTGGGAGAGTGGAACCTTGAGTCACTGCAGGACAACAGTAGGAACTCAGCTCTCTCACGTTATATGGAAGGCTCCGACCACTATGCTGAACGGGCAGTACAGCTGAGGAGTTAGCTGGAGAAATCGGAGTGAACTTAGCTCTACGCGGGTTGGACTCATCATATTGGAAAGTTAAGGAGGCCTCTACCCTGCTCATCCGTTACCTCAAAACACATCCTCCACCCGACCAGCCTCCCTGGGACCTGCCTTATCATCTGACAAGTAAAAGGTATGAAAAGACGCTGGATGGTGTGAGACTGATTTATTTATCTGCACCCGACATCATTAATACCATAGACTTTGAGGGACCAGTCCCACCTGTGGGGGACCCGTCATCTGGCTGCCACAACATCCCCTCAGAGAATTACTGCAGCGCTGGTCTTAGTGATCAGACAACTACAGGTGGCGTCACGAAACCGTTATATACCAAATCCCCTGTAAATATCCCCCCCAACATACGCCTGACCGCCAGGGCCACAGACCGAGCCACCGCTACCTGTGACAACCCCATAGACTTTCATGGGCTCGGCTCTGAGTACCCCATTGCTCTGGTAACCCACAATTGTGGTGCGGGTCACAACACTAGGATTATGAATTATGAGCACTTTGTAGGTACATTCTCATAAAAATATCTGTGTGACCCGGCGGACCTCGGGCATTTGACGGTGCAACTCCCGAGTCGGTGATGGCTCGGGGGTCTGAGATATAGAGATTGGCCCTCCAACGAGACCCAATTGGGTCAGGTTTGATATCCATGCGACAGGCAAAACATACTGCATCCGCTGGCACCTCTCGTGTCCTGATCCGATCGTCCTTTAGAAAGTTAACCCTTTTTTAGATATTGGGAATAAATTCTGCAGGGAGCTAAGGGTGGAGCAAATTTTAGGCCACGCCTCGACCACACCCATTTCACAACTAGTCACACCCATGTCCACGCCCCGACCACACCCATTTAGCACTGGTGATCACACTGACTGGTACTGAGGGCACAGTGACTGGTACTATGGGCACACTGGTACTAGTAAAAGAAAGAACAGAGAGAGAAACAAGAAAACAGAGAAAGGAGAGAGAGAAAGAGGGGAAAGCAAGAAAGAACAGAGAGAAAGTAGAGAGAGAAATAAATAAACAATGAAAGGGAAAAGAAAGAACAGAGAGAGAAAAGAACAGAGAGAGAAAGAAAAAAGACGGGAAAGAAAGAACAGAGAGAAAGAAAGAACAGAAAAAGAAAGAGGGGACAGAAAAAAAGAACAGAGAGAAAAAAAGAAATAGGGAAAGAAAGAACAAAGAGAGAAAGAAAGAACAGAGAGATAGAGAGAAAGAAAGATGGGAAACAAAGAACAGAGAGAGAGAAAGAGAAATAAAGAAAACAGATAGAAAGAACAGAGAGAGAGAGAAAGAACAGAAAGACAGAGTGGAAAGAAAGAAAAAGAAAGAAAGAACAGAGAGAAAGAAAGAACAGAGAGAGAAAGAAAGAGAAAGAAAGAACAGAGATAGAAAGAAAGAGGGGAAAGAAAGAACAGAGAGAAAGAAAAAGAACAGAGAGAGAAAGAAAGATGGGAAAGAAAAAAACTACTGAATAATGGCCCCATATACTGCTGCATACAGTATAATGGCCCCACATGATGCTCCATACTGAATAATGGCCCCACATAATGATGCATACAGTATAATGGCCCCATATGATGCTCCATACTGAATAATGGCCCCATATACTTCTGCATACAGTATAATAGCCCCACATGATGCTCCATACTGAATAATGGCCCCATATACTGCTGCATACAGTATAATAGCCCCACATGATGCTCCATACTGAATAATGGCCCCATATACTGCTGCATACTGTATAATGGCCCTATATACTGCTGCATACAGTATAATAGCCCCACATGATGCTCAATACTGAATAATGGCCCCATATACTGCTGCATACAGTATAATAGCCCCACATGATGCTCCATACTGAATAATGGCCCCATATACTGCTGCATACAGTATAATAGCCCCACATGATGCTCCATACTGAATCATTGCCCCATATACTGCTGCAAACAGTATAATAGCCCCACATGATGCTCCATACTGAATAATGGCCCCATATACTGCTGCATACAGTATAATAGCCCCACATGATGCTCCATACTGAATAATGGCCCCATATACTGCTGCATACTGTATAATGGCCCCATATACTGCTGCATACAGTATAATAGCACCACATGATGCTCCATACTGAATAATGGCCCCATATACTGCTGCATACTGTATAATGGCCCCATATACTGCTGCATACTGTATAATAGCCCCACATGATGCTCCATACTGAATAATGGCCCCATATACTGCTGCATACTGTATAATGGCCCTTTTACTGCTGCATACAGTATAATAGCCCCACATGATGCTCCATACTGAATAATGGCCCCATATACTGCTGCATACTGTATATTGGCCCCATATACTGCTGCATACAGTATAATAGCACCACATGATGCTCAATACTGAATAATGGCCCCATATACTGCTGCATACTGTATAATGGCCCCATATACTGCTGCATACTGTATAATAGCCCCACATGATGCTCCATACTGAATAATGGCCCCATATACTGCTGCATACTGTATAATGGCCCTATATACTGCTGCATACAGTATAATAGCCCCACATGATGCTCCATACTGAATCATTGCCCCATATACTGCTGCAAACAGTATAATAGCCCCACATGATGCTTCATACTGAATAATGGCCTTGCATAAAAAAAAAACTACTCACCTCTGCCCGTTCCAACGCTGATATCGCTTCCTCATCTATCACACACACAGCGTCTCTCACACACACACACACACACACAACACACACACACACACACAACACACACAGCTTCACACACACACACAGCAGCTTCACACACACAACACACAGCAGCTTCACACCACACACAACACACACACACACCACACACAACCAGCTTCACAGGCACAGCGGCCAGACTCACCTCTCCATGATCCGGCAGCTTCCTGCTCACTTCCTCTCACACATTATGAGTTCTGCTCTGCCGCCCCTAGCTGCCGCCGCCTGAGATAACAGCTCAACTCGCCTCATTATAGCGGCGCCAGTGGCAGAGCTCTCTGCCTCCACATGTCCCTACAACCTGGTAATATTGTCCTCTAGCTAATACCTCTAAGCCTTGTACATTATTGTTGTATTTTACACTGACTGCAAATCCATTGTAATTCCATTGTATAGCTTACTGTATATTTCTGTAATTATCTAGTGCGCCCTTAAGGCAATTAAACCATAAAATTAATCTTGGGCTGATGCTTTTACTTTGATCACGAATCTTAGAATACCCAGTGGGTAACAGGACACCCTTCCCGGCGGCCATTTGCTCTAGGTGCAGTTCCCTTACTAACCTGAGAGACAAAGGAGGAGCCGGAGAGCTGTGCCTGTGGAGTTACATCACATTGGTGACGTGGAAGGACGGGGTTGTCCTTCACAAAAATAATAACAGCTTTACTCATTTCTAGTATAGGCACCATTGGAGCAATATCGGTGCCTGCTCTCCCGGGGCTCACTTGACATTGAAGTCAGTAAGCCACTGCTTTAGGCTGGAGTTACACTACCGTACAGTATGGCCGAGTGCTATATGATAAAACATCACATAGCACTCGGCCCAGTGTTACTCTATGGGGCAGCTCATGTCTACAATTATTTTCTCATGTTGAATCGGAATGCGAGAACAATCGACCGAATCTCTGCTTACTCACACCCATATAAGTCTATGGGTGTGAGTGACAATGCACATCACTCGGATATCATTTGAATGCGGTGCGATATACGCCAACATCGGCAGCGGAGGAGATGGAGAAATTAATTTCTCTGCCTCCTCAGCTGTGTTCTAATCATCTCCCTGCGAGATATCGGCGCACAGTAGTGGGACACTCGATTGCCGCTCGCAGCAGAGCAGGAGCCGAGGGTCATTAGCATATCGCATCCAGTTTTCTCACATCTGATGCCATACGCTGGTGTGACTCCAGCCTTACTCTCACTTCCTTTGGACAAAACTGACACCTGGAAGAAGTAGGAGTGTGAGGCTGCACTCTGACGTCCTCCGGATGTCAGTTATGCCCGAAGGAAGTGAGAGTGGAGAGGCCGCTGAGTGGCTGCAGGAGTTGCGTGACATAACTGACATCAGTGGGAGATCCAGTGCCAACATCTTTGGAATGGTGCCCGCATCAGACGTGAGTGTCGATATTACAAGTGAACAACACAGTCAGACAGTCGTATACAGTTAGGTCTATATATATTTGGACAGAGACAACATTTATCTAATTTTGGTTCTAGACATTACCACAATGAATTTTAAATAAAACAATTCAGATGCAGTTGAAGTTCAGACTTTCAGCTTTCATTTGAGGGTATCCACATTAAAATTGGATGAAGAGCTTAGGAGTTTCAGCTCCTTAACATGTGCCACCCTGTTTTTAAAGGGACCAAAAGTAATTGGACAATTGACTCCAAGGCTATTTCATGGACAGGTGTGGGCAATCCCTTCGTTATGTCATCTGAATTAAGCAGATAAAAGGGCTGGAGTTGATTTGAGGTGTGGTGTTTGCATTTGGAAGGTTTTGCTGTGAGGGAAACATGCGGTCAAAGGAGCTCTCCATGCAGGTGAAACAAGCCATCCTTAAGCTGCAAAAACAGAAAAACCCATCTGAGAAATTGCTACAACATTAGGAGTGGCAAAATCTACAGTTTGGTACATCCTGAGAAAGAAAGAAAGCACTGGTGAACTCATCAATGCAAAAAGACCTGGGCACCCACGGAAGACAACAGTGGTGGATGATCGCAGAATACTCTCCATGGTGAAGAGAAACCCCTTCACAACAGCCAACCAAGTGAACAACACTCTCCAAGAGGTAGGCGTATCAATATCCAAATCTACCATAAAGAGAAGACTGCATGAAAGCAAATACAGAGGGTTCACTGCATGGTGCAAGCCACTCATAACCATCAAGAATAAAAAGGCTAGGCTGGACTTTGCTAAAAAACATCTAAAAAAGCTAGCACAGTTCTGGAAGAACATTCTTTGGACAGATGAAACCAAGAGCAACCTCTACCAGAATGATAGAAAGAGAAAAGTACGGCGAAAGCGTGGTACAGCTCATGATCCAAAGCATACCACATCATCTGTAAAACACGGCGGAGGCAGTGTGATGGCTTGGGCATGCATGGCTGCCAGTGGCACTGGGTCACTAGTGTTTATTGATGATGTGACACAGGACAGAAACAGCCGAATGAATTCTGAGGTATTCAGAGCCATACTGTGTGCTCAGATCCAGCCAAATGCAGCCAAACTGATTGGTCGTCGTTTCATACTACAGATGGACAATGACCCAAAACATAAAGCCAAAGCAACCCAGGAGTTTATTAAAGCAAAGAAGTGGAATATTCTTGAATGGCCAAGTCAGTCACCTGATCTCAACCCAATTGAGCATGCATTTCACTTGTTAAAGACTAAACTTCAGACAGAAAGGCCCACAAACAAACAGCAACTGAAAACCACCGCAGTGAAGGCCTGGCAGAGCATCAAAAAGAAGGAAACACAGCGTCTGGTGATGTCCATGAGTTCAAGACTTCAGGCAGTCATTGCTAACAAAGGGTTTTCAACCAAGTACTAGAAATGAACATTTTATTTACAATTATTTAATCTGTCCAATTACTTTTGGTCCCTTTAAAAACAGGTGACACATGTTAAGGAGCTGAAACTCCTAAACCCTTCATCCAATTTTAATGTGGATACCCTCAAATGAAAGCTGAAAGTCTGAACTTCAACTGCATCTGAATTATTTTGTGCTCTGCAACCGATCTTGGTACGTTTTTACATGGCTGTCTGACTGCTTCCTTACTGTGTATTTTTGCTCTGAGATTCTCACTGTTGGTTCTGCTTCCATGCTGACACAATTATTAAAATATATTCCTGATACATTGTTTTTATTTAGTTTTTCTTTAGTTTTCCCTGGAAGCTTATCTAGAGACATTTCTTCTTTAATAGAAAGCAACCAGTTTACTTTTTATCAGTGTAACAGGAAAAACTATGATTGTCACAGGGCAAAGTTCAAGCCATTGTGTCACTAGCATTATAGGATTACCTTCTTAGAACTGGGATTCTATTGCCAGGTATTCTGACGTTATTCTTTTCCAAATTACTTGGAATTTCTCATATCAGTATAGGAGGCACGAAAGGTCATTTAAAAAACAAACAAACATGTTCTAAGAGCCATAACTCCTATATGAGGACTTGCATTTAATTTTTTGTTGCATTTTTAGGTGTTATTCTTTTGTTTATATCTAAATTCATAAATAATAATAATAATCTTTATTTTTTTAATAATAATCTTTATTTTTAAAAAAATAGACAGATTCACAAGCTAGAGGCCGGTGTCCAGCTCTGTACAGTGGAAAAAACAACAAAAAGCACAAAATACACACAAAATAGGATGCGGGTACAATAACAATCAATAAACTGGAGGAATAGGAGGTGCAAAGTGCAAAGTAAGGGAAGCTTTTTTGAGTCTAGAATTACATTTAATAGTATCAATTTTGATACCATTGATTAATTTTTTTTTTCCAAGAGCAGAAATTTTGCTTTTGTTTCTATTTTCTTTTACCTTTTTACAATGCACATTACATTTCTACCATCACAAGGTAGCTATAGTGACAGTTTTTGCAAAAATAAAAGCATATTTCATGGCAAAAACATTTAGAAAAAACATTCTTTTTCAATTTTTTTTATTCATACAGTTTTTTCTAAAGGATAATTGGACATCATAACCCGGGATGCGAAAAATAATAGATTTAAATAATAAAATCAAGTATTATGGTAACACCGCAAGACAAGAAAATCAAAGCCATATAAAATACATTGAAAACAAAATAACATCTTAGGCCTCTTTCACACATCCGGCGGGCGCCTAAACGGCGCCCCCGGCATTTTACCGCAGCGCCGCATGTGAAAAGCTTTCACACTTCCGGCGCCCAAAATGCGGTTTTTTGCCGGATGGTTTCTGATGCTTGGAGAGATAAGAAACCATCCGGCAAAAAAAAAAAACGTTGCATGCAGCGTTTTGTCCGGCCGCCGCAATGTACATTTGCGCCGCATCCGGACAAAACCGCATGCAACGCATTGACATGCGGCGCCATGCGGCGCTAATGCATGTCAATGCGAAAAAAGCCGCATGCGCCGCATCAGATTTTCAGATGCGGCGCTGCGGGAAAATGCCGGGGCGCCGCAAGGGAAAAACGGATGTGTGAAACCAGCCTTACAGGGAAGGATATGGCTTCTCAGAATTAATCACATTATCCTCTTATAAATGATTAACAGTAACAAATCGTATCATGAGGGAAAAGGGTGAGAAGAATAAGTCCAGGGAGCCATACAGGGGGATGGAGTCAAACTGATTATATACAGGACTTATTGTAGAATTATTATTAACCTCTCAAAGAAGCACTGCCACAACACTTTTTATTTCCTGAGACCTGTCTAAAGCCTCATTCACATGTCCGTGTTGCATGTACATGCAGAGGCGTATCTAGGGGGGCAGCCGGGGCATGTGCCCCAGGCGCAGCTGGCAGGGGGGTGCAGTCAGGCCGCCTAATGCGGCGGTCCACAGTGTCTCCCCCGCGACTGCATTCTGCCGCCCCTGGCCTGGGAGTCGGCAGTTCCCTGTGCCGGCTGTCAAGCTGCCGCGCGCCGGCTTCCAGGGATCAATTGTACTGGCGTCTGTACAGACGCCAGTACAATTGAAGCTCTGACCGCTGGGTCAGAGCGATGCCAGCAGCGTGATCAGGTCATGTGATCACGCTGCTGACGTCACTCGTCGGCGGCGTCCAGAAGGGGGAACTGTTATGTTTCGGTAGCTGAGGAGGACAGGAATAACAGCAGGGCAGCCGAACACCTGAGATGTTGGTAACTGATGGGTTGCAGATTCCTAAACTAACGACACAACTAGAGGTAGCGGTGGAGCGTTCCTACGTTGATCCTAGACGCCTCGTCACAGCCTGAGAGATAACTACACCTAAAGGCAGAAAAATGAAAGCTATCTGCCCCGGAGCAGATCCCCAAAGAAAATAGGAAGCCCCCAAACATATAATGGTGGTTAGACAAGATGAAAATACAAACATAGGCAGAAAATAGATTGAGCAAACGCTGGGGCCACAAGCTGACTAAATAGGATAGGACAGGAGAGATTACTTTCTGCAACCCAGAAAACCCTACAAAAATCCAACAATTCTGATTACAAAAATACTGAGATCACACGATCTCGCCACCCGCTAAATCAGATCTCAGTGTGAACAAAAACCAAGCCGCAGCCGCTGAAAAAACAGGAAAAAGCAAATGAGCAAATAACAGTGGCTGCAGATAAACTGTGAGGAGCTCAGGCCCCAGGAGGGGACCTGGCTGACCTCCACAAAAGTGCAGAAAACAATGCAAAGAGCAAGCACAAAAAGAAAAGCAAAAAATATCTTATCTGAAAGCAGCAGATGCAGGCAAGACTCCAGCAAACTTCCAAATGAACCAGGAACCACAATTGAGACAAGAGCAATTGATCACCGGCGACCATCATGGGAGGGAACCTCCCTTATATCAGACCAATCAGTGATCCCAGATTGCCATTCCTCACTGGAAAGTTCAGTACTGTCTGTAACCACCAGAGGGAGCCTCTGCTCAGAAACCATCTCTAGCACATTCACAACAGGGAATACTGGTGGTAAGTGTGCTCCACTGTGGAGCTGAAGAAACCACCGAAGATTAACGGGGGACATAATGTGTGTGGGGGAGGGGGATTTAGAGTGGGGATGGGGGAGTACTTTTTTTGTGGGGGGATTTGAAGTGGGGATGGGGGAGTACTTTTTTTGTGGGGGGATTTGAAGTGGGGATGGGGGAGTACTTTTTTTGTGGGGGGATTTGGAGTGGGGATGGGGAGTACTTTTTTTGTGGGGGGATTTGGAGTGGGGATGGGGAAGTACTTTTTTGTGGGGGGATTTGGAGTGGGGATGGGGGGATACATGTGTGGGGGGATTTGGAGTGGGGATGGGGGTACTTTATGTGTGGGGGGATTTGGAGCGTGGATGGGGATACTTTATGTGTGGGGTGATTTGGAGTGGGGATGGTGGTTATTTTAAGTGTGGGGGATTTGGAGTGGGGATGGGGATACTTAATGTGTGTGGGGGATTTGGCATGGGGATGGGGCATTTAATGTTTGGGGGGAATTTGGAGTGGGAATGGGGGATTTAATGTGTGTGGGGAGATTTGAGAGAACAAAATGAAGAGTATGTATGTATGAGGACATGTATGAGGAAACAGTATGGGGGATGGGTGCAGACAGTATGTGGAGTGAACGGGTGAATGTATGTGGACACAGTATGGTGACTGAGGGTGATGGGATGTGTGCAGACACAGTATGGGGAGTGAGGGGTATGTGTGAGCAGACAGTATAGAGAGTGAGGGGGTAAATACAGGTCCTTCTCAAAAAATTAGCATATAGTGCAAAATTTCATTATTTTCCATAATGTAATGATTACAATTAAACTTTCATATATTTTAGATTCATTACACACCAACTGAAATTTGTCAGGTCTTTTATTGTTTTAATACTGATGATTTTGGCATACAACTCCTGATAACCCAAAAAACCTGTCTCAAAAAATTAGCATATCAAGAAAAGGTTCTCTAAACGACCTATTACCCTAATCTTCTGAATCAACTAATTAACTCTAAACACATGCAAAAGATTCCTGAGGCTTTTAAAAACTCCCTGCCTGGTTCATTACTCAAAACCCCCATCATGGGTAAGACTAGCGACCTTACTGATGTCAAGAAGGCCATCATTGACACCCTCAAGCAAGAGGGTAAGACCCAGAAAGAAATTTCTCAACAAATAGGCTGTTCCCAGAGTGCTGTATCAAGGCACCTCAATGGGAAGTCTGTTGGAAGGAAACAATGTGGCAGAAAACGCTGTACAACGAGAAGAGGTGACCGGACCCTGAGGAAGATTGTGGAGAAGGACCGATTCCAGACCTTGGGGGACCTGAGGAAGCAGTGGACTGAGTCTGGTGTAGAAACATCCAGAGCCACCGTGCACAGGCGTGTGCAGGAAATGGGCTACAGGTGCCGCATTCCCCAGGTAAAGCCACTTTTGAACCATAAACAGCGGCAGAAGCGCCTGACCTGGGCTACAGAGAAGCAGCACTGGACTGTTGCTAAGTGGTCCCAAGTACTTTTTTCTGATGAAAGCAAATTTTGCATGTCATTCGGAAATCAAGGTGCCAGAGTCTGGAGGAAGACTGGGGAGAAGGAAATGCCAAAATGCCTGAAGTCCAGTGTCAAGTACCCACAGTCAGTGATGGTGTGGGGTGCCATGTCAGCTGCTGGTGTTGGTCCACTGTGTTTCATCAAGGGCAGGGTCAATGCAGCTAGCTATCAGGAGATTTTGGAGCACTTCATGCTTCCATCGGCTGAAATGCTTTATGGAGATGAAGATTTCATTTTTCAGCACGACCTGGCACCTGCTCACAGTGCCAAAACCACTGGTAAATGGTTTACTGACCATGGTATTACTGTGCTCAATTGGCCTGCCAACTCTCCTGACCTGAACCCCATAGAGAATCTGTGGGATATTGTGAAGAGAAAGTTGAGAGACGCAAGACCCAACACTCTGGATGAGCTTAAGGCCGCTATCGAAGCATCCTGGGCCTCCATAACACCTCAGCAGTGTCACAGGCTGATTGCCTCCATGCCACGCCGCACTGAAGCAGTTATTTCTGCAAAAGGATTCCCGACCAAGTATTGAGTGCATAACTGAACTTTATTATTTGATGTTTTTTTTTGTTTGTTTTTAAAAAACACTTTTATTTTATTGGACGGTTGAAATATGTTAATTTTTTGAGACAGGTTTTTTGGGTTATCAGGAGTTGTATGCCAAAATCATCAGTATTAAAACAATAAAAGACCTGACAAATTTCAGTTGGTGTGTAATGATTCTAAAATATATGAAAGTTTAATTGTAATCATTACATTATGGAAAATAATGAAATTTTGCACTATATGCTAATTTTTTGAGAAGGACCTGTATATGAGGAGACAGTATGCTGAACAGGTGGGATGTGAGAGGAGACAGTGTGAGGAGGGAGGGGAATAGTGTCAGGATACAGTATATTGCAGATATTTTTATTTAGGGGCATTATAATGACTCTTCTGTCTTTAAGGGCGTTGTGTGGAGAGTTGGTGCAGAAGACTGGAGAAGATGGAGGTCTGCAGAGACGGCTGTGGATGAGAAAACTCATCATGGGATCTGGACAAGAAGAAGAAAAGAAGGAGAACGACTCCAGAGACGACATCATCTATAAGGTACCTAGATGTAAATATTATTTGTGAAACTGACTAATTCTCATGTTTTTATTTATGTTAGGAGCATTAAAGGAGTTGTACAGGTCTGTGTGACTGCAGACTTCTGAATTCTGACAGTGCGCACTGCAAGCTGTTAGGATTCTCTCTTGCAACGGTGATTTATATACAAGCGGTCACATGCTGACTAGACATGTGTGGCCTCACTCAATGAAAATGAACAGAGCAAGTACGGGCACATCTAGTGGGAATGTGGCCAGAAGTATATAAATCACATGCTTGTGCTGACATGACCGTGTACTCTTGCCACCGGTAAGGGAGAATCTTAAAAGTGTGCAGTGCATTCGTTGTGAGAATTCAGAAGCTGAAATGTCAGGATTCAGCTCTGCAGGTTCCAGCAGTCACATGGACACTTCACTCATATGCGATTTTCATACTTATGGTCCTGTGAAAACGAGCTTCTCTTCCTGCTTCTCTCAGATTTTCACTGAACATTGAGAGCATTAGGAAGAGCAGCTCGTCGGAACATGACTAAAGGGTATGCCACACTAAACAAGATCGCTAACGAGATCGCTAAAATACGTCACTATTTAGCGATCTCGTTAGTGACGCTGTTGTGTGTGGCATGTAGCAACGACGTGGCCCCTGCTGTGATCTCGCTGATCGTTCACTAGAGTTCTGGACCGTATTTTGATCGTTGGCGTCCCGCTGGTGAGCCTATATCGCTGTGTCTGGCACGTTTTGTGAACGATGTGCGCTGTTTTTTACATCGCAAAGTCGTTAAGGAGATCGCTAACCGCTTATGCGTCGTTAACGAGATCACTAAGTGTGGCAGCTACTAGCGACATTAAAACGATCACAAAAACGATCGCATTAGTATGCGTCATTATCGTGATCGTTAGCGGGAGCGTTTAGTGTGGCAATACCTTAAGGGCTCATACTCACTTGAGCCGAAAACGGATGATTTTTAGCCGATAAAAAATCTGATTCAAATCGGACCAATGTTATTCAATAGGTGACATCTCATTTGCGATTTTTTTCTCAGCCGAAATCGGTGTGAGAAAAAAATCGCAACATGCTGCGATTTGATGCGATTTTGGCATGATAATCGCTAATGCAATAGATGGTGCTATAAAAAAAATCGCATGCAAATCGCATGACAATTGCACATAATCGGACCATCCTGAAAACTGACCGTTTTTTTTCCAGCAAGTGAGTATGAGCCCTAAGTGTGCAAATCGCATGTGTGCTTGGGGGGGGCGCCGAACCGAATTCTTGCCCCGGGTGCCAGAAAGCCTAGATACACCTCTGTGTACATGGTCTATCCAGTTTTTTTTACACAGATAGGACATGTACCCATTATAATCTATGGTGCTGTTCACAGGTCTGTTTTTTTCCATCAACCATGTGTCCATGCAAAACTTATGGAGACATATCTGTTGTTCTCCGGTATTACGGATCACAAGGGGAATACAAGTCTATGGGTCTGTGAAAAACATGTACAGCACATGGATGGCATCCATGTGTCATCCATGTGCTGTCCATATTTCATATTGCACAGGATAGATAGGAAAAGCTTTGCAATTTATTTAATATCCATGAAAAACACTGATCACTGATGGTAAAAACAGACATACAGATAGTATAGCGATAGTTAGAATGGACACACGGACAGTAGAGTGATGGTAAAAATGGACACACGGACCATACACTGATAGTAAAAACAGACACTCGGACCGTACACTGATAGCAAAAATGGATACACGGACTATACACTGATAGTAAAAACAGACTCACAGATTGTACACTGATAGCAAAAATGGACACACGGACCGTACACATAATAAAAACGGACACTCGGACCATACACTGATAGTAAAAACAGACACACTGACCATACACTGATGGTAAAAATGGAAACACAGACCACACACTGATAGCAAAAAAGGATACACAGACCACATACTGATAGTAAAAACAGACACACGGACCATGCACTGATGGTAAAACAGACACATGGACCATGCTGTGATGATACACTAATCCAAAACACTGATGACACTGGCACCATTTTTTCACGTGCGTGTTTAAACATGGACATGTGTATATAATGAAGTGTAAGTGCTGTAGTAAATCGGCTCACTCAGCAGTACACAGAGGTAGACACGGGAACACAGTCTCTTTAAGATCTTCACTGGTTTATCATATAGGCAGCATAAACCATGGCAAAGTCAAAATAAACACAACCCTTTTGGGCAAAAACAGGAAAATCAAAACAAAGAGATAACATAAAGAACAGTCCTTGTGGCAGTGGGGATCCGTCTTCTCAGGGTTCAGCAAAAAGACACGGTTCAGGTTAGCCCATGCACAAACACTTCTCTGGAATTAGCCTCTTCAGACACACTGAACACTGAATGTCTTAGGAGACTGACTATTTAAACCCCAGACCACACCCTGGGGTGGAGATAGTGTGGATAACCGCCCACCGGCTCTATGGTTGTCCACAAAAACCCAGCCCTTAAAATTGCCAATTAACCCCTCTCAACACATAGTGTGCTGGATCAAACTTCTGGGTTTCAAATCACTGAAACTAATATCCTATAAACTATAGGGTATAAACTAATAGCCTATAAACTATTCTGGGTTTCAAATCACTGAAACTAATAGCCTATAAATCACTATAAACTAATAGATGTATCTCCCCTCCAACACTTTGCCAGGGACTTTGTCACAGTGCATTAATGTACTCACCAATCACCGTTTTCTCTGGTTTCCAGCATTTTTACCATGTCAGGCAGTGTGACCACGATGAGTTTTTGGTGAGTTTTTTGACGCCGTGTATTTTCGCTGCATCAAAATGTGTCTTACAGTACCAGGACAGTGGATGGGACTTATAGAAATCTCATGCCCACTGTGCTTCTTTTTTACTGACCTGCGGTGCATGTTTCAAATCCGCAACATGTTAATTTCTCTTGGGTACGATGAGTTATGTGCACATTTTTCCCCATAGAACTGCTTTAGATGCGGAAAATCTGCAGGTTAAAACATATGCTTCTGTACAATCCGCACGTGACTGTATCAATAAAGTTTTGTCAAAGCCAAATACCAGAAAGTATCAAAACCAAAGCAGCTTTATTTATAACATGACATACCAAGAACATACAAAAAATAGTGTCAAAAACGCACTACAAACAGAATGAAAAAAAAAATAACCTAATTTCCTTATAGGTGCAAAATGCTGCACAATATAGGCATCAGAAAAAAAACTCACCAAAAGCTTACTGGACACATTGATGCAGTAATTGATGCAAAAGGAGCCCCGACCAAGTATTGAGTGCATTTACTGAACATACATTTCAGTAGGCCAACATTTCGGATTGATGATATTCTAATTTTGTGAGAAGTACCTGTAGATGGCAGTCATGGAATGCTTCATCAGTCCCCTGATGACATCCTGCAATTATGTCACAGTATGACCAAGAGGTGCCCGGAGGATAGGCCAACTTTATTACCACTGTCGGGTATATTAATAGCAGGTTTTGAAGGGTTATACAGCACCTGTTGGAGCTTCTATCACTGCAGGTAGGTACTGGATATATTTCACTGCCAGCTGCTACCTGTTGTAGAGAGGGATGAGCTTGCTCAATACACTTTATGTACCCTAACCTGCCAAATGATGGTTAAATACGTCATAGAGAGCCAAGGGGTTAAGAGAGGTTTTAGGCTAAGTGCAGACGGTGCGGATTCTGCTGAGGAATTTTCCGCGCAGATTTTGGTAAATCCGCAGGTAAAATGACCTGCATTTTACCTGCGGATTTACTGCGGATTTGATGCGGATTTTACGCGTTTTTTGTGCGGATTTCCCCTGCGTTTTCAGACCTTTCTATTTAGAGCAGGTCTGACAACGCTGCGGAACTGCACAAAAGAAGTGACATGCTGCGGATTTAAATCCGCACCAAATCCGCGCGGAAAAATCCGCAGCATGTGCACTGCGTTTTTTTTTTACATTGAATCTAATGCTACTGTACATCACTTGCAGTTCTGCTGCGGATCCGCAGCAGAATCCGCAACGTGTGCACAGACCCTAAGGCCTCTTTCACACATTCGTTGTGCGCCTGACGGCGCCCCCGGCATTTTGCCGCAGCGCCGCATCTGGCAAGTAGTATCCGGTTCTGTGATCCATTCAAAAACCGGATCCGTCTCATCCGGTGTATCCGGTTTTGCATCCGTTGACGCCGGAATGCGCTGGATCCGGTTTTTAAGAACGCCCCTTTTTGGGGTTCCAAACATGATTGGCTACTGTAATCCTATATATACACTGTTCCTACATCCCATCTTTGACAGGTTGTAGAGGAGCAAGTGCAGGTTGGAGAGAAGAGCAAGTAGCAAGTGATTGGCGAACATGGATGTCATTATCGGCAATATCTTCAGGAATCTTGTTGATTTTACTGCGGAGATGAATCGATTGAGGTTTATAGTTCTGGAGAAGGAGCGAAAGATTGAGAAGCAGCGCATTATGCGTCAGCGCCAGCGAAGACGACGCCGTATGTGGATCCACCCAATCACGGCACAGAGATTAACTCGTGGTGTCTATTCAACACTGAACATAGAGCTGCGACAAAATCCAGAGAAGTTTTTTTGCATATCTGCGGATGAACAAAGAAAACTTTGACGATTTGCTGGAGCGTGTTGGAGACCAAATTAAAAAATCGGACACCTACTGTCGGTTCTCGATATCTCCGGCGGAGCGTCTCATGGTCACTATAAGGTAAGCTATATGTATTGGATCTGTTTGCTTCAGCACACTTGTAATTTTATAATTTATTTAACATCACAGGCCAACTAGGAAACCATATCAGTAGCCAATATTTTTTTTTATAAAACAGTGTTTTTCATTGATGTTATTATTTTTGGTATCTCCAATAGTTGTAGCTGAGTTCTGGTATGTAATGCTGTGTTTCTGAAATAATTTGCATTTTCTATTTTGTTTTCAGATTTCTGGCAACTGGCGAAAGTCTGTCATCGCTCCATTTTCAATATCGGCTGGGAATCTCCACACTATCCGGGATAATAAAGTACACTTGTCGTGCTCTGTGGGATAGTTTGGTTGGAGAATTCCTTCCAGAGCCAACTACAGACCGGTGGCTTGAAATAGCGGACCAGTTTTTATGCATATGCCAGTTCCCCAATTGCCTGGGTGCTGTTAATGGCAAACACATCCGCATTCAAAAGCCTTCAGGAACCGGATCAGAATTCTTTAACTATAAAAAATATTTTTCGGTTGTCCTGATGGCTATTGCAGATGCGGAGTACAAGTTTATTGCGGTGGACATTGGGTCTTATGGACGGTCCAATGACTCCCAAGTCTTTAAACTTTCTGCTATGGGCCGTAAACTGTACGGAAACAGTTTTCAGTTTCCCCCCCCAGGCCACTGCCTCAAACCTCAGGCCCACCGATGCCATTCATTTGTGTAGGTGATGAGGCATTCCAGCTGTCCGAACACCTCTTGAAGCCGTACGCCAGCAGAGGATTAACACATACAAAGCGGATATTTAACTACCGCCTCACAAAAGCCAGAGCCAGATGGATGGTGGAGTGTGCCTTTGGCATTATGACAGCCAAATGGCGTGTCCTTTTGACTGCAATTAACTTGAAGACCGAGACTGTTGATGATGTTGTTAAAGCGTGCGTGGTCCTACATAATTTTTTCCTAACCAAGGAACCAATTTCTATGGAGGACCACAATCAAGAAACAACTTTGCACGACTACAGCAACATTACCACTCGCAGTACAGTCGCGGTTTCAAGAATGAGGGACCAGTTTGCTCAATACTTTGTGTCACCAGAAGGTAGTGTTGACTGGCAGGATGACAGAGTGTGATAAATGTATTTGTTCTTTTAAAAATTTTCTTTACCCACAATAAACCTTTAAAACTTTACTTGTCTACCTTCTTGTGTGTTTTCTACTGTCTGTAACCTTTTGTGCCATAGTTGTGTCCATGGCTTTTTGTTTTAACAAAAGTATTTGACCTTTTCTCCCAAAAAAGTGTACATTGTAGGCCATGGTTCCCCAAATCCAGTCCTCAAGGCCCACCAACAGGTCTTGTTTTCAGTATTTCCTTTGTATTGCTCAGGTGATATTGCTCACTTGTGCAATACAAGGAAATCCTTGAAGCTGATATGTTTTGGTGGGCCTGAGGACTGCAGTTGGGAACTGGTCTACAATGTACATTCTTTTGGACAAAGGCAAATTGTTTTAACAAAAGTATTTCCTTTTCTCCAAAAATGTACATTGAGGCCATGGTTCCCAATCAGTCCTCAAGGCCCCAACAGGTCTTGTTTTCAGTATTTCTTTGTATTGCTCAGGTGAAATTGCTCACCTGTGCAATACAAAGGAAATCCTTTGAAGCTGATATGTTTTTGGTGGGCCTTGAGGACTGGAGTAGGGAACTCTGTTGTAGGGGATAACCTAACAAAGTACACAATTTTGGAAAAAGATATATACTTTTCTTACTACACAACCGGGACACAACTTTGGTAAAGGTTTCATTTATGAACCTTTTAGCCAAAGTTAGGTGTACCTGTATACCAAATTATAAACTTAACATTCTATAAATAAAAGACAGACAACAATGTTAAAAATATGAACAATTTATTGAAAGAAATGATTTTTAATATAATTTGTATCAAAGTAGGCCTTTTTGCCCAATTTTTCCCTTGAAATAAACTTTTTTTAATAAATAAACATTATAATTTTTTTAAACTTTATTGCTTCTTCAACGTTATTATTTTTGTAACCTTTTTTTTTTCCTTTTTTTTTTTTTCAACTTTATTTTTTAAATGAAATAGAACAAGAAATAGATACATAAACTACAGGTCAGTGTAGTGTGGGGTGGAAATACTGCTGGAGGGGCTGCGGGACACTTCGACCGTGGGAGTGTGGAGGGATGATCGGGATGGTGGTGTGGAAGGAACAGGAAGAGGTGAAGGGGTGGAAAGACTAAAAGAATGGGAAGACAAGGCAGAACAGGTGGGTGGTGGTGGAGTGGAGGGTTGGGCAGGAGGAGCAGGTGACATGGTAGGGAATTGGAAGGGGGAAGGAGATCGGTATGAGGTAGGAGTGTGGTATGGGGTAGGTGGCTGGTAGTGGGTAGGTTGCTGGTACTGGGGAGGTGACTGCAGTTGGGGAGGTGGTTGGTACTGGGGAGGTTGTTGCAATTGAGGAGGTTGTTGGACCTGGGGAGGTGGCTGGTATTGAATAGGAGGGGGAGGAGGGATGGCAGGTGGAGGGGGGGAAGATGTACGGCGGCTGTAGGGGGGGAGGTGGAGGAACGACTGGGGTGGATTGAGGATGGGAGAGAACCTGCACTAGAGCACTGTGGCACGTCTGCATCACATACATCTGCTGGTCAGCAGCTAGCGGATCTATGCGCTCCGCATCCGACCTAAAAAGCTG
The DNA here is from genome assembly GCA_033576555.1 of Oophaga sylvatica. Lineage (NCBI taxonomy): Eukaryota > Metazoa > Chordata > Amphibia > Anura > Dendrobatidae > Oophaga > Oophaga sylvatica. Next base: position 660,364,376 of record JARQOD010000001.1, read on the forward strand.
TGGTTCGGTGATGCTCTTGCTTCTGACTGCACAGTTTGCAGAAGTGTCTTTACCTCACCAACTAGGGAGGTTATCTGATGAATGCCTGTGGCAACTTGTTCAGATAATAACTTAAGACAGTTCTCGGGCGCATAGTTCTTTTCCTGACTCCTCTGACGCTGCCGCCCAGTACCCGCAGCTGTACTAGAGGTGGCAGGGTCAGAAGGGTGGGGTAAAGGGAAAGCTATATTCTGACCAGCAGATTCATGTAATGCAGCCGGCCACGCTGCTCCAGCGCTGGTGGAGGGGACTGCAGGATCAACTGTGTGGGAAGGTGCAGATGTAGAGGGCTGGTCGAAGTGTCCCTCGGTGTCGGTCTCGTGAGGGATCGCTCTAGAAGGCGCCAACTCTGCAGGCGCCCGAGTGCTGGTCACCGTGCTGTGGAAGAAAGAAAAAACATAAAATTAATATACAGATGTGGAATGGCCCTGGCTGCAAAAAAAACATTGGATATATGTTAACATTTGATGGTACTATTTACCTTCTGGTGACCATTGTTTCACGCAGGAACGCCAGAGCTCGTGCGTACTTGTACTTGCTCTGGCATCCTGAAGAACCACTCGGGGCCCGCATCTCCTTATTAAACGCCTTCTTAAAGCGATCCCTCACAGACCGCCACCGCTTCACAATTCTCTCCCTGAAGCGAGAAAGCACACATTGGTTAGTATACAACATCAGGGTTTCCCAAACTTCATTCGTCGTGTCCCCCAGAGGTCATGTTTTCATTATTTCCATTGTGTTTCACAAAAGGAAATCATGAAAACATGAAGCGTGGGTGACACGAGGACAGAAGTTTTGGAAACACAGCTTTACAGTCAGCAACATGAACTATACTTACGGTATTTAGTCTGGGACCTAACATCGAGGTCCTCCCAGCGGTCCACCATTGCCGCTGCCACTTCCTCCCAGAGCCGTCGTGTCACAATTTGATCCGAATGCCGGCGGTCCCCATGTTCCACAGCGGCTCCCTTTCTCGGACCAGATCAATCATTAGTTCCACGTCCAGGCCCTCCTCCGTGTCTGAGTCGGGAGCACGCTGTGAAGCCTGTGAAGTTAAAAAAGAAAAAAAAATTACCATACACATTATTTGAAAATATAAAAATTATACATGTTAAAGTGGAAAAATTAGTGCCAAAAAATTTAGAGATTACACGTTTTGTAAAAATTAAAAATTTAATGAAATGCTACCAAAAATGGTAGATAGGTCAAAAATTCATTTTAAAAAAACACCACAAAAAAAATATTTACGTTTCAAAAATAAAAACTATGAATTAAAAAAAAAAAAAAACTTACACGTTGAGAACCGCCGACAGTCTCACGACGACGACTCTGGGAGGCGCTGGGAGGAACCCTCTGTTGGCTCCCAGATCCGAGAGACTAAAATGAAAATAAAAATTATGATATTGCCATGTGTTGGCCGCTGTGTCAAGTATGTACTAAATGGTTTTCTATGTGTTGTGTGTAGTGTGATGTTGTGTTTCTGCGATTGATGCAGGATACTTACGAATTGTGAGCCCACTCCGGGTATCTCTCCACCCCGTCCTTCTTCCTCTGGGAGCTCCTCGTCATCTTGCGATTCCTGTTATTTAAAAAGACAATCAAGACATATATCCCACAGATGGATTGTGGAGAGAAAAAAAAAATAGATATTTTTACCGCCAATTCCTGACGATGGGTAGGAGGGCTCCCAGAAGAAGATGTGTCCCGATCTGCTGGCTCAAGTGGCTGGGAGGGAGGAGATGGCGATGCTGCTGCCGCCGCCGCTTCTTCGGCCAACGCCGCCATTGCGGCAGCTGCAGCAGCTGTTTGACGGTCTCTGCTGTGGAAGAAAGAAACAAAAAGGGACAGTGAATCTATTTCTATATTCCTTGTCCCTGGCTGAAAGAGAAAAACAAACATGTAATTTTTTTGGGAAATGGGGGATGTAATATTTACTTTCTGCTGGCTTCCCTCTTAGCACGCCTCTCCTCCTCTCGTCTCTCTGACGCCTCCAAAGCCGCCTGTTGTTGCCGTCTTCTGCTGTTGAGTAAAAAGGGACTGTGAATTTACTATTCCTTGTCCATGGCTGAAAGAAAAACAAACATGTAATTTAGAGCAAAATGAGGGATGTCATAGTTACTTTCTGCTGGCTATCCTCCGAGCTTGGAGGTCCTCTCCTCCCCTCTGTTCAAGTAGCGCTTCAGCCGCCGCCGCCTCTCGTTGACGTCTTCTGCTGTTGAGTAAGGACACAAAAAGGGACAGTGAATATATGTGGATTCCTTGTCCCTGGCTGAAAGAGAAAAACAAACATGTAATTTTTAGGGAAATGGGGGATGTCATATTTACTTTCTACTGGCTTCCCTCCTAGTATCCAGGATGTCCTGCGCCCTTTCAGCTGCAGCATCAATTCTTCTGCTGTGGAATAAACAGACAAAAAGGAACTGTGTTTATATGTATTGATTGTCCCTGTTTTAAAATATAAGATTCAAACATGGACATTATTGAGCTTTATGTTTTACGGAACATAACATGCCATCATTGTATAAACTATTGCCATAAAAAACAGTACCAGGGGAAACACTATCCCTGCCAAAAATTAAAAAAAAATAAATAAAAATAACAGTACCGCAGGGGAAAACCAACAGCCATAAAAAAAAATTAAAAAAAAAAACAGTTATGATCAAAAAACATGCACATTCAGATACAGCATGAGGAGCAAAACCATGACAGGCATAAAAAAAAATTCAAAAATAAAACAGTAGATCAACATTATGATACAAAAACATGCACATTTCAGATAGCAGCATGAGGAGAAAAACCGTCACAGGCCAAAAAACAATTATGAAAAAATAAAACACTAGATCAACATTATGATACAAAAAACATGCACATTTCAGATAGCAGCATGAGGAGCAAAAGCATCACAGGAAAAAAAAATATTTAAAAAATACAACACTAGATCAACATTATGATACAAAAACATGCACATTTCAGATAGCAGCATGAGGAGAAAAACCGTCACAGGCCAAAAAAAAATTTAAAAAATAAAAAACTACATCAACATAATGATACAAAAAACATGCACATTTCAGATAGCAGCATGAGGAGAAAAACCATGACAGGCCATAAAAAAAAAAATTCAATCAACATAATGATACAAAAAACATGCACATTTCAGATAGCAGCATGAGGAGAAAAAACGTCACAGGCCAAAAAACAATTATGAAAAAATAAAACAGTAGATCAACATTATGATACAAAAAACATGCATATTTCAGATAGCAGCATGAGGAGAAAAAGCATCACAGGACAAAAAAAAATTTTAAAAATACAACACTACATCAACATTATGATACACAAAAAATGCACATTTCAGATAGCAGCATGAGGAGAAAAACCATGACAGGCCATAAAAAAAAATTCAAAAATAAAACAGTAGATCAACATTATGATACAAAAAACATGCACATTTCAGATAGCAGCATGAGGAGAAAAACCGTCACAGGCCAAAAAACAATTATGAAAAAATAAAACACTAGATCAACATTATGATACAAAAAACATGCACATTTCAGATAGCAGCATGAGGAGCAAAAGCATCACAGGACAAAAAAAAATTTAAAAAAATACAACACTAGATCAACATTATGATACACAAAAAATGCACATTTCATATTGTCGCAGGGAGACCAACCACATCACAGGCAAAAAAACAGTACCAGTAGATTCACATTATCAATGAAACACATTCACTACAGTAGCAGGGGATACACAATACAACTTCCCAAACATGCGTATTTGAAACACTACCGGGGGGACCCACCCCATCATCTGAAATTACATTTCGTACAGTACCAGGGGAACCAAAACCATCACAGAAAAAACATGAATTTGAAAATGTCCCAGGGTGCCAAAAAAATGCAGTAGCTCAGACAGCATTGGTGACATACGCATTGTAAAATTTGGGTTGGGGGGTCTCATATTTACCGTGTGTTGTCCTGGCGCTCCATGCTGCTGGCTGAGGATCCTGGCTGCGTAATGTCTCCTGGCTGCGTATGTCTCTCTGGATGCGTCTCTCTGGCTGCGTCTCTTGGCTGCGTCTCTCTGGCTGCGTCTCTGTGGCTCTGTCTCTCTTGGTCATGTGCATGTGTCTGATGTCCCACTGCATGCTTTTTTATATGTTTGCTGAGGGCTGGTATCTGTTTGCTGTGGGCTGGTATCTCAATTAAAAAACTGGATCCGGCCACCGTATCCGGCTCTTGCCGGATGCGGCGCATTGCGGCGTCCATAGACTTCCGGCTTTTTCGCCGCAGACAAAAAGCGTGACATGCAACGTTTTTGCCAGACGCGGGACGGCGACCAGACACCGCATTTGGCAAAAACCGGACGCGCCGCAGGGACATGCGGCGCCATCCGGCACTAATGTTAGTCAATGGAAAAAAAAAAACACATCCGGCATTACATTTCTCCGGATGCGGTTGGACAAAAAAATGCCGGAGGGCGCCGTCAGGTGCACAATGGATGTGTGAAAGAGGCCTAAGGGGGTCCGCAGCATGTCACTTCTTTTGTGCAGTTCCGCAGCGTTGTCAGACCTGCTCTAAATAGAAATCCGCCGGTCTGAAAACGCAGGGGAAATCCGCACAAAAAACGCGTAAAATCCGCATCAAATCCGCAGTAAATCCGCAGGTAAAACGCAGGTCATTTTACCTGCGGATTTACCAAAATCTGCGAGGAAAATTCCTCAGCAGAATCCGCACCGTCTGCACATAGCCTAAAGGGTTGTTCTCATAATTTTTCATCTCATTTTTAAAAGTGCTCCCTAATCTCCCAGCTTCCTGCTTGCATGGCTTGATAGGCTACTGTTTTGGACCAGCGGCATAGGTGTGCAATCTCCGATATAGCTACATGTGACAGCCTTGTAGCTGCAGTATCAAACCATAGCTCATTATTCACAGTATGATGCCCCATATACATAGTATGAAGGCCCACTCCGGACATTCTCCCATTCAAAGTATGATGTCTCCACAGCCCCCCTGATACTCATACCCCATAATAATAATTAGATTAAAAGGCTTACACTCACCTAAAACTAGTTCTCTATCCACCACAAATATAAGAACGCTAACCAGCTCACCGGTTTGTAGAAGCACGGATCCTCCGCTTGATCAAACGTGAAGATACATGAGAAAATGAAGGAAAAAGGGACAGCTGTGATAAAGATCCCTGTGATCGAAACGCGTAGCCTTGTCCTGAGCTTGTCCAGGAGCATGCCATTATTCATGTTTTTATGAATCAATAAAGAAGATTTTATTGAAGCTGGATCCCTTTTTCCTTCATTTTCTCCTCTATCCACCACAACCTATGTCTTCTCTTCTAGCTTGTCTTGAAGTGGACTGGCTCAGGGGGTGAAATACAGTCATCTAATCATGCAGCCTCTGTCGTCTCCCGCATGGTGCCAGCCTCCAACAGGTTGAAGGGTGGAAGCGTGTGTTCTGTTGAAGTGTCAGAGCAGAGAGACGATTTCTCTCTGCTACAGCTATTAAAATTTTAATGTTAATAGTTTTGTAGGCCGACTCAGACCGGCCCGTCTTACATTTGCCAGGTTTGACTGTAGGCCAGTCCAGCCCTGTACCAATAGTCATTATTAAAAAGGAGACATGTCCTATTTTGTTCGGATTTGCGGAACAAACTTGCCCATGCAAATGAATAAGTGCACAGAGATACGGACAGCACATAGATGCATTCAGAGTTGCTAGGTGACATTTTAGAGAACTCCATCTGCTTTTTTTTGCATATGAGAAAAAATGGTAACGCACAGATGGTGAAATCTGACATTCTGATTAAACATGGATGAAAACGGATCCAGTGCACTAATAACAAAAGGTCTTATTGAACATAAAATTAAAACTGACATGGGAATCCACTGGGAAGAATAAAATAAACAAGACAAAGAGGAAGACCAGCAACCCAATGGCTTGATACATTCAAGGTAACTGTGGAGAAGACCCTGGTGGACCTATCTAGGCTATCTAGATCGATTTTCCTATGGAGCCTTCATCCATCAAGTTGCCATGGTTCACGATCGAGCTGAAGGCTGTTAATAATAATAATAATAATAATGGTAATAAATAATAATAATAATAATAATAAATATGTGAACACGTTCAAAGCTGTTCCCTACAGGGCACCACAGCCGAGCACCACTATGCAAGTATTGAAACTTAACTCTATTCACTTCGGTTAAAGAAAAAATACCTGTATAATTTTTTATTGTTCTCTTTGGCAAAGTCACTAATAATTATTTTCTGCTGTTACTTATTGTATCTTTTTTCTGTAAAAGATGGATAACAATGTGGTTCCCTATAACAGGGGCTATAACCTTGGTTGCATTGACCTATGAATAGGGTTTAATCTACTATGGCTTGATTTATCAGTTTTCACCAGAATTCTAGTATACATCAGTTTGATAAATGTCTGAAAAGCTTGGCATAACTTATAGTTATGTATTTTTAGACTAGGTCTGGTCAACTCTGCCACACTTTTTGGAAAGTGGGTAGAGATTAGTGAGGAGGATGTATAGCCAAAGCGTGGCCAACAAAAGTGCATAAATTACGGTAAATTACGGTAAAAATATACTCCAGTCTGACGATGGAGCTGAAAGATGCTCCACATAAATTAAGGGCACCTCTGAATTTGGTACATTCGACTCCAGTGCACCCTTCATTCTTCAAGATTAACCGGCAAAAGACCAATCTTGATAAATGGGGGCCTACATGCGCCTGTATATTTTTACATTGTCCCGTATCGGGTGTAAAGTATCTTATATGTGAGTGTTGTGAACTAAATACAAATCCTCCATTCACATGCTCCGCTCTTAACACGTCTACCTAAACTGCTCAGTTTTAGTTGGCACTGTGCTCTTTCATGAATACGTTTCCCATCTAATAAAATCCAGTAATATTTCAGCTTGGCTTTTCCAGGCTCACATGCAATAACTCAAACCAGAAACAGAGGAAAGTAAAGCATCTTATAGGAAAGTTTTCTGTGCACGTATTCACCTCGTTTGACCCACAGATTGATTTCAGCAGAGTCTGGAATATTACCTTGTGTGCACGCGGAGGATAAGTGCTCTGCTTTGTCATCACATGTGCTTGTGTTATGATCGCGCTACCTTAGATAATGAAACACAATTGCACTGTTTATGTTTCCCTACGGCATTCGGAGATGTCTGTGCCGATCATTTACAGCTCACATGGCTGAAGACCGTGGAAATAACGTTCTCACTTATTACCGTAATGCATGTTCTTAATTGCTTGGTGGTCTAGGATTTCCAATGCAAATATCTTCAGTAACCAAACACAGTAGGCGTCATATGTCAAAACCAATACAATGAAAAATGGAGTAGTTTCTTAACACGAACAGTTCTAACCTTTCATTTTTCGTTAAACAAATAGATGCAGCTACCTGATTGGTTGACAAGGGCCACTACTCCACTCTTTCATGGCACCACTTTTGATACATCTTCATGAATACTCATTTAGTCCATGCTATGTGCATTTAAAGCAAATCAAAATGTGCAGTCATAGTTATTAAAAGGTTTAAAGGGGATGTCCAGAGAGTAAAAAAAAGATGTCTTCTTGCAAAAACAGCTGTGAACCTGACTACAGGTTGTGTGTGAAATTGCAGCAGAACTCCATTGAAGATAATAAGGCTGAGCAGCAATACCAGACACAAGTGGTAGATAATATTGCTGCTGTTTAGAAACAAACAAAAAAATAGCATGTTTTTTTCATTTCTTTAAAATCACTGTAAATGTCTAAATTGTACAGTGTTAAGCTCATACAATCTTGGCCGAAAGTGTTGGCACCCTTGAAAGTGTTCCAGAAGATGAAGTATTGCTCCCAGAAAATTATTGCAATTACACATGTTTTGTTAGGCTGCTTTCACACATCAGTTTTTTGACGCCAGGCGCGATCCGGCGTGTTTTTTAAAAAAACGGATCCGGTACCGGATGCGTTTTTTGGCATTGACTTTCATTAGCGCCGGATCGCGCCTGATGTCATTGCGTTGCATCCGGGGGCCGGACAAGACGCTGACTGCAACGTTTTTTTTTTTCCGGAGCCGCCTGATAGTGTCTGAATCGGCGCATCAGGCAGCCGGAAATAATACAAGTCTATGGAACCGGACCAGTCTTTTGTGAAATCCGTCAAAAGACTGATCCGGATTCTGGAAACCAAGGTCTCTCTCTCTCTCATCAGTTGTATCAGTTTTTTCATTTCAGCGCCGGATCCGTCCTATCAGGCATACGACGGATTATGCCTGACACAAAAAAACTGATGTGTGAAAGTAGCCTTACACACAAAGGAAATAAACATGCGTATTTTGGAACAGTACAAAAAAAGCAAAGAAAAAAAAAGACAAATTTCACATTAAATCCATAAAATGAGACAAAGTTGTTGACACCCTCTACTTAATATTTGGTTGCACACCCTTTGGAATAAATAACTGGAATCAATCACTTTCTATAACTAACAAGCTTCTTACACCTCTCAAGTGGAATTTTGGATCACTTTTCTTTTGCAAATTGTTTCAGGTCTCTCATATTTGAAGGGTGCACTCGCCCAACAGCAATTTTAAGATTTCTCCACAGGTGTTCAAGGGAGTTAGAGCAGGGCTTATTGCTGGCCACTTCAGAACACAACAGTGCATTGTTTCCATCCATTCGTGGGTGCTTCTTGAAGTATGTTTGGGTCATTGTCCAGCTGGAAGATCCATGACCTAGGACACTAACCCAGCTTTCTGACACTAGGCACTACATTGAGACCAAAAATCCTTTGGTAATCTTCAGATTTCATGATGCCTTACACACAGTCAAGGCACCCAGTGCCAGAGGCAGAAAAACAACCCCAAAGCATCTTTGAACCTCCACCATATTTGATTGTAGGTACTGTCATTGGCCATTCTTGGGTAATGTAGATTAACTTCAATTCAGTTCAATATAATGTGAGCTGGAGTAACTGAGAACAGCCGCTGCACTATATTGTTTTGCTCTGTTCACTCTTTACATTGAGCTGAAAACAGATGATCAATGGGGGTATTGAACCATTACCAACCTGAAACAATTGACAGGTCTCTCTCATATCTAGAGACTTGTCAATCATCTGTCGCGTGCTGAGAAAAGCTGGCCAGGAGCAGCTATGGTCTCAGGCAGAAACTTCTAACGATATTTACTCTGAAATTTCAGAGAAAAATTATCACGTGTGTGTGTCAGATGCTACAGTCAGTCGCTCTGCATCTGGCTGCAGGTCTCTGTGTTTGGCATTGCAGACACCTTCTTAATCCTTCTGACTTTTGGACCCAGTGGCAACATCCCCCCCACCTCTAATTTACGCACCTGGACCTGGGTGTTTATTGGCTCCCAGTCTGCTTCAGAGAGACATCAGTGATATTCACATTTTCCCTTGTGAACACTTGGTGCGATAGCAGTAGGCTAACTTCCTCTCTGGTGCTGTTGGAGGACATTTGGTGTTACCTCTCTGAGTTTACTCAAGCTAAGTTGCTCATCCCTTGTTTGTCTCCCTTCTCTTTCGTGTACAGTGGGGACTGACCAGTGCTCATCCCCCTTCCTTATTCAGGGCCTAGCTCTAGGGATATACAGGGCTTAGGTTCCTGCTCAGCGATTGGTGTGGAACCAATATAGGGATGGTAGATGAGGCAGGGTGCTATTAGATCTACCTATGGGTCTCCACTCCCCCTTTCCCTAGCATTTGTTGCACTTAGTCTTCCCACACTGTACATGACAAAAATATACCTGGCTGTAATCAAATCGTGCATCCAGGCTCTGATTCATGCTAGAAGTGGTTTGGCAACATGAATCAAGTGACAGATTCCTTTTAAAGCCCCCCCCCAAAACCTATATAAGTTACTTTTTTATATATTCTAGTTTTTGCTACATTTTTCTGTGGTTGATTACTTTTTTGTTAGTTTTTTTCATTTTTTATTTATTATTATTTTATATCCTACAATTAACATTGTCAGGACTGAGTTATATAGGTGAGCCTGTCTTGTTAGAGTATTCTAGAAAATTGTACAAAGAAAAAGAGGGTGAATAGATTAAGGTCTATGTACTTGCATTAAGTCCTGTCTAATTCATGCAACCCAACGGCCAGTCACAGTAATTAAGATAAGAAAGAAGAAAAAAGAAGACAAATGGTTAATGTTGTTCAAAGAATGAACATAATAGATGCATAGCATATTGTTCTTATCATTTTCTGGCATGAATGAGCCATGGATGTCCTAACCTAGCCACTGTAGTGTAGAATATTAGTGTCTCTGAACACAAGACATGTCACAGACTGACAAAGATCAGAATATTGCCCACAGCTGTTTATACAGATACTCCACATATGCATGTATTTAACTCAATACATCTTGGGGCTGACAATCTCTTTTGTTTACTGACCCAAAAGAGAAAAAGGACATCAAGTTAAAAGTGAAGGTCTTCTACGCTAGTAGATGATTTCTTCAAGAAAAGACCTGTGATGCTAGTAAGAGTGGTCAAGGAGTCCAAAATCAGAAGCCAGGAGGGTACGTCATAAACAGAAGGAAGAGAGAAAAGCAAACAGAAGGAAGAGACAAAAGCATAGGTAAAGTTCCGAGGTCAGAGTATCAGGAGGATAACGGATCGGAGCCAAAGGGTTTAAACAGGTGGATGGTCAGAGCGAAGTCCAAGGTCATGCAACAGATCAAACATACAGAACTCAACGCACGGGGAGCCCAAACCTCACTTGTTGAATATATGTCTGGTAGTGGTCTAGGAGAAGCTGCTCAGTTAAGTAGGCATGGCAAATACCCGAGATAGTGAACAATTGGAGACAGCCGATGCCTCCCAGTCACAGATTGGCTAGTCGAGCTGTCAATCAACACACTGACAACTCAGCACGCCCCTGAACCAGATTGGATGACCATGCTGTCAATCAAAGTACTGATGGCTTCAGCACGCCCCTGTACCGGATTGGACAGTTGAGCTGTCAGTAACTGCATCCCAGACACCCTGAGTGGTGGAACCGTGACAGTACCCCCTCTTCTTGGGGGGCCACCGGACCCCAGGCTTCCCAGGAAAATTTAGATGGAATCTCCTGACTAACCGATTGGCCTTCACATCTCAAGCAGGACCCAGGATCACTCCTCTGGTCCGTATCCCCTCCAGTGGATGAGGTACTGAAGGGAATTACGGACCCTCTGAGAATCCACAACCCTCTGAACCTCATACTCCAGGCCACCGTCTGCTGAAATCGGAGGAGGTGGGGATGAGAGAGACAATACAGAAGGGACATACTCCTTTAATAGGGATTTATGGAAGACATTAGGGATGCGAAGGATGGAGGAAGCTTTAATCTAAATGTCAAAGGATTGACCACCTCTAGGATCTCATATGGACTAATAAACTTTGGACCCAACTTCACCAACAGTACTTTAAGTTTAATGTTCCTAGACGACAACTAAACCTTATCCCCATTCTTAAAAACAGGACCCACCGAACTTCTTCTATCAGCCTTTCGTTTTTGGGCAGTCCCAATATTCTTTTGAACCTCCCTCCAAACATCCCCAAGTCTCTGCACGGCGACCTCCACCCCAGGGCATTCAGAGCTAATCTCAGAAAATTCGCCAAAATGGGATGAAAACCATACAGTGGGGAAAAAAGTATTCAGTCAGACACCAATTGTCCACAACTATGAGAGCCAAAATTAGAAAATAAATCCAGAAAATCACATTGTCTGATTTGGCAAGATTTGTTTTGCAAATTATGGTGGAAAATAAATATTTGGTCACCTAAAAACATGCAAGATTTCTGGCTCTCACAGACCTGTAACTTCTTCTTTAAGAGGCTCCTCTGTTCTCCACTCATTACCTGTAGTAATGGCACCTGTTTGAACTTGTTATCAGTATAAAAGACACCTGTCCACAACCTCAAACAGTCACACTCCAAACTCCACTATGGTGAAGACCAAAGAGTTGTCGAAGGACACCAGTAACAAAATTGTAGTCCTGAACCAGGCTGGGAAGGATGAATCTGCAATAGGCAAGCAGTTGGTGTGATGAAATCAACTATGGGAACAATAATAAAAAAATGGAAGACATACAAGACCACTGATAATCTTCCTCGATCTGGGGTTCCACGCAAGATCTCACCCCGTGGGGTCAAAATGATCACAAGAACAGTGAGCAAAAATCCCAGAACCACACGGGGGGACCTAGTGAATGACCTGCATAGAGCTGGGACCACCGTAACAAAGGCTACTACCATCAGTAACACACTATTCCGCCAGGGACTCAGATCCTGCAGTGCCAGGCTTGTCGCCCTGTTTAAGCCAGTACATGTCCGGGCCCTTCTGAAGTTTGCTAGAGAGCATTTGGATTATCCAGAAGAGTATTGGGAGAATGTCATATGGTCTGATGAAACCAAAGTGTAACTGTTTGGTAGAAACAAAACTCATCGTGTTTGGAAGAGACAGAATGCTGAGTTGCATCCAAAGAACACCATACCTACTGTGAAGCATGGGGTGGCAGTGATAGTTGACTTTGTGGAACTTTCTCCCATCTCCCTACAGCATCTGTGGAGCTCAGCCACAGTGATCTTGGGGCTCTTCTCCCACAATTGCTCAGATTGGCTGGACGACTAGGTCTAGGAAGACTTCTGGTGGTCCCAAACTTCTTCCATTTAAGGATTATGGAGGCCACTGTTCTCTTAAGAACCTTGAGTACTGCAGAAATTCTTTTGTAACCATGGCCAGATCTGTGCCTTGCCACAATTCTGCAAAAAAGAGGATTTGAGGGCACCACAAAAATAAATAAGAAGGGATCTATGACGACACACTGTAATACACATGTAGAACAAAGGAAGAAAAAGGCAGTGTGTATAGAGTCACGATCAACCTCAAAAAATAATAATAAAAATGATAAAGTATATATGAAAATATAATCAAATTTTATTTTATTGATACAAAAACACACACTGAAAAACAGGAAACAATTTAAAAACAATTAAAAAGGGCCAGGAATGGTCCATGATGAAACAAGAAAAGATCCATGTGAGGATCCACTAAACAAAACTCCCAATTAACGCTGGCTGAAATGAGGACAGGTGTGTTGCACAATGAATGTGCAAGTAATGGCACAATAAAGCAAATTATAAGATCATGTCAGATAGTACAGACAATAAGATTTAAACAGTTTAAACCACCCAGATCTGTTGTGTATGCAACAAAAAGAACCAATAATTAGTAACGATAATAGGAATGCATAAATGACAAAAACTCATGAGTAAACAAGAAATGAGTATAACAGTTAACCTGGGTAAAAAAGCCGCAGAGAAATAAATATGCAGCTAATGTGGTTAACCTGGATGAGAAAGCCATGTTGAAGAAAAAGCCATATCGTCATGAAATAATGAAGACAGGAAAAATAAACCTGTAACCAGCATGAAATAAGACTGGGAGATTGTACCCCACGCGTATCGCCACTTGGGGGCGTGGCTTCCTCAGGGGAAAGTCTTTTTTACCCAGGTTAACTGTTATACTCATTTCTTGTTTACTCATGAGTTTTTGTCATTTATGCATTCCTATTATCGTTACTAATTATTGGTTCTTTTTGTTGCATACACAACAGATCTGGGTGGTTTAAACTGTTTAAATCTTATTGTTTGTACTATCTGACATGATCTTATAATTTGCTTTATTGTGCCATTACTTGCACATTCATTGTGCAACACACCTGTCCCCATTTCAGCCAGCGTTAATTGGGAGTTTTGTTTAGTGGATCCTCACATGGATCTTTTCTTGTTTCATCATGGACCATTCCTGGCCCTTTTTAATTGTTTTTAAATTGTTTCCTGTTTTTCAGTGTGTGTTTTTGTATCAATAAAATAAAATTTGATTATATTTTCATATATACTTTATCATTTTTTTTATTATTTTTTGAGGTTGATCGTGACTCTATACACACTGCCTTTTTCTTCCTTTGCCACAATTCTGTCTCTGACCTCCTTGGCCTGTTCCTTTGACCTCATGATTCTCATTTGGTTTAACTTTTTCCTCACTGTACGTGTTTTCCCCAATATTGTAATGTCCTCCAACCTGACCCCTTCCTGTAATAATGTCCACATCCTGGGCCTTCTGATATAATGTTCCCTTCATGGGCCCCTTTCTGGTATAATGTCCCCAATCCTGGGCCACTTCCAGTAATAAGGTCCCCTGTGCTAAACCCTTTCCTGGTATGTTATTCGTCCTAGGCCCCTTTCAGTTATAATGTCCTCCATCCTGGGCCCTTTCCTGTTAAAATGTCCCTATTCTGCCAATCTTCTCCAACACATTAAAAAAAAATCCTCCTCACCTTCCCCAACTCCAACGACATGTGGCATCCATTTTCATAGCCGGCACAGAGGCTGTCATTTGACTCTGGCTTCCCCACCATGGGTGGCGCATGACGTCACTGCCTTGCACTACTGATGTCAGCTGCTGGCTTCTAATTGGCTGATGGCATGAATAGCAGTGCAGGTAGCCGGCAGGTCTCTGCTCCGCAATACATTTCAGGTGAATGTTCGTCATGGGACGCACATCCAGCTGAAAATGGAGGACTCCCTTTACATTTGCATTTTCCATAATGCTTCTATTGTAGAATCAGTGCAATCTGCCAAATTCTCCCCTCCTTATGTCTACTACAGCAGGTATGATATGAATTTCACTGCATATCTATTACATCTTCCTGGCCTACAACAGTCCTCCATAAAAAATTAAATCTTACCTTGATGGTACATTATCATAGGGCCCTAAAACTTGGGATGGCCCAATATGTGACTGTATTGCTATATGTGTTTTTTTGTCAAGGAATCTCCATTCTGGACAGCATTTCATATATTAACTAATCGTCAATACAGTTATATTTAATTTTGGAAATCTTACATATAATTGTCCTCAAACACAAAAAGCTCAAAACAACCTGAGTTTATCCTGAACATGTCTAAAAGATTTGAAAACGTGAATCGAAAACCTGCACAAAATGTTTCTTTTGGTCTAAACACTGGTTATATGATTTCTCTCTGTCCGCCCTTGTAACTTGTGGTCATGTGCCGACTATATTCTCATCCTCTAGTCTCAACAGAAAATGGAGCACATGGTTCTGCTGCACGAGTCATAAAAAATCTGCTAATATCGTGAACATTACTGTTATGCCCATGTGAATGTGAAGGACAAACTTTCTTACTTGATGTAGATAAGGCCGATATTAGCTACATTATGAGAGCTCATATACACGAAGAGGACTTAAAATATGGACCAAATTTTACATCACACATAAATTAAATGTTTACATTAACAAGAAATGATAGGTTGGCTTCAGGTTAATGCTGCAATGAATATTTAGTGATAATGTGCCTTGTGCCAAGGTGAGCGAGAACGTTGTTTATATCTATCTCCTTCATCATAAACCTTCAGCTTTTAACAGTGTCTAATATCTAAAGAAGACAATAAATCATGTAAAGATATTCATGAGGTCAGAATATACTGTGGGAAACTTAAAGTTCTGTACTTTTACTACAGAACGTCATTCAATGCACCTTAGCCATTGAGAAAAAAAAACACCTTTTTTTGCTTATGGATCTGTCAGCTAAGGCTGCTTTCACACATCAGTCTTTAGACGTCAGGCACGATCCGGCGTGTTTTTAAAAAAACGCATCTGGTACCGGATGCAGTTATTTTACCATTGACTTTCATTAGCGCCGGATCACGCCTGATGTCACTGCGTTGCATCAGTTTTTGCCTGGATCCGTCGGAAATGTACATTCCGACGGCCGGACAAGACGCTGAGTGCAACGTTTTTGTTTTTTTTTACGGAGCCGCCTGATAGTGCCTGAATCGGCGCTTCAGGCGGCCGGAAACAATGAAAACCTATGGAACCGGACCAGTCTTTTGACAAATCCGTCAGAAAACTGATCCGGAAACCAAGGTCTCTCTCTTTCTCTCTCTATCTCTCTCTCTCTCTCTCTCTCTCCTCGGTCCGGACATTGGTACCTGCATTTTCAACATAGAAATTTTATCTTTCCGGGTTAAAAAGGTCAGGACGGATCCGGCAAGAAAACTGATCAGTTGCATCAGTTTTTTTAAAATCAGCGCCGGATCCGTCCTATCAGGAATAGGACTGATTATGCCTGACACAAAAAGACTGATGTGTGAAAGTAGCCTAACTCAGAACTTGCCCCATGTAAAGTAAGTGATTCTGAAAATTTTTCTAAGGGCTCATACCCACTTGCGAGAAATACAGACGAGTGCAATCTGAGAAAAAATCGGATTTCACTCGGACCAATGTCATTCAATAGGTGACATCTCATTTGCGAGTTTCTCAGCCAAAATCAGATTGAGAAAAAAATTGCAGCATGCTGCGTATTGCTGTGTATCTCAGAAGAGACTCGCCAATGCAAGTCAATGGGTGCGAGAAAAAATTCGCACAGCACTCGCACCATGCAAGTGCTGTCCGATTTTTACGCACCAGTATCCTTTGAAAAGCCGTCAATTCATATGCGGCTATACAGTAAAATCACACTGACATGTTATAATATAAAAGATAGAATAGATATATGCACATAGAATAGGTGTCTATATATCTATATACAGTACAGACCAAAAGTTTGGACACACCTTCTCATTCAAATATTTTTCTGTATTTTCATGGCTATGAAAATTGTACATTCACACTGAAGGCATCAAAACTATGAATTAACACGTGGGATTCTACATTACACTTTACAAAAAAGTGTGAAACAACTGAAAATATGTCTTATATTCTAGGTTCCTCAAAGTAGCCACCTTTTGCTTTGATTACTGCTTTGCACGCAGAAAAGGTGAACGGATGGACTCTACATGCCTGGTTCCCACCGTGAAGCATGGAGGAGGTGGTGTGATGATGTGGGGGTGCTTTGCTGGTGACACTGTTGGGGATTTATTCAAAATTGAAGGCATAGTGAACCAGAATGGCTACCACAGCATCTTGCAGCAGCATGCTATTCCATCCGGTTTGCGTTTAGTTGGACCATCATTTATTTTTCAACAGGACAATGACCCCAAACACACCTCCAGGCTGTGTAAGGGCTATTTGACCAAGAAGGAGAATGTTGGGGTGCTACGCCAGATGACCTGGCCTCCACAGTCACCAGACCTGAACCCAATCAAGATGGTTTGGGGTGAGCTGGACCACACACTGCTTCAATTTTGAATAAATCCCCAACAGTGTCACCAGCAAAGCACCCCCACACCATCACACCACCTCCTCCATGCTTCACGGTGGGAACTAGGCATGTAGAGTCCAGCCGTTCACCTTTTCTGCGTGCAAAGCAGTAATCAAAGTAAAAGATGGCTACTTTGAAGAACCTAGAATATAAGACATATTTTCAGTTGTTTCACACTTTTTTGTAAAGTGTAATGTATAATTCCACATGTGTTGATTCATAGTTTTTATGCCTTCAGTGTGATTCCACAATTTTCATAGTCATGAAAATACAGAAAAATATTTGAATGAGAAGGTGTGTCTAAACTTTTGGTCTATACTGTATATAAATATATATGTCATTGACACTCATACAGTATATATACATATATATATTTATATTTCATAGAGATATACTGTAAATAGCAGAATAGGTGATAATTCCATTGTCAGCTTCTGTAAAATCATTGCAGAACCCATAGCATATCATTTCAATTATATATGTCCCTGACTACTAATGTTATTAGTGTGTGTATGTAAAAATTTGGAGATGTAGGTGTTAAAATATTTAATCATGGAAAAAAAATTCCACGCCGCAATCCAAATCAAGGGGTTAAATAGTTTACAATTGGGAGACCATGTGCAGGTGGAGTGGGACTTCGGTTCCTTCTGATGCATGACAATGCTAGACCTCATGTGGCTGAAGTGTGTCAGCAGTTCCTGCATGATGAAAGCATTGATGCTATGGCTTGCCTGTTCCCCAGACCTGAATCCAATCGAGCACATCTGGGACATCATGTCTTGTTCCATCCACCAACGCAAAATTGCACCACAGACTGTCCAGGAGTTGACTGATGCTTTAATCCAGGTCTGGGAAGAGATCCCTCAGAAGAACATCCGCCGCCTCATCAGGAGAATTGCCCAGGCGTTATAGGGAGGTCATACATGTCCGTGGAGGCCACACACACGGCTGAGCATCATTTCCTTGTCTTGAGGCATTTCCACTGAAGTTGGATCAGCCTTTAATTTGATTTTCCACTTTGATTTTGAGTATCATTCCAAATCCACACCTCCATGGGATATTAATTTTCATTTACATTGATCATTTTTATGTTTTATTGTTACCACCGCATTCCACTATGTAATGAATAAAGATTTGCAACTGGAATATTTAATTCTGTGATACTTAGGATGTGGGATTTTGGTGTTCCCTTTATTTTTTGAAGGTTTTGCTTCAAAAATTCAGCAAAAAACTGAGTGCTCATACCCTTAGTTGAAGAAAGAGGACAAGTCCCCCTTAGATCTGCTAGTTTCTATACCTAGGGATCTCAGCCACTCCTGACACCCTTCTAAATGGTGACTGAACTAGTGACCACCTTGTTTTTTTTTCATGCGAGGCCTGCAGGCGCTGGGTCAACTAAGGCAACTGTAATACCAGTACTAAGAATACTGTAGCATTCAAAAAGCGTTGGTTTTTATGGAGGATATTCAATTCAATCTTTTGCAAAGTATGTATATTTTTTCAAATAAATAAAATTTGGTGTTTTTATATATACTAGAAGCTGGATCCTTTATCATTCTTGGCCATAATTATTTGGCACATGGAGTCCCCGTGGCCTTTAATTTCGCTTCTTCAGAATCAAGCACTTGTAAAAAGACAAAAATCTAGTAGCAATCCCCGCTCATGAGATCATCAATTTCTAAGGGTACATGTAAAGAGAAATTGCCCTTCACCTCGCCAAACAGACCTACTTCACCACCCTGATCTCCTTATTTGCCGACAACCCCAAGAAACTTTTTGACACTTTTCACTCCCTCCTCAGGCCAAAAGCACAAGCACATCTGTGCTGATGACCAGGTCTCCCACTTTATAGAAAAATTAGATAATATCCGTCAGGAAATCTGCTCCCAACCACCAAGTGCTGTGACTCCCATCCCTCCCTGCATTTCCCCTGGCTCATTTTCCACATTTGATCCCATCACAGAAGAAGATGTCTCCAGACTCCTCTCCTCCTCTCGTCCGACTACATGCACTACCGACACCATGCCCTCACATCTCCAATCTCTCTCTCCAGTTGTCACAACTCAACTAACTACAATCTTTAATCTCTCCCTCTCCTCTGGCATTTTCTCATCCTCCTTCAAACACTCCATCATTACTCCATTACTAAAGAAACCCGCTCTCGACCCTTTCTGCACAAACAACTACAGACCAGTCTCCAATCTCCCCTTCATCTCTAAACTCTTGGAGCGCCTAGTCTACTCCCCGCCTTACCCGTTACCTCTCCACTCACTCCCTCCTAGACCCTTCACATTTCAGCTCCCACCCCCTACATTCGACTGAAAATAAACTCATCAAAGTGACCAATGACCTACTGACAGCAAAACGTAACGGTGACCACTCTCTGCTCATTCTTCTCGACCTTTCTGCAGCTTTTGACACTGTTGACCACCGTCTCCTACTCTCAGGGCTCCAGTCACTTCATCTCCTCTCGCTGTCGGGGTACCTCAGGGTTCAGTCCTTGGCCCCCTTCTCTTCTCTCTCTACAGGGCCCCAATTGGACAGACCATCAACAGATTTGGCATTCAGTACCATCTTTATGCTGATGACACACAACTATACACATCATCCCCCGACATTACCCCTGCTGTACTACAGAACGCCACTGACTGTCTGTCCGCAGTCTCCAACATCATGTCCACTCTCTATCTGAAACTCAACCTCTCGAAAACTGAACTTCTTCTGCTCCCACCATCTACTAACCTCCCTAAATCTGACATTTCCTCTCCGTGGGTGGCACCATAATAACACCTCGGCCGCAGGCTCGCTGTCTGGGTGTTATGTTTGACACAAATCTCTCCTTCACCTCCCATATACAATCTCTTGCCCGCTCTTGTCGCCTACACCTAAAGAACATCTCTAGAATCCGCCCTTTTCTCACCATGGAAACAACAAAAACCCTCACTGTCGCCCTGATCCACTCCCGCCTGGACTACTGCAACGCTCTATTACTTGGCCTCCCCATTACTCGACTATCCCTCTCCAATCCATCCTTAATGCAGCAGCCAGGGTCATCCATCTGGCTAATCGGTACTTGACGCGTCCGCTCTTCGCCAATCCTTACATTGGCTGCCCATTCATTATAGGATCCAATTCAAAGTACTTGTTCTCACCTACAAAGCTCTCCACAGTGCAGCACCCCCCTACATCTCCTCCCTCATTTCTATCTATCGGCCTAACCGACTGCTGCGCTCTGCAAACGACTTTCGACTAACCTCTGCACTAATCCATACCTCCCACTCCCGACTCCAAGACTTCTCCTGCGCTGCGTCAATCCTCTGGAATGCTCTACCACAAGAAATTAGGACCATCCACAATTTGCATAGTTTCAGGCTCTCCCTCAAAACACATTTGTTCAGAGCGGCCTATCACATTCACTAATCAAAGTCATTCTAGGTGTAAGTGTGCGTGTGTAGCCCATTCACTATCTCCATCCCTCACTCCCTCAAGATGGCTGGACCATCATTGTAAATACACCATTGTATAAAACACCTGTGCTTTGTATCTCCTCCACCTCATTGTAGCTTGTAAGCTCTCATGAGCAGGGTCGTCTTATTTTGCTTTAATTATTGTATTGTTAACGTTGTTACTTATGACTTGCGTTTTGAAACTGATAAAATGTAAAGCGCTGCAGAATATGTTGGCGCTATATAAATAAGGATTATTATTATTGTTACAGATGTTGTCCTATTTAGAATATTTACGGAATATCACAAACACGACCATTCCATTCCCAAGAGTGCATGTTGGGGCTATGTTTTTATGCCAGTCCCTGTGGTGGGACTGCATGTATTTGTAATTTATGGCATATCCTGCCAATATTCCATAAATGCCACAGATGAGGACCTCTTTAGCTAGAATGAAGAAAAATAAACTGTCACGACTCTGTTGCCTGGTGTCATGGGACGAGGGGCTCTTTCCCTGCCCCTAATGCTAGGGGCGCCCTAGCTCGCCCTGTCCCCCGGATTACTTCTGATGGTGAAGATGCTAGGGCCACTTACCTTGCCTTAGCTCCTGAATCTGCCCTCAGTCTGTACTCTTCCCCCACCCAGGGAAGAGGGGAGTAGTAGTGTACTGTAATACACCAACCAGACTAACAAGGTAATACAAACGGGTAACGAAAAATACCAAATATACAAGTACATCACACATGTAATAGAGGAATGCACCGGAAAGAGGAGGATAGGGTTAAATCAAGGTAGGAGAAGAAAGGGAATTATCACACACTCAAACTCTTGCAACAGTCACAGATAAATCCACCAAATGCCTTTTCCTAAAATAACCAACCGCAACCTCCAGTGATGCCGCATAAGCTATATCTGACAATGAGTGCTGGCCAGGACCCAGTTTATATAGTAGATGGGAGTAGGTAACAGTGCACAGCTGAGAGCCTTAACACAGGAAAGCTTCCAGGAGCTCTCAACAGAGCAGATTAACCTCTGCACTACCAAAAGAAATTTACATTGTTTAATAAAAAGTTGAAGTGATTCTGATCAGTGCAGGAGTAGGAGAAATCAGACTCTGCGGTCTTCTGGCTTCTCTCTGTAAACCCGTGACACTATCTACACACTGCTCGATACATCATACCAGGGATATCCTGACCCTAGGAAATAAATTCCAAGTACATTATGAATTATTTGTAGTTTAATTGGCTAGAATTCATAAATGATGTGTGATTTATAAAACTGGGTCCAGTAATGCAGGCAGAGGTGTGACAACACATTACACTAAACAGCATCTCTACAAATTTTCCATGTTCATAGTTGAACTTTTGGCTTACTTACTGGCAAAGCATAGTAGTATTCATAGTTCATTACTATATGTAGAGTTGGAGATTTTCGATTTTTACTCATACTATTATCATGACACAAACATATTCCATCTGGCCTTTGTATTCACAATTAAACTGTTGCAAATAGATTTTCAGGAACTGTTGTGAAATCCAAAGTTTTCCTAGCATTTAGACTTGGCAATAAAAATGTAAATATAAAAAAGCAAACTAAATCATAAAAAAATGTTAGGTTTGCACATCCAGTCCTTGCATCTGATGTTTACTCTGGGTTGTTCCATTTGGTTCTAATTGCACACAGATAATGCAAGATATATAGTACTTAAAGGTACACTTACCATGTTTTGATGATTAATTAAAGACTAAGTGCACATTGCACTTAGCCGAGCTTGCAATATATTCCGTAACATTGCCATAGACCCCTATTCTGGCTCGGACTGGTCCACATGAATCCCACAGTGGACCAGAACAGGTGAATCTCCCCGATGCACACCTTTGCAGGAGTGTGCAACCCATTCCCTATATTAGTTGTAGTTGGCATGATACACTTAATCCACTATGTAAAGACAATGGCAGCATCTCATCATTCATTTAACAAACTACTGAACTTATTATTATAATATAAAATCTAAGGAAAATGTGTGAATGAAGGTAACATTTGCATGTAGTTTAATATTGGGCCATTGATTCAATGTTACTTGTGGGCCCTTGGTATCCCAGTCTGACACTGCACCCATTCACCAAACAGTGGACAAAAAATGTGATCTATTTTGCTGTATAGGAAAGTGCAGTAGACAGCATTTTCCCATACAGCTGGGTATACATTTTTATTTGCAATGGCCCTTGGCAAACAATATCCATCCTTATGTGACCACCAGTAGTGTAGCTACTGTGATGCTAGAGGAGGCGGTCGACCCCGGGCTCTGATGGCACAACCCAGAGCTACGCTACTGTTAACTGTGTCAGTGTGCACAGTGCGCCCATACAGTTAGACTCTGAGGCAGATCAGGGAGACTTGATCTCTCAGCCCTGCCATCCGGCCACTATGGGGCCCCCTCGCCCGTCATGGTAAGTTCAACTGTATCGGTTAGATCAGGGGTGGGCAATTAATTTTGCCAGGGGGCCGCATGAGAAATTGGGATGGTTTTAGAGGGCCGGACTAATATAATTAACTCCGTTCTACCCAATACTGTATATATACATATGCTATCTTTTCATAAACAAACAGTATGTTAAACAATGCAAAGATTTAAAATACAATGAAAATACGGAGGACCTAATTACATCATTATTTAATGATAAGATGTTGAACTGCAACCAGCTTGTGATTGTTCACTTTAGAAAATTGTTAACTTTAACAGTGTTTGGAAAAAACTTGCTATTTTAGGTCAAGATATCATGTTAGTTTTTTAACGAACGGCATCCCTTTAACTTCGTATAGAACAGAAAATTAAACATTTCAATAACATGAAAATGTTCAATGAGAGTAATCTAGCCTGTTTTGGGCCTGAACAAGTTCATTGAAGTTCGGTTCAATATCTGAGGTGGATATGCGAAGAACAGAACACAAGCAGGGGTGGGATTCAAATTTTTAACAACAGGTTCTGTGTTTGTGCGTCGGTAAACCACACCCATTTTTAAGCCACACCCATTTTTGAAGCCACACCCCCGAAGCCTGCGGAATGGGATTCCCTCAAGAGGTTCTGCAGCAGCTGGGTTGTGATTCATACATATATGTTCCCTCCGCAGCTGCAGAACCTCTTTTTAAAGAAGGGGGGAGGTATAGCTAGTCAGAGGCTGAAGGATTACATCACTGCTCCCCACGTTCTGCTGGGACTTGTAGTCCTGGAGGAACTGCAGGATCCAGGTGTGATTATTTTTTTCCACATAAAAGGTTTTAGGCAAAAACAGGTTCTGCAGAAGCAAGGCAGCCCCTCATAGCTTCACAAAAAACACTCCACTCTCCTTCCCTTCCCTCTTTAAAATGAGGTTCTGCAGCAGCTAAGGAGACTCAGGCAAGAAGGAAGGGCTCCTGGCACTGAATGTGCCTAAATAATACAGTGCCCAAATAATACAGTCACAGAGTGCCGAAATAATACCGTCACATAATGCTCAAACAATACAGTGCCCAAATAATATCATCACATAGTGCTCATATAATACCTCATACAGTGCCCAAATAATACAGTGACATACTGCCCAAATAATACAGTGACATACTGCCCAAATAATACAGTGACATACTGCCCAAATAATACAGTGACATACTGCCCAAATAATACACATGCGATTTGCACACTTAGTCATGTACCGACGAGCTGCTCTCCCTAATGCTCTCAATGTTCAGTGAAAAACTGAGAGAAGCAGGAAGAGAAGCTCGTTGTCACAGGACCATAAGTATGAAAATGGCATGAGTGAAGTGTCCATGTGATGACTACTGGGACCTGCAGAGCTGAATCCTGACATTGCAGCTTCTGAATTCTCACAACGAATGCTCTGCACACTTTTAGGATTCTCCCTTACCGGTGGCGAGAGTACACGGTCATGTCAGCACAAGCATGTGATTTATATACTTCTGGACACATTCCGACTAGACGTGCCCGGCCTCGCTCCGTTCATTTTCATTGAGTGAGGCCACACATGTCTAGTCAGCACATGACCGCATGTATGTAAATCACCGGCACGAGAAAATCCTAACAGCGTGCAGTGCGCACTGTGAGAATTCTGAAATTGACTAATTCTCATGTTTTTATTTATGTTAGGAGCATTAAAGGGGTTGTCCAGGTTTGTGCTGAGTCTGCAGTCATTCTATGTGACACAGACCTGGAGAACCCCTTTAATGCTCCTAACAAATAAAGACATGAGAATTAGTCAGTATCACAAACAATATTTACATCCAGGTACCTTACAGATGACGCTGTCTCTGGAGTCGTTCTCCTTTTCTTCATCTTGTCCAGATCCCATGATGAGTTTTCTCATCCACAGCCGTCTCTGCAGACCTCCATCTTCTCCGCTCTTCTGCACCAACTCTCCGCATGATGCCCATAAAGACAGAAGAGTCATTATAATGCCCCTAGATAAAAATATCTGCAATATACTGTCACCTCACACTATTCCCCTCCCTCCTCACACATCCCCCCTGTTCAGCATACTGTCTCCTCATATATTTACCCCCTCACTATACTGTCTGCTCACACATACCCCTGACTCCCCATACTGTGTCCACATACATTCACCCGTTCACCCATACTGTCTGCAACCATCCCCCATACTGTTTCCTCATACATACATACTCTTCAGTACCCTCAAATCCCCCCACACATATTAAATACCCCCATCCCCACTCCAAATCCCCCCACACATAAAATAGCCCCCCATCCCCACTCCAAATCCCCCCACACATAAAATAGCCCCCCATCCCCACTCCAAATCCCTCCACACATAAAATAGCCCCCCATCTCCACTCCAAATCCCCCCACACGTAAAGTACCGCCACATCCCACTCCTAATCCCCCCACAAAAAATTACTCCCCCATCATTTTTACTCCTAATCCCCCCACAAAAAAGTACTCCCCCATCATTCCCATTCCTAATCCCCCCACAATAAAGTACTCCCCCATCATTCCCACTCCAAATCCCCCCACAAAAAGTATTCCCCCATCATTCCCACTCCTAATCCCCCCACAATAAAGTATTCCCCCATCAGTCCCACTCCTAATCCCCCACAAAAAATTACTCCCCCATCATTTTCACTCCTAATCCCCCCACAAAAAAGTACTCCCCCATCATTCCCATTCCTAATCCCCCCACAATAAAGTACTCCCCCCATCATTCCCACTCCTAATCCCCCCACAATAAAGTACTCCCCCCATCATTCCCACTCCTAATCCCCCCACAATAAAGTATTCCTCCATCATTCCCACTCCTAATCCCCCCACAAAAAATTACTCCCCCATCATTCCCACTCCTAATCCCCCACAATAAAGTATTCCCCATCATTCCCACTCCTAATCCCCCACAATAAAGTACTCCCCCCATCATTCCCACTCCTAATCCCCCCACAATAAAGTACTCCCCCCATCATTCCCACTCCTAATCCCCCCACAATAAAGTACTCCCCCATGTCACCCCACATTATGTACCCCCGTCTTCAGTGGTTTCTTCAGCTCCTCTGGAGCACACTTACCACCAGAGCAGGTCCCCCTTCTGGGGGCCGCCGGCGAGTGACGTCAGCAGCGTGATCACATGACCTGATCACGCTGCTGGCGTCGCTCTGACCCGCAGTCAGAGCTTCAATACAGACGCCAGTGCAATTGATTCCTGGGAGCCGGCACGCAGCAGCTTCTCTGCGCCGGCTGTCAGCTTGACAGCCGGCACAAGGAACCGCCGACTCTCAGGTGCAAAATAGTTCCGGATCGCCGCTCTCATCCGGTTCCATCGAACCGGGGAGAACCGGCTGAATCCCACCCCTGGGCTGAATCCCACCCCTGCCTCCGCGGGCCGGTCACTGACAGCCGGCGGGCCGGATGCGGCCCGCGGGCCGCCCCTTGCCCGGGTCTGGGTTAGATGATGATACAGTTGAAAGCAATTTTTAGAGAGGGAGTGTCATACTTCCACTTCCATCATTAACTCTCTGCGCCTGATGTCACTGATGCAGACACTGACAGCGGGCGCAATGACGTCATTACTTGGCACTCGCTGTGTTGAGATGTGCGGGTGCTTGCAGCAGTAGGGAATGAAGAGGAGAGGTGAGTACTGTATTTATTTTTATGAGGAGTGCATTGTATTGTATGCAGGCCTATGGAGAGTGCATTATGCTATACAGAGATCTATGGGGAGTGCATTATACTATATAGAGGTCTTTGGGTAGTGCATTATACTAAAGAGGCCTATGGGAAGTGCATTATACTATATAGCGGTCTATGAGGAGTGCATTATAGTATATATGAGGTGTATGGGGAATGCATTTTACTATATACGCGCGTTTGAGGCGGTTAACCACATTGCTATCAGGCTCCCAGGTATATTATTTTTCATGGTGCCACATTTAGCCTGCAGCACGTTGCTTATATTTTACATTTGCACATTATTTCATTGCATTGGTGATTGCAGTGTCAGTATCGATTGATACATGGTTTGCATTCTTTTTGCACAATGTTGTGTTGAGCCATTAGTTTACACATTGGGGCAGACTGTGTAGTATTTGTTTAATGACACGTCTTTTTTGAGCAGCAATCTTTTTCTTAGTCTCCACACTTCAGTATGTTTCGTTAGTGCCTCACACAGCATTTTACACTCTGCTGTTCTATTTGATCGCACTTGTTTGCACTTTTGGATATTCTCTTTATTTTTTAGTTAGAGTGTGTTTCATCGCACTATATTGGGTAGTGCACATTTTTTTCTTTATGAATGCATACTTTTTGCACTTTACCATTGTTTAACATATATTGCACTGTTGCTACATATGTGGCCCTTTTTGTGATCAATTGAATATTTGTTGGTTACTTATCATCGTATCTCTATTGTATTTTTATTTACCTGGCCATTTATTTAGAGCCCCAGATCATTAGGCTATTTACTTGTGGTTCCCCTCATTTTATATATATTTTACATACATATATATTTTTTATTATCTATCATATTTATGTCTTTGCAATACAGATTATTTTTCTAAATAAATAATTTGTATTATCACACTTCATTGCCTGGTGGTATCCTTTTACTCCTTTTCAGCCAATTGGTGTTTTCTCCTCCCCCATCCACATCCCATGCACCTTGGTGTTTTTTTCTGTTGATTCGGATGGTCAGCCATCCACATTTTGGGATCTCTTGTATCATTATGTGTCTTATATTATTTTATTATTATTAATGAGCACACAATAGTTTTTTTAATTGTATTTTATTGATTCACATCTCCTGTTTCTGTCTAGATGAGAAAATATGACCACTTTATTAGTCCTAAGGCCTTAGGGCACTTTCACTGCAGTGTTTGTAAACATGGCTAACATTAACGGGTACAAACATGGCAACTGCCCAGGGCCTCTAGCACGAAAAGGACTCTCAGCCTTTACAAACCAAAAAATATACAGTGTGTGTGTAACATGCAATTTGTGTGTATTATACAGTGTGTATTTGAGTGTAGCATAGTGTATGTGTGTAGCATACAAGGTGTGATTTTACAATCGCTTGCTGTGATATATGATAACGCACCCTATGCTGTCATATACTGTAGGCTGTGCATCCTTCTTGTGGTTTTGTGTAGCATACAAAGTGTGTGTAGCATGGAGTATGTGTGTAGCATACAAAGTGTGTGTAGCATACAAAGTGTGTGTAGCATGGAGGATGTGTGTAGCATACAAAGTGTGTGTAGCATGGAGTATGTGTATAGCATACAAAGTGTGTGTAGCATACAAAGTGTGTGTAGCATGGAGTATGTGTGTAGCATACAAAGTGTGTGTAGCATGGAGTATGTGTGTAGCATACAAGATGTATGTGTAAGGCAGCCAGGGTGGTAGTCGTGGCAATGAGCTTTACTGTTCCCACACCATGGTGCTCTACAGATGAAATACAAAGTCCCTTCTGTTGTGTGTGTAATGGGTGCAGCAGAGTACTCACTTCCATTGCTGGAATCCCCTCAGTCTCTGTCACTCCAGTTTCTGGCATCGAGGTTCCATGAAATACCACAAAGTCTCAGTTCTTTTCCAACAGTTGAACTTTACTAAACAGCAAGGCATCCATCACATCAGCAGCACAGTTCACACAGGGCAACTTTTCCTGTACTTTCCCTGCCTTTCGGGCAGACTCTATTCTCTCTGTCATCTCTCTTTCTTTCCTCCCGGCATTCATGGCCGTACCTCTAGCCAGACTCTGTTCTGTTCTTGTGCATATAAGGGTGTGACCGCCCTGTTTCTGAGCTGAGAAATCCATCCTGTCTGGCCTATGCTTTAACTGGTGGGTTCAGTCCCTCTGCCCTTGTTCACATTTACATCACTTGACAAGTGGAAAGGTTTTTAATACTAGAGTTAGGACTGTCCCACAAGGGTTGCCTTGACGTGGCGGGATGGCTTGTACATTCTTTTGATCAAAATTATGTTTACTAAATACCCTTATAATTATTACTACCTTCATGCATTTTTAGCAAAAATATTTTTTATTTATTTTATTTTAGGATATTTGTTTTTTTGTGCCTGGTTTTCTCTGTGCTATCCTTTCCTCTGCCATCTGGGCAGTCCCTCTGGACAATCTGTGACTCATCAGTGCCTCCAGTGTCACCAGCTCCTTGTCAGCCCTTGTCCAGTTCCAATTGGGAAAATTACAGGGAACGCCATCTCAGCTACTCAGCTACTCCCACCCCTGTCTTAGACCCGGAATCTTCCTGGAGATGATTCTGTTGAGACGGTGCTGGTCTGCACTTTTCTCCAGCCTGGGGTCCCTTACTGCCGTCCACAGCTTTATCCCCACAGCCTATAACTGTCTCAATGTACAGTACAGACCAAAAGTTTGGACACACCTTCTCATTCAAAGATTTTTCTGTATTTTCATGACTATGAAAATTGTAGAATCACACTGAAGGCATCAAAACTATGAATTAACACATGTGGAATTATACATTACACTTTACAAAAAAGTGTGAAACAGCTGAAAATATGTCTTATATTCTAGGTTCTTCAAAGTAGCCACCTTTTGCTTTGATTACTGCTTTGCACGCAGAAAAGGTGAATGGATGGATTCTACATGCCTGGTTCCCACCGTGAAGCATGGAGGAGGAGGTGTGATGGTGTGGCGGTGCTTTGCTGGTGACACTGCTGGGGATTTATTCAAAATTGAAGGCATAGTGAAACAGAATGGCTACCACAGCATCTTGCAGCAGCATGCTATTCCATCCGGTTGGCGTTTAGTTGGACCATCATTTATTTTTCTACAGGACAATTACCCCAAACACACCTCCAGGCTGTTTAAGGCTATTTGACCAAGAAGGAGAGTGATGGGGTGCTACACCAGATGACCTGGCCTCCACAGTCACCAGACCTGAACCCAACCGCTTCAATTTTGAATAAATCCTCAACAGTGTCACCAGCAAAGCTCCCCCACACCATCACACCACCTCCTCCATGCTTCACGGTGGGAACTAGGCATGTAGAGTCCATCCGTTCACCTTTTCTGCGTGCAAAGCAGTAATCAAAGCAAAAGGTGGCTACTTTGAAGAACCTAGAATATAAGACATATTTTCAGTTGTTTCACACTTTTTTGTAAAGTGTAATGCATAATTCCACATGTGTTAATTCATAGTTTTGATGCCTTCAGTGTGATTCTATAATTTTCATAGTCATGAAAATACAGAAAAATCTTTGAATGAGAAGGTGTGTCCAAACTTTTGGTCTGTAGTGTATGCATTCTGCCCTTGGGCAGACTACCCGGGCATCTGTCTCTAGACAGGAAGTGCCTTTTCTATATAGCTCTGTTCTATGTTGCTCTGCTCTGTGCCCCACCCATCTACTTAACCCCTATGCTGCCTATATCTTTCTAATCTTACATCTACTCTATGTTATCCTAGCTCTATGGTGCCCCCATTGTACTCTAATCTCTATGGTCCTATACTACTTCCTAATCTATCCCTATGCCTATGCACAATACATGACAAATACATTTGCATTACAGTACACACAATAATAAAAAATTAATAAAACATCAGGGTGCCGCATGTGACACAGGTGAACAACATTCAGGAGAGAGAAGGTACATGAGGGTTTTCGCCATCTCCTTACATATGTGTGTAGCATACAAGGTGTGTGTAGCATACAAGGTGTGTGTAGCATGGAGTATGTGTGTAACATACAAGGTATGTGAAGCATGGAGTATGTGTGTAGCATACAAGGTGTGTGAAGCATAAAGTATGTGTGTAGCATACAAGGTGTCTGTAGCATGTAGTTTGCGTGTAGCATACAAGGTGTGTGTAGCATGGAGTATGTGTGTAGCATGCAAGGTGTGTGAAGCATGGAGTATGTGTGTAGCATACAAGGTGTGTGTAGCATGGAGTATGTGTGCAGCATACAAGGTGTGTGAAACATGGAGTATGTGTGTAGCATACAAGGTGTGTGAAGCATGGAGTATGTGTGTAGCATACAAGGAGTGTGAAGCATGGAGTATGTGTGCAGCATACAAGGTATGTGAAGCATGGAGTATGTGTGTAGCATACAAGGTGTGTGTAGCATGGAGTATGTGTGTAGCATACAAGGTGTGTGTGGCATGGAGTTTGTGTGTAGCATACAAGGTGTGTGAAGCATGGAGTATGTGTGTAGCATACAAGGTATGTGAAGCATTTAGCATGTGTGTAGCATACAAGGT
Organism: Oophaga sylvatica; assembly: GCA_033576555.1. NCBI lineage: Eukaryota > Metazoa > Chordata > Amphibia > Anura > Dendrobatidae > Oophaga > Oophaga sylvatica. Next base: position 660,395,845 of record JARQOD010000001.1, read on the forward strand.
GTGTGTAGCATGGAGTATGTGTGTAGCATACAAGGTGTGTGAAGCATGGAGTATGTGTGTAGCATACAAGGTGTGTGAAGCATGGAGTATGTGTGTAGCATACAAGGTGTGTGAAGCATGGAGTATGTGTGTAGCATACAAGGTGTGTGAAGCATGAAGTATGTGTGTATCATACAAGGCGTGTGAAGCATGGAGTAGAGTATGTGTGTAGCATACAAGGCATGTGAAGCATGGAGTATGTGTGTAGCATACAAGGTATGTGAAGCATGGAGTATGTGTGTAGCATACAAGGTGTGTGAAGCATGGAGTATGTGTGTAGCATACAAGGTGTGTGAAGCATGGAGTTTGTGTGTAGCATACAAGGTGTGTGAAGCATGGAGTATGTGTGTAGCATACAAGGTATGTGAAGCATGGAGTTTGTAGGTAGCATACAAGGTGTGTGAAGCATGGAGTATGTGGGTAGCATACAAGGTATGTGAAGCATGGAGTTTGTGTGTAGCATACAAGGTATGTGAAGCATGGAGTTTGTGTGTAGCATACAAGGTGTGTGAAGCAAGGAGTTTGTGTGTAGCATACAAGGTATGTGAAGCATGGAATATGTGTGTAGCATACAAGGTGTGTGAAGCATGGAGTTTGTGTTTAGCATACAAGGTGTGTGAAGAATGGAGTTTGTGTGTAGCATACAAGGTATGTGAAGCATGGAGTATGTGTGTAGCATACAAGGTGTGTGAAGCATGGAGTTTTGTGTGTAGCATACAAGGTATGTGAAGCATGGAATATGTGTGTAGCATACAAGGTGTGTGAAGCATGGAGTATGTGTGTAGCATACAAGGTGTGTGAAGCATGGAGTTTGTGTTTAGTATACAAGGTATGTGAAGCATGGAGTATGTGTGTAGCATACAAGGTGTGTGAAGCATGGAGTATGTGTGTAGCATACAAGGTGTGTGAAGCATGGAGTTTGTGTGTAGCATACAAGGTATGTGAAGCATGGAATATGTGTGTAGCATACAAGGTGTGTGAAGCATGGAGTATGTGTGTAGCATACAAGGTGTGTGAAGCATGGAGTTTGTGTTAGCATACAAGGTATGTGAAGCATGGATATGTGTGTAGCATACAAGGTTGTGAAGCATGGAGTATGTGTGTAGCATACAAGGTATGTGAAGCATGGAGTTTGTGTGTAGCATACAAGGTGTGTAAGCATGGAGTATGTGTGTAGCATACAAGGTATGTGAAGCATGGAGTATGTGTGTAGCATACAAGGTGTGTGAAGCATGTGAGATTTGTGTGTGTACATACAAGGTATGTGAAGCATGGAGTTTGTGTGTAGCATACAAGGTATGTGAAGCATGGATATGTGTGTAGCATACAAGGTGTGTGAAGCATGGAGTTGTGTGTAGCATACAAGGTATGTGAAGCATGAGTATGTGTGTAGCATACAAGGTGTGTGAAGCATGAGTATGTGTGTAGCATACAAGGTTGTGAAGCATGGAGTTTGTGTGTAGCATACAAGGTATGTGAAGCATGAGTATGTGTGTAGCATACAAGGTGATGTGAAGCATGGAGTTTGTGTAGCATACAAGGTATGTGAAGCATGGAGTATGTGTGTAGCATACAAGGTGTGTGAAGCATGGAGTTTGTGTTAGCAGATACAAGGTATGTGAAGCATGGAAATGTGTGTAGCATACAAGGTTGTGAAGCATGGAGTATGTGTGTAGCATACAAGGTGTGTGAAGCATGGAGTATGTGTGTAGCATACAAGGTATGTGAAGCATGGAGTATGTGTGTAGCATACAAGGTGTGAAGCATGGAGTATGTGTGTAGCATACAAGGTATGTGAAGCATGGAGTATGTGTGTAGCATACAAGGTATGTGAAGCATGGAGTAGTGTGTAGCATACAAGGTTGTGAAGCATGGAGTTGTGTTAGCATACAAGGTATGTGAAGCATGGAGTATGTGTGTAGCATACAAGGTGTGAAGCATGAGTGTAGCAACAGTATGTGAACATGGTTGTAGCATACAAGGTATGTGAAGCATGGAGTATTGTGTGTAGCAATACAAGGTATGTGGAAGCAATGGAGTATGTGTTGTAGCATACAAGGTATGTGAAGCATGGAGTATGTGTGTAGCATACAAGGTATGTGAAGCATGGAGTATGTTGATGATAGTATACAAGGTATGTGAAGCATGGAGTTTTGTGTGTAGCATACAAGGTGATGTGAAGCATGGAGTTGTGTGTAGCATACAAGGTGTGTGAAGCATGGAGTTGTGTGTAGCATACAAGGTATGTGAAGCATGGAGTATGTGTGTAGCATACAAGGTGTGTGAGCATGGAGTATGTGTGTAGCATACAAGGTGTGTGAAGCATGGAGTTGTGTGTAGCTAATACACAGGTATGTGTAGACAGTGGAGTATGTGTGTAGCATACAAGGATGTGAAGCATGGAGTTTGTGTGTAGCATACAAGGTATGTGAAGCATGGAGTTTGTGTGTAGCATACAAGGTTGTGAACATGGATGTGTGTAGCATACAAGGTGTGTGAGCATGGAGTATGTGTGTAGCATACAAGGTATGTGAAGCATGGAGTTTGTGTGTAGCATACAAGGTATGTGAAGCATGGAGTATTTTGTGTAGCATACAAGGTGTGAAGCATGGAGTATGTGTGTAGCATACAAGGTATGTGAAGCATGGAGTATGTGTGTAGCAACAAGGTTGTGAAGCATGGAGTATGTGTGTAGCATACAAGGTGTGTGAAGCATGGAGTTATGTGTGTAGCATACAAGGTGTGGAAGCATGGAGTATGTGTGTAGCATACAAGGTGTGAAGCATGGAGTTTGTGTAGCATACAAGGTATGTGAAGCATGGAGTATGTGTGTAGCATACAAGGTTGTGAAGCATGGAGTATGTGTGTAGCATACAAGGTGTGTGAAGCATGGAGTATGTGTGTAGCATACAAGGTGTGTGAAGCATGGAGTATTGTGTGTAGCATACAAGGTGTTGAAGCATGGAGTTTGTGTTAGATACAAGGTATGTGAAGCATGGAGTATTGTGTAGCATACAAGGTGTGTGAAGCATGGAGTTTGTGTTAGTCATACAAGGTGTGTGAAGCATGGAGTTTGTGTGTAGCATACAAGGTGTGTGAAGCATGGAGTTGTTGTAGCATACAAGGTGTTGAAGCATGGAGTTTGTGTTTAGATACAAGGTGTGTGTAAACATGGAGTATGTGTGTAGCATACAAGGTATGTGAAGCATGGAGTTTGTGTGTTAGCATACAAGGTTGTGAAGCATGGAGTTTGTGTGTAGCATACAAGGTTGTGAAGTACAACTTACCATGTCTGCAAACGCGCGATCGAGCGCCTCAGGGCCGTGGCCTCGTCGCAGCCTCCTGGATGGCTGGAAGCGCAGGTGGCGATTATCGTTCAGGAGCTTCTGGTCCGTCGTCTGGGGCATCGCAAAGGGAGAGGCGGCCAAGAAGGGTGAGGCCTCCTGAAAGACTGTCGCCGGATCAGGCTCCTCGGGCCTCGTGTCGGCGCAGGAGCCCCTCACGGGCCCCTCCAGGCCGGGCGGCGCGCGGAGCTCGCGTTAGCAGGCCTCGGCCTGGGAGGAATCCACCAAGCCAGCGAGGCCCTGCGGCGGTAACTTCTCCTCCGCCGAGTGCACGTCGGGGGGCGGAGTCTTTGCGCGCCGGCCGTCAAGCGAGAGCTGCGTCCTCGGGAGGTCGCAGTGGTGAGCGATCCTTTTTGCGACCTGTTTCAGATCGCAGCGCGGGTGCGTCGGCGTTGGTGTCTCCAAGCGCCGGCGTCGTGGAAGATCTGCGTCCTCGGGGGGTCGCAGTGCTGAGTCACCTGCTGTGCGACCTGCTTCCAATCGCACTGCGGGTGCGTCGTCTTTGGAGCCGGTATGTCCCGGGCGTCGCGGGAGAATTGAGTCTTCGGGAGGTCGCAGTGGCGAGGGACCTTCTGGGCGGCCCGCCTCAGGAAGCATCGGTGATGCGTCGTCGTTGGAGCTGCTAAGCGATGGGCGTTTTTTTGAGAGCTGCGTCAGCGGGCGGTCGCAGTTGCGATCGGCTTGCATTGCAATCTGTTCCGGATGGTCATGCAAGTGCGTTGTCAAATTACGGAACGGCCGGCTCATCAGACCAGCAATTTTCCCCCCTTGGTGACGGCGGGGTTCCAGGTTTCGTCGGGGGGTCACAGCGGCAGTTTTACTGCACTGCGGCCTGCCTCTGTGGACGGCTTCAGAACTTCGGCGGCCGTGGCATCGTCGGCACGGGTCAGCAGCTTGGTTTGGCTGCTGCTGCTAATCCATCGTCGGGTGCTGCTGCGACCCAGTCTTCAATGTTGTTTCAGGATCAGCGGGCTGGATCCCCAATGGGGTTTAGGCCTTCTTCATCGGGAAGTCACGGAGCGGTTTCCGGACGTCAGGAGCAGGTCAGCGAGTCGTGGTGTCAGATCAAGGCGGTGGCGACGCACCTTTGGAACCAGGTTATCCGGCTGGAGGGCTCACAGCTCCCTCGCAGCCCGGTGAGTATAATTCTATGTTAAGCGTTGGTCATTCATTTTTGTCTTCTTCACCGTTTGGGGTAGCTCGGCCGGGAGTTAGTAATAGTGTTGGGGGGGTGGCCGAGGTAGCCGGGGTTACGGATATGTTGGTAGATGTGCGGAATTTGCTATCCCGATTAGAGAAGGGTATAAGTTCTCCGTCTCCAGTGACGGCGTGGGTTGGATCACAGGTTGGGGGGCAGATAGTGGCGAGTGTGTCGGAACAGGAAGGGCTTAGTGCTGAACCGGTGTCTGTGTCGGTGCAGACAGAAAAGGAAAAGGAGTGTCGGTGCGTTTAGATGATGGGGCTCACGGGGAGGTATATGTTTGTTTTGAGGGCCCCTTGGGGGCTCATTTGAAGAAGGAAGTTAAGGAGCGTATTTGGAAGGATGAGTACGTTGAAATATTCTCATTGTTGCCTTTGGAGAAGTTTAATTTGGATAAAAGTAAAAAGGAATATAGTAAGAAGGAGGAGGAGGAGAAACGGAGGTGGCGATTAATTCCTCAGACGTTCGTCAACTGGCAACAAGCGTTTGCTATTTTAGCAAGTGTTATCGGGGAGAAAGCTTCAGACAACTGCTCGGCTTTGTTTTGTTATTTTGATGCTATCGGGGAGGCGCATAGGGTGTATGGGGGACTGGCTTGGCTGCGGTATGATGAGCAGTTCAGGCAAAGGAAGCCGTGCGTCCGGCGATTCGTTGGGATCAGAAGGACATTGGTCTGTGGATGAGAGTCATTGCACAGAATTTAAATTTGGGCATTCCTTTCTCGGGGGAACTGGGGGCGCCGGCCAGAGTGGAAATACAGCTGGGGCAGCGGGAGGAAGTGGTCAAGGCCAAGGAGGTGGGAACAAATTTGGGGTGTGCTGGCAGTTTAATGACGGCCAGTGTAAGTTTGGGGCGGGGTGTAAATTTAAGCATGTCTGCTCCAATTGCAATGGCGCATCTCATGGAGCGTCTAAGTGTTTTAAAAAAGGGAAGCAGAAGCCTGGGGTGGTAATTCCCAAGGGAGAGACTCCGGTGAGTTTGGAAAAGATGGTCCCTTATCTAAATAGATACGGTGACAGGGAAAAGGCGACGTTACTGTTCAATGGTTTTAAGGATGGTTTTGTTATCCCGCATCCTCCGTTTGTTATCCCGCGGGTACTTAAGAATTTGCATTCGGCTTTATTGCATAAGGAGGTGGTCAGTGAGAAATTGGCAAAAGAGGTCTTGTTGGGTCGTATGGGGGCCCTTTCTCGTTGCCACCTTTTCAGGACTTAGTGGTTTCCCCGTTGGGCGTTGTTCCCAAGAAGGAGCCGAACAAGTTTCGGCTTATTCAGCATCTTTCTTACCCACGGGGGAGGTCGGTGAACGATGGCATTGATCCGGAAATTTGTTCGGTTATTTATTCCTCTTTTGACGAGGCTGCGCGTGGTGAGGAAGTGTGGTCGAGGGGGCCCTTATGGCTAAGACTGACATTGAATCTGCTTTTCGACTTTTGCCAGTTCATCCTGATAGTTTGAAGCTGCTGGGTTGTTTTTGGAGGGTGAGTTCTTTGTGGACAGATGTTTGCCGATGGGCTGTTCCTTATCATGTGCTTATTTTGAGGCTTTTAGTTCTTTTTGGAGTGGGTGGTGCGAGAGGTGTCTGGTTGTGAATCTGTTATTCATTATTTGGACGATTTTCTGTGTGTAGGCCCAGCAAATTCTTCATGCTGCCATGGGATCTTGAAAACTGTTGAGTGGGTGGCGGAGCATTTTGGGGTTCCTTTGGCGCCAGGCAAAACTGAGGGCCCATCTTCTTGTTTGTGTTTTTTGGGAATAGTCATCGACACGGTGGCATGGGAGTTCAGATTGCCCGAGGAAAAGTTGTTGGCTTTACGGGCTGAAGTAGGTAGAGCGCGCCGGGTGAAGAAGTTGTCGTTGCGTGATTTGCAGTCGTTGCTAGGGAAGTTGAACTTCGCATGTCGAGTGATCCGATGGGGCGAGTTTTTTCACGTAGGCTGGCTAGCGCTACGGCAGGGATAAAAGCCCCTCATCACTTCATACGTTTGTCTGGGGAACTTAAGGCGGATTTGGCAGTTTGGGATTCCTTCTTAGAAGGATATAACGGGGGCTCTTTGGTCATGGCCGAGGTTGTTGGGAGTGATGTGTTGGAGTTGTTTACGGACGCGGCCGAGGGGTTGGTTTTGGAGCCTATTTCAGGGGCAATGGTGTGCGTCTCGTTGGCCTGCAGAGTGGGTGGGTGAGGGCTTAGTTCGGAACATAACATTATTGGAAATTTTTCCAATTCTGGTGGCGGTGCATTTATGGGGGAAATGAGTTCCGTGATCGCAGGGTGCGTTTTAATTGTGACAACATGGGAGTTGTTTGCGCGATTAATGGGCTTACTGCGTCCTCTCCTCCTGTCGTGCGAGTTTTGCAACGTTTGGTCTTGTTATGTTTGGAATTGAATGCACACGTGACGGCGACGCACGTGCCGGGTGTGAAGAATGACATAGCTGATTCTCTTTCTCGTTCACAGTGGGATCGTTTTCGCTCATTGGCCCCGGAAGCGGAGTGCGAGGGTCTAGCCTGCCCGGAGGAGTTGTGGAAGGTGGTTTACGGTCTGCAGAGTCTCTGATTAGGGCATCGTTGGCTCCAAAAACTTGGGCGGCTTATCGGGCAGTGTGGCGTAACTGGGAAGAGTTTTTAATGACAATTCCAGTTCTGGGGATGGGGTGGAGTTACAAAGGGCCTTACTGGCTTGGTTGGGGCAAGGGGCGAGGGAAGGATGGTCTTGTGCCAAAGTGTCGCGGGTTTTAGCAGCACTATCTTTTGGGTTTCGTTTGCGGGGGATTAGCGATGTGTCAAAGACCTTTTTGGTGCAGCAGGCGGCAAAGGGTTTTCGTCGAAATAAGGGGTTGGGTGATACGAGGCGCCCGGTATCCTTCGCTTTGCTAGAGCGATTGGGTTTTATTTTGGACACACGTGTTCTTCTCGTTTTGAAGTTCTGTTATTCCGTCTGGCTTTTTCGTTGGCATTCTTTGGGCTTTGCGGGTAGGTGAGCTGGTTTCGGGTAATAGACAGGCGCGGGGGGTTTGTTGGCTAAGGATGTATTATTAACGGCGGGGGGTGTTGAGTTTTGGCTGCGTAAATCCAAGACGGATCAAGAGGGGAGGGGCCGTCGGGTAGTGTTGGGTATTGTATCAGGGTACCCGATGTGTCCAGTGTTATGTTTGCAGCGTTTTTGGGAGTTGGGCCCCGGTTGGGGGCTCATTGTTGTGCCATGCCGATGGCGGTAGCCTGTCCAGGTATCAGTTCAACGCCATTTTCAAAAAATCCATTCGAGCATTAGGTCTCGATGATTCTCGTTTTGGGACGCATTCATTCCGGATTGGGGCGGCGACTGAGGCGGCAGGCAGGGGTTGGACGCGGCATCAATACAACGTATTGGGCGTTGGAAGTCTAATCGATTTAGGAGTTATATTAGGCCTTGATTTTTCGAGGTGGTATTTGATTGTTCTGAGGGTCTGCGTGGGAAGTTTGGAGTTGGTTAAGGGTGACCTTTTGGATGTTTAGTGTTATTTTCTCATTTCAGGTTCCCTTCCTATGCTGATTGGATTTTTGGTCACTCCTTCGTCCACTGGGGAGCGTTGAGAGCCGACGTCAGGACTGATGGTCGGCAACTGGGATTTCCCCGGTCTATGGCAGTAGTGCGATGGCTCGGTTTTCGAGGAATGCAGTGGAGAAGGGTGTTGCCCGAAATTCATGGGTGCGCCCGCTTGGACCGTGCTCCCGATGTTTTGGTACTCCATGTCGGGGGAATGATCTTGCGGTGCGTCCTTTTCGTGAGTTAGTGCGAGATATCAAGCAGGATTGCTTGCGGTTATGGGGGTTGTATCCGGGGGTCATTTTAGTTTGGTCTGACATTGTGCCACGCAGACGTTGGAGGAACATGAGGTCTCTGGTTAAAATCAATAAGGCCAGGATAAAGGTTAACAGGGCTGTGTCTTCATTCATGGCTCGGAATGGTAATGTGTCGGTGCGGCATTTGGATTTGGAGAAGGGGGAGGGGATTTTTGGTTGGCCGATGGGTTCATCTGAATGCTGTTGGTTCGGATATGTGGGCACTAGGTATTCAGGAAGGTATTGAAAGGGCCATGGCTTTGCGGTCTTAGGGGGTCTCGGGCCATTGAGGTTTTCAATGGGCCCTCGTTGTGGCGGCTCATGGGGTGGGGAGAGAGTCCTTGAAGTTGGTGGAAATTGGTTTGTGGGACTCTGTTTAGGGTCTCCACTGTTTGAAGTTTATGTGGTGGTGATCTGGTGAATGGTGGAAGGGGAGTTCACACGGAGTGGGCGGATCCCCAGGTGGTTGGGTGAACAGCACACCTCAATGGTGGTGCTCCCGAGCCTGTGGGGTAACGGCTGGGAGTAAGAGGTGGGATGTTGTTCACAGGATATTGGTTTAATTCACCATGATCTTTGTAGCTTCAAGGACTCCTCCCTGATGTGTTATTGGTATATATATATATATTGTTATATATATATTGTTATATATTGTTATTTATTGTTATTGTTGTTTGTACTTAAATAAAGGCTGCTGTGGCCATACATATTCCAAAGAATTACTGTAATTCGTTATTGGGGTATGGATAACTGGGTATATTGATAAGGGTAAAGGGGGGGCTCAGTTCTAGAGTCCTGGGTTTCGTACGAGTAAACAACTCGACTATACCAACGTCAAGTAATGGCCGGAGCAGAGCCTCCCTCCCCTCAAGAAAGAGGCGTGGGCGGAGGCCGGCATGACGGGGGTTTGGAGGGGTTTAAAATGAGGGAGGAACATTTAAATAAGGGGGGGAGTGGTTGGGGGGGTTTATAAGGCAGTGATGGGGCGGTCCCAGGGCAGTTCCTGTCTTGCCCCATCAGTAGTCCCACCCTCCCTCCCTATTGGATGATGTTACTGGATGGTTAATTTTGGGTCATGGCGGCTCATGGGGTGGGGAGAGAGTCCTTGAAGTTGGTGGAAATTGGTTTGTGGGGACTCTGTTTAGGGTCTCCACTGTTTGAAGTTATGTGGTGGTGATCTGGTGAATGGTGGAAGGGGAGTTCACACGGAGTGGGCGGATCCCCAGGTGGTTGGGTGAACAGCACACCTCAATGGTGGTGCTCCCGAGCCTGTGGGTAACGGCTGGGAGTAAGAGGTGGGATGTTGTTCACAGGATATTGGTTTAATTCACCATGATCTTTGTAGCTTCAAGGACTCCTCCCTGATGTGTTATTGGTATATATATATATATTGTTATATATATATTGTTATATATTGTTATTTATTGTTATTGTTGTTTGTACTTAAATAAAGGCTGCTGTGGCCATACATATTCCAAAGAATTACTGTAATTCGTTATTGGGTATGGATAACTGGGGTATATTGATAAGGGTAAAGGGGGGGCTCAG
>JARQOD010000001.1:660405897-660454722 GCA_033576555.1 Oophaga sylvatica
TTTGTATATACGATACTTTAGAGACCTCCAGACATATTAGATGGCCATTGGCAGAGCGATTGTCTATGAGAAAGCCACTATCGGCTTATCTCAGGGTCAACAATCTGATTCTCAGTCCGAAATTCTCCTATCTATGGAACTGTCGATATTGATGTGTTCTGTCTACATTAGTACTGAGGCCTTTATTGAGGCCACTGCACCAACTCCCACGACAAGAACTATCGTCCAGACCTGACCGAGAAGACTTCTGCTGTGTCTAATGAGAAAATCTGGCCTTGCCTAAACTTGCATAAAGTCCTTATGTAAAGCTGTATGATCTATGCCCCTCCACCCCATGTTGACAAGATTTCATAAACTAATATGTGTGATTTCAAGTATTGCTACAGGACTGGATGTAGCAACATGTGCAGCTTTTATCAGAAACATAACACTTCCTGGAAGAACACTGTTTTTCACTCTCTGTTCTTTCTTGGTTGCTAATTGTATAAAAGTATAGAAGGTTATTTTCCAGAGAAGTCATGTGCTATAAGAAATTACCGCAGACGTAAACCTATTAATCTCTCGCTTCTGTATGTTTCCATTCGGTTCCTCCTAGCACGCAGAAGAAGACCTGGGTAACTATAGTTCAGGGTGAAGGGGCTGTGCACTGGAGGGCAGCTGAACCTTGTCTTTAAATCCTGCTCCTGCTCAGAGCTGTGTTGTACCTCTGTGGTTCCTGTGACACAGTGAGGTTGCAGAAGTTCAGTCTCCGTTCAGGGAAGGGAACATTCTGTTCTTGATGACAAGAGGCAGGGCTGAGGTTTCTATCTCTGCTGTAAAACAAGATCAACAACACCAGCCCAAAGACAGCACATAACAAGGGTAACTGTCGGGTCCTGCTAAGGCCTCTTTCACATTTCCGGCGGGCGCCTGGCGGCGCCCCCGGCATTTTGCCGCAGCGCCGCATCTGAAAATCTGATGCGCCGCATGCGGCTTTTTTCGCATTGACATGCATTAGCGCCGAATGGCGCCGCATGTCAATGCGTTGCATGCGGTTTTGTCCAGATGCGGCGCAAATGTACATTGCGGCGTCCGGAAAAAACTCTGCATGTAACGTTTTTTGTTTTTTGCCGGATGGTTTCTTATCTCTCCAAGCATCAGAAACCATCCGGCAAAAAACCGCATTTTGGCCGCCGGAAGTGTGAAAGCTTTTCACATGCGGCGCTGCGGCAAAATGCCGGGGGCGCCGCCAGGCGCCCGCCGGAAATGTGAAAGAGGCCTAAGCCGTCATTTAAAGAAAAGATCTGCTTTTAGTCAATAAATGCATTTTAATATATATTGATTCTTAGGGGAACTTGTTCCATTGTCATCTTCATTTCATTGCTCCTCTATGCTTTAACAAACACCCTTACAGCAAGCGGTCACTGTACGTAAGTCCCGAATGTGTTCCGGATGGATTGCCATACATATTCACAGAGTGCCACTGGCGGACACAGACAGAAAAGGGCCCCTGTGCAAGAGTAATCTATATGGGCACTTGGTAGTCCAATATCTCATCAAAATGCATAATTTCACCTGTTTTGGTGGTGGAAATGCCCCCCCTAGCTCTTGAACCTCTATGCAGCTGCACAGGTTGCACCAATGATATGTGCACCCCTGCATAGTGCTAAAGAGGGCAAAGTGCTGCACTGAACTACTCCCCTGATCAGAAGCTTGAACGAGGGTGGATTAATATTTTTAATACTCCATATATGGGCTCTAAAGGGAACCTGCCATGTTGAAAATGGTATCTGAACAGAGGTAGGAAGAGTTGATGAGATTAATATACATTTTTGTAGGAAAAATTTAAGTAAAACTTGCATTTTATTTATTGAAATCCCTAACGTTTATATGCTTGAGTCCAGTAGGTGGTCCTACTCAGTGATTGACAGTCTTCCCTTGTATATCTGTGCATGCAGAGATAGCTGTCAATCATCGAGTTGGACCGCCCACTGAGCTCATAAGAATGCAAACATCAGGGATTTCTATGAAAAATACAAGAGAGGCTGGAGTCACACTAGAGAGGAATACGGACGAGTGCTATGCGATAAAACATCGCATAGCATGCGGACCGCTGTTAATCTATGGGGCAGTTCCCATCATCGTTTTGTTTCTCGGCCGTATTATACGTGCGAGTGAAATTGCAGCATGCTGCGATTTGCAGAGTATATCGGACGAGTTTCGCCAATGCAAGTCGATGGGTGCAAGAAAAAAAAGGACACCACAAGGACCATCCATGTGACTTGCGAGAAATAAGCAAGCATTTTACAGATGACAGGAAATTGGCTCATCAATTATCAGGAAGCTTTGGCATGCTAATTTCCCTGGCAACCTCTAGAAAAATCCTGGAACTTGCCTCCATGGAGTCCATCAGCATGGCCAGACACATCAATGTGGAAATGCTCATAGTTCTGGTTCAGGAGAGGCCAGAACTGTGGGACCAATGTGACGCCCATTATTCGGACCCCGCACGTAAGGATGCAGCATGGAGGCGAATCTGCTCCCAAATGTTCCCCGATTTTGAGGAAAGACCTCGTGAGGTCCAGCAAGAAATTAGTAAGTACAATCATAAAAAAGTAATATTAAAAGTTCCACATGAATAAAAAAATGAGCATAACATCATCATATGTGATGTTGTTTGTAATCTCTGGCCTATTTCAGACTTTACACTTGCCAAGTAGCAGGCCACGTTACACCGAAGCATACATTTCGCAAGCCAAACACTGTGATTGAAAGTTAAAACATTTTTGTGTTACTTGGCGCAGCAGCCAAGACCAGTACCGGTTGGAGCGACAGCAGCGGGGCAGGAGTGGTGATGCACCACCCAAAAAAAGGAAATATGTCTATTTTGATAGACTGAATTTTCTGGCTCTCGTTATGGATCTCAGACCGTAAGTGCATGCATGACACCACATTTTGCACATGCTCTTATGGGCAAATCTTAATTGTTTGATTTTTCTACTTTGTACTTAAAAACAGAACTGACTCCAACCTTATCGAGAGGGAAACAGCTTCCTACTCACAGGTCCACATTGATCCAGTTGGGGAAGGTTAAGAAGTGGCTTGCCCATCTTCAGCACCATCATGCAGCACCCAACCACCACCACCAGCATTGCCTTCTGCCCAACAGGAGGCCAATCCAGAGGACAAGGATCGGGGCCACAGTAGCAGCCCAACCTTGCCACTGGATACCTCACCCCAGGCTGCTGCCATCCCACACAGTGGCTGGCACAGGAGGGAGCTTCCGACCACAGGCAACAGGAGGCAAGTGGACAGTGGGGTGTTGGACTATTTGGCACGGACTCTCAATGACGATGGGGAGGAAGTTTACGCATGCTGTCTGGCATGCCACCTCCGTTCAATTCCCCGTGAGGTCAGGCTGTGGGCCAGAGGGGCAATTCAAATCTTGATAGATGCTTGCACACCACCAAATAATCCCAACCCAGTGTTTGCTTTTCTAGAAAGGTGGCAATTGTCGAGCAGTAACCAACTGCAAATGCCAGGAATACAAGAAGAGCAGGCTTTATCAGTTGCTGAGCCACCTCCCTCATGTATGCCTACATCTCAGCGACAGCACCCCCCAAACCTAACATCGGCCAACACAGGTATAAATTTATGATTCTGCTGCACCTGTCCAATATGGCCACTTGAGCAGACCCACTGTTGAAGGCTGGTCCCAACATGAGTATGCTCGACATGGCCATATTGGGGGTATGAACAAATAGGCCACGCCACTACCCAGGAGTACCAACATCAATACCCTACTTCCCACTTCTATGCTCTACAACAGGATCCCTCCTTGGTCCATAATCCTGGGTCAGCATCAGCCATCCCACAGGGTGAAAGTCGGGTTGGCCCACAAACTAGGCAAACCTCACATGCTGGCCTCCCGCCATCACCACCCCCAGCCTACCATAACTTGTAAGCTAAAGTGTAAATGTCACATATATATTGTTAATTTTTAAATTTTTATATAGGCCCAGTTTTAATGGCCCAATATACCACATGTTACAAATATTTTTTTGGGTTATGATAAAAAAAATGTTTGGATTAAAACAAGTTAAGTCAATATGAGTGTTTTGTGATGTTATGACGAGATAGATGATGAGCTGATTTACATATTTTACAATTATTAGGCCAACACAACACACTCTTCAAACATTAAAATAACTTTATTTTTGTCCATCACAAAAAAAAAAAAATCACAACATATAAACTGCATTGTCTTGCCATGGAGTATATCCCTCTGGTGAAACAAAATAATTAGTAAACACATCCCGCACTTTAAGTCCAGAGGGCAGACGACGTGGATTAACCCCTTAACGACCGCCGATACGCCTTTTAACGGCGGTCATTAAGGGTACTTAAACCACAGTGCCGTTAATTAACGGTGCTGTGGAAAAACTGAATAACGCCCCCCAGAGGCCCTTTTTTTTTCCGGGGTCTCGGCTACCGGGGGTAGCCGAGACCCCAGAGAACATGAATCGGGTCGGTTTTTACCGACACCGATGTTGCGATCACCGTTACGGCGATCGCAAAAAAAAAAAAAAAATGTTGTTCCATTTAATTTCTCTGTCCTCTGATGTCATCGGACATCAGAGGACAGAGAAAAAGGGTCCCAGGGACCCCCATGTGGCCACCGTTCTCCTGCATGTGGCCCCCGATCTCCTGCATGTGGCCCCCGTGCCCTTCTGCCTCCCCTGGTGCCGCCACCATTGAGAAAATGGCGGGCGCACGCTCAGTGCGCCCGCCGCTGTGCTGGGGGGGATGGGCAGTTTTCTCTGGGGTCTCGGCTACCGGGGGGCGATCGCAACAAAAAAAAAATGATTTCTCTTCCCTCTGATGTGATCGCACATCAGAGGGGAGAAAATGAGGGTCCACAGGTCCCCCGATCGCCCCCCCTATACCTCCCGGTGTCCTCGGTCCTCCCGCAGGCCCCGGATCCCGGCGTCTTCTTCCTGGAAAAAAAAAATGGCGGGCGCGTGCGCAGTGCGCCCGCCGATCTGCTTGGCGGCAGATTCAAAATTTTTTTCATTCATTCTCATAAAAGTACATTTTGATCACTGTGATAAACTATCACAGTGATCAAAATAAAAAAAACAGTACATAACCCCCCCATTTATCACCCCCTTAGTTAGGGAGATATAATAAAAAATAGAAATTATATTTATTTTCATTTTTCCGTTAGGGTTAGGGTTATAATTAGGGTTAGGGTTAGCATTAGGGTTAGGGTTAGTATTAGGGTTAGGGTTAGCATTAGGGTTAGGGTTAAAATTAGGGTTAGGGTTAGGCTGGGTTCATACTGCGTTATGGCAGTCCGTTAGACGTACTGCATTACACCGCGGTATAACGCAGTGTAACGCAGTCCGTTAACGCTGCCATTCACCCCCATTTGAGGGCGCATCGCGACGCATGCCATAAAGCAGCATGTGTTCGCGACGTGCCATCATTCAGTGACGGAGCCTCGGACGCAGGCTGCAGCGTCTGGGCTCCGTCACCGCTAGCGCAGATGAATCATCTGCTGATTCCTCTGCGCTAGCGGCTATAGCATAACGCGATCGTGTTATGCTATACCGTTACCAGTCCGTCAAAGCTATGTGTTGAACGGGCTGGCAAAACGCAAAATGAACCTAGCCTTAGGGTTAGGGTTAGAATTAGGGTTAGAATTAGGGTTAGGGTTAAAATTAGGGTTAGGGTTACTATTAGAGTTAGGGTTACAATTAAGGTTAGGGTTACAATTAGGGTTGGAATTAGGGTTGGGATTTAGGTTAGGATTAGGGTTGGGATTAGGGTTAGGGGTGTGTTGGGGTTAGGGTTGGAGCTAGAATTGAGGGGTTTCCACTATTTAGGCACATCAGGGGGTCTCCAAACACGACGTGGCGTTCAAAAAGTCAAATGGCGCTCCCTCCCTTTCGAGCCCTGCCGTGCGCCCAAACAGTGGTTTACCCCAACATATGGGGTATCAGCATACTCAGGACAAATTGCACACCAATTTTGGGGTTCTAATTTCTCCTGTTACCCTTGGGAAAATAAAAAATAGCTGGCTAAAAAAAAATCATTTTTGAGAAAAAAAATGATTTTTTATTTTCACAGCTCTGCGTTTATACATTTCTTTGAAACACTTGGGGGTTCAAAGTGCTCACCACACATCTAGATAAGTTCCTTAAGGGGTCTAGTTTCCAAAATGGGGTCACTTGTTTTGGGTTTCCACTGTTTAGACACATCAGGGGGTCTCCAAACACGACGTGGCGTTCAAAAAGTCAAATGGCGCTCCCTCCCTTCCGAGCTCTGCCGTGCGCCCAAACAGTGGTTTACCCCAACATATGGGGTATTGGCGTACTCAGGACAAATTGCACACCAATTTTAGGGTTCTAATTTCTCCTGTTACCCTTGGGAAAATAAAAAATAGCTGGCTAAAAAAATCATTTTTGAGGAAAAAAAATATTTTTTATTTTCACAGCTCTGCGTTTATAAATTTCTGTAAAGCACTTGGGGGTTCAAAGTGCTCACACACATCTAGATAAGCTCCTTGGGGGTCTAGTTTCCAAAATGGTGTCACTTGCAGGGGGTTTCTACTGTTTAGGCACATCAAGGGCTCTGCAAACACAACATGACGCCCGCAGAACATTCCATCAAAGTCTGCATGACAAAATAGCATTCCTTCCCTTCCAAGCACTCCCATGTGCCCAAACAGTGGTTTCACCCCACATATGGGGTATCAGCGTACTCAGGAAAAATTTCACAACAACTTTTGGGGTCCAATTTCTCCTGTTACCCTTGGGAAAATAAAAAAAATAGCGGGCTAAAGAATCATTTTTGAGGAAAAAAATGATTTTTTTATTTTCACGGCTCTACGTTTATAAATTTCTGTGAAGCACTTGGGGGTTCAAAGTGCTCACCACACATCTAGATAAGTTCCTTAGGGGGTCTAGTTTCCAAAATGGTGTCATTTGTGGGGGGTTTCCACTGTTTAGGCATATCAGGGCTCTCCAAACGCGACATGGCGTCCAATTTCAATTCCAGCCAATTTTGGTTTGAAAAAGTCAAACGGCACTCCTCCTTCCAAGCCCTGCCGTGCGCCCAAACAGTGGTCCCCCCCCACATATGGGGTATCAGCGTACTCAGGACAAATTGGACAACAACTTTTGTGGTCTAATTTCTCCTATTACCCTTGGTAAAATAAAAAATTGGGGACTAAACGATCAGGTTTGTGGTAAAAATATGACTTTTTATTTTCATACCCGGGAGTTATAAACTTCTGTGAAGCACTTGGGGGTTCAAAGTGCTCACCACATATCTATATAAGTTCCTTAGGGGGTCTAGTTTCCAAAATGGTGTCACTTGTGGGGGGTTTCCACTGTTTAGACACATTAGGGCCTCTACAAACGCGACATGGCATCCAGCCAATTCTGCGTTGAAAAAGACAAACGGCGCTCCTTCCTTTCCAAGCTCTGCCATGCACCCAAAAAGTGGTTTACCCCCACATATGGCATATCAGCATTCTCAGGACAAATTGCACAAAAACTTTTGGGGTCTTGTTACCCTTGGGAAAATAAAAATTGGGGTGAAAAGATTGTTTTTGTGGAAAAAATATGATTTTTTATTTTCACTGTTCTATGTTATAAACTTCTGTGAAGCACTTGGAGGTTCAAAGTGCTCACCACACATCTAGATAAGTTCCTTAGGGGGTCTAGTTTCCAAAATGGGGTCACTTGTGATGGGTTTCCACTGTTTAGACACATCAGGGCCTCTACAAACGCGACATGGCGTCCAGCCAATTCTGCGTTGAAAAAGTCAAATGTCGCTCCTTCCCTTGCGACCTCTGCTGTGCGCCCAAAAAGTGGTTTACCCCCACATATGGGGTATCGACTTATTCAGGAGAAATTGCACAACATATTTTTTGGTTCATTTTTTCTTTTAACAGTTGTGAAAATAAAAAAAATTGGTTCCGAAGTTAAATTTTTGCAAAAAAAGTTAAATGTTAATTTTTTCCTTACACATTGCTTCAGTTCCTGTGAAGCACGTAAAGGGTTAATAAACTTCTTGAATGTGGTTTTGAGCACCTTGAGGGGTGCAGTTTTTAGAATGGTGTCACTTTTGGGTATTTTCTATCGTATAGATCCCTCAAAGTGACTTCAAATGTGATGTGGTTCCTAAAAAAAAAATGGTGTTGTAAAAATGAGAAATCGCTGGTCAACTTTTAACCCTTATAACTTCATAACAAAAAAAAAAATTTGTTCCCAAAATTGTGCTGATGTAAAGTAGACATGTGGGAAATGTTATTTATTAAGAAATTTGTGTGGCATATCTCTCTGATTTTAGGGCATAAAAATTTAAAGTTTGAAAATTGTTAAATTTTCAAAATTTTCGCCATATTTCCATTTTTTTCATAAATAAACACAAGTCATATCAAAGAAATTTTACCACTAACGTGAAGTACAATATGTCACGAAAAAACACTCTCAGAATCAGGGGATTCGTTAAAGCGTTCCAGAGTTATAACCTCATAAAGTGACAGCGGTCAGAATTGTAAAAATTGGCCCTGTCATTAAGCTGCAAAATGGCTCTGTCACTAAGGGGTTAAGTACATGTGTAGTAGCCAAGCCATTATTTCCATCCGCCACTTCATCACCATCATTTGCTGTACAGTCATGGATTCTGGTGAAGTTGTGAAGAACCACACAGGCTTTAATAACCTCATTCACATTTCCATCACTAAGTTGAATGGCTGACTGTAGGACCCGCCATTTGGCACAGAGAATGCCAAAGGCACACTCCACCATTTGTCGTGAACGGGATAGTCGGAAATTAAAGATTCTGCGCCGGTGGTCCAGGCCTCTACGTGGATAGGGCCTCATGACGTTGCATGTTAATTGAAAGGCTTCATCAGCAACCATCACATAAGGCCCCGCTTCCATAGTGGACCCTGGTAGCTGACATAGGGGTGGGAGGTCCAACTCATTATTGCGCAGCCGCCGATCCATTATGGAAGAATTGAAGACTCTGGAGTCTCCAGTTCATCCATAGGCCCAATATCTACAATTATAATCCTGTAGTCATTGTCGACCAGGGCCAACAGCACTACAGAAAAAAAAACGTTTATAATTATAATATTGAAACCCTAAGTTTGGCAGCTTATGCACACCGATGTGCTTCCCATACAGGGATTCAATGCCATTTGGAAACTGGCACGTTTTCTCAAAGCCACGGGCTAGCCGCAGCCAGTCTTGTTTTTGGGCTCAGGCATTACTGATTGATGCAGTCGGGACCATATTTTAGAGCACGTGATGGTGGATTTCCCAATTAAAAATTCAAGATGAAGAGCTGCATAGGAGAGTCCAATGAATAGGAATCTATAAAAAAGTAGAAAAATAAAAAAAATAAAATGACATATCCATGCCTCAAATAAACAGTTTAGGCCTTCCAAAAAATTATGGGCAGTGGAAAATAAGCCCTGCCTAAATAAAAGACAACAGAATTCAATGCCTTTGGTCCTATTACAAACAGCATATAATGCAAAGGCAAAATCTGATACAAAAATTGGGTATACAAAAAGGGAACAAACCACTACAACTAAAGGAATGGTTGAGTGTATTTATCTAAAACACAAGTAAAAAACATCATCAACATAGAGGATGCATACATA
The DNA here is from genome assembly GCA_033576555.1 of Oophaga sylvatica. NCBI lineage: Eukaryota > Metazoa > Chordata > Amphibia > Anura > Dendrobatidae > Oophaga > Oophaga sylvatica. Next base: position 660,415,562 of record JARQOD010000001.1, read on the forward strand.
CCGTAAAGTAAGTAAAAGGCGCTCCTCTGCGGAAATACACTTGCGCATCTTGGTGTCCTTGAAGGTGATCCCAGGGCGCAGAGTCTCCAGAAGAATGTCAAATGTGGCCAAGCTCATCCGACAATACTGGTAGAACTTGTCAGGATGGCTGCGTAGAGAAGCATACAGATGGTGGAAATGCCCTTTGGTCAGCCGTTGGCTCAGAAGCGGATGTACCCACATTCGTCTCCGCCTCCTCGGATACACAATCACTGGGTATGGCTCCCCAAAACGTTGGGACAAAACCCAGTGGAAAAGAACCCGCTCATTAGTGCTGAATGTATGCCTGTCTGACATGTTTGACACTAAGCAGCAATACCAAAACACAAGCAAAGACTCAAATGCAATGATTGGAGGGTGTCATCTGTTGTAGAGCCAATAAATAGGGTTGCTGAGTAGGATTTAAATTAATTTCAGGCCATGGATCCGTTATATGTCCATTTTGCAAGGCTGCGATAAAACACGGCATACACATCACATATGGATGACATACAGATGTCACACAGATACTTAGATGCGAGGAAATCGCATCCTTGCATTGCAAACGGATTACACACGGATCACCGTATGGAGAACATTGGTGCGATTTTCGGCCGTCAAAATCAGACTGATTTTTTATACATTGAGTATGACTCCAGCCTGATACTGAATCTTTTCCAACAAACCTATATATCATGTTGCTCAGTTTCTCCTTCTCTAAATCATTTTGTTCATAGATTGGACTGCGAGTACAATGTGACAGGTTCCCTTTAACTTGATACCTCTGTACTATCATTAATAAGCTGGTATTGCTATTTCTGTATGCATGAATATTTTGCCTGTTCACAGAAATTTGCACAGGTGCCTATCAGGATGGGAGTATGTGACTTCTATTTTCAGCCTATGGTCTGCCTATGTATCCTTTGTTATTTTTTTTTCTTGGAACTCCAAGTAAGATCCTTGGTTCCCAATTTTTCGGTACAACACAAACACGTTATATGTGGCCACTTGGATTAACCCCTTAGTGACAGAGCCAATTTTTACAATTCTGACCACTTTCACTTTATGAGTTAAAAACTCTGGAACACTTCAACGTATCCCACTGATTCTGAGACTGTTTTTTCGTGACATACTGTACTTCATGTTAGTGGAAAAAATTTTTGATAAGACTTGCGTTTATTTGTTAAAAAAATGGAAATTTGGCAAAAATGTTGAAAATTTTGCAATTTTCAATTTTTTTATTTTTGTACCCTTAAATCAGAGAGTGGTGTCACACAAACTAATTAATAAATAACATTTCCCACATGTATACTTTACATCAGCACAATTTTGGAAGCATAATTTTTGTTTTGTAAGGACCACATCACATTTGCAGTGACTTTGAGGGGTCAATATGACAAAAAATACCCAAAAGTGACACCATTCTGAAAACTGCACCCCTCAAGGTGCTCAAAACCACATTCAAGAAGTTTATTAACCCTTAAATCCACTGTTTGGGCATGGCAGGACTCAGAAGGAAGGGAGCACCGTTTGACTTTAGAACGCAAAATTGGCTGGAATCGATGGCGGGCTCCATGTCGTGTTTGGAGACCCCCCTGATGTACCTAAACAGTAAAAAAAAACAATTCTAACTCCAACCCTAACACAGCCCTAACCCCAACCATAACCCCAACACACCCCTAACCCTAATCCCAACTCTAACCCTAACCCCAACAAAACCCTAACCCCAACACAATCCTAATCCCAACATAACCCTAACCCAAACCGTAACCCCTAACCCTAATCCCAAACCTAACCCTAACCACAAAACAACCCTAACCCCAACACAACACTAACCCCAACCCTAACCCTAGCAGCAAAGAATGGAAAAATTACAAATTTTTATTTTATTATTTTTATCTAACTAAGGGGGTGACAAAGGGGGTGTTGATTTACTATTTTTTATTATGATCACTGTGGCAGGGTCTATCATAGTAATCAAAATGAACCAATAGGAAAAATCTATTGTTGCCGGGTACCGGCTGGCAGATCTCTATCCAATTTGCATATTTGCCAGAGGAGCATTGTGGCTTGAAAGTCTCCTCATCTCGGCATGCCTGACATGTCATTATCTAGAAGTAAAGTTGAAATTAATTTGATGCCTTTTTTCCTGTTTTTCAGATTTGATTGGGAGATGATTATCTCTAATATTTCAATTGATATTTCTGTTTCAAATGCTAGTGGAGTCAATTTCGAAGATTTATATAGGGATTTCTAAGTGTAAATATTAGCCGATATTGTCGGAGATCTTGGGGTGGGTAAATTATTTCCAAACAGGTAAGCAAAGATCAGGATTTTTAACAAGATATTCTTATTAAAATATTTTTCTAATAGTGACCAACTGGACAAATTATTGGGCATTATCCATTGAAAGCTCTGTTTTACTCCTCAGTGACCAAGCGAATTTTGAACTTATTGAGCAAGTCAATTTTTACAATTCTGACCACTGTCACTTTATGAGGTTATAGCTCTGGAACGCTTCAACAGATACCACTGATTCTGAGACTGTTTTATCGTGACATATTGTACTTGATGTTAGTGCAAAATTTCTTCAATATGACTTGTTTATTTATGAAAAAAACAGAAATTTGGTGCAAAAATTTTGCAATTTTCAAACTTAATTTTTGTGCCCTTAAATCAGAGTCGTGTTACACAAAACAGTTAATAAATAACATTTCCCACATGTCAACTTTACATCAGCACAATTTTGGAAGCATAATTTTGTTTGTTGGCACATTGTAAGGGTCAAAAGTTGACCAGTGATTTCTCATTTTTCCAACAAAATTTACAAAACTGTTTTTTTAGGAACCACCTTGCATTTCAAGTCACTTTGGGGGTCAATATGGCAGAAAATGCCCAAAAGTTACACTATTGATATAACTGCACATCTCAAGGTGCGCAAAACCACATTCAAGAAATGTATTTACCCTTCAGGTGCCTCACGAGAATTAAAGCAATGTAGAAGGAAAAATCTAACATTTAACTTTTTTCCCCAAAAAATTACTTTAGACCGAAATTTTTTCTTTTTCACAATGGTATCAGGAGAAAATGGACCATAAAATATATTGTGCAATTTCTCCTGAGTACGCCGATACCCCGTATGTGGTGAAAAGCCACTGTTTGGGCGCATGGCATGGCTCAGGAGGGAGGGTGCACCATTTGACTTTTTGAATGCAAAATTGGCTGGAATCGATGCTGGGTTCCATGTTGCGTTTGGAGACCCCCTGATGTGCCTAAACAGTGGAAACTCCCCAATTCTAACCCCAACACACCCCTAACCTCAACCCTAACCCTAGCTACAAACCTAACCTCAACACAACCCTAACCACAACCATAACCCTACCCCAACACCACAACTCTAACCCCAACACAACCATAACCCCAACACAACCCTAACCCTCAACCCTAATCTCATCCCCAACCCTAACCCCAACCCCAACCCCAACCCTATCCCCAACCCTAACACATCCCTAACCACAGCTCTAACCCCAACCCTAACACTACCCTAACCCTTGCCCCAACCCCCTAACCCCAACCCTAACCACAGCTCTAACCCTAACTCTAACCTCAATACAACCCTAACCCTAGCACCAACCCTAACCCGAACTGCAAACAACGGAAAAAAAAAAATATATATATATTTTATTATTTTTATCTAACTAAGGGGGTGACAAAGGAGAGTTTGAATTACTATTTTTTTATTTTGATCACTGTGATAGGGTTTATCACAGTGATCAAAATGAACCAATAGGAAAAATGTCCTATAGTTGCCGGGTACCGGCCGGAAGATCTCGGCGGGCGTACTGCGCATGTGCCCGCCATTTTCTTGTAGGAAGATGACATGGAGGGCCGGGGAACGGAACAGGAGGGTCCAGGGATGGCGGAGGTACTGGGGGGACCCCATTTCTCTCTCCTCTGATATGCTAGATCATATCAGAGGAGAGAGAAATGAATGGAAAGTCAGACTATTTTTTTTTTGTGATCGCTGTTATTTGGTGAAAAGCGATCACGTGACTGGGGACAGTAAAAGCTGACCAGAATCATGTTCTCCAGCGTCTCAGCTACCCCCGGTAGCCGAGATTTTCGATGCTGAGGAATAGCTATACACTTATTTCTCAGCGCTGTTAAAAAGCGGAGCTGAGAAATAAGTACCCTTAACTGCCGTCATTAAAAAGCGTATCGGTGGTCATTAAGGGATTAATCAGGGAAGGTAAATAATAGAAACAAACATTCGGCACTCCCAGGCCCCCTTTTTTTTCCTTTTTTGAAGTGTTTTGTTATCGACACGTGGATTTTTATTTTTTCACATAAATCCCGCTAACCGGGTTGAAACATAAAGATACCTTACTAATTTGAAGAGAAATCACTCTAAAGACGTACAGTAATTTGAACAAACATTTTGTGAATTATGATTCTCTCCAACCATGAGAGTTCATGTTTAGATATTTTCAATAAAACTTCTTGTATAGTATTCAGAGAAATTTCTCGGTTAACCTCTATCAATTTTTTCTTGTAATATTGTTATCCAGATATGGGAAAGTTTACCCCTCCCATTTATATTCAAACTCATCCTGAATTACTTGTTTTAGCTCATTGTCTAATATTTTGATTAAGATCAATTTATTTTAGGTATGGAACTGTTGGTTGGGACCCGTAGCATTCTGATATGTGAAACAGTCGTCGTCCATAACGTACCCCGATTACTGCCGTTGATGTTTTAATGTTTTGGAAATAAAGCAAAGATTTTATTGATGAGGAGTGCCGCTTATTTTTTCTCATATTTTCCAGTTCTGGCCACTCAGCCAAGTTGAGAACCACATTTTCCAGCTGCTGCTGCATGTGTCCTATGCCCAATAAGGAGGTGTCCAAGTAGTGCCAAATTTGTTTTCTCACTTATTTATGTTTTATGTTGCAATATATATATTTAATTTTCAGGTCAGCTAGAAGATAGGCAACGGTGCATCAAAAATGTATGCAGGAGCAAAGGAGAGCTTACGCTTTTGGAAACATTCTGGGAACTTGTAGAATTACCGTGTGAGGTGCTAGACCATAGTAATAAACGTCCACGCAGTATCTAAGAAGGGTTCTTGGTCACCTGCGAAGAACAAACTTGCACCTCTGTCTTTAGGCAACGGTGACTAAAAATCTGTGGCTGTCAAGGAAGTGAAGTAGAGGTTGGAATTTGTGACATTGAGGCTTGTACAGAGATAAGGAGGAGGGTTGCCTGATAGAGAGTGAGTGAGCTTAAGGCCTCTTTCACATTTCTGGCGGGCGCCTGGCGGCGCCCCCAGCATTTTGCCGCAGCGCCGCATGTGAAAACCTTTCACACTTCCGGCGGCCAAAATGCGTTTTTTTGCCGGATGGTTTCTGATGCTTGGAGAGATAAGAAACCATCCGGCAAAAACAAAAAACGTTACATGCAGCGTTTTTTCCGGACGCCGCAATGTACATTTGCGCCGCATCTGGACAAAACCGCATGCAACGCATTGACATGCGGCGCCATCGCGCTAATCATGTCAATGCGAAATCAGATTTTCAGATGCGGCCTGCGGCAATGCGGGGCGCGCCAGCGCCGTCGGAAATGTGAAAGAGGCTAGAGTGGCTCCTCTACAAAGCATTGTCTGGAGTGCATGTCACAGGGTGAACTGTAAGCTAACAAAGTATGTTGGTGTTCTAGGAGATGAGACTGGCCATGAAAATTTGGGCCAATAAGGCATTCTGTGTGGGCTCCTATAGAAATCAACCCAGTTGTGGAACCAGTGGTGGGTGAAGTGGCATACTCAAACCAACAAGAGACTGTATTTCGGTTCTTGAGAGAGGTTTGGAGGATTCCTGTGGACCTGTAGCAACTACAGTGAGGATTGCATTCCTTGTAACCTTCAGATGTGGCCATGTGGTTCAGTCTAGAACTACCCTAGATTGAGTGGATATGCAAAAACTGCTAGAGTAATGGACAAAATAAGAGCTATAGTCCAAAATGTGGGGAACTCCCAATACAATAAGAGCAATATGAAGAGATTGGAGCATATATACCCTAATAGATTTTTAATTAACCCAAAAATATTAAGGCCTAAAATATTGGCACTACCAGTTCAATTACTAAACCTACATAAGAAGAGAAGTTTTTGCCACAAATGTGAGAAAAAATGTATATTTTATTGAAAGAAAATATTAAAAATATTTTTTTACATTTTTTTTAGAGAGTATCAAGAATAGTGTTGAGCGATACTTTCCGATATCCAAAAATATCGGATCGGAATGGTATCGCCGATATCACTAAAATATCGGCGATACCCGATACCGATACCGGAAGTCCCATGTAAGTCTATGGGAACAAAATATTGCAAATAAAAAAAACCCTTTCGTTGTAAACACAAAATATACACACATAGAATACATATATATATATACATGTCATTGAAATGACACTTGGTGTACATAGGGTTAACCATGTCTTTTCATGTCGTTTGCTATCTGATTTGCACAAACAATTACATCAGTCTATGTGTGCAAAATTTCACACCTGTAGGGGTTAATTAAAGTTGTAAATTCGTTGTAAAAAAAAACAGACTTTTTTGCTACGAATTTACACCTTTAATTAACCCCTACAGGTGTGAAATTTTGCACACATAGACTGATGTAATTGTTTGTGCAAATCAGATAGCAAAGGACATGGTTAACCCTATGTACACCAAGTGTCATTTCATGTCGGGTTCTGCATTTTCACAAAAGCCGGCAATTGAATTAGCGGCTATTATACTATGTAGAAGTGTATGAACAATATAAATATATATATATATATATGTGTCACAAATTCAATGACATGTATATATATATATATATATATATATATATATATATATATGAGGTGTAAAATTGTTTAAAAAAAATGCGTGGGCTCCCGCCCTATTTTCGCAACCAGACAGACAAAGCCAGCGAATGGGGGCAGATAATAATAGCCCAGAGAGGGACCATTATTTTTGGCCCCCCCTGGCTACTAACATCTGCCCCCAGACACCCCAGAAAAGACAAATCTATAATTAGATTCGCCCTTTCTGGCACTTTGCCCGTCTATTCCCATTGCCCTGTAGCGGTGGCGAATGGGTTAATATGGGGTTAAAGCCACCTTGCAATTGAAAGGTGACCTTAAGCCAGGTTAATAATTGAGAGCTGTCAATTAGACAACTATCAATTATTAATCCTATTGCATGAAATAAAAATAAAACACACACACTTTAATTAAAAATCATTTTAATGAAATAAAGACACATGTTTTTGACCATCTTTTATTTGACTGCAAAAACCATTTCCTGTAATAAAAATAAAATAAAAAAGCAAAATTATTCTTACCTATCCCATGCACAGTCAGGTCCCACGGTGTAATCCTTCAGAAAGGGTTAATGTTTACTGCAGGGACCGCAGCTAATGCTGCAGCCTCACAGTAAACCCCCAAATGAATGAGTTCCTCTCCTGGCTGACAGGAGAGGAAGTGGAAAGCTTAATTGATTGCTTTCCACTTTCACTTCAGGTCAGCCAGGGACACAATCAGTGACGTCAGAGGGAACTGATTAACAAAAATAGGGGTTCCCTTCGAAAAAAAAATGGCGTTGGGTCCCCCCTATTTTTGTTAACCAGCCTGATGAAGCAGACTGCTGAGCAGTGGTGTACCGTGAATGAAGCAGACCAAGCAGCTACTATGGGGCCCGGACAGGTGAGGGGGCCCTCGACGGTCGGGTAGCTGTGCTGACACAGTACTACCAGGGGGTCGGCGGGGGAGGGGAAGCGCAGCTCTTCTATATACTCACCCCTCCTGGTGCGGTCTGTGCAGCCCCTGCTCTTCTCCCACGGTCTCCGACGCCTGTGTTCAGCGGTCAGGTGGTACCGCTCATTACAGTCATGAATACGCACATATTCATGACTTTAATGAGCTGTCCCGCGTGACCGCTGAACACTGGCGGCGGAGACCGTGGGAGAAGAGCAGGGGCTGCACAGACCGCGCCGGCAGAAGGGTGAGTATAAGGGATATTTACCTGTCCTGTTCCACCGTTGCTCGCGTCCTCTTGCTGCAATGTTCAGGTCAGAGGGCGCGATGACGTTGTTAGTGCGCGCCGCGCCCTCTGCCTGATCATTCACTGCTGGAGGACCCCGAAGACAGCGGCACTCAGCAGTGGAGAGAGGACAGGTAAATATCTCAGGTGCCGGGGCCCTGAGCGAGCGGTGACATCGGCACCTGGTGTCACCCCCTGCTCAGGACACCGGCACCTGGCCCCCAGCGACGAAAGGTGAGTATGTCTTTTTTTTTTTTTTGGTTGCAGCAGCTGCGGCAGCATAAGGGCCTATACTATGGAGCATCTATGGGGGCACAATCTATGGGGGCATAATACATTTTTTTGTTTAATGTGTCCCCTCACTGTGCTGGCACTTTACATTTACAATGGCTCTGGGTTTTTTTTTTTGGGGGGGGCCCATTCAGACTTTTGCTATGGGGCCCCATGATTTCTATGTACGCCCCTGCTGCTGAGGCATGGTATTTAAGGCTGTTAAGGAGCCAATATCCATGGACCTTGCCAGCAGCGTCGGACTGGAGTACCTTGGGCCCACCAGAGAAAAAATATCTTGGGGCCCACCATCATACTTCCCAACCTTTGAAGAAGGGAAAGAGGGACAAAGGATGTGGCACGCTGTGCCTGCTGCAGCAAATTTTAGGCCATGCCACGTTGCACCACAGACTGTCCAGGAGTTGGTGGATGCTTTAGTCCAGGTGTGGGAGGAGATCCCTCAGGAGACCATCCATCGCGCTCATCAGGAGCATGGTCAGAAGTTGTAGTGAGGTCATACAGCATACCTCCCAAATTTTGAAGACAGGAAAGAGGGTTAAAGGCTGCGGCGCGCGTAGGGCGTCGCTGCAAATTTTAGGCCACGCCCCGACCACACCCATTTCACAGCTAATCACACCCATATCCTCGCCCCAAGCGTACCCATTTAGCACTGCTGATCACACTGACTGGTAATGAGGGCACAGTGGCTGGTACTGAGGAAAAGAAATAAAGAGCAGTGAGAGAGAAAGAACAAACAGAGAAAGAAAGAGAGGAAAGAAAGAAAAGAGAGAAAGAAAGAACAGAGAGAAAAAAGAACAGAGAGCGAGAAAGAAAGAACAGAGAGCGAGAAAGACTAGAGAGAGAAAGAAAGACTAGAGAGAGAGCCAGAGGCGTAGCTAGGGTTTTGGTTTAGTGGCGGCAAAACTTCTGAGTGGGCCCCTAATCAGAGAACCTCAGCAAATGACCGCGCTGTTGCCAAAAATAATCTATATATAAAAAGACCAATATTGATATTACCGCCATATGGTCTGTGGTAAATAATACCAGTCCTACAGAACATATAATAGATTACAGCACAGGTACAGATAATGACTTACCGCTGATGTTCTTTCTAATGGAATTGTTCACTTTTCATTTCTTTTCCATCTGGCCCAGACCGACATGACGACTTCTCCAGCCAGGACTCGACTGCAGAGATTACAACAAAGACACATTTCACTTCTCATATTTTTAGCACTGTCTTGGTCACCAATTGGACTATTCTCAACCTGCACAAACTCCTCATTCTGCTGATACCCCAATATTGAGCCGCTGCTGCCATATGTGTCCCTATTTCTGCACCTGATACCCCAATACTGAGCCGCTGCTGCCATATGTGTCCCTATTACTGCACCTGATACCCAATACTGAGCCGCTGCTGCCATATGTGTCCCTATTACTGCACCTGATACCCCAATACTGAGCTGCTGCTGCTGCCGTATGTGTCCCTATTACTGCACCTGCTGTGTGGTTCTGTGTGACCTCTAAATTTTAAAGCACCCCTCTAGAATATAGTAATGCCGGGTGCAAGTGCCCTAGAAAACAGTGACCACATTTTGTCCCCTAGACTGTAATAATGCCCTGTGTGCCCCTTTGACAGTCACAGTAACCCGAGTTCCCCTATAACAATAAGTGTCCACTTTACATTTAATAATGTCCCAAGTCTCCCCCTGTACATCTCCCCTATACACAGAATAATGCCCCTCACTGGATATATACTGACCCCTTAATGTCCCCAAACTATTTAATGGGTCCAACACTGTATGATGGCCCCTAGATAGCATCCATACAGCATAATACACCAGATAGTCCTCAATATAGTATAATGCACCCCCATAGGCAGCCTCTATATTATAATAAACCCCCATAGGCAGAGTCTATAATATAATGCACCACCATAGGCAGCCGCTATATTATAATGCACCCCCATAGGCAGCCTCTGTAGTATAATGCATCCCCATAGGGAGTCTCTGTAGTATAATGCACCCCAATATGGAGCCTCTGTAGTATAATGCAGCCCCCATATACAGCCTCTGCAGTATAATGCACCCCCATATACAGCCTCTGTAGTATAATGCACCCCCATTAAAAAAAAAAAAAACAATACTCACCTCCCGGCTCCTGTGCTGCTCACTGTTCTCCCTCTCAGCGTCTGACAGCGGGCGCCGGCAGGTGATGTCATCGCGCCCGCTGTCAGACGCTGAGAGGGGGATTATGGGAGAGAAGGAGCGCTCGCTCCTTCTCTCTCTATGCGGTCAGCTGTATCGGCTGTATGCCGATACAGCTGACCCTCCGATGACGGGTGGGGGGCCCACTGCTGGCACCGGGCCCCCCCAACGCCTGTTCAGGCCCCATAGTTTCTGGGTGGCAGAGCAGGAAGATCGATTCTCCCTGCTCTGCCGCAGAATGTAACTGTATCGGCGTGCTGTGCACGCCGATACATTTACTGTAGCGTAGCTCCGGGTGGGCCCCCTCAGAGCGCGGGGCCCGGGGCCACCGCCCCCTCTGCCCCGCGACCTATCCTTTCAAATCAGGGCCCACCACGCAGGAGCTGGGGCCCACCGGAGGTTTCTCCGGTGGCTCAGTCCGACCCTGCTTGCCAGCCTGATAATACCAGGCCACAGCAGTCTGCTTATCTTTGCTGGTTAACAAAAATAGGGGATCCCGTCGAAAAAATTTGGCGTGGGGTCCCCCCTATTTTTGTTAACCAGCCAGATGAAGCAGACTGCTGAGGCCTGGTTTTTCAGGCTGGTAAGGAGCCAAGATCCATGGACCTTGCCAGCCTGATAATACCAGGCCACAGCAGTCTGCATATCTTGGCTGGTTAACAAAAATAGGGGATCCCCTCGAAAAAAAATTGGCATGGGGTCCCCCCTATTTTTGTTAACCAGCCAGATGAAGCAGACTGCTGAGGCCTGGTTTTTCAGGCTGGTAAGGAGCCAAGATCCATGGACCTTGCCAGCCTGATAATACCAGGCCACAGCAGTCTGCATATCTTGGCTGGTTAACAAAATAGGGGATCCCCTCGAAAAAAATTGGCGTGGGGTCCCCCCTATTTTTGTTAACCAGCCAGATGAAGCAGACTGCTGAGGCCTGGTTTTTCAGGCTGGTAAGGATCCAATATCCATGGACCTTGCCAGCCTGATAATACCAGGCCACAGCAGTCTGCTTAGCTTGGCTGGTTAACAAAAATAGGGATCCCCTCGAAAAAAAAACGGTGTAGGGGTCCCCCTATTTTTGTTAACCAGCCAGATGAAGCAGACTGCTGAGGCCTGGTTTTTCAGGCTGGTAAGGATCCAATATCCATGGACCTTGCCAGCCTGATAATACCAGGCCACAGCAGTCTGCTTAGCTTGGCTGGTTAACAAAAATAGGGGATCCCCTCGAAAAAAAAAACGGCGTAGGGGTCCCCCTATTTTTGTTAACCAGCCAAGTAAAATGCAGACTGCTGCGGCCTGGTATTAAAAGACTGTCAAGGCCCATGGATTTTGGCCCTCAACAGCCTGATAATACCAGGCTACAGCAGCCCCACATTTGGCGCATCAAAAGATGTGCCAATTGTGGCACTTTTCCCGGCTCTTCCCACTGCCCTGTAGCGGTGGCAAGTGGGGTAATAAGGGGTTAATGTCACCGTTGATTGCACGGTGACAATAAGCCCGGTTAATAATGGATAGGCGTCAATAAGACACCAATCCATTATTAATCCCAAAGTTTTTAAATGTATAAAAAAAAGACAAAGCAAGAAAAAAGTCTTTTAATGAAATAAAAGAGACAACACACTTTTCATTTCTTTTATTATACTCTCATTCCTGCGACGCCATCGATCTCCTGTAAAAAAAGGAAAAAAACAAACCAACAGTATACCACCTGTCAGACGCAGTCCATAGTAACGAGTGTCCCACGACGATCCAGCTCTGCTACATCGCAATGACAGGCAGAGCCTAACATCCCGGCGCAGCACAGCTGATTACCTGCTTCCCCGGCGGTGACGTCATCGGACTGACTGCTTTACGGCCGGGATTACCCAGCAGTCACTGCAGTTATCGCGAGAAACTGCATGTGACCGCCGGGGAAAGATGATGGCGGCCATCAAGCAGTCCAGGCCGTGACCGCCGGAGATCTTCTGCCAGGTAAGTGCCGCTGACTCCTGACAGACCCGACCGACGGACACTGACAGTGACAGTGACAATTCCGATTCCGGTATCCGATAAGACGACAATATCGGAACTCGGAATCGAAAGTCCGATACAGCTAATATCGGCCGATACCCGATATTTGCAGTATCGTATCGCTCAACACTAATCAAGAATGCACATGGGGAAAAGGGTTTTAGAGACAATAGCCACAGTATTTTATGCATCTTAGATAAATTAATAGATGCATTATAGTAATTCCTGTTTAAACAAACCCGTAGGTTAAAACAGCAATGTGTATAGAAATTCTATCAATTTCCTTAATCACATTGACTCCACCTGTAGCTGGGAAATCTACCTATAATACGCTCATGCAAAACTGGCCTGAAAATTAACATCTATCCTGTTCATGGGCCGGTCACACGACTGCATGGCTTGTTAAAGATCTCTTCTGTTCTGTAACAAGTCATGCATCTGTGTAAGCAGGACATGATCTGGAGCAACTTCCTAATCATCATTCACTATAAATGTACTTCCAATTTAGTTTACTTCTGGCACACATCCATTGTGACAAAAGGACAGCAATGACTTATATTGCACTTTCTAAGAAATCCCCTACTTCTTTCCTATACACAACACAGCTGTTACCAGAATTAGCACAAGTTCTTTTCAAGCTTACATGTTGTGCAACATGTTTAATATTTTGCTAGTCTATGCTGTATGGTATTAGCAGATTGCTTAGTAATTTTATTTTCCACTTAACTAGCTAGGAAAAAAACAACAAAACTATAAAAGCTGACTAGATTCTTGTAACTACATGGCTGAAAAAGTTAAGGGAACACTTGCACATCACTGTATACTCCAAGTCATGAAAACCTTAGGAATATCAATCTGTCCAGCTCAGAACTGTAAGTGACTATGAATCCATTTCACCTGCTTTGGTGCAACTGAAATTAACAAAAATAGCAAGACGAGCACCAAAAACGGAAAGGTTTTGCAAGTAACTGCTAATTACTTTATCCTTATACTTTCTGAATGATTCTTCCTTAGTATAGCTGTTTTCTTTGTTCTTTTTTTTCTGTTCTTGGTACAACTGGTAGCATGAGGCCAGGGCCGGCGTCAGCACCCGGCACACCCGGGCAAGTGCCAGGGCCCTGAGCAGGCGGGGGGGCCCACTCGCCGTCTGGCACCCCCACGCCCGTTAGCGGAGGAGAGTGGTGTCAGCGCCGCCACTGGGCCCCCCCTCCCCCGCTTGCTCAGGGCCCCGGCAGGAGCTGGCACAATACTTACCTCTCCCGTGCCTCCGCTGCCGCAGCTCCGGGCTCCAGGGGGCGCCGGCGCTTCCTCTCACAGCAGGCCGCTGAATGATGTCATCATTCAGCGGCCGGCTGTGGCAGAGAGGGCGCGATCGCCAGACAGGTGAGATGTGTCGTGTGTGTGTGTGTGTGTATGTGTCTGTGTGTGTCTGTGTGTATGTAGTGCGGTGCTTTGTGTGTGTGTGTGTGTGTGTGTGTATGTGTATGTATGTATGTGAGAGAGTGCTTGTGTGCTGTCTGTGTGTGATGATGGGCAGGCATTGATGATAATGGGCAAGCATTGATGATATTGGGGAGGCGATAATGATGATGGGCAGGCATTGATGATAATGGGGAGGAGATGATGATGATGGGCAGGCATTGATGATAATGGGGAGGCCATGATGATGATGGGGAGGCATTGATGATGATGGGCAGGCATTGATGATAATTGGGAGGCTTTCCACAGCGCCCTTTCCTGAGCCGTAACAGTGCAGAACGCAGTACAGCGCAGAGGAGAGCTCCATATTTTGTATGGAGCATTATATGGGGACCAGTATCCTGTATGGAGCATTATATGGGGACCATTATCCTGTATGGAGCATTATATTGGGTCCAGTATTCTGTATGGAGCATTATATTGGGTCCATTATTCTGTATGGAGCATTATTTTGGGTCCAGTATTCTGTATGGAGCATTATATGGGGGATGGCGGGGTGACATCCTGCATGGGGTATTATATGGGTGATGAGGGGGAGACTGTGGTGCCCATAATATTGTATGGAGGACTGTACTGTCCAGTCTGTTCTGTGCGCTGTGAGGATTTGGCAGTTTTTGAGCTATTGTACAATTTACAATAGATATCACTCATGTAATGGAAGAAGTGAAGTATTTGGCATTGTACTATACCCATATTTCTCTGCTGTATCTGTGCATCATGAATCGTGGTCTGTGTTAAAGGGGCCCACTGAGGCTCCTTCGCCCGGGGCCCATAAAAACCTGGAGCCGGCCCTGCATGAGGCTGTATCTGCATCTCATTCAGGTTGCACAGGTAATCCAGCTCCTCCTGGATGATGCTATGATAGTGTAGCAACTCACTCAGGAAAATAAGTAACACACTAAAATCAGCAAATCACCCTGCCGATTCCTGTACAGACTCGAGATCCTAACCTGCAGTCCCTAGTGTTTGCTGTGTGAGCAGAGATAGCCCTAACCACAGACTAGATGGTGGCAAACCCGACCTATAATGCCTGAAAGGCAGTTGAGTGCTTCAGGTTCTTCCTAAAGAACAAGAGGGCAGAGCAGAGTGCAAATTACCTACAGAAGGTAGAGTGTGCTGAAATAGACAAAGATACAAGAGTGAGTAAAATAAACCATGAAATACTAAATACAGGATCTAGTACGTACTGTTAGAGAATATGCCGCCTACTTCATAAAAGAAACAGAAGATAGGTGCCGAGTATAGAATATTAACATCAGTGAGATAAACCCTAGCTGGTCTTTCACTGACTGACTTAAACTTCAGCACTATGGCTGAACATTCAAACGAGAATATCAAGAGCAGGAAATACCAGCAAGAGGAAGTTATATAAAGCCCCACCCAAAAGGTGATAAGGAAGACAAATGAGTAAATGAAAACACCTGTTACCCTAAAAATACTGAAGCAAGTATGGTAAAGCGGCTCACTCGGCTGGACACAGAGGTTTAACTGGAACACTGTCTCTTTAAGAAAATGCTTGGTTTATTGAAGAAATCATAAACCAAGCTTTGGAACATAAACACGGCCTTCCAGGCAAAACAGTAAAACAAAGAAACAAACAGAAACACAGTCCTTTACAAGCGGGTGGATCAACCCGCTAACAGGCAGCAATGTCCACAGTTCAGATCAGCACACACTTTACTGGAGTCCTCTCTCTCCAGGCACCTCCTGAACACTAAAGGCTTTGGCAGTCAGCCATTTAAGCCAAGACCTTGTGATCCCGCCATCATGTGACTGATCACATGATCCTGACATCACACAGGTTCTGTAAGGACACTGCAATTGGAGATATGTGGAGATACGTGGACTTCCTCCCACCCACTTTATGGAGGTCCACTAAAACCAGCCCATCATATAACTTTATAAAAACCTTCCCAACATGCAGTGTGCTGGAGGAAACTATTCTGGTTTTCCATCACTGACGCCATCATGCGCAGTGACACATATCTACCCTCCATCTCTTCACCAGTGACATACAGTGGGTATGGAAAGTATTCAGACCCCTTTACCCCTTAACCCCCAAGGGTTGTTTGCACGTTAATGACCCGGCCAATTTTTACAATTCTGACTACTGTCCCTTTATGAGGTTATAATTCTGGAACGCTTCAACGGATCTTATCAATTCTGAGAATCTTTTCTCGTGACATATTGTACTTCATGATAGTGGTAAAATTTCTTTGATATAACTTACGGTTATTTATGAAAAAATGAAAATATGGCGAAAATTTTGAAAATTTTACTATTTTCAAACTTTGAATTTTTATTCCCTCAAAACGTAGAAATATGTCACGCAAAATAGTTACTAAATAACATTTCCCACATGTCTACTTTACATCAGCACAATTTTGAAACCAAATTTTTTTTGTTACGAAGTTATAAGGATTAAAAGTTGACCAGCGATTTCTCATTTTTACAACAAATTGTACAAAACCATTTTTTTTAGGAACCACCTCACATTTGAAGTCACTTTGAGGGGTCTATATGGCAGAAAATACCCAAAAGTGACACTATTCTAAAAATTGCACTCCTCAAGGTACTCAAAACCACATTCAAGAAGTTTATTAACCCTTCAGGTGCTTCACAGGAGCTGAAGCAACTTGGAAGGAAAAAATGAACATTTAACTTTTTAGTCACAAAAATGATCTTTAAAAAAAAAAATTTTATTCTAACAAGGGTAAAAGGAGAAAATGGACATAAAAAGTTGTTGTGCAATTTCTCCTGAGTACGCCGATACCCCATATGTGGGAGAAAACCACTGTCTTGGCGCATGGCAGGGCTCGGAAGGGAAGGAGCGCCGTTTGACTTTTTCAAACCAAAATTGGATTGAATTGAGATTGTACACCATGTCGCGTTTGGAGAGCCCCTGATGTGCCTAAACAGTGGAAACCCCCCACAAGTGACACCATTTTGGAAGCTAGAACCCCTAAGGAACTTATCTAGATCTGTTGTGAGCACTTTGAACCCCCAAGTGTTTCACTAAAGGTTATTATGCCTGGGTGTGAAAAAAAAGATGTCCACAAAAATGATTTTTTTAGTCCCCAATTTTTGATTTTTCCCAAGGAAATTGGACCCCAAAAGTTGTTGTCCAATTTGTCCTGAGAACGCTGATACCCCATATGTGGGGGAGAAATACTGTTTGGGCACACTTCAGGGCTCGGAAAGGAAGTAATGACGTTTTGGAATGCAGACTTTGATGGGTGTCATGTTCAGTTTGCAGAGTCCCTGATGTGCCTAAACAGTGGAAACCCCCCACAAGTGACCCCATTTTGGAAACTAGACTCTCTAAGGAACTTATCTAGATCTGTGGTGAGCACTTTGAACCCCCAAGTGCTTCCCACAAGTTTATAATGCCTGGGCATGAAAATAAAAAATCCTATTTTTATCCCACAAAAATGATCTTTAAGTCACCAATTTTTTATTTTCTCAAGGGTAACATGTGAAATTGGACCATAAAAGATATTGTCCAATTTGTCCTGAGAACGCCGATATCCCATATGTGTGGGTAACCACTGTTTGGGTGCACGGCAGAGCTCAGAAGGGAAGGAGCGCCATTTGACTTTTTCAAACCAAAATTGGCTGGAATCGAGATTGGACGCCATGTCGCATTTGGATAGCCCCTGATGTGCCTAAACAGTGGGAACCCACCACAAGTGACCCCATTTTAGAAACTAGACCCCCTAAAGAACTTATCTAGATCTGTGGTGAGCACTTTGAACCCCCAAGTGCTTCACACAAGTTTATAATGCCCGGGCATGAAAATAAAAAATCCTATTTTTTTCCCACAAAAATGATCTTTTAGTCACCAATTTTTATTTTCCCAAGGGTAAGGGGAGAAATTGGACCCCAAAAGTTGTTGTTCAATTTTTCCTGAGTACGCTGATACCCAATATGTGGGAGAAAACTACTGTGTGGGCACACGTCGGGGCTTAGAATAGAAGTAGTGACTTTTAGTAATGCAGACTTTGATGGAATGTTCTGTGGGTTTCATGTCGCGTTTGGAGAGCCCCTGATGTGCCTAAACAGTGGAAACCCCCCACAAGTGACCCCACTTTTGAAATTAGACCCCCAAAGGAACTTATCTACCGTATATACCCATGTATAAGCCGAGATTTTCAGCCCATTTTTTAGGGCTGAAAGTCCCCCTCTCGGCTTATACGCGGGTCATATACGGGGTCGGCAGGGGAGGGGGAGCGGGGGTGTCGGATCATACTCACCCCTCCGCCGGCGCGGTCTCTGCAGCCCACCTGCTTCTCCCACGATCTCCGGCTCCTTCCTGCAGCGGTCACATGATACCGCTCATTAAAGTCATGAATATGCACATATTCATGACTTTAATGAGCGGTAGCACGTGACCGCTGCAGGACTGAAGCGCTGCGGAGAGCGAAGGGAGAAGAGGAGAGGCTGCAGGGACGCGCGGCGGAGGGGTGAGTATAGCGATATTCACCTGTCCCCGTGCCACCGTTGCGCGCTGCTCCCTCGGTCCTGGCTGTGAATGTTCAGGCAGAGGGCGCGATGACTTCGTTAGTGTGCGCCCCGCCCCCTGCCAGATCATTCACAGCCAGAGGAGTCAGACCGAGGGAGCAGTGTGCAGCGGTGCAGAGAGGACAGGTTATTATCTCAGGTGCCGGGGTCCTGAGCGAGCGGTGACACCGGCACCTGTCCCCCATAGCGCGCCGCTGTCACCACCTGCTCAGGACACCGGTACCTGGCCCCCAGCGACGAGAGGTGAGTATGTCATTTTTTTTTGCAGCAGCAGCATATGAGGCCTATACTATGGGGCATAATTGTGCAGCATATGGGGCATAATATCGAGCATATGGGGGCATAATATGGAGCATATGGGGGCATAATATGGAGCATATGGGGGCATAATCTGGAGCATATGGGGGCATAAGCTGTGGAACATATGGGGGCAAAATCTGGAGCATATGGGGGCATAAGCTGTGGAACATATGGGGGCATAATCTGGAGCATATGGGGGCATAAGCTGTGGAACATATGGGGGCATAATCTGGAGCATATGGGGGCATAAGCTGTGGAACATATGGGGGCATAATATGGAGCATATGGGGCATAATCTGGAACATATGGGGGCATAATCTGGAGCATATGGGGGCATAAACTGTGGAACATATGGGGGCATAATATGGAGCATATGGGGGCATAATCTGTGGAACATATGGGGCATAATCTGGAGCATATGGGGGCATAATCTGTGGAACGTATGGGGCATAATCTGGAGCATATTGGGCATAATCTGTGCAGCATATGGGGGCATAATCTGTGGAGCATCATATGGGGGCATAATCATTTTTCACCCTAGGCTTATACGCGAGTCAATAAGTTTTCCCAGTTTTTTGTGGCAAAATTAGGGGGGTCGACTTATACACGGGTCGGCTTATACATGAGTATATACGGTAAATGTGTGGTGAGAACTTTGAGGCTAAGTTCACACGTTGCGGAATTGCCGCGGAAATTTCGGCGGCAATCCCGCACTTCTCCCGCAGGAAATACGCACGTTTTTTGTATGCTGATTCCCGCCAGAATAATAGCGTTTTGCAAGCGTAATTAGCTTGCAGAATGCTAGCGTTTTCCTAGCGATCTGTAGCATCGCTTGGAAAACTGATTGACAGGTTGGTCACACGAGTCAAACATAGTGTTTGACTCGTGTGACCAACTTTTTACTATTGATGCCGCCTATGCCGCATCAATAGTAAAAAGATCTAATGTAAAAATAATAAAAAAAATAATAAATAATGATATTCTCACCTTCCGGCGGCCCCCGCAGCCTTCCCGCCTTCAGCGACGCTCCCGGCAACTCCGGTCCCAGGAGTGCTTTGCGACAAATCACACCAATGACGTAGCATCTCGCGAGACCGCTATGCCATCTGGGTGATTCTCGCAAAGCACTCCTGGGACCGGGAGTTGCCGGGAGCATCGCTGAAGGCGGGAAGGCTGCGGGGGCCGCGGGAAGGCTGCGGGGGCCGCCGGAAGGTGAGAATATCATTATTTTTTATTTTAATTATTGTTTTACCAGGGATATGGTACCCAGGGCCTGGAGGAGAGTCTCCTCTCCTCCAGACCCTGGGTACCACCGCACATGAACCGCTTACATTCCGCAAAATTAATGAACATGTTGCTATTTTTTCCGCGAAGCGTTTTTTTCGCGGAAAAAAACGCAACATGTGGCCAAAACATGCGGAATCAATTAACATGTATAGGATGCTTAATGCTTGCGTTTTTATCGCGTTTTTACCGCGGAAAACCGCGAAAAAACAGCGAAAAAAACGCAATTATTCCTGATCGTGTGCACTTAGCCTGAACCCCCAAATGCTTCACAGAAGTTTATAACGTAGTGCCATACATATAAAAAATCATATTTTTTTCCTCAAAAATAACATTTTTGTCCCCAATTTTTTATTTTACCAAGGGTAACAGAAGAAATTGGACCCCAAGAGTTATTGTGCAATTTGTCCTGAGTATGCTGATATCCCATATGTGGGGGTAAACTACTGTTTGGGCGAATGGCAAAGCTCAGAAGGGAAGGAGCACCGTTTGACTTTTTCAACGCTGAATTGGCTGGAATTGAGATCAGATGCTATGTCACGTTTGGAGAGCCCCTGACGTGCCTAAACAGTGGAAACCCCCCAATTCTAACTCCAACCCTAACCCCAACACACCCCTAACCCTAATCCCAACCCTAATCAAAACCCTAACCACAAATCTAATCCTAAGACACCCGTAATCCTAGTCCCAACCGTAACCCTAACTTTATCCTCAACTCTAACACTAACTTTAGCCCCAACCCTAACCCTAATGTGAAAATGGAAATAAATACATTTTTTTAATGATATTATTTTTCCCTAACTAAGGGGTTGATAGACGGGGGTTTGATTTACTATTTATATCGGGTTTTTATGATTAGCAGCTGTCACACGCTAAAAGACGCTTTTTATTGCAAAAAATAGTTTTTAAATCATCACATTTTGAGAGCTATAATTTTTTCTTATTTTGGCCCACAGAGTCATGTGAGGTCTTATTTTTTGTGGGACGAGGTGACGTTTTTATTGGTACCATTTTTGGGCACATGACATTTTTTGATCGCTTTTTATTACGATTTTAGGGAGGCAGAATGAACAAAAACCAGCAATTCATGAATACCAAAAATGTGTACTTTTATTGTTTTGTTTTTTTTATTTACATAAAGAAATGAATTTATTGGGGAATATTTTTTTTTCTTTATTTATGAATTTTTTTTACACATGTTATTTTTATTTTTTTTACTTTTTTACTTTGTCCCAGGGTGGGACATCACTGTATAAAGGCCATCTTGGATCCGGGGTCCTGCAGGGAGGAGGGTCCCTCGGAATAGTGCGATGCATCGTATTGTTCTGAGGGTCTCAGGGAAGCATCTTTGACTGCAGTGTGCCGGGGTTAATGTGGCAGGAGCGGTCCGTGACCGCTCCTGGCACATAGTGCCGGGTGTCAGCTGTGATAATCAGCTGACACCCGGCCGCAATCAGCTGCGCTCCCCCCTGGAGCGCAGCTGATCGCATATGACGTACTATTCCGTCCTTGGAATTAGGTCCAGGGTCACATGGACGGAATAGTACGTCAGATGGGATAAAAGGGTTAAACTTTTCACTCTTTGTTTCAATGCAGCCATTTGGTAAATTCAAAAAAAGTTCATTTTTTTCTCATTAATGTACACTCTGCACCACATCTTGACTGAAAAAAACAGAAATGTAGAAATTTTTGCAAATTTTTTTAAAAACGAAAAACTGAAATATCACATGGTCATAAGTATTCAGACATTTTGCTCAGTATTGAGTAGAAGCACCCTTTTGAACTAGCACAGCAATGAGTCTTCTTGGGAATGATGCAACAAGTTTTTCATACCTGGATTTGGGGATCCTCTGCCATTATCCTTGCAGATCCTCTCCAGTTCCGTCAGGTTGGATGGTGATCGTTGGTGGACAGCCATTTTCAGGTCTCTCCAGAGATGCTCAATTGGGTTTAGGTAAGGGTTCTGGCTGGGCCAGTTAAGAATGGTCACAGAATTGTTCTGAAGCCACTCCTTTGTTATTTTAGGCTGGTTTCAAACTTGCGGATGGAGTTGCTGCAGAGTGCTGCGTACTTCCTCCGTGAAGCTTCCCCCACCACCGCACCTCCTCCGGTCAGCTCCGCCTATGTCACACTTGCGAGTGCAATGCTAGGAACTCGCATGAGTCTCTCACCTCAATACCCGACACTGCCGCCGGCACACGGGACCGGAGTGTGTGGCTGCATGTATTTCTATGCAGCTGAACGCTCCGGTCCGAGTGCCAGCGGCAGCGCGGGGTATTGAGGCGAGAGACTTGCGCGAATTTCTCGCATTTCACTCGCAAGTGTGACCCTGACCTAACAGGTAGTATCTCAGGGTGTTGATTGCCCACTTAATGGCCAAGCACTCTTTCTCCACTATGGCATAGTTCTTCTTACAGGAGGAGAGTTTTCTACTCAGGTAAAGGACTGGGTGTTCATCGCCATCTCTTTCCTTGTGAAAGCACAGGTCCTAAACCAAGGTCATAGGCATCCGTCTGGAGCACAAACTCCTTTGTGAAGTCTGGTGCTACCAAGACTGGCTGTTGGCACAGGACGAGCTTCAACTCCTGAAATGCCATCTCTACTTCAGAGGACCATTTGACCTTTGTCTACTTTGGGGGGGGACAGCTATCATGGTGAAGTTCAGGATAAATCGCAGATAATATCCCACAATTCCGAGGAACGTCCTGACCTGCTTTTTTAAGACCGGCTGTGGCTACTTCTGGATTGCCTCCACTTTGTCCATTTGCAGCTTTATCTTGCCTCTTCTCACAATTTAGCCCAAGTACTTCTTTTTCCGGAGGGCGCACTTCTTTGGGTTTATGGTAAACCCCGCTTTCCTTAGGGCGTTGAGTACCGCCTGTACCTTTGGAAGGTGACTTCCCCAATCCGGGCTGAAAATCACAATGTCATCCAAATAAGCAGCTGTGCACTTCTTGTGAGAGACTAGTATCAGATCCATAGCCCTCTGGAAGGTGGCTGAGGCTCCTTGTAGACCGAAGGGCATCCGGGTATATTGAAAGCACCCATCAGTTGAAGAGAAGGCCGTTGTTATGTTTCGGTAGCTGAGGAGTGCAGGTAAAAAAGGCAATACACCAGAGCAGTTGGAATCTATGAGATTGCAGTACCCTGACTAACCACCACAACTAGAGGCAGCCGTGGAGCGTTCCTACGTTGGTCCTAGACGCCTCGTCACAGCCTGAGAAACTAACTACACCTAAAGATAGAAAGAGGAAAGCTATCTGCCCCGGAGCAGATCCCCAAAGAACATAGAAAGCCCCCAAACATGTAATGGCGGTTAGACAAGAAGAAATACTGACACAGACAGAAAATAGTATGAGCAAACGTTGGGGCCCAAACTACCTAAATAGAAAAGGATAGGAAGGGCACTTACTGCAATCCCAAAAAACCATGAAAAGCACCAACTCTACTAATTTCAAAATCACCTGAGATCACACGACCTCTACCACCTAAATTAGTTCTCTGGTGTAACAAAATCAAAACAGCAGCCACTGAAAAAACTGGAAAAAGCAAAAGTACAAACATCAGTGGCTGAACTAAACTGAGAGGGCAAAAGCCCCCGGAGGGGACCCTGAAGGCCCCCACAGAAGTGCAGGACAAAATGCAAAAATAAAGCACAAAAACAAAAAGAAGAAAATGTCTTATCTGTTAGCAGGAGATGCAGACACGACACAGCAGGCTACAAAGGAAACAGGACTCACGGATTGAGACCAGAACAATTGATCACCGGCAACCCTGATGGGAAGGCGACTCCCTTATATAAGACCAGTCAGTAACACCTGATTCCCACTCCTCACAATCTTCACTGGACAGTCCAGTACCGCTTGTAACCACCAGAGGGAGCCTCTGCTCAGAACTCATTTCAAGTGCATTCACAACAGTACCCCCCCCCCTTGAGGAGGGGTCACCGAACCCTCACTTGAGCAACCACGTCGGTCTGGATGAGTTCTATGATACGCACGGATGAGTCTCCTAGCATGGATGTCCGAAGCAAACACCCAAGAATTGTCTTCCTGACCATAACCTCTCCACTTAACCAAATACTGGAGTTTCCGTCTAGAAAAACGAGAATTCAATATTTTCTCAACCACAAACTCCATATTGCCCTCAACCAGAACAGGGTCAGGAGGCAAAGCAGTAGGAACCACTGGCTCAACAAACCTCTTCAACAAGGACTTGTGGAACACGTTATGGATCTTAAATGTCCCTGGAAGAAGCAAACGAAAAGAAACAGGATTAAGAATCTCCATGATCTTATAAGGTCCAATGAACCTAGGCTTAAATTTAGGAGATGCCACTCTCATAGGAATATTTTTTGAGGACAACCAGACCAAGTCCCCCACTTTAAACCGAGGACCATCAGTCCTATGCCGGTTAGCAAACCGTTGGGCCCTCTCCTGAGAGAGGGACAACCTCTCCACTACCTGGTCCCAAATCTGTTGCATACGCTCCACAACAGAGTCAACACCTGGACAGACAGAAGCCTCCGTCTGTCCTGAAGAAAATCGAGTGTGAAACCCAGAATTACAGAAAAATGGAGACATCAAAGTGGCAGAGCTAGCCCTATTATTAAGAGCAAACTCAGCCAAAGGCAAAAAAGAGACCCAGTCATCCTGATCAGCAGACACAAAGCATCTTAGATAAGTCTCCAATGTCTGGTTTGTTCTCTCAGTTTGACCATTGGTCTGAGAATGAAACGCCGAGGAGAAAGACAATTGAACACCAAATTTAGAACAAAAGGTCCTCCAAAATCTGGAAACAAACTGGACTCCTCTGTCAGACACAATGTTCTCAGGAATGCCGTGTAAACGAACCACGTGCTGAAGGAACAAAGGCACCAATTCAGAGGAGGAAGGCAACTTAGGTAATGGCACAAGATGTATCATCTTGGAAAACCTATCACAAATCACCCAGATAACGGTCATTCTCTGAGAAACAGGGAGGTTGGAAATGAAATCCATAGAGATATGGGTCCATGGTCTCTTGGGCACAGGCAATGGCATCAACAAACCACTAGAGCGAGAGTAAGGCTTGGAGCGAGAGCAAGTCCCGCAGGACTGCACAAATTCCCTGACTTCACGAGACAAGGTAGGCCACCAAAAGGACCGACTAACCAAGTCTCTGGTGCCAAAAATTCCGGGATGCCCAGCCAACGCGGAACAATGAATCTCAGACATCACACTCGTTTTCCACTGGTCCGGGACAAACAATTTTCCAACAGGGCAGCGCTCGGGCCTATCCTCCTGACACCCCTCCAGAGCAAGTCTCAAATTGGGTGAGATGGCGGAAAGAACTACACCCTCTTTCAAAATAACAGCAGGATCAGATAACTCAGGAGAGTCCGCAAGGAAACTCCTCGAGAGGGCATCCGCCTTAACATTCTTAGTGCCAGGAAGAAAGGAAACCACAAAATTAAAACGTGTGAAAAACAAGGCCCACCTGGCCTGTCTAGGATTGAGTCGCTTGGCAGATTCCAGATAAACCAGATTCTTATGGTCCGTAAGGACCACCACCTGATGTTTGGCTCCCTCCAGCCAATGTCTCCACTCTTCAAAAGCCCACTTCATGGCCAGTAACTCCCGATTACCCACGTCATAATTACGTTCAGTAGGAGAAAATTTTCGAGAGAAAAAGGCACAAGGGTTACTTTTAGAGGTCTCTGGATCTTTTTGGGACAAAACGGCACCTGCCCCAATTTCAGAGGCATCAACCTCCACCTGAAATGGCAGAGAAACATCGGCTGCCGTAGAACAGGAGCAGAAGTGAATCTCTGCTTAAGTTCCTGAAATGCAGAGACTGCCTCAGGAGGCCAATTCACCACATCAGAACTCTTTTTGGTCAAATCAGTTAATGGTTTAACAATAACCGAGAAATTACCAATAAATTTACGATAAAAATTGGCAAAACCCAAAATCTTTGAAGAGCCTTTAATGAAGTAGGTTGGACCCAATCACAGATGGCCTGAACCTTGACCGGGTCCATTTCAATAACAGATGGGGACAAAATGAATCCCAGAAATGAGATCCTCTGTACGCCAAAAAGACACTTTGATCCCTTCACATACAGAGCATTCTCTCTCAAAATCTGGAATACAGTTCGAACATGTTTCACATGAGAGTCCCAGTCATTAGAAAAAATCAAGATATCATCCAAATAAACAATCAGAAATTTATCCACAAAATCCCTGAAAATGTCATTCATGAAGGACTGGAAGACAGAAGGAGCATTAGTGAGCCCAAAGGGCATCACAAGGTACTCAAAATGCCCCTCAGGGGTATTGAATGCCGTCTTCCATTCATCCCCGTGCTTAATGCGAATAAGGTTATATGCCCCCCTGAGGTCAAGCTTGGTAAACCAAGTAGCGTTTTTCACCCTGGAAAACAGGTCAGAAATCAAAGGTAACGGGTATTGATATTTTACAGTAATATTGTTCAAAAGACGATAATCAATACACGGCCTTAATGAACCATCCTTTTTGGCCACAAAGAAAAAACCGGCACCTAAGGGTGAAGAGGATGGTCTGATATGACCTTTCTCCAATGATTCCTTGATATAAGACCGCATAGCGTCATGTTCAGGTACAGACAAGTTAAAAAGGCGACCTTTAGGGAATTTACTACCAGGCACTAATTCAATAGCGCAGTCATAGCTCCTATGGGGAGGCAAGGATGCAGATTTACTTTCGCTAAACACATCAGAAAAATCAATCAAAAAGTCAGGAACATCCTGAGCCTGGGGAGAGGCAGAAAAAACAGGAGTGTTGGTATTAACACATTGGCAGCCCCAACTGGTTACAGACACAGATTTCCAATCCAAAACAGGATTATGAGACTGCAACCAAGGGAAGCCCAGTACGATAATATCATGCAGATTATACAGAACCAAAAATTTACAGCACTCCTGATGATCAGGCTCGACCCTCATTATCACCTGAGTAGAGAACTGAGGTTTATTCTCAGCCAAAGGGGTAGAATCGATCCCCAGTAGGGGAATAGACTTCTGTAGGGGTATCAAGGGAAACCCACAACGTTTAGCAAAATCATAATCCATCAGGTTAATAGCTGCTCCAGAATCAACGAAAGCCTGAGCAGAAAATGAGGACAGAGAGCATATCAGAGTGACAGTTAATAAAAACTTAGTCTGAACACTACCCAAGACAACTGAGCGTGCAAAACGTCTTCCCGCTTAGGGCAGACTGAAATAGCATGAGATGCATCACCACAGTAGAAACATAACCCATTGCGCTTTCGAAACTCATGACGCTGTGCCCCAGACACCACTCTATCACACTGCATGGGTTCAGAAGCAGGTTCACAAGGCAACACTATTCCACGCATACTTCTCCGCTCACGCAAACGTCTGTCAATTTGAATCGCTAATGACATAGAATCATTGAGACCAGAGGGGACAGAGAATCCCACCATAACATCCTTTACATTATCTGACAGACCCTTCCGAAAAAGGGCCGCCAAAGCGTCGTCATTCCACTTGGTCAGGACTGCCCACCTACGGAATCTCTGACAGTATAACTCAGCGTCATCAAGCCCCTGATTTAATGCCAACAAGGCTTTTTCAGCTTGATCAGTGACATTAGGCTCATCGTACAATAACCCCAAAGCCTGAAAAAATGCATCAACATCACTCAAAACAGGATCCCCAGGTGTCAGGGAAAAAGCCCAATCCTGAGGATCGCCGCGCAGGAGAGAGATGACAATTTGAACCTGCTGCGCTGCGTTCCCTGAGGACTTAGATTTTAAGGCAAAAAACAATTTACAATTATTTTTGAAATTCTGAAACATAGCTCGATCCCCTAAAAACAAATCTGGCATGGGAATCCTAGGTTCCACAACAGGCAACCCAGCAAGATAGGCAGCAATACTCCGAACCTCAGTGGCAAGCTGATCCACACGGCCAGACAACTGTGCAAACTCCATTGAGAGAAAAAAAAAATCCTCCCCAGCACCCAGAGATACAGAGGGAAAAAAAAAATGCAACAAACAGAAAAATATCTCTGACAACTCTGACAACCTTTTTTCTTTCACAATATTTTTTCCCTTCTGTGAGTACCATACAATTTTCAATTTTTAGGCCGGTGATACTGTTATGTTTCGGTAGCTGAGGAGTGCAGGTAAAAAAGGCAATACACCAGAGCAGTTGGAATCTATGAGATTGCAGTACCCTGACTAACCACCACAACTAGAGGCAGCCGTGGAGCGTTCCTACGTTGGTCCTAGACGCCTCGTCACAGCCTGAGAAACTAACTACACCTAAAGATAGAAAGAGGAAAGCTATCTGCCCCGGAGCAGATCCCCAAAGAACATAGAAAGCCCCCAAACATGTAATGGCGGTTAGACAAGAAGAAATACTGACACAGACAGAAAATAGTATGAGCAAACGTTGGGGCCCAAACTACCTAAATAGAAAAGGATAGGAAGGGCACTTACTGCAATCCCAAAAAACCCTGAAAAGCACCAACTCTACTAATTTCAAAATCACCTGAGATCACACGACCTCTACCACCTAAATTAGTTCTCTGGTGTAACAAAATCAAAACAGCAGCCACTGAAAAAACTGGAAAAAGCAAAAGTACAAACATCAGTGGCTGAACTAAACTGAGAGGGCAAAAGCCCCCGGAGGGGACCCTGAAGGCCCCCACAGAAGTGCAGGACAAAATGCAAAAATAAAGCACAAAAACGAAAAGAAGAAAATGTCTTATCTGTTAGCAGGAGATGCAGACACGACACAGCAGGCTACAAAGGAAACAGGACTCACGGATTGAGACCAGAACAATTGATCACCGGCAACCCTGATGGGAAGGCAACTCCCTTATATAAGACCAGTCAGTAACACCTGATTCCCACTCCTCACAATCTTCACTGGACAGTCCAGTACCGCTTGTAACCACCAGAGGGAGCCTCTGCTCAGAACTCATTTCAAGTCCATTCACAACAGGCCGTCTTCTCCTTGGCACTTGGAGACAGGAGAATTTTCCAGTACACCTTCGTTAGATTCAGGGTTGTGATGTATCTGGCTGACCCTAGCCTGTCAATAAGCTCATCGACCAGGGCATCGGATATGCATAGAACGTGGTCACCTTATTGAGCTTTCTGTAATCGTTACAGAAGCACCACTCTCCATTCGGCTTCGGCACCAGGACAGTAGGGCTGGACCAGCCGCTCTTTGACTCCTTGATGACACCCAGGCTCAACATTCTCTTCACCTCCTGGGAGATCACCTCACGTGAGCTCCAGGAATCCGATACGGCCTTTGGTTCACCCTCACATGTCGTTCAGTCAGGATCTCGTGCTCCACCACATGCGTACATCCTGGTAACTTTGAAAACAGGTCTCGGTTCCCTCTGAAGCAGCTCACGGCACTGCTGTTTCTGGGCCGGCGACAGTGTCTCTGCCACTGTGACATCCTCGACCTTGGCTTTGGGTTGGGCCCCTAGGCACAGTGCTTCTACCAGATCCCTGTCTCACCATGGTTTCATCAGGTTAATGTGGTACACTTGGTACGGCTTCCTTCTAACAAGAAAAGGGGGAGAAGCCAGCGCCTCACATGGTCAGAATGAAATACATTAAGTGCATCTGCACATATTAGTTTCTAACTGTTTTTTTTAAAAATGAGACATTTGGCAAATAATTGATCAATTCTTTGAGCCACCCCGCCACGACAAGGCATTCTCATATGGGGCAGTCCTACTCTACGTTTTCTATTTTCGCTGTGCCATTGCGGCCTCCTAAATATAAAAAAACTGCAAAAATAAGACTGCAAATAAACTGCAAAAGTACCTGAAGCATTGCTGAATCACTCCCATGGTGCCAGTAAGGCAAGCACAGGTAAAAGCCGACCAGGTCCAAAGATGGACATTTCAGATCTGACTTCCACACTTGCCAAACCAGCAACCACAGATGAAGGGTGAAACAGGCCCAGACACAGGTGCACAATTACACAGAGCCTGAGGCAGGGCAGGGCTGCTGTATGTGTGTACAGCAGCCTAGGTCAATAACAAAAAGAAAAAAAACAGATAAAATAGCCTGCATAACCCGGCGCGCACGGCAACAAGTGGTGGTCAGCCACGTACCAATATCGAACAAGAAAAGGGGGAGAAGCCAGTGCCGCACATGGTCAGAATGAAATACATTAAGTGCATCTGCACATATTAGTTTCTAACTGTTTAGAAACTAATACTGGCACCATGGGAGTGATTCAGCAATGCTTCAGGTACTTTTGCAGTATTTTTGCAGTTTTTTTTTTGCAGACTTGCTTTTAATATATTCAGGAGGCCGTAATGGCACAGCGAAAATAAAAAACGTAGAGTAGGACTGCCCCATATGAGAATGCCTTGTCGTGGCGGGGTGGCTCAAAAAATTGATCAATTATTTGCCAAATGTCTCATTTTTAAGAAAACAGTTAGAAACTAATATGTGCAGATGCACTTAATGTATTTCATGCTGATCATGTGCGGCGCTGGCTTCTCTTTTTTTCTTCGTTATTGGTATGTGGCTGACCACCACTTGTTGCCGTGCGTGCCGGGTTATGCATGCCATTTTATCTGTTTTTTTTTTCTTTTGGTGATTGACCCAGGCTGCTGTACACACATACAGCAGCCTTGCCCTGCCCCAGGCTCTGCGTTATTGTGCACCTGTGTCTGGGCCTGTTTCACCCTTTATCTGTGGTTGCTGGTTTGGCAAGTGTGGAGGTCAGACCTGAAATGTCCATCTCTGGACCTGGTCGGTTTTTATCTGCGCTTGCCTTACTGGCACCATGGGAGTGATTCAGCAATGCTTCAGGTACTTTTGCAGTATTTTTGCAGTTTTTTTTTGCAGTCTTGCTTTTAATATATTCAGGAGGCCGTAATGGCACAGCGAAAATAAAAAACGTAGAGTAGGACTGCCCCATATGAGAATGCCTTGTCGTGGCGGGGTGGCTCAAAAAATTGATCAATTATTGCAAATTTGCCAAATGTCTCATTTTTAAGAAAACAGTTTAGAAACTAATATGTGCAGATGCACTTAATGTATTTCATGCTGATCATGTGCGGCGCTGGCTTCTCTTTTTTTCTTCGTTATTGGTATGTGGCTGACCACCACTTGTTGCCGTGCGTGCCGGGTTATGCATGCCATTTTATCTGTTTTTTTTTTCTTTTGGTGATTGACCCAGGCTGCTGTACACACATACAGCAGTCTTGCCCTGCCCCAGGCTCTGCGTTATTGTGCACCTGTGTCTGGCCTGTTTCACCCTTTATCTGTGGTTGCTGGTTTGGAAAGTGTGGAGGTCAGACCTGAAATGTCCATCTCTGGATCTGGTCGGTTTTTATCTGCGCTTGCCTTACTGGCACCATGGAGTGATTCAGCAATGCTTCAGGTACTTTTGCAGTATTTTTGCAGTTTTTTTTTTGCAGTCTTGCTTTTAATATATTCAGGAGGCCGTAATGGCACAGCGAAAATAAAAAAATGTAGAGTAGGACTGCCCCATATGAGAAAGCCTTGTCGTGGCGGGGTGGCTCAAAAAATTGATCAATTATTTGCCAAATGTCTCATTTTTAAGAAAACAGTTAGAAACTAATATGTGCAGATGCACTTAATGTATTTCATGCTGATCATGTGCGGCGCTGGCTTCTCTTTTTTTCTACGGCTTCCTTCTCCCTGGTTGGTAGACCTTATAGTTGACATCACTCAATTTCTCGACCACCTCATATGGCCCTTGCCTCTTGGCCAGGAATTTGCTTTCCAGGGTGGGGATCAACACAAGCACCCGATCCCCAGGGCTAAACTGTCTCAGTCTCGCGGCCCGGTTATAGACCCTCGCCTGGGCTTTTTGTGCTTGAAGGAGGCTCTCCTTCACAATTGGCATCACTCTTGCGATTCGGTCCTGCATTTGGGCCACATGCTTGATGATGCTCTGGTGGGGTGTAACTTCTGCTTCCTAACATCTAGGAGTCCCCGGGGGTGCCATCCGTATAACAGCTCGAACGGTGAGAACCCTGTAGAGGCCTGGGGAACTTCCCTGATGGAGAATAGTAGGTATGGCAGGAGGCAATCCCAATCTCATCCATCCTTATGAATCCCCTCAGAGCACGCACTGTGTGCTGCGGGAATTTTCCAGATTCAGACCCGGGATTGGAGTGTATGTATGTGTTATACATACTTCCGGCCAATGGCCGTGGCCTTGCTTCCATATACTTGCATGGAGAAAGGCCACGCCCTCGTCACATCCACTGGCCGGCCGCGTCACTAGCTCATCGACCAGGGCATCGGATACGCATAGAACGTGGACACCTTATTGAGCTTTCTGTAATCGTTACAGAAGCGCCACTCTCCATTCGGCTTCGGCACCAGGACAGTAGGGCTGGAACAGCCGCTCTTTGACTCCTCGATGACACCCAGGCTCAACATTCTCTTCACCTCCTCGGAGATCACCTCACGGTGAGCTCCAGGAATCCGATACGGCCTTTGGTTCACCCTCACATGTCGTTCAGTCAGGATCTCGTGCTACACCACATGCGTACATCCTGGTAACTTTGAAAACAGGTCTCGGTTCCCTCTGAAGCAGCTCACGGCACTGCTGTTTCTGGGCCGGCGACAGTGTCTCTGCCACTGTGACATCTTCGACCTTGGCTTTGGGTTGGGCCCCTAGGCACAGTGCTTCTACCAGATCCCTGTCTCACCATGGTTTCATCAGGTTAATGTGGTACACTTGGTACGGCTTCCTTCTCCCTGGTTGGTAGACCTTATAGTTGACATCACTCAATTTCTCGACCACCTCATATGGCCCTTGCCACTTGTCCAGGAATTTGCTTTCCAGGGTGGGGATCAACACAAGCACCCGATCCCCAGGCTAAACTGTCTCAGTCTCACGGCCCGGTTATAGACCCTCGCCTGGGCTTTTTGTGCTTGAAGGAGGCTCTCCTTCACAATTGGCATCACTCTTGCGATTCGGTCCTGCATTTGGGCCACATGCTTGATGATGCTCTGGTGGGGTGTAACTTCTGCTTCCTAACATCTAGGAGTCCCCGGGGGTGCCATCCGTATAACAGCTCGAACAGTGAGAACCCTGTAGAGGCCTGGGGAACTTCCCTGATGGAGAATAGTAGGTATGGCAGTAGGCAATCCCAATCTCATCCATCCTTATGAATCCCCTCAGCGCACGCACTGTGTGCTGCGGGAATTTGCCAGATTCAGACCCGGGATTGGAGTGTATGTATGTGTTATACATACTTCCGGCCAGTGGCCGCGGCCTTGCTTCCATATACTTGCATGGAGCGAGGCCACGCCCTCTAGTCAGTCACATCCACTGGCCGGCCGCGTCACTAGATG
Source organism: Oophaga sylvatica (assembly GCA_033576555.1). Lineage (NCBI taxonomy): Eukaryota > Metazoa > Chordata > Amphibia > Anura > Dendrobatidae > Oophaga > Oophaga sylvatica. The sequence continues at coordinate 660,449,090 of JARQOD010000001.1, forward strand.
GGGCGCAGCCTCGCTCTATACAAGTGTATGGAGCAAGACCACGCCCACTTGCCAGGAGCATGTATAACTCATACATACCCTCCGGTCCTGGGTCTGAAACCTGCGAATATCTGTAGCGCACAGTGGGTGCACTGGGGTGATTCATAAGTCTGTAGTCATTTCGAGTGACTGCAAACTTATCATTTTGGACCGGACAACCTCATCAAAGGAATGTGCCTCCCTGCTTCCCATTGGAGGGCAAACCTCACCATCTCATTAACTAATGGCAGTACTCTCAAATAGGAGGGATAGTCTCCTCCAACCAGAACAAACTACACCAATTGCAGTTCAGGTTGCAGCTTCTCCTCTATCTAAGTTCTTTGTAGTAGTGAACTTTATATGTCAAATGGTACTCATCCCCACTTGGTAATTAGTGATGGTGCAGAACTTTTTTCTGTTTCTGCACAGCTGTACTGCCATTTCCTGCTGTGTCTGGCCTCTACTGGTGGAAAATAGGAACCTTTCTGCTTTTTGAGGTGTGGTTGCACTTATGTAACCTGCCTTTTGGCCCATCCATGTTACCAGAAACTTAGTTCATCTTTATTCTTTAAGGCATGCCGCAACCATTGCTTCCACTGAATGATACTTCAAACCTACTAACCGCTACCAGTAGCACCCCATCAGAGTATTATTGACAGGGTCATGTCTCCCATAGAATAAACTCACTCACATGGTTCATGCAGTATTTTGTAATAAATTTGTCATACAACTTGTTGCACATCTGGAATAGCTCAGTAGCAGCGCTCACATACATAAATGCCATTAGCGTCACATTGAATAAGAATCGCTCAGTTACCAACTTGTAATGGCATAACACGATCTAGCGATAATGCATATTGATAGGAAAACATAACATGGCATATGCCATAGTGTTATGTTACGGTAGCTGAGGAGTGCAGGTAAAAAAGGAAATACACCAGAGCAGTTGGAATCTATGGGATTGCAGTACCCTGACTAACCACCACAACTAAATTAGCTCTCTGGTGTAACAAAAACAGCAGCCACTGAAAAAACTGGAAAAAGCAAAAGTACAAAACACAGTGGCTGAACCAAACCGAGAGGGCAAAAGCCCCCGGAGGGGACCCAGAAGGCCCCCACAGAAGTGCAGGACAAAATGCAAAAATATAGCAAAAACACAAAAGAAGAAATTGTCTTATCTGATAGCAGGAGATGCAGACACGACACAGCAGGCTACAAGGGAAACTGGAAAGAAGGATTCAGACCAGAACAATTGATCACCGGCAACCCTGATGGGAAAATGATTCCCTTAAATAAGACCAATCAGTAACACCTGATTCCCAATCCTCACTAGTACCGCTTGTAACCACCAGAGGGAGCCTCTGCTCAGAACTCATCTCAAACCCATTCACAACAGTACCCCCCCCTTGAGGAGGGGTCACCGAACCCTCATTTGAGCAACCAGGTCGGTCAGGATGAGTTCTATGATACGCACGGATAAGTCTCCTAGCATGGATGTCCGAAGCAAACACCCAAGAATTATCTTCCTGACCATAACCTCTCCATTTAACCAAATACTGGAGTCTTCGTCTAGAAAAACGAGAATCCAATATTTTCTCAACCACATACTCCAGATTGCCCTCAACCAAAACAGGGTCAGGAGGCACAGCAGCAGGAACCACTGGCTCAACAAACCTCTTCAACAAGGACTTGTGGAACACGTTATGGATCTTAAATGTCCCTGGAAGAAGCAAACGAAAAGAAACAGGATTAATAATCTCCATGATCTTATAAGGTCCAATGAACCTAGGCTTAAATTTAGGAGATGCTACTCTCATAGGAATATTCTTTGAGGACAACCAGACCAAGTCCCCCACTTTAAACCGAGGACCATCAGTCCTATGCCGGTTAGCAAACCGCTGGGCCTTCTCCTGAGAGAGGGACAACCTCTCCACTACCTGGTCCCAAATCTGCTGCATACGCTCAACAACAGAGTCAACACCTGGACAGACAGAAGCCTCCTCTGTCCTGAAGAAAATCGAGGGTGAAACCCAGAATTACAGAAAAACGGAGACATCAAAGTGGCAGAGCTAGCCCTATTATTAAGAGCAAACTCAGCCAAAGGCAAAAAAGAGACCCAGTCATCCTGATCAGCAGACACAAAGCATCTTAGATAAGTCTCCAATGTCTGGTTTGTTCTCTCAGTTTGACCATTGGTCTGAGGATGAAATGCCGAGGAGAAAGACAATTGAACACCCAGTTTAGAACAAAAAGTCCTCCAAAATCTGGAAACAAACTGGACTCCTCTGTCAGACACAATGTTCTCAGGAATGCCGTGTAAACGAACCACGTGCTGAAGGAACAACGGCACCAATTCAGAGGAGGAAGGCAACTTAGGTAATGGCACAAGATGTATCATTTTGGAAAACCTATCACAAATTACCCAGATGGTGGTCATTTCTGAGAAACAGGAAGATCGGAAATGAAATCCATAGAGATATGGGTCCATGGTCTCTTGGGCACAGGCAATGGCATCAACAAACCACTAGAGCGAGAGCAAGGCTTGGAGCGAGAGCAAGTCCCGCAGGACTGCACAAATTCCCTGACATCGCGAGACAAGGTAGGCCACCAAAAGGACCGACTAACCAAGTCTCTGGTACCAAAAATTCCAGGATGCCCAGCCAATGCGGAACAATGAATCTCAGACATCACACTCTTTTTCCATTGGTCCGGGACAAACAATTTTCCAACAGGGCAGCCTCGGGCCTATCCTCCTGACACCCCTCCAGAGCAAGTCTCAAATTGGGCGAGATGGCGGAAAGAACTACACCCTCCTTCAAAATAACAGAGGGATCAGATAGCTCAGGAGAGTCCGCAAGGAAACTCCTCGAGAGGGCATCCGCCTTAACATTCTTAGTGCCAGGAAGAAAGGAAACCACAAAATTAAAACGTGTGAAAAACAAGGCCCACCTGGCCTGTCTAGGATTGAGTCGCTTGGCAGATTCCAGATAGACCAGATTCTTATGGTCCGTAAGGACCACCACCTGATGTTTGGCTCCCTCCAGCCAATGTCTCCACTCTTCAAAAGCCCACTTCATGGCCAATAACTCCCGATTACCCACGTCATAATTACGTTCAGTAGGAGAAAATTTTCGAGAAAAAAAGGCACAAGGGTTACTTTTAGAGGTCTCTGGATCTTTTTGGGACAAAACGGCACCTGCCCCAATTTCAGAGGCATCAACCTCCACCTGAAATGGCAGAGAAACATCAGGCTGCCGTAGAACAGGAGCAGAAGTGAATCTCTGCTTAAGTTCCTGAAACGCAGAGACTGCCTCAGGAGGCCAATTCACCACATCAGAACCCTTTCTGGTCAAATCAGTTAATGGTTTAACAATAACAGAGAAATTACCAATAAATTTACGATAAAAATTGGCAAAACCCAAAAATCTCTGAAGAGCCTTTAATGAAGTAGGTTGGACCCAATCACAGATGGCCTGAACCTTGACCGGGTCCATTTCAATAACAGATGGGGACAAAATGAATCCCAGAAATGAGATCTTCTGTACGCCAAAAAGACACTTTGATCCCTTCACATACAGAGCATTCTCTCTCAAAATCTGGAATACAGTTCGAACATGTTTCACATGAGAGTCCCAGTCATTAGAAAAAATCAAGATATCATCCAAATAAACAATCAGAAACTTGTCCACAAAATCCCTGAAAATGTCATTCATGAAGGACTGGAAGACGGAAGGAGCATTAGTGAGCCCAAAGGGCATCACAAGGTACTCAAAATGCCCTTCAGGGGTGTTAAATGCCGTCTTCCATTCATCCCCGTGCTTAATGCGAATAAGGTTATACGCCCCCCTGAGGTCAAGCTTGGTAAACCAAGTAGCGTTTTTCACCCTGGAAAACAGGTCAGAAATCAAGGGTAACGGGTATTGATATTTCACAGTAATATTGTTCAAGAGACGATAATCAATACACGGCCTTAATGAACCATCTTTTTTGGCCACAAAGAAAAAACCGGCACCTAAGGGTGAAGAGGATGGTCTGATATGACCCTTCTCCAATGATTCCTTGATATAAGACCGCATAGCGTCATGTTCAGGTACAGACAAGTTAAAAAGGCGACCCTTAGGGAATTTACTACCTGGCACTAATTCAATAGCGCAGTCATAGCTCCTATGGGGAGGTAAGGATGCAGATTTACTTTCGCTAAACACATCAGAAAAATCAAACAAAAAGTCAGGAACATCCTCAGCCTGGGGGAGGCAGAAAAAACAGGAGTGTTGGTATTAACACATTGGCAGCCCCAACTGGTTACAGACACAGATTTCCAATCCAAAACAAGATTATGAGACTGTAACCAAGGGAAACCCAGCACGATAATGTCATGCAGATTATATAGAACCAAAAATTTGCAGCACTCCTGGTGATCAGGTTCAACCCTCATTATCACCTGAGTAGAAAACTGGGGTTTATTCTCAGCCAAAGGGGTAGAATCGATCCCCAGTAGGGGAATAGACTTCTGTAGGGGTATCAAGGGAAATCCACAACGTTTAGCAAAATCATAATCCATCAGGTTAATAGCTGCTCCAGAATCAACGAAAGCCTGAGCAGAAAATAGGACAGGAGATATCAAGTCAGTTAATAAAAACTTATCTGAACACTCCCAAGACAATAGCGGAAAAATGTTTCCCCCGCTTGGGGCAACGAAAAGCTGAGAGCATCACCAAGTAAACATAACCCTTGCGCTTTCGAAACTAGACGCGTGCCCCAACACCACTCCCACACTGCATGGGCTCACAGCTGGTCACAGGCAAACCTACCAGCAACTTCTCCGCTCCGCAAAACCCGTCAATTTGAAACGCTAATACATAGAATCATTAAAGAGGGGGGCAGGGAAATCCCCAAACATCCTTTACAATACCACAGACCCCTTTCCGGAAAAGGCCCCCAAAGCGTCGCCTCCATTTGGTCAGGGGTGCCCCCCTAAGGAATCTCGGCAGATAATCGGGGTCATCGCCCCCGTTTAATGCCAACAAGGCTTTTTTCACTTATCAGTGACATTTGGCTCACGTACAATAAACCCCCAAAGCCTGAAAAAATGCATACTCACCAAAACAGGATCCCCAGGATAGGGGGAAAAGCCCATCCTGAGGGCGCCGCGCGGAGAGAGATATAATTTGAACTCCGCTGCGTTTCCTGGGACTTAGATTTTAAGGCAAGAAACAATTTCAATTATTTTGAAATTCTGAAAAATTAGCTCTCCCCCAAAAAACAAATTGGCATGGGATCCTAGGCTCCACAAGGGAACCTAGCAAGATATCAGCAAAACTCGAACCCCGTGGCAAGCGATCCCACGGCCCGACAATGTGCAAAATCCCTTGGGAAAAAAATCCCCCCCCAACCCCGGATACGAGGAAAAAAAAAAAGAACAAAAGAAAAATACTCTGACAACTTTTCTTCCCTTTAAATATTTTTTCCCTTCTGTGAGTACCCTACAAATTTTTAGGGCCGGGGATACGTTTTGTTACGGGGAGCGAGGGTGCAGGTAAAAAAAGGGAAAAAACAAGCATTGGGAAATTAGGTTGCATAACCCCACCCACCCCAAAAAATAGCTCTTGGGTACA
>JARQOD010000001.1:660454822-660466295 GCA_033576555.1 Oophaga sylvatica
TTGGGCGGAGATGGGGAAAGAACTCCCCTTTTCAAAATAAAGCGGATCGATAACTCAGGAGAGTCCCAAGGAAACTCCTCGAGGGGCATCCGCCTTAACATTTTGGCCAGATAAGTCTTCGTTGGAGAAAATTTTCGAGAGAAAAAAGGCACAAGGGGTTTTCTTTTAGAGGTCCTGGATCTCTTTGGGACAAAACGCCCTGCCCCAATTTCAGGGCACAACCTCCACCTAAATGGCGAGAAACACAGGGCCCTCCGTAGAAAGGAGCAGAAGTGAATCTCTGCTAAGTTCTGAAAAGCAGAGACTGCCTCAGGAGGCCAATCACCACATCAGAACCCTTTTTGGTCAAATCAGTCAATGGTTTAACAATAACAGAGAAATTACCAATAAATTTACGATAAAAATTGGCAAAACCAAGAATCTTAAAGACCTTTAATGAAGTAGGTTGGACCCAATCAAGATGGCCGAACCTTTGACCGGGTCATTTCAATAACAATGGGACAAAAATGATCCCAAAATGAGATCCTCTGTACGCCAAAAAGACACTTTGTCCCTTCACATACAGAACATTCTCTTCAAATCTGGAACACAGTCCGAACAGTTTACATGAAGTCCCAGTCATTGGAAAAAAACAAGTATCACCAAATAAAACAATCAGAAATTTATCCCAAAAATCCTGAAAATGTCATTCATGAAGGACTGGAGACAGAAGGAACATTGGACCCAAAGGGCATCACTAGGTATCAAAATGCCCCCTGGGGTATTAAATGCCTCTTCCATTCATCCCCGTGCTTAATGCGAATAAGGTTATATGCCCCCTGAGTCAAGCTTGGTAAACCAAGTAGCACTTTTCACCCTGGAAAACAGGTCAGAAATCAAGGGTAACGGATATTGATATTTCACAGTGATATTGTTCAAGAGACGATAATCAATACCGGCCTTAATGAACCATCCTTTTTGGCCACAAAGAAAAACCGGCACCCAAGGGTGAAGAGGATGGTCTGATATGACCCTTCTCCAATGACTCCTTGATATAAGACCGCCATAGCGTCATGTTCAGGTACAACAAGTTAAAAGGCGACCTTTAGGGAATTTATACCAGGCACTAATTCAATAGGCAGCATAGCTCCTATGGGGGGCAAAGGATGCAGATTTACTTTCGTAAACACATCAGAAAAATCAGTCAAAAAGTCAGGAAACATCCTGAGCCTGGGGGGAGGCAGAAAAAACAGAGTGTTGGTATTAACACATTGGCAGCCCCAACTGGTTACAGACACAGATTTCCAATCCAAAACAGGATTATGAGATGTAACCACGGGAAACCCAGTACGATATGTCATGCAGATTATACAGCACCAAAAATTGCAACTCTCCTGATGATCAGGTTCAACCCTAAAATATATCACCTGAGTAGAGAATGAGGTTTTTTCTCAGCCAAAGGGGTAGAAATCGATCCCCAATAGGGGAATGACTTCCGTAGGGGTATAAGGGAACCCACAATGTTTAGCAAAATTAAAATCCATCAGGTTATAGCTGCTCCCGAATCAACAAAAGCCTGAGCAGAAAATGTGGACAGGGAGCAAATCAGGGTAACAGTCAACAGAAATTTAGTCTGAACACAAACCAGACAACTGAACGTGCAAAACGTCTTCCCGCTTAGGGCAGACTGAAATAGCATGGAGGCATCACCACAGTAGAAACATAACCCATTGCGTTTTCGAAACTCATGACGCTGTGCCCCAGAAGCCACTCTATCACACTGCATGGGTTCAGAAGCTGGTTCACAAGGCAACACTGTTCCACGCAATCCTCTACGCTCACGCAAATGTCTGTCAATTTGAATCGCTAATGACATAGAATCATTGAGACTAGAGGGGACAGGGAATCCCACCATAACATCCTTTACATTCTCTGACAGACCCTTCCGAAAAAGGGCTGCCAAGCATCGTCACTCCACTTGGTCAGGACTGCCCACCTTCGGAATCTCTGCAGTACAACTCAGCGTCCTCAAGCCCCTGATCCAATGCCAACAAGGCCTTCTCAGCTTGATCAGTGACATTAGGCTCATCGTACAATAACCCCAGAGCCTGAAAAAATACATCAACACTACTCAAAACAGGATCCCCAGGTGTCAGGGATACAGCCCATCCTGAGGATCGCCGCGCAGGAGAGAGATGACAACCTGAACCTGCTGTGCTGCGTTCCCTGAGGACTTAGATTTCAAGGCAAAAAACAACTTACAGTTATTTTGAAATTCAGAAATTTAGCTCGATCCCCTAAAAACAAATCTGGCAGGGGAATCCTAGGTTCCACAACAGGCAACCTGCAAGATAGGTAGCAATACTCCGAACTTCAGTGGCAAGCTGATCCACCGGCCAGACAACTGTGCAAATTCCATTGAGAGGAAAAAAAAAACCTACCTCAGCATTCAGAGAAACAGAGGAAAAAAAAAAAAAAAATCTCTGACAACTCTGACAATCTTCTTTCTTTAACACTATTTTTCCCTTCTGTGAGTACCATACAAATATCAGTTTTTGGGCCGGTGATTACTGTTATGATTTGGTATGCTGAGGAGAGCAGGCAAAAAAGGAAATACACCAGAGAGGTTGGAATCTATGGGATTGCAGTACCCTGATAACCACCACAACTAAAGGCAGCCGTGGAGCGTACCTACGTTGGTCCTAGACGCCTCATCACAGCCTGAGAAGCTAACTACACCTAAAGACAGAAAGAGGAAAACTATCTGCCCCGGGCAGATCCCCAAAGAACATAGAAAGCCCCCAAACATGTAATGGCGGATAGACAAGAGGAAATACACAGACAGAAAATAGTATGAGCAAATGTTGGGGCCCAAACTTCCTAAATAGAAAAGGATAGGAAGGACACTTACTGCAATCCCAAAAAAACCTGAAAAGTACCAACACTACTAATTACAAAACACCTGAGATCACACGACCTCTACCACCTAAATTACTTCTCTGGTGTAACAAAACAAAAACAGCAGCCACTGAAAAAACTGGAAAAGGCAAATGAACAAACAACAGTGGCTGAACTAAACTGAGAGGAGCACAAGCCCCCGGAGGGGACCCGGCAGACCCCCACAGAAGTGCAAGACAAAATGCAAAAAGCAAGCACAAAAAACTAAAAGAAGAAAATGTCTTATCTGTTAGCAGAAGATGCAGGCACGAAACAGCAAGCTACAAAGTGAACAGGAATCAAAGATGAGACCAGAACAATTGATCACCGGCAACCCTGATGGGAGGGAACCTCCCTTATATAAGACCAGTCAGTAACACCTGATTGCCAATCTTCACAATCTTGATTGGATAGTTCAGTACTGTTTGTAACCACCAGAGGGAGCTTCTGCTCAGAATTCATTTCTAGCACATTCACAACACAGGAGCACACGGACGGTGGGTACAGCAGGTAAACAGGAGCACTGGGATGGAACTGGAAGGGAAAAAGGAGAAGGAAAAAGCACAAAGGAAACACCAGAGGAACCAGGGAAACACAATTGACAATCAGGCGCTGTTTGGGAAGTACGGCAGCCTGATATAGGACATGCACCCAGCACTTCCGGTGCAAGGTGCCCCGGAGCCGCGAGGAACAAGGGGCCGGGCTCAGGACAGTGTCTGTGCACGTGCGCCACTGAACCCAGCAGAACGCGCACTAGACGTCTAGCTGAAGGAGCGCACCGGGTCTGCATGAGAGAGGGAGCGCGCCGGAACGCCGGAGGACGCTGAGAGCCAGGAGCGCGCCGGATCGTTGGGTAAGTAAGACCGGACGGACCCAACGGTGTGACAGTACCCCCCCTTTACATCCCCTCCTCCTAAGGCTGGAAAAGAATCTTGCCAAGATTCAAGGAGCCTGGATGTTCTATTGGGGTTCCAAGACCTCTCCTCAGGACCAAAACCCTTCCAATCTATCAAAAAACGTCCTACCCCGTACCTTTTTCATGGCGATATGTCCCTAACTTCAAAGTCATCCTCGACAGAAACAGGAGAAGGAGAATGCCAGTGAAGGAATGAAACTGGTTGAGGGTAACAGGTTTCAGGAGAGAAACATGAAAAGAATTGCGGATGCGAAGTGAGGCGGGTAGCTTCAACTTGTAAGCAACATCATTAATGCGTGCCAAAACCTCAAAAGGTCCAATATACCGGGGATCCAATTTATATGAGGGAATCTTAAGGCGAATAAATTTGGACGCTAACCAGACCTTGTCACCAGGATGGAATACTGGAGGATCCAACCATCTTCTGTCGGCATGTTTTTTCACACTGAGACGAGCATGCGCCAGCTCGGTCATGGTCTCCTGTCAGAAACAGAAAGAAGATCTGCCGCCGGCACACCAGATACAGGAGAAACCAGCAAAGGTACACCAGGATGTTGCCCATAGACAATGAAAAAAAGGCGACTTGGAGGTAGATTCGCTGGTATGATTGTTATAAGCAAACTCTGCCCAAGGAAGTAAGCCGGACCAGTCATTCTGATGCAAGTTCAAGAAGTGGCGGAGATACGTCACCAAGACCTGATTAGTGCGCTCCACCTGGCCGTTGGTCTGGGGGTGGTAGGCCAAGGAGAAATCCAGCGTGATCTTCATGAGTTTACAAAGGGCTCTCCAGAATCGGGAGGTGAACTGGACTCCTGTTATGTTTAGGTAGCTGAGGAGAAAAAGCAAAAACGGCAATACACCAGAGGCTGAAACCTATTGGATTGCAGTAACCTGAACTAACCACACAACTAGAGGTAGCCGTAGAGCGTTCCTACGTTGATCCTAGACGCCTCGTCACAGCCTGAGAGATAACTACACCTAAAGGCAGAAAGATAAGCTATCTGCCCCGGAGCAGATCCCCAAAGAAAATAGGAAGCCCCCAAACATGTAATGGCGGTTAGACAAGAAGAAGCACGGACAAAGACAGAAAATAGAATGAGCAAACGCTGGGGCCCAATCTGTCTAGACAGAAAAGTACAGGAAAGGATACTCACTGCAATCCAAAAAAAACCCTAAAAAAATACCAACTCTTCTGATTGCAAAAACACCTGAGATCACACGATCTCTACCACCTAAATCAGATCTCTGGTGTAACAAAACTAAGCCGTAGCCACTGAAAAAACAGGAAAAAGCAAATGAACAAATAACAGTGGCTTCAGATAAAGTGAGAGGAGCACAAGCCCCCGGAGGGTACCTGGCTGACCTCCACAGAAGTGCAGGGAACAATGCAAAAAACAAGCACAAAAATAAAAGCAGAAAATATCTTATCTGATAGCAGAAGATGCAGGCAAGACTCAGCAAACTTCCAAATGAACAGGAACCACAATTGAGACAAGAACAATTGATCACCGGCAACCATCATGGGAGGGAACCTCCCTTATATCAGACCAGTCAGTGATCCAGATTGCCATTCCTCGCTGAAAGGTTCAGTACCGTCTGTAACCACCAGAGGGAGCCTCTGCTCAGAAACCATCTCTAGCACATTCATAACAGTACTCCCCCTTGAGGAGGGGTCACCTAACCTCTACTTGTGCAACCAGGCCGATCAGGATGAGCTCGGTGATAGGCACGGATCAGTCTCCTAGCATGGATGTCCGAAGCAAACACCCAAGAATTGTCCTCCTGACCATAACCTCTCCACTTAACCTAATACTGGAGTTTCTGTCTAGAAAAACGAGAATCCAATATTTTCTCAACCACATACTCCAGATTGCCCTCAACCAAAACAGGGTCAGGAGGCGCAGCCATAGGAACCACTGGCTCGACAAACCTCTTCAATAAGGACTTGTGGAACACATTATGGATCTTAAATGTCCCTGGAAGAAGCAAATGGAAGGAAACAGGATTAAGAATGTCCATGATCTTATAAGGTCCAATGAACCTAGGCTTAAACTTTGGAGATGCAACCCTCATAGGGATATTCCTTGAGGACAACCAAACAAAGTCCCCCACTTTAAACCGAGGACCATCAGTCCTATGCCGGTTGGCAAACCGTTGGGCCTTCTCCTGAGAGAGAGACAACCTCTCCACTACCTGGTCCCAAATCTGCTGCATTCGCTCCACAACAGAGTCAACACCCGGACAGACAGAAGCCTCCGCCTGTCCCGAAGAAAATCGAGGGTGAAACCCAAAATTGCAGAAAAATGGAGACATCAAGGTGGCAGAGCTAGCCCTATTATAAAGAGCAAACTCAGCCAAAGGCAAAAAAGAGACCAGTCATCGTGATCAGCAGACACAAAACATCTCAAATAAGTCTCCAATGTCTGGTTTGTTCTCTCGGTTTGTCCATTGGTCTGAGGATGAAAAGCAGAGGAGAAAGATAATTGAACACCAAGTTTAGAACAAAATGTCCTCCAAAATCTGGAAACAAACTGGACTCCTCTGTCAGACACAATGTTCTCCGGAATGCCATGTAACCGAACCACGTGCTGAAGGAACAAAGGCACCAATTCGGAGGAGGAAGGTAACTTAGGTAATGGTACAAGATGTATCATCTTGGAAAACCTATCACAGATTACCCAGATAACGGTCATTCTCTGAGAAACAGGGAGGTCGGAAATAAAATCCATAGAGATATGGGTCCATGGCCTCTTGGGCACAGGTAATGGCATTAACAAACCACTAGAGCGAGAGCAAGGCTTGGAGCGAGAGCAAGTCCCACAGGACTGCACAAATTCCCTGATGTCACGAGACAAAGTAGGCCACCAAAAGGACCGACTCACCAAGTCTCTGGTACCAAAAATCCTGTGATGACCAGCCAACGCGGAACAATGAATCTTAGACATCACACTCTTCTTCCACTGGTCTGGGACAAACAATTTCGCAATAGGGCAGCGCTCAGGTTTATCCTCCTGACACCCTTCCAGAGCCAGTCTCAAATTGGGCGAGATGGCGGAAAGAACTACACCCTCTTTCAAAATAACAATAGGATCAGATAACTCAGGAGAGTCCGCAAAGAAACTCCTCGAGTGGGCATCCGCCTAAACATTCTTAGTGCCAGGAAGAAAAGAAACCACAAAATTAAAACGTGTGAAAAACAAGGCCCACCTGGCCTGTCTAGGATCAAGTCGCTTGGCTGATTCGAGATAAACCAGATTCTTATGGTCCGTGAGGACCACCACCTGATGTTTGGCTCCTTCCAGCCAATGTCTCCACTCTTCAAAGGCCCACTTCATGGCCAATAACTCCCGATTACCCACGTCATAATTACATTCAGTTGGAGAAAATTTTCGAGAGAAAAAGGCACAAGGGTTACTCTTAGAGGTCTCTGGATCTCTTTGGGACAAAAACGGCACCTGCCCCAATTTCAGAGGCATCAACCTCCACCTGAAACGGTAGAGAAACATCAGGCTGCCGTAGAACAGGAGCAGAAGTGAATCTCTGCTTAAGTTCCTGAAACGCAGAGACTGCCTCAGGAGGCCAATTCACCACATCAGAACCCTTTTTGGTCAAATCAGTCAATGGTTTAACAATACCATTGAAATTACCAATAAATTTACGATAAAAATTGGCAAAACCCAAAAATCTCTGAAGAGCCTTTAATGAAGTAAGTTGGACTCAATCACAGATGGCCTGAACCTTGACCGGGTCCATTTCAATAACAGACGGAGACAAAATGAATCCCAGAAATGAGACCTTCTGTACACCAAAAAGACACTTTGATCCCTTCACATACAGTGCATTCTCTCTCAAAATCTGGAACACAGTCCGAACATGTTTCACATGAGAGTCCCAGTCATTGGAAAAAATCAAGATATCATCCAAATAAACAATCAGAAATTTATCCACAAAATCCCTGAAAATATCATTCATGAAGGATTGGAAGACGGAAGGAGCATTAGTGAGCCCAAAGGGCATCACTAGGTACTCAAAATGCCCCTCTGGGGTATTAAACGCCGTCTTCCATTCATCCCCGTGCTTAATGCGAATAAGGTTATACGCCCCCTGAGGTCAAGCTTGGTAATCCAACTAGCACTTTTCACCCTGGAAAACAGGTCAGAAATCAAGGGTAACGGATATTGATACTTCACAGTGATCTTATTCAAGAGACGATAATCAATACACGGCCTCAATGAACCATCCTTTTTGGCCACAAAGAAAAAACTGGCACCCAAGGGTGAAGAGGATGTCTGATATGACCCTTCTCCAATGACTCCTTGATATAAGATCGCATAGCATCATGTTCAGGTACAGACAAGTTAAAAAGGCGACCTTTAGGAAATTTACCACCAGGCACTAATTCAATAGCGCAATCATAGCTCCTGTGAGGGGCAAGGATGCTAATTTACTTTCACTAAATACATCCGAAAAATCAGTCAAAAAGTCAGGAACATCCTGAGACTGGGGAGAGGCAGAAAAAACAGGAGTGTCGGCATTAACACATTGGCAGCCCCAACTGGTCACAGACACAGATTTCCAATCCAAAACAGGATTATGAATCTGCAGCCAAGGGAAACCTAGTACGATAATGTCATGCAGATTATGCAGCACCAGAAATTTGCAACTCTCCTGATGATCTGGTTCAACCCTCATTATCACCTGAGTAGAAAAACTGGGGTTTATTCTCCGCCAAAGGGGTAGAATCAATGCCCAGTAGGGGAATAGACTTCCGCAGGGGTATCATGGGAAACCCACAATGTTTGGCAAAGTCAAAATCCATCAGGTTAATAGCTGCTCCTGAATCAACAAAAGACTGAGCAGAAAATGTGGACAGGGAGCAAATCAGGGTAACAGTCAACAAAAATTTAGTCTGAACACTACCCAAGACAACTGAGCGTGCAAAACGTCTTCCCCGCTTAGGGCAGACTGAAATAGCATGAGAGGCGTCCCACAGTAAAACATAACCCATTGCACTTTTGAAACTCATGACGCTGTGCCCCAGAAGTCACTCTATCACACTGCATGGGCTCAGAAGCTGGCTCACAAGGCAACACCATCTCACGCATACCTCTGCGCTCACGCAAACGTCTGTCAATTTGAATAGCAATGACATAGAATCATTGAGACCAGAGGGAGCAGGGAATCCCACCATAACATCCTTTACATTCTCTGACAGCCCCTTCCGAAAAAGGGCTGCCAAAGTATCATCATTCCATTTGGTCAGGACTGCCCACTTTCGGAATTTCTGACAGTACAACTCAGCGTCTTCAAGACACTGATTTAATGCCAACAAGGTTTTTTCAGCTTGATCAGTGACATTAGGTTCATCGTAAAATAACCCCAGAGCCAGAAAAAATACATCAATATCATTCAAAACAGGATCCCCAGGTGTCAGGGAAAAAGCCCAATCCTGAGGGTCGCCGCGCAGTAGAGTGATGACAATTTGAACCTGCTGTGCTGCGCTCCCCGAGGACTTAGGCTTTAAGGCAAAAAACAACTTACAGTTATTTTTGAAATTCAGAAATTTAGCCCGATCCCCCCAAAACAAATCTGGCATGGGAATCCTAGGTTCCACAACCGGCAACCTAGCAAGATAGGTAGCAATACTCCGAACCTCAGTGGCAAGCGGATCCACACGGCCAGACAACTGTGCAAGCTCCATTGAGAGAGAAAAAAAATAATCCTCCTCAGCACCCAGAGAAAAAGAGGGAAAAAATGACACAAACAGGAAAAAAAAAAATCTCTGACAACTCTGGGAAGTACGGCAGCATGATTTAGGACATGATATAGGACATGCACCCAGCACTTCTGCACCGGAGCCGCGAGGAATAAGGGGCCGGGCTCAGAACAGTGTCTGTGCGCGTGCGCCGCTGAACCCAGCGCGCACGCGCACTAGATGCCTAGCTGAAGGAGCGCGCCGGGTGTGCATGAGAGAGGGAGTGCGCCGGGACGTCGGGTAAGACAGGACGGACCCAACAGCGTGACAGTATCTACCACAATCCCTGCTTTCTACATTTAACATTAAGGCCCTTGCCCCAGCTTACTAAGCACTTAAACTTCTCCATAACTGACTCAACAACAAGCACAAGCTTTGTTTTCTTTGTCTAATCTTTAGGTGTATTTTGCCCAAGGCAATAACAACGGTTTGTACTTGTTTGACCTCTCTGTTCTGAGACGTCACTTGTTTTTGATCAAGCATTACTGAACCCATGAAGTCAGAAGAATGCAGAGTAATACTCCCCAGCAAATGTAAATGCACAGCACATAATCAGCAGAGGCCATGCAAGGTATCACAAGCCAAATACGAGACTCAGAAGACCATTGCTGACCACAGGCTGTTAAAGAGGACCTGTCCATAGGATGCAGGACTCTAAATTAGAGACATGGCTGGAATGGCCCTTTGAAGCTGATTAAAATGTCTTTTTTTAAGAAATCCATGTTGTCATCCTCTGTAATCAGCCATGGAAGTTTTATGTTAATAAGACGCAAATGTAGCTGCGCTGGACACTACACTTGGTCAGACTGACAGATCTCTACTTCTTCTCTGGCCGAAATCTCACGCAGGCACCATCTCTGGTGATCTTGGTGAGCACAGTAACTTTCAAGTGATGTCATTGTGCCTAGAACTCAATCTGCTCATGTGCCCCCCTCGCAATGCTGGCACCTGTGCAAACTTTTGGCCAGTGGAGGCAGGTCACTGGAAAAGCAGAGACTTGTCAATTAAAGACTGCAGGCAGGCAGGAGATGGATAGTACCTAGACAGGCAGGAGAAGACCAAGTGCAATGTCCAGCCCTGATGCATCTCATTGGCAAAAAAACAACCGAATGGATTTCTTTAAAGAAAAATATCATTTTAATCACAGTATAATGACTTGTACAGTGTAACGATGCCTATATACAGTATAGTGACTTAATGACTATACTTACAATATAATTGTATACTGAGACCAGAAGAGAGGCAAATCCCTTCCCAGGACAGCCCCGTAAGGAAAGGTCTACACTACCCCCACCACGTGCTATTACTTAAAGTGCCTGGCCCATAGCCTGGAACAGCTCACTTACATATAAGAAAAATGTGTATTTCTGTGGAATAAGATATTGGATCACAGATATTAAGGTATCATTATATTCAGCTTTCTATGACTTACATGCCCATATAGACGGCTTAGGAGGGTTAATACTATGGACAGATTCCCTTTAAAAAAAAATTTTCTCACAATATTTAAATCCACAGTGTGCTTGTAGTACTGCTGCCATGGCCCCCGCTGGTTTCCGGGCTTTACCTTCTGGCTTGGATGGCACTTGATCAATGCTTTGCTGTTGAGGCTAGTGATTGGCTTAAGCGGTCACATGCCCAAATGAACAAAACAGGATTTACAACGATGTATGTCTTTCATGTTTTGAAACATTTGCGTAAACAAGATATCTTTGGTTTAGGCTTACAAATAAGACCGGTTTTAGACAACGTTTATCCCTGGTCAAAAATTGAAGATAGGGCTCAAATACTAACATATTACACTATCAACAAAGAAAAATTTAGGGTCCATTGCAATAGCTGATTTCAAAGTGTTCAATGAGCGCCTATCGACTATATTCATGTAG
>JARQOD010000001.1:660466621-660520305 GCA_033576555.1 Oophaga sylvatica
CGATCCACCCTTAAAGGCAAATTACGAACACATGCCCGGGGAAAACTAGGAAAATTTTGGCGAAAATACAAGCAACTCTGGAAAAACCGTTTGGTTAGAGGCATTCCCAGCACACAGCAGCGGTGCAGGTTCTACCCGAGCCGTACGGGGCCCAAAGGGAAGAGGTTTTCCCTCGTGCACACACCCGAAGTGGCTTTGGAGACAGGGGTTTCATGACCTTTGGTTGTAGTCTGATTTCTCGAGAAAACGCTCACACGACTTGTAATACTGTATCGATTGCAACAGACAGGAGACAACAGTTGTAAACTATGGTTCAAAATTACCTCTCCTCCCCTATCGATGTTCCCCTCACAGTTCATTCCTCTTTGACTATGGGCCTGTAAACTGGACACCTGGCCTGAATTGGCACAATATACCTTACAGGAGCTCGCTTCCCCTGCTGGTAGTGTGCTATCAGAGTCTTCAGGGCTGCTGGTCAATCCTGACAGAAAGAAGGACACGGCTGTTTCGACCCAAAATGTAGGTAATCTCACCTTCATTAAAATGAACCATGCCTGGGTTTCAAAGGATTTTGTCCCACCTTCCCCTGTGACACATTAGGTTGCCAGCAAAATGGCTCGCTTTGTCCTCCTCTTCCTCCGACTTCTCCAATTCCTCCATTTGCAGCTGCTGAATGTCCAGCCTACACCTCAACTATGCCAGCTTTTCCACTCCCCAGGGCCGGGGTCAGTGCCTGGCGCACCCGGGCAAGTGCTGGTGCCCTGAGCAGGTGGTGAGGCCCACTCACTGTCAGAGACCCCGGCCTACTATGAGGGGCTCTGTGCCAGTTCCCTGCGCCCACAAGTGTGCCCCCCCTGCTGCTCAGGGCCCTAGCACTTGCAATACTTACCTCTCCCTGCTCCACCGCTGTGACGTCTTCAGCGTTTCCTGACAGTGACATTCAGGTCAGAGAGCGCGATGATGTCACGTCTGTGCGCCCTCTGCCTGAAGTCACAGTGCAAAGAGCTGGAAGATGGCGACGCTGAGGAGTCCAGAGTAGAGCAGTGCCCAGCGAGGAGAGGTATTTCATTTTTTTTAATGGTTGGAGAAATATATGGGGAGCATTATACACTTGAGTATCATAGATAGGGCCCATTATACACTGGAGCATCATCCATGGGGCACATCATATACTGGAGCATCATATGGGGCCCATTATATATGGCGCATCATATGGGGCACATTATATATGGAGCATCACATGAAGACCATTATATATGGAGCATTATATATGGGGACCATTATATTTGGAGCATTATATGGGGTTCGTCATACACTGGAGCATCATATATGGGGCCCATCAATTACTAGAGCATCATATGGGGTTCATTATTTATGGGGCATCATATAGGGCCCTTTATATATGGAGCATCATATGGAGCACATATGGGGCCTATTCTGTATGGAGCATTATATGGAGCCCATTCTGTATTGAGCAATATATGTGGCTCGTTATTCTGTATAGAGCAATATATGGGGCTCATTATTCTGTATGGCGCACTATGTGATGTCCATAATACTGTATGGAGGACTATACTGTCTGTTTTTTGAGCTATTGTAGAATTTAAAATAGATATCACTCATGTAATGTAAGAAGTTAAGTATTTGGAATTGTACTATACCTATATTTCTCTGCCATATCGGAACATCATGAGTTGTGGTATGTGTTAAAGGGGCCCACTGAGACTCTTTGGCCCGGGGCCCACGAAAACCTGGAGCCTACACTGCCCCCCCCCACAACTTTAGCCAAATAACCCCCAGTTTTCAATGCGTTACTATTATTATAAAGTTAATTAAGGTTGACAAGCTTAAGTAATAAGAATTGATGTCGTTGGCATTGAAATGGGCACTGTAGGTATGTTTACTGTCCTCCACTCTCTGCCGACTTTCATTCCTCATTGACTTGCATTGGGGTTGGATTTTCGACTCTGACCCGACCATTTCCGTTAGTTGGCCGACTTCGTTCGACTCGACTTTTGAGAAAGTCGGATTTCACCAAACCCGACTCGACCCTAAAAAAGGCAAAGTCGCTCATCTCTAGTCGTGGCTGGGTCTTTCAGCAAGACAATGATGCAAAACATGGAATCAAGGCAACAAAGGAGTGACTCAAAAAGAAGCACATTAAGGTAAATCTTAATGATTTAGAGATGATCTGCAAAGAGGAGTGGACCAAAATTCCTCCTGACATGTGCTCAAACTTCTTCATCAACTACAAAAAACGTCTGACTGCTGTGCTTGTCAAGTATTAAGTCTTGTTTGCCAGAGGAATCAAATACTTATTTCTCACTGCAAAATGCAAATAGATTTATATAATTTATATAATGTGATTTTCTGGATTTTATTTTTGATATTCTATTTCTCAATGTTAAAATTAACCTACCCTTAAAATTATAGACTATTCATGTCTTTGTCAGTGGGCAAACTTTCAAAATCAGCAAGGGATCAAATAATTATTTCCTTCACTGTATATATTAGACATAGTGACACTTGCTTCATTTTTGGCCATGAGAAATAACTGTGATATGGGTAATACATGCTGTGCTTACTCTGTAGGCTTTTTCTCTGGCTCTACACACGTTGTATATTGACAAAAAGCCCCTTTATATACACTTTTTGTTTTTATGCAATGGTACTGTAACACCTGTGCCCACGTGGGGCCCCTGCCGAGGTCCCCATCCCCACACTGTGGTACCCGTACCTCCGCGAGGCCCACATCAGAGACCCCGCTCTCAGTCAGCTTCCTGCCGCCCTGTCTCGGCTCTCTCCCCTGCTCCTGCTTCCTGGCACGCGGACAGCATACCCCCGGGTATGAGGCTTAGTTCACGCGCGTGCGCGCTCTCGGTCTCTTAAAGAGACAGCGCACATTTTTCAAAAATATGGTTAACCAATAGTATTGTTGTGTGTGGTATTTCTGGCCCCTCTGCCATAGAGAGGGTGCCGGAGAAACAAGTGTTTCCTGTTGCTAGTTACCGGTTCTGTGTTCTGACGTGCCTGTGATCTGCTGTGCTTTTCCAGTCTTCTGCCAGTATCCAGCTAATACTGTTTGTCCTCTCAGACTACCTGCGGCTTACTATGCTATACCCGGGACGACACCAGTGCTGCCTGTGCAAGTTCCATTCTGCTCAGCCATCCGTCACTTTGTTATCTACGATGACGTCAGTACTGCCTGTGCCAGCTCCGTCTCGTGCTCCCGCTTCCCGCCAGTCAATTTCAACGCTACCTGTTATCCCTGCCTGTTCACCTGTTCCACTGGGCCAGCTTTCATGTGTCCGGGGTCTAACTGGAGGTAGCACCTTCTTCCTGGCATTCCATCTGACTGTTCGAGGGGTCTTACTACGGGAGTCTGGGGCTCGCATAGTCACGCCCCCTTCAGAGCCCCCCGTTCCGTGGTCCCGTGGTTCTACAAAAATAGTAATAAACGAATGTGCACTGCAACACCTGTGCCCCCGCTTCCATTCGTTACAGATTGCTTCGGCCATGGAACCAGCTGGGTCCCACGCCCCTCCAGCTGCAGAGTTGTGTCAAGAGGTTACTCGCCTAAAATATCAGCAGGACAAGATCACGACCTAACTGCACAGGTTGTCTACTTGTATGGACTCAGTGATATCTTCGGCTACTCCCTTCTCGACCACTGACTTCCAGGTTCCCTGTTGTACAGCAGGTAAAGGTCTTCGTCTGGCAGCTCCCCTCGGTTTAATGGCGATCCTGCACAGTGTCAGGAGTTCATAAATCAATGCACACTGCACTTTGAACTCCTGGGGCATATGTTTGCTTCTGAACGGGCCAATGTGGGCTTCATTATGTCACACCTCGCAGGAGAAGCCCTCGCCTGGCTAAATCCATTATGGGAGAGAGAGGGGATCCTCTGGTTAATAACCTCCAGTCTTTTCTAGAAGCGTTCTGCAGGACCTTCGATGAGCCTGGCCGTTCCTTTTCGACAGCTTGATCGCTTCTTCGTCTGCACCAGGGGAGTCTCATGGTGGTTCAGTATGCAGTTAGTTTCCGAACCCTTTCCTCAGAGTTATCCAGGAATGATGAGGCCTTGGTGGCTACCTTCTAGGAAGGTTTATCCAGGAGAATAAAGGACGAGCTGGTGGGTCGGGATACTCCTGCTACTCTGAATGACCTGATATCCATGGCAACACAGATCGATCTTCAGTTTCAAGAACGTTCTAGAGAATCCAAGCGAGAGAAGAAACCTTATCGCATGGATCCTAGTTTCCAGAAACCGTCTGTGTCTCCATCTCCAGCCTCTCTTCCTGAACCGATGTAAGTGGATCAGGTGAGCTTGGCCAGACAGAGCCAGTAGGGATGAGCCTCATGGAAGGGAAATGTTTCTACTGTGGCAGTTCTGAGCATCGGATCCGCTTCTGTCCAGTGAGGTCGGGAAACTCCAAAGCCTAGGGTCCATCTCTGCAAATGACTTTCCGTGTCCTTCAGCACAGTTACATTTTCTGAACTTTGTCACTTGGATTCCGGAGCCACCGGAAATCTCATCCAGCAAACGGTTGTGGACCATTATCAGATTCCAATTCATTCAGCGCCTTCCAAATCTGCTGCGAGTGACTTCCGTGGATGACAAACCCTTGACCGAGCCCGTTCGGTTCCAGACTGTGCCAGTGGAACTCCGGGTAGGTCTAATGCATTCTGAAATAATCTGTTTTTATGTTTTGCCTGGTTTGTCTCACCCCTTGCTTCTAGGTTTATCCTGGCTCCGAACCCATGAACCCGTTCTAAATTGGAGGACTGGAGAAATCCTGCGCTGGGGAGATTCTTGCTCCAATCGATGCATCTCTCCCATCCATCCAGTTGCTCCTTCAGTTCAGCCAGCTGCCCTACTGGGGTACCATCCTCTTACTGGGCCTTCTCTTATGTCTTCGGGAAAAAGGAAGCAGAAAGATTACCTCCACACAAGTCGTATGACTGTTCCATTGATCTGCTTCCCAGAACGTCTCCCCCTCGGGGGCGAATCTATCCTCTTTCCCATGCAGAAACCCAGGCTATGTCATACTACATCCAGGAGAACGTGACTAGAGGATTTATCCGGAAATCATCTCCCGGGGGGGGTCAGGATTCTTCTTCGTTAAGAAAAACTACGGATCTCTTCGGCCTTGTATCGATTAAAGGGGGTTAAACCAGGTCACGGTAAAGAATAGATATCCGTTACCACTTATTTCAGAGCTGTTTGATCATCTCCATGGAGCCAAGATCTTCACCAAACTTGACCTCAGAGGAGCCTACAACTTGATTTGTATACGTCGAGATGGACCCTATGAATACCTGGTAGTTCCATTTGGCCTCAGTAATGCACAAGCGTTCTTTCAGGAGTTTGTAAATAACATTTTGAGAGATCTCCTCTATTCGTGTGTTGTTGTCTACTTGTATGACATCTTGATTTGCTCCGTAGACTTAGCTACTCATTGGAAGCCTGTCCTCCAGGTCCTACAAAGGCTCATGAAGAACAGACTGTATGCTAAATTTGAAAAATGCGTCTTTGAGCAATCTTCCCTGCCTTTTCTCGGTTACATAATCTCGTCTACAGTTCTAAAGATGGATCTGGAGAAGTTATCCGCTATCCTCAAGTGGCCTAGTCCGTCTGGGCTTAAAGCGATGCAACGGTTCCTGGGATTTTCCAATTATTACCGCCAGTTTATTCTACACTTCTCTACTCGAGTGGCACCCATCTCGGCTTTAACTCGGAAAGGCGTTAATCCCAAGAGTTGGACGCCAGAGGCGGAGGATGCCTTTACTTCATTGAAGGAGGCCTTCTCTTACGCACCCGTTCTCCATTGGCCAGACTCTGATAAACAATTTTTTCTCGAGGTAGATGCTTCCTCCATAGGCGCTGGAGTGGTTCTCTCTCATAAATCGTCTACAGATTGTATGGTCTTGTGTGTTTTTTTTCTTGAAGGTTTTTTCCACTTGTGAAAGGAACTATTCCATTGGAGATCGGGAATTGCTGGCAATCAATTTGGCCCTGCGAGAAAGGAGACACCTCCGAGGGAGCAGTCCACCAGGTTGTCATATTCACCTATCATAAAAACCTTGCTTGTCTCCAGTCTGCACAGAGGTTGAATCCCCGCCAGGTGGGCCTTGTTTTTTGCTCGATTTAATTAATTTTGTTCTTCATTTTCGTCCAGCTGACAAGACTGTCAAGGCCGATGCACTCTCCAGGGTTTTCCTGCCTCCCGACTTAGAGGAGGAAGAACCTCAAAATATCATCGAACCATCCAGGTTAGTGTCAGTAGCCTCTGCCAATCTCTCTCGACTTCCCCAGGAAAAACTCTCGTCCCCACGTCGGACAGGAATCGTGTCGTTCGGTGAAGTCACTCTTCTAAATTATGCAAATTGCCTCTTAAGAGAAAAAGAGGACTTGAACTCTATAGCGCCACCTATTCTTCTAAATTAGACGGTCATGCCGGTGAGAAAAAGACTTTGCAACTTATCTCCTGTTATTACTGGTGGCTTACCATGGGCAAAGATATCCAGGAGTATGTCGCAGCCTGTCCTTTGTGTGCCCATAATAAAACTGCAAAATGCTTGCCATCTTGGCAGCTTTTGCCACTTCCTATTCCATCCGCTCCCTGGCAGCATATTGCAATGGACTTTATTACGGATCTTCCCATCTCTTCTGGCTTCTCCACTGTCTGGGTTGAGGTAGATCGTTTTTCGAAGATGGCTCACTTCGTTCCTCTGCTTGGGTTTCCATCTGCTCCTGAGCTTGCTGAATACTTCATACAGCACATTTTCCATCTCCATGGATTTCCTCTCCACATTGTGTCCAACAAGGGCGTCCAGTTCATTTCGAAGTTCTGGAGAGCGGTCTGCAAACTAATGAAGGTAGAACTGGACTTTTCTTCTGCTTACCATCCTCAATCCAATGGACAAGTGGAGAGGACCAATCAAATTTTGTCCGGTTTCCTCCATCACTTTGTCAATGCGCATCATGATGATTGGGTCAAGTTACTGCCCTGGGTCGAGTTTTCGTATAATAATCAAGTAAGTGAATCCTCTGGAAGGTCTCCCTTCCAGATTGTGTTTGGACTGCAACCCGGAATTTCTCTTCCCATCTCTGGGCTCTCTGGCGTCCCTACAGCTGACATCTTTCTAGAGGAATTCTCTCAAGTATGGAGTGATACCAAGTCTGCCCTGGAAAAAGCCCTCACATCGTATGAAGAGACATGCGGACAAAAGACGCCTGGATGCTCCAATCTTCCGGCCTGGAGATAAGGTGTGGCTCTCCTCCAAATACATCCATTTAAAGATGCCCTCCTACAAATTGGGTCCCCACTTTATTGGTCCCTTTGAAGTTTTGAAACAAATGAACGCAGTCTCGTATAAATTGAAATTGCCTACTTCTTTACGTGTGTCTAACTCTTTCCATGATTCCCTCATCAAACCTGAGCTCCTTTTTTAAGGATTCAGGTACCACTCCTGATCCCGTCAGTGAGGAGGATGTCATAGAATCATAGAATCATAGAATGGTAGAGTTGGAAGGGACCTCCTGGGTCATCTGGTCCAACCCCCTGCTCAAAGCAGGACTCTCTAAATCATCCCAGACAGATGTCTATCCAGCCTCTGTTTGAAGAATTCCATTGAAGGAGAACTCACCACCTCTTGTGGCAGCCTGTTCCACTCATTGATCACCCTAACTGTCAAAAAGTTTTTTCTAATATCTAATCTGTGTCTCCTCCCATTCAGTTTCATCCCATTGCTTCTAGTCTTTCCTTGCGCAAATGAGAATAAAGATGATCCTTCTACAATGTGACAGCCCTTGAGATATTTGTAGACAGCTATTAAGTCTCCTCTCAGTCTTCTTTTTTGCAAGCTAAACATTCCCAAATCCTGCAACCGTTCCTCATAGGACATGTCTTTGAGGTAAAAGAGATCTTGGCCACAGAGAGAGTATGGATAAGACCTACTTCTTGGTGGATTGGAAGGGCTTCGGTCCTGAGGAGAGATCTTGAGAGCCCAAAGAGAACATCCAGGCTCCTCTCCAATTGGAGAGATTTTACGCAGGCTTGAAAAAGAGGGGACCTAAGGAGGGGGATACTATAATACCTGTGCACTCGCGGGCCTTCTGCCGGGGTCCCCATCCCCACGCTGTGGTGCCCGTACCTCCACGGGGCCCCCGTCGGGGACCCCATTCTCAGTCTGCTTCCTGCCGCACTGTCTCGGCTATCTCCCCTGCTCTGGCTTCCTGGCGCGTGGCCAGCACATCCCCAGGTATGAGGCTTAGGTCAGGCGCGCACATGCGCGCTCTCAATCTCTCGGTCTCTTAAAGAGAAAGCACGCATTTTTCAAAAATGTGGTTTACCAGTGTTCGAAGGGTCTTACTACTGGTGTCTGGGGCTCGCATAGTCATCATGCCCCCTTTGGAGTCCCCTGGTCCGTGGTCCCGTGGTTCCACAAAAATAGCAATAAATGAATGTGCACTGCAACACCTGTGCCTCCGCTTCCATTCGTTACAGGTTCAATTAGATACATCTGCTGTTAGAGTCACAACACTGCTGCTGACCAGAGGCGCTACCTAGCTACCAGCCTCTGGGGGTGTGTCTCATTAGAGCACAACATGAGGAGCTGCCAATCCCAAGAAAATGGCTCCCATAAACTGATTTTCTTATAACATAATTCATGTAATAATAGTCATTATTCTTCCAAAGGTAATATATTTAAACTGTATTTATTTCTACAGTCTCCTTAATGTAATATACCTTAGCATGTGTGAAGGTGATAGGTACTCAGTTATGTGTAATGATGAGAAATGACACAGGGAAAAAGTATGGAACACATGAAGAAAAAGAGGTGCAAATAGCCATGGAAAGTCATGACACATGCTGAAATCTATCAGTAATTAGAAAGCAATCCTGCCACTTGGCAAAAAATAACAGCTGGTTCAACTGATGACCTATAAAAAGATGTCAAATCACCAAGGTGCTACACAGGAAACATCTCATGGGTAAAACCAGTAAGCTGTCTCAAGACCTTTGCAACCTTATTGTTGTAAAACATGCTAATGTCATTGGTTGCAAAAGAATTTCTAAACTACTGAAGTTTCCAGTGAGTATTGTTGAGGCCATAATCTGAAAGTGGAAAGAGCATGGTTTCACCATAAATCAGCCACAACAAGATGCTTGCCATAAGATTTCAGACAGATGAATGAAAAGAATTATCAGAAGAGTTGTCCAGGAGCCAAAGACCACGTGTGGAGAGCAACACACTCAATCTCCATGACATGTATGCTGTTATGTTTTGGTAGCTGAGGAGAGTAAGCAAAAACGGCAATACACCAGAGAGGCTGGAACCTATTGGATTGCAGTAACCTGAACTAACCACACAACTAGAGGTAGCCGTGGAGCGTTCCTATGTTGATCCTAGACGCCTTGTCACAGCCTGAGAGATAACTACACCTAAAGGCAGAAAGATGAAAGCTATCTGCCCCGGAGAAGATCCCAAAGAAAATAGGAAGCCCCCAAACATGTAATGGCAGTTAGACAAGAAGAAACACGGACACAGACAGAAAATAGAATGAGCAAACGCTGGGACCCAATCTGTCTAGACAGAAAAGTGCAGGAAAGGATACTCACTGCAATCCAAAAAAAAACCTAAAAAATACCAACTCTACTGATTGCAAAAACACCTGAGATCACACGACCTCTACCACCTAAATCAGTTCTCTGGTGAAACAAAACTAAGCCGCAGCCACTGAAAAAAAGGAAAAAGCAAATGAACAAACAACAGTGGCTCCAGATAAACTGAGAGGAGCACAAGCCCCCCGGAGGGGACCTGGCTGACCTCCACAGAAGTGCAGGGAACAATGCAAAAAGCAAGCACAAAAATAAAAGCAGAAAATATCTTATCTGATAGCAGAAGATGCAGGCAAGACTCAGCAAACTTCCAAATGAACCAGGAATCACAATTGAGACAAGAACAATTGATCACCGGCAACCATCATGGGAGGGAACCTCCCTTATATCAGACCAGTCCGTGATCCCAGATTGCCACTCTTCACTGAAAGGTTCAGTACTGTCAGTAACCACCAGAGGGAGCCTCTGCTCAGAAACCATTTTTAGCACATTCATACAGTATGCATGTTCAACACGCAAGACTCCATTGCTAGGAAAAAAGCATGTTCAAGCATATTTAAAGTTTGATCAACAACATTTAGATAAGCCTGTGAAATACTGGAAGAATATAGTCTGGTTAGATGATACCAAAATTTAATTCTTTGGATGCCATAATACACACAAGATTTGGAGGCCAAAAGGCACAGCATATCACCCCAAAAACACCATACCAACAGTGAAGTTTGAAGGTGGGAACATCATGATGTGAGGTTGTTTTTCAGCATACAGCACTGGCAAACTTTATATATTTGAAGGAAGGGCGAAAAGACAAATGTACTGAGACATTCTTGATAAAAATCTGCTGCCATCTACAAAGATCATGAAAATGAAAAAAAGGTGGACATTTCAGCAAGACAATTATCCCAAACACACAGCCAAGGAAACTCTCAGTTAGTTTCAGAGAAAGAAAATAAAGCTGCTAGAATAGATCAGGAAATGACCGGATCGAAATTCAGAAGAAAATTAATGGAAGGAACTAAATCTCAGAGTTCATAGAATGAGCCCATGGAACCTTCAAGATTTCAATAGTGCTTGTGTGGAAGAATGGGTCAAAATCACACCTGAGCAATACATGTGACTAGTTTCACCATACAGGAGGCGTATTGAAGCTGTCATCACCAACAAGACTTTAGTACGAAGTATTATTTCAATTTCAGTAAGCGTGTTCAATACTTTTTCCCTGCGTCATTTTTCATTTTTACACATAACTTAACTTATGTACATCTATGGTTCGATTACTTTGTCTGTGTGGATTGGATGGGTTGTTACTGACTTCTGGTGATGATTTCATGTCAATAGAACCTTTAGGATATGTGCACACATCGCGGATTGGGATGTGGAATTTCCTGAGAGGATTCTGCCTCTCTTGGCAGAAAACACAAGACAAAATCCACACGTTTTTTACGCGTTTTTTTTTTTGCTGATTTTTTGTGGAGTTTGTGTGGATTTAATATGGATTGCCATGCTTTTTTTTGCCCTGCGGATTTCATTAATTCAATGGGTGTAGGAACGCAGCGGATCCCCAAAAATAATTTACATGCTACTAGAGATGAGCGACTTTGCCTCCGGGAGCGTCGAGTCGGGTTTCGGGCCATCCGACTTTACCAAAAGTTGAGTCGAACGAGATCGGCCGACTAACAAGCGGCAAAAAACGAAACCCGAACCCAATGCAAGTCAAAGGGGAATAAAAGTCGCCAGTGAGTGGAGGACAGTAAACACACCTACAGTGCCCATTTCAATACCAACAACATCAATTCTTATTACTTAAGCTTGTCAACCTTAATTTACTTTATAATAATAGTAACGCATTGAAAACTGGGGGTTATTTGGCTAAAGTTGTGGGGGGGGCAGGGCTGGCTCCAGGATTTCGTGGGCCCCGGGCGACAGAGTCTCAGTGGGCCCCTTTAAAATTTACCACAATTCATGATGCTCCGATATGGCAGAGAAATATAGGTATAGAGGTATAGTACAATGCCAAATACTTCACTTCTTACATTACATGAGTGATATCTATTGTAAATTCTACAATAGCTCAAAAACCGGACAGTATTATGGGCACCACATAGTGTGCCATACAGAATAATGAGCCCCATATATTACTCCATACATAATTGGTCCCATATAATGTTCCATACAGTGTATGATGAGCTCCACATAATGCTCCAGTATATGATGGTCCCCATATAATGTGCCATACAGTATAGGATGGTCCCCATAGAGTATAATGAGCCCCACATATTTCTCCATACAGTATAATGAGTCACATACAAAGCTCCATACAGTTTATGATGGGCCCCATATATTGCTCCATACAGAATGGGCTCCATATAATGCTCCATACAGAATAGGCCCCATATGTGCTCCATATGATGCTCCATATATAAAGGGCCCTATATGATGCCCCATAAATAATGAACCCCATATGTTGCTCTAGTATATGATGGGCCCCATATATGATGCTCCAGTGTATGATGAGCCCCATATAATGCTCCAAATATAATGGTCCCCATATATAATGCTCCATATATAATGGGCCCCATATGATGCTCCACTGTATAATGGGCCCCATATATGATGCTCCAGTGTATGATGGGCCCCATTTGTAATGCTCCAGTGTATGATGGGCCCCATATATAATGCTCCAGTGTATAATGGGTCCTATCTATGAATGCTCAAGTGTATGATGGGCCCCATATATAATTCTCCAGTGTATAATGCTCCCCATATATTGCTCTAAACATTAAAAAAAATGAAATACCTCTCCTGGCTGGGCACTGCTCTACTCTGGACTCCAGCGTCGCCATCTTCCAGCTCCTTCCAGCTCTCTGCACTGTGACTGTTCAGGCAGAGGGCGCACAGACGTAACGTCATCGCGCTCTCTGACCTGAATATCACTGTCAGGAAACGCGGAAGACGTCACAGCGGTGGAGCAGGGAGAGGTAAGTATTGCAAGTGCTGGGGCCCTGAGCAAGCAGGGGGGGCCACTCGTGGGCGCCGGCACAGGCACAGGGCCCCTCATAGTAACCTGTGTCTCTGACGGCGACTGGGCCCCCCCACCTGCTCAGGGCCCCGGCACTTGCCCGGGTGCGCCAGGTGCTGACGCCCGCCCTGGAGGGTACAGCCCAGTTAGGGAGGTGGAAAAACTGGCATATGTTGAGGTGTAGGCTGGACGTTCAGCAGCTGAAAATGGAGGAATTGGAGAAGTCGGAGGAAGAGGAGGACAAAGCGAGCCATTTTGCTGGCAACCTATGTGTCATCAGGGGAAGGTGGTACAAAATCCTTTGAAACCCAGGCATGGTTCATTTTAATGAAGGTGAGATCACCTACATTTTGGGTCGACAGCCGGGTCCTTCTTTCTGTCAGGATTGATCCAGCAGCACTGAAGACTCTTTCTGATAGCACACTACTAGCAGGGCAAGCAAGCTCCTGTAAGGCATATTGTGCCAATTCAGGCCAGGTGTCCAGTTTACAGGCCCAGTAGTCAAAGGGGAATGAACTGTGAGGGAGAACATCGATAGGGGAGGAGAGGTAATTTTGAACCATAGTTGACAACTGCTGTCTGTTGCAATCGATTCAGTATTACTAGTCGTGTGAGCGGTACACGAGAAATCAGTCCACAACATGGTCATGAAACCCCCGTCTCCAACGCCACTTTGGCTGTGTGCACCACGAACACCTCATCCATGTTGCCCAGTACGGCTCGTGGTAGAACCTGCACCGCTGCTGTGTGCTGGGAATGCCTCTAGCAAACGGTTTACAAGAGTTGCTTGTTTGTTCGCCAATATTAGCTCTAGGTTCTCCTGTGGCATGATGTTCTGTAATTTGCCTTTATAGCGTGGATCGAGGATGCTGGCCAACCAGTAGTCGTCATCCTTCATAATTTTGGCAATGCGAGGGTCCCTTTTTAGGATCCGCAAGACATAATCACACATGTGGGCCAATGTTCCAGGTGTCAATGATGCACTGCCAGTGGTGGGTGGAGGAGCACTTTCTGCCAAATCCACATCCCTCCAGTCACGCACAAACCCTGTACCTGACTTTGGCAAGCCAACATTTTCTCTTGCCCCCTGAGAAGCATCCTCCTCCCCAAAATAATCATCCCCCCTCCTCCTCCTCTTCCTTTTCTTCCTCCACCTCATCCAGGACAGTTCCCTGAGCAGACAATGGCTGACTGTCATCAAGGCTTCCCTTCTCCTCCTCCTCCGCTGCAGACGCCTGATCCTTAATGTGCGTCAAAGTTTGCATGACCAGACGCATAAGTGGGATGCTCATGCTTATGATGGAGTCGTCTGCGCTTACCAGCCGTGTGCATTCCTCAAAACACTGAAGGACTTTACAGAGGTCTTTCAGCTTTGACCACTGCACACCCGACAATTCGATGTCTGCCCTCAAACTGCCTGCCCATGTATCCTCCTACAAATGCATTACAGCCTGCCTCTGTTCGCACAGCCTCTCAACCATGTGCATGGTGGACTTCCACCTTGTTGCAACGTCTATGAATAGGCGGTGCTTGGGGAGGTGGATCGAACGCTGCAGCCTCTGCATATGACTGGAGTCTACGGGCGAGCGACGTATGTGTGAGCACAGTCTTCGCACCTTGTGGAGCAAGGCTGGTAACTCCGGATAATTATTTATGAAGCACTGCACCACCAGGTTCACGGTGTGAACCAGGCAAGGTATGTGTCTGAGTTTTGCCAGGGCTATGGCCGCCACAAAATTACGGCCGTTATCACTGACTACCTTGCCTGGCTCAAGATGTAGACTGCCCAGCCATGACTCAGCTTCTTGCTGCAAGTAGTCGGCCAGTACCTCCGCGGTGTGTCTGTTGTCGCCCAAAAACATCATCTGTAAAACAGCCTGCTGACGCTTACCAATAGCTGTTCGATAGTGGGACACCTCGTGTGCAAGACTGTCAGCTGCGGATGGAGTGCTCGTGCGACTGCGCTCTGTCGAAAAGCTCTCGTTTGTGGAGGAGGAGGAGGGTCGAACACCTACAGCCAACTGTTGCCTATACCGTAGGCTAGGCAGCACTGTCCCACCGCTGCTGTCCCCTGTGGAGCCTGCATCCACCACATTAACCCAGTGTGCAGTGATGGGCATGTAACGGCACTGGCCATGCCTACTGGCCCATGCATCTGTTGTGAGGTGCACCTTTCCACTCACTGATTGTTTGAGTGCATGGACAATGCGGTCTTTCACATGCAGGTGGAGGGCAGGGATGGCTTTTCTAGAAAAGAAGTGCCGACTGGGTAGGTCATAGTGTGGGACAGCAAAGGCCATGATCTCTTGGAACGCTGAGCTTTCAACCAAACGGAAGGGCATCATCTCTAATGAG
This sequence comes from Oophaga sylvatica, assembly GCA_033576555.1. Lineage (NCBI taxonomy): Eukaryota > Metazoa > Chordata > Amphibia > Anura > Dendrobatidae > Oophaga > Oophaga sylvatica. The sequence continues at coordinate 660,481,622 of JARQOD010000001.1, forward strand.
ATCAGTTTTGCAATGTTGGCTTTCAAAGCCAGTGAGGTTTTGTAGTCCGTCCACGCTTGCAAGTGCATGGTGTTTACATGTCTGTTGTGAATGTGTTAGAAATGAATTCTGAGCAGAAGCTCCCTCTGGTTGTTACAAACAGTACTGAACCATTCAATGAAGATTGTGAAGATTGGCAATCAGGTGTTACAGACTGGTCTTATATAAGGGAGGTTCCCTCCCATCAGGGTTGCCGGTGATCAATTGTTCTTGTCTCAACTTTGGTTCCTGGTTCACTTGGAAGCTTGCTGTGTCTTGCCTGCATCTTCTGCTAACAGATAAGATATTTTCTGCTTTTATTTTTGTGCTTGCTTTTTGCATTTTGTCCTGCACTTCTGTGGAGGTCAGCCAGGTCCCCTCCGGGGGCTTGTGCTCCTCTCAGTTTATCTGAGCCACTGTTATTTGTTCATTTGCCTTTTCCTGTTTTTTCAGTGGCTGCTGCTTAGTTTTGTTACACCAGAGAACTAATTTAGGTGGTAGAGGTTGTGTGATCTCAGGTGTTTTTGCAATTAGTGAGTTGGTATTTTTTTTAGGGTTTTTTGGATTGCACTAAGTGTCCTTCCTATCCTTTTCTTTCTAGGAAGATTGGGCCCCAACGTTTGCTCATACTATTTTCTGTCTGTGTCTGTATTTCCTCTTGTCTAACCGCCATTACATGTTTGGGGGCTTCCTATGTTCTTTGGGGATCTGCTCCGGGGCAGATAGTTTTCCTCTTTCTATCTTTAGGTGTAGTTAGCTTCTCAGGCTGTGACGAGGCGTCTAGGACCAACGTAGGTACGCTCCACGGCTGCCTTTAGTTGTGGTGGTCAGTCAGGGTACTGCAATCCAGTAGATTCCAACCTCTCTGGTGTACTGCCTTTTTTGCCTGTTCTCCTCAGCTACCAAATCATAACAGTATCACCGACCTAACTGAAAATTATATGGTACTCACAGAAGGGAAAGATAGTGTAAAAAAAAAAAAAGTTGTCAGAGTTGTCAGAGATATATATATTTTTTTCTTTCCCTCTTTTTCTCTGGGTGCTGATGATTTTTTTTCTCTCAATGGAGTTTGCACAGTTGTCTGGCCGTGTGGATCAGCTTGCCACTGAAGTTCGGAGTATTGCTACCTATCTTGCAGGGTTGTCGGTTGTGGAACCTAGGATCCCCATGCCAGATTTGTTTTTAGGGGATCGAGCTAAATTTCTGAATTTCAAAAATAACTGTAAGTTGTTTTTTGCCTTAAAACCTAAGTCCTCAGGGAACGCAGCACAGCAGGTTCAAATTGTCATCTCTCTCCTGCGTGGCGATCCTCAGGATTGGACTTTTTCCCTGACACCTGGGGATCCTGTTTTGAGTAATGTTGATGCATTTTTTCTGGCGCTGGGGTTATTGTACGATGAACCTAATGTCACTGATCAAGCTGAAAAAGCCTTGTTGGCATTAAATCAGGGGCTTGAGGACGCTGAGTTATACTGTCAGAGATTCCGAAGGTGGGCAGTCCTGACCAAATGGAATGATGATGCTTTGGCAGCCCTTTTTCGGAAGGGTCTGTCAGAGAATGTAAAAGATGTTATGGTGGGTTTCCCTGCTCCCTCTGGTCTCAATGATTCTATGTCATTAGCGATTCAAATTCACAGACGTTTGCGTGAGCGTAGAGGTATGCGTGGAATAGTGTTGCCTTGAGAACCAGCTTCTGAACCCATGCAGTGTGATACAGTGGCTTCTGTGGCACAGCGTCATGAGTTTCGAAAACGTAATGGGTTATGTTTCTACTGTGGTGACGCCTCTCATGCTATTTCAGTCTGCCCTAAGCGGGGAAGACGTTTTGCACGCTCAGTTGTTTTGGGTAGTGTTCAGACTAAATTTCTGTTGACTGTTACCTGATTTGCTCCCTGTCCACATTTTCTGCTCAGGCTTTTGTTGATTAGGGAGCAGCTATTAACCTGATGGATTTTGATTTTGCTAAACGTTGTGGGTTTCCCTTGATACCCCTACGGAAGTCTATTCCCCTACTGGGGATTGATTCTACCCCTTTGGCTGAGAATAAACCCCAGTTCTCTACTCAGGTGATAATGAACCTGATCATCAGGAGAGTTGCAAATTTTTGGTGCTGTATAATCTGCATGACATTGTTGTACTGGGTTTCCCTTGGTTACGATCTCATAATCCTGTTTTGGATTGGAAATCTGTGTCTGTAACCAGTTGGGGCTGCCAATGTGTTAATGTCAACACTCCTGTTTTTTCTGCCTCTCCCCAGGCTCAGGATGTTCCTGACTTTTTGACTGATTTTTCTGATGTGTTTAGCGAAAGTAAATCTGCATCCTTGCCCCCCCATAGGAGCTATGACTGCGCTATTGAATTAGTGCCTGGTAGTAAATTCCCTAAAGGTCGCCTTTTTAACTTGTCTGTGCCTGAACATGACGCTATGCGGTCTTATATCAAGGAGTCATTGGAGAAGGGTCATATCAGACCATCCTCTTCACCCTTGGGTGCCGGTTTTTTCTTTGTGGCCAAAAAGGATGGTTCATTAAGGCCGTGTATTGATTATCGTCTCTTGAACAATATCACTGTGAAATATCAATATCCGTTACCCTTGATTTCTGACCTGTTTTCCAGGGTGAAAAGTGCTACTTGGTCTACCAAGCTTGACCTCAGGGGGGCGTATAACCTTATTCGCATTAAGCACGGGGATGAATGGAAGACGGCATTTAATACCCCAGAGGGGCATTTTGAGTACCTAGTGATGCCCTTTAGGCTCACTAATGCTCCTTCCGTCTTCCAGTCCTTCATGAATGACATTTTCAGGGATTTTGTGGATAAATTTCTGATTGTTTATTTGGATGATATCTTGATTTTTTCCAATGACTGGGACTCTCATGTGAAACATGTTCGGACTGTGTTCCAGATTTTGAGAGAGAATGCTCTGTATGTGAAGGGATCAAAGTGTCTTTTTGGCGTACAGAGGATCTCATTTCTTGGATTCATTTTGTCCCCATCTGTTATTGAAATGGACCCGGTCAAGGTTCAGGCCATCTGTGATTGGGTCCAACCTACTTCATTAAAGGCTCTTTAGAGATTCTTGGGTTTTGCCAATTTTTATTGTAAATTTATTGGTAATTTCTCTGTTATTGTTAAACCATTGACTGATTTGACCAAGAAGGGTTCTGATGTGGTGAATTGGCCTCCTGAGGCAGTCTCTGCGTTTCAGGAACTTAAGCAGGAATTCACTTCTGCTCCTGTTCTACGGCAGCCTGATGTTTCTCTACCATTTCAGGTGGAGGTTGATGCCTCTGAAATTGGGGCAGGTGCCGTTTTGTCCCAAAGAGATCCAGAGACCTCTAAAAGTAACCCTTGTGCCTTTTTCTCTCGAAAATTTTCTCCAACTGAACGTAATTATGACGTGGGTAATCGGGAGTTATTGGCCATGAAGTGGGCTTTTGAAGAGTGGAGACATTGGCTGGAGGGAGCCAAACATCAGGTGGTGGTCCTAACGGACCATAAGAATCTGTTTTATCTGGAATCAGCCAAGCGACTTAATCCAAGACAGGCCAGGTGGGCCTTGTTTTTCACACGTTTTAATTTTGTGGTTTCCTTTCTTCCTGGCACTAAGAATGTTAAAGCGGATGCCCTCTCGAGGAGTTTCCTTGCGGACTCTCCTGAGTTATCTGATCTTGCTGTTATTTTGAAAGAGGGTGTAGTTCTTTCCGCCATCTCGCCCAATTTGAGACTGGCTCTGGAAGGGTGTCAGGAGGATAAACCCGAGCGCTGCCCTATTGGGAAATTGTTTGTCCCAGACCGGTGGAAAAAGAGTGTGATGTCTGAGATTTATTGTTCCGCGTTGGCCGGTCATCCCGGAATTTTTGGTACCAGAGACTTGGTTAGTCGGTCCTTTTGGTGGCCTACTTTGTCTCGTGACGTCAGGGAATTTGTGCAGTCCTGCGGGACTTGCTCTCGCTCCAAGCCTTGCTCTCGCTCTAGTGGTTTGTTGATGCCATTGCCTGTGCCCAAGAGACCATGGACCCATATCTGTATGGATTTCATTTCCGATCTCCCTGTTTCTCAGAGATTGACCATTATCTGGGTGATTTGTGATAGGTTTTCCAAAATGATACATCTTGTGCCATTACTTAAGTTGCCTTCCTCCTCCGAATTGGTGCCTTTGTTCCTTCAGCACATGGTTCGGTTACACGGCATTCCTGAGAACATTGTGTCTGACAGAGGAGTCCAGTTTGTTTCCAGATTTTGGAGGACTTTTTGTTCTAAACTTGGTGTTCAATTGTCTTTCTCCTCGGCTTTTCATCCTCAGACCAATGGACAAACTGAGAGAACAAACCAGACATTGGAGACTTATCTGAGATGCTTTGTGTCTGCTGATCAGGATGAATGGTTCTCTTTTTTGCCTTTGGCTGAGTTTGCTCTTAATAATAGGACTAGCTCTGCCACTTTGATGTCTCCATTTTTCTGCAATTTTGGGTTTCACCCTCGATTTTCTTCGGGACAGACGGAGGCTTCTGTCTGTCCAGGTGTTGACTCTGTTGTGGAGCGTATGCAGCAGATTTGGGACCAGGTAGTGGAGAGTTTGTCCCTCTCTCAGGAGAGGGCCCAGCGGTTTGCCAACCGGCATAGGACTGATGGTCCTCGGTTTCAATTGGGGGACTTGGTCTGGTTGTCCTCAAGAAATATCCCTATGAGAGTTGCATCTCCTAAGTTTAAGCCTAGGTTCATTGGACCTTATAAGATCATGGAGATTCTTAATCCTGTTTCCTTTCGTTTACTTCTTCCAGGGACATTTAAGATCCATAACGTGTTCCACAAGTCCTTATTGAAGAGGTTTGTCGAGCCAGTGGTTCCTATGGCTGCGCCTCCTGACCCTGTTTTGGTTGAGGGCAATCTGGAGTATGTGGTTGAGAAAATATTGGATTCTCGTTTTTCTGGACGGAAACTCCAGTATTTGGTTAAGTGGAGAGGTTATGGTCAGGAGGACAATTCTTGGGTGTTTGCTTCGGACATCCATGCTAGGAGACTGATCCGTGCGTATCACAGAGCTCATCCTGACCGACCCGGTTGCCCAAATGAGGGTTCGGTGACCCCTCCATAGGGGGGGGGTACTGTTGTGAATGTGTTAGAAATGAATTCTGAGCAGAAGCTCCCTCTGGTGGTTACAAACAGTACTGAACTATTCAATGAAGATTTTGAAGATTGACAATCAGGTGTTACAGACTGGTCTTATATAAGGAGGTTCCCTCCCATCATGGTTGCCGGTGATCAATTGTTCTTGTCTCAACTTTGGTTCCTGTTCACTTGGAAGATTGCTGTGTCTTGCCTGCATCTTCTGCTAACAGATAAGATATTTTCTGCTTTTATTTTTGTGCTTGCTTTTTGCATTTTGTCCTGCACTTCTGTGGAGGTCAGCCAGGTCCCCTCCGGGGGCTTGTGCTCCTCTCAGTTTATCTGAGCCACTGTTATTTGTTCACTTGCCTTTTCCTGTTTTTTCAGTGGCTGCTGCTTAGTTTTGTTACACCAGAGAACTAATTTAGGTGGTAGAGGTCGTGTGATCTCAGGTGTTTTTGCAATTAGTGAGTTGGTATTTTTTTAGGGTTTTTTGGATTGCAGTAAGTGTCCTTCCTATCCTTTTCTTTCTAGGAAGACTGGGCCCCAACGTTTGCTCATACTATTTTCTGTCTATGTCCGTATTTCCTCTTGTCTAACCGCCATTACATGTTTGGGGGCTTCCTATGTTCTTTGGGGATCTGCTCCGGGGCAGATAGTTTTCCTCTTTCTATCATTAGGTGTAGTTAGCTTCTCAGGCTGTGACGAGGCGTCTAGGACCAACGTAGGTACTCTCCACGGCTGCCTTTAGTTGTGGTGGTTAATCAGGGTACTGCAATCCAGTAGATTCCAACCTCTCTGGTGTATTGCCTTTTTTGCCTGCTCTCCTCAGCTACCAAATCATAACACATGTCTAAGCATGCAACTGGTATTCACATTTCGGAGATTTTTCCGTCGACTCAAGGTCCTTCCGCACTTCTTTCAGATAACCTTTGCCTCATCAATAGGGTTTTGGTCCAAAAAGTGCCACACTGCACTCTTCCTACTTTGGGAAAACTTTTCAGGGCTTGCACGCTGTGCTAATTTGACCATCTGGCCAAGTTGTCCTGCAACTCTTTTTGTTTTTTTAACACTTTTTGGCCTGCTACGGGCCTGCCAGATAACCGCAGCTGCGATGTCGATTCCTGCTGCAGATCCTCCTCCTCTTCTGAGCTATTGCCAGCGGCACCCTCTTCCCCCAATGGATGCCAAAAACTGGGTCATCCATCACCTCCTCTTCAATTTCATCTGCACCTTCCTCTGTGTCACCGTCTAAGGTGGTATATTATGCGGGAAGGGGCACCTGAGTTTCATCAGGGTCAGAATCTGGCTCAGTAGACTGCGAGGGCAATGCAGTGCTCTGGGTGAATGTACCAGCAGAATCATATACCAGTGACTGTGCATCAGTGCACTCCATGTGATATTCATCTTGGACTGTGGAATTCAGGATTTCACTTGATAACCCAGGCATGGTATGTGAAAAGCGCTCCAGGGAGTAATCTGAAGTGTGGCCTGCTGCATCCTTCACTTTTGTTGGGGGTGAAGGACACAAGGAAAGCTCTATACGGTGTGGGAAAAAATTAACGCTCGGTAACTGTGCAGAAAAAAAAGAATAAAAGTATTAGTGCTGTGTAAAAAGCAGTCTGCACAGCAGTGTACACACAGCAATACAGCTAGTAGGCAGCCTAATAACCAGCGCTGCTGCACACAAGAAAATCCTCCCCTGTCAGTGCACACTAACTGTACGGCACAATTGCTATCAGCACAAGCACAGAAGAACTTCTCTTTCCAGCCCTAACTCTTTCCCTCCTGATAAACAGCGTCAGCAATCTCTCCCTACTGTTAAGATTGGCAGAAGTAAAATGGTGGTCGGCGGTCAGGGCTTTTATTGACACTATGATGCCCCCAAAGCAAGCCAATCACTGCAATGCCCTTCTCTAAGATGGTGGTGGACGCTGCCCATGTCATCTCATTGCCCACAGTGTACGTCCTTGCTCATTGGCTGAAAAAAGGCGCCTGCAAGCATTATGGGAAAACCGACTTTGGCGCTCAGGTCGACGACCGCATGGCTGACTTCACGCTATTGAGTCGCCCGTAGCAGGACCGTGGGGTACTCGGCACCGAGCCCGTTCACTTCAATGGGGGAATGTCACAGGTAGCACAGCTCGGTCCGTGGCCCTGGGGCTCACCTCAATAAAAGGGGAATATTTACAGGGGATTAAAGTATATAAAGTTTGTTCGTGACGCCACCTGTGGTACCTGGTCAGGGTGACCAGCGCTGCAGGGTAGATCCACTGAGGGGTTGTTACTGGGCAGCAAGGTGTTAAGTCTTCCACAGGCAAGACTGGGTCCCTCAGGGTAGATGGCGGTGTTGGGGTGCAGGACGGAGAAGGGGTATTCAGCCGCAGGAGCAATAAGGCAGACACACACACGAAAGTCTCTTTCTGTACCTTTACTGATGGTATAGTTGCAGGCACGTCCCGGGAAGCTGGCAGGGTGGAGGATGCACGTCCAGTAATCCCACTGAGTATGTGTAGGGCCTCCGTACTCCTGTATGTGTGAGTTTCTGACCTGTATGAAACGAAGTCTAACTCTGTCTTCTCGTATACGCCCAGCTGACTTTGTGGTGGAGCCTTCTCTTGGATAGAACTCAGTCTCTAATGGTTGCACTGACCAGACTCCTGTTCTTCCTGACCCTGGTTACGTATCAGCACTTGTGGGCCCCTGCGACTTGAAGTCCCACAGGGTCTCCGGTATCTCCTACTAGTTGTGTAGATGCTAGCAAGCTCGGACCCGGTGTCCGGTTGTTCAGAGTAGAGGTAAGCGATCAATGCTGTTTCAACCTGTGTCACTCTCTTTTCCCTTCCACTCGCCTTTCGTCCTACTCCGTCCCTTAACATAAGCACACTAGCAGTAGATAGCTGATTCTCCTTCCTCTTCACCGCTCTCAAAGCGTCGGCACGCTTGCTCACTGAAGCTACACTCAGTTGACTCAGTTCTGACCAGGCTGAAGTGGCTATCTTTCTCCACTATTACTGGCCTCCACACAATAAACTAAGCTCAAATCTGTAGTCTTCAGGTTCTTTCAGTCACTGCTGTTCCCTTTCCTTCTTTCTTTCTATAATGCTCTATCTGAAGCAGCTATCAGGACCTTCCGTCTAACTGATCTGTGCACACTTCTTTGAGCTAACTTTCCACCTACCAAGGAAACAAACAGTCTTTCAACGTTCTGAGGTAATCTGCTCTCCTGTCGTCTAAGGTGTTCTCTGGTGTTCTGAGGAGATCTCATCTAATCTGATCTCTAAGACGTTCTGAGGTAACTCTCCCTCTCAGCTCATCTGACGTGATCTGACTGCTGTGGCTCCACCATCCTTATATATATATACATACTCTTCAAGGTCTCCCTCTGGTGGCTTTTCGGGATTGGTGAAGCTGTGAATGAATATCAGGTGCATGTGGGTTTACCTTCCGTGCATCCTCCTGGGTAAATGTGGCTCCAAGCGCAGCTGGGCTACACATCCCCCCCTAGTTATCATCAGCACTCCCGGGCTGAAAGAAATAAACTTTTATATTAACATCAACATAACATTAACTCTACCCTTGCGGGAGGTGAGGACTCTTTTAACGTTACAATAAATACACCTATAATACAATTATAAAAGTAGAAAATACTTCAAAGTGCAAATACACAGGATTCTTGTGGAGGACCCGTGCAAAACCTCCCACGGTGGTCCTGGGTGGGCTGCAGGACTTCCCTCTTTGCAGACCTCACTCTAGGCCACACCACACGGGTTTTTCTTCTGAGGTAGTGGTGGTTTACGTAAAACCAAGATGGGGCACCAAGTGCCAACTGTTTACAAGGAGAGTCTTTGTGCTGCAAGAGTCCTCAGCACCAGTCCATGTCAAAAGAGCATTATCACAAACACATTACCCAACTGGGGTATACTATGCATCATACTATGCAAAACATTTTCAAAACTTCACATAACTTTATACAGTGCAGTAAACCCTGTCCGGGTCCTACTGGTCTTCATCAGCAAACATTGCAGCATCTTCCATACCTGGGGCTGGAAGCACACTGTGGGTTCTGAATCGCATCACCATCAAATCGTGTCCTGCTACCGGGGTTTGGGTAGCCACAGTTCTCATTTCAACTTTCTTACGATTGCCTGGAGGCCTGACAGCTGCCTCTCCTAGGCTTGATCTCTGCTGCGTGCTCAAGCATGACTCAGCAGGGAACGCTCTAGCAGTCGCTGCGCTCTGCAGCGTTTCAGAGTGTGACGCAGGTGCGCAGACTGGCGCCGGTGTGGCTGGGGCCTGGGACGATGAGACGCGGGGTGCGTTTCCTGCTTCAGGGACCGGGCGCTGACTCTGGAGACCTTAAGGGCATACCACCCTTTAAGCCCCCAATGCCGCGTGTAGGTGACTACATCTCCTATCAGCAGGTCCCTGTCCGGGTGTCCCTCAGGCAGGTGAGACTCCACATCCCTCCGGTTTACGAAGACTTCCTGGTACAGGCCGGGTTCGTGGATGAACCCCCAGCCTCCTGGAGTTTGAAGTCCCGTATTGCCCCCTGGCGCCGCGTTTCCCGGAGCGTACCTTTGTCTCGCCGGACGATCTCCTTGTCCGCAAGATCCTTCTCCCGGTACCTCTGGCGAAGCCGCTGCGTCTCACGCTGCTCCCGCTGCTGCCGCTCCTCCTGTTCACGGCGTCTCCATTCGTTCTCCTTCTGGGCGGCGTACTCCATGTCGTCCAGGAGCTCCATTTCCTCCCAATCGATCTCCATAGCTTCGGGCAGGATTCCTTCCATCGTCCCTACCGGGGGACAGTACTCCGCCGCTACCGCTGCGGCCTCTGGTTCCAGGCCTGGCTGGAGTTCCGGTCCGGGCAAGGACTCCTCAGCCTCCTCTCCTCCCGCCGCGTCCTCGGCGGAGTCAGGTATAGCTCCTCTGGGGCCGGCCTCCGGTTCCTCCTCAGCCGCTGGTTCCAGTGGTGGCGTGGGTGGCAGTCGCGCATCCAGGGGGGAGAGCAGCTGGTCCCACTGCAGCCGCAGTTTCAGGGCACGCCAGCTCCGCTCCATCGCCTCCATCTCTGCGCGGTGTTGGGCCAGATCCCGCAGCGCCGCACCCACCTCCTCCATACGATAGGGCTCTCCATCGCTCTCCCGACCTGGGGATGGTTCGGGCACAGGATGCACCTCTTCAGGGGAACGGGGTCTGCGCACCGCCATTCCCCCACACAGCGACTCCTGTCCTTCAGCCATCTCTCTCCAGGCCAGACTGTGCTTTCCATCCGGAACGCTCTGGCTTTTCCGTGGAGGCGGGACTTTCGCTTTCTCTTCCTTGCACTGAGGATGAAGAGGAGGCGGATCTCCTTTGCAGTGGGGTATGATCTGATATTGTAGAAGCACTTAGACAGGGCGGCCATAACTTTTTGCGACACAGGGGGGGGTACGCCCACGAATACACGCCCTCCTTCTTCACCAGCGCCTCGGGGTGCGAACATGGCGGTAAAATGGTGGCAAAATGGCGGCAAATCACAAAAATAGTAACATAGTCTTTTTGCACAAAAACAGTCCATTCAGGCACACAGGATTCACATATAGCGAGCTTCGGATCCTGTTCGTGACGCCAGAAAGATGAGTCGCCCGTAGCAGGACCGTGGGGTACTCGGCACCGAGCCCGTTCACTTCAATAGGGGAATGTCATGGGTAGCACAGCTCGGTCTGTGGCCCTGGGGCTCACCTCAATAAAAGGGGAATATTTACAGGGGATTAAAGTATATACAGTTTGTTTGTGACGCCACCTGTGGTACTGTCATGTATAGTGTACAGTTCCTATAGCGTCTTGTGCTTGGGTGCGAGGAAAACACAGGAGACACAGGTTGATATGAAATGACTTGTATTACTTCATGCAAGCATGCTGAAAAGTTCACACAGTTTGCAGGAACAGCGACAGGAGACACAGCAGGCCAGAGTAACTTCAAGCACTACAATAAATCTCCAAAGCAGGTTCAGGATCTCTTCTCTGTACCGTAATTCCTCTGCAAACATGGATTCACCAAACAGCAGGTTTCCAGAGTCCAAAAGTGTTCCAAGGTTCCTCAGTAGGGAATAGCTGGAGTACAAGTCCAAGGTTTCCAGAAGTCAGGTCACAGACTGACTGAGGCTTGATTCAGGAGCACTGATTGTTCAGCTGAGGCTGCTTAAGAAGCAAGAGGGAAGAATCAGGGCGGGAACATGAAAACTGGAAACTCCATATTAACTGAGGGCAAGAGCTGCAGAAAGACAGAAAGCAAAATGGCCGACGGAAAACTGAGTTTCAAGGAACATGTCAACAGAGACAAAGAACCTTACATTACTCCCCCCTTAGGGACAACCTCCGGATGACCTCAGACCAGGCTTGTCAGGGTACCTCTGATGAAACTGGCGGAGCAGGCGAGGAGCATTTACATTATTGACTGGTTCCCATGAGTTGTCCTCCACTGGGTAGCCCTGCCATTTAATCAAATATTGCAACTGATTTCTGTACAACCTGGAATCTAGAATCCTTTCCACCATAAATTCTTCCTGACCATCGACCAGCACTGGGTCAGGGCAAGGAGAAGAACGTCCAGGAAACGTATTGGGTGTTGCAGCCTTTAGTAGGGATACATGAAAGACAGGGTGGATTCTCATAGTTCTGGGCAGTTGAAGACGACAAGCAACAGCACTTATAATCTTATTGATCTTATAAGGTCCAATGTACTTATGTCCCAATTTAGACGATGGAATCTTTAATTTAAGATTTCTGGTTGACAGCCAGACCAAATCTCCTACCTTGAAAGCTGGTGCAGGTTTACAAAATTTATCTGCTGCTTTCTTGTACCTTTCTTGAGCCAATTCTAGATTTTCCTTTAGAAGATCCATATTCTTTTGTAAAGAAGTGATTCTTTCAGCCACTGCCGGCAAGGGCGTATCTATGGGAAATCGAGGAAGAATGTTAGGATGATAACCTAGATTGGAGTAAAAAGGAGACTGCTTAGTGGAGGCGCTCTGAGAGTTGTTATAAGAGAACTCAGCCAGTGGAAGTAGATCCACCCAATCATCCTGTAGGTGGCAGATAAAACAGCGGAGATACTGCTCCAGGGTCTGATTGGTTCGTTCTGTCTGTCCATTAGTCTGTGGATGAAAAGCAGAAGAAAGGTTTACTTTAATGTCCAATGCTGCACAGAAATTTTGCCAAAACCTTGAAGTGAATTGCACCCCTCGATCCGAAATGACCTCATCCGGTACTCCATGTAAGCGAAACACATTCTTAATCATCAAGTCTGATGTCTGTTTTGCAGTGGGTAAGCCGACACAAGGGATAAAATGAGCTGCCTTTGTTAGACGGTCAACCACCACTAGAATGGTGTTCTTCCCTTGAGAGGTTGGTAACTCCACAATGAAGTCCATAGAAATGGATCCCCACGGGCGGGACGGGGTGGGAAGAGGTTGCAACAGACCAGTTGGTGAGGAGCGAGGTGTTTTGCATCTTGCACAGACTTCACATGAAGTGACATAGTTTAAGACATCTTTCCTGTAAGTGGGCCACCAAAAGAAACGAGAAAGAAATTCTTGTGTCTTTAGAATTCCCCTATGCCCGGCTATCTTGGAATCGTGGATGAGTTGCAATACTCTCAATCTGACTGTTTCAGGTATATACAGACGTTGTCCCTGAATCCACACACCATTCTTAAAGACAAGACTTACGTCCCTTGGGGGTTGAGCCAACAAAGAATCCGCATGGTATGCTTCCTTGATGTCCTTAAGTAGGTCTTGATTATGAATCACTCCCAGGAATCTAGAGTCAGGAAGAATAGTCTTAGGAGGAGTAAGTGGACGTGTCTCTGCTGAATGAATCCTAGAGAGTGCATCAGCCTTTCCATTGCGCGATCCTGGTCTATAAGAAATGACAAAATTAAATTGGTTTAGGAAAAGATTCCAGCGAGCCTGGCGAGGAGTCAGGCACTTAGCCGACCTGATAAATTCAAGGTTACGATGGTCTGTCAGGACGACTATTTGCTGTGCAGCTCCCTGAAGAAGGTGTCTCCATTCCTTGAAGGCGGCAATAATGGCCAACAATTCTCTATTGCCCACATCGTAGTTCCTCTCAGCCGAAGACAACTGCTGGGAAAAGAAGGCACAGGGATGCAAGACATTCTTCTCACCTGTTCTCTGAGAGAGTATAGCTCCAACGGCACAGTCTGAAGCATCCACCTCTATTATGAAGGCAAGCTCGGGTTGGGATGTACTAAGATAGGTGCGGTGGTAAATTTATCCTTTAAACAGGAAAAATGCTTCCTGAGCTTGCGGGGTCCAGGAGAACCTAGACTGTTTCCGGGTAAGTTGGGTGATAGGTGACACTACCTCAGAAAAATTCTTAATGAAACGTCTATAGAAGTTGGCAAACCCGATGAAACGCTGCACCTCCTTCACATTTCTAGGAATTGGCCAATCCTTGATGGCTTGGGTCTTGCTTCCATCCATACTAATCCCTTGCGTAGATAGTACATACCCAGAAATTGAATTTCGGTCCTATGGAATTCACATTTTTCAAGTTTGATGTAGAGATGGTTTTGTCTTAGGCGTTCTAAGACCATTCTCACATGTCCATGATGTTCCTCTGTGGAGTTAGAAAAAATTAGAATATCATCCAGATAAATCACCACAAATGTATCTAGGAGATCCTGAAGATATCATTCACGAAGTGTTGGAAAGTGGCTGGGGCGGTACTCAGACCAAAAGGCATAACTAGATATTCAAAGTGTCCATAGCGTGACCTGAAAGCAGTCTTCCATTCATCCCCAGGTCTAATACGGACCAAGTTATAGGCCCCACGGAGATCCAGTTTAGAGAAAATTTTGGCATGCCGCACTCTCTCCAACAACTCAGGGATTAAAGGCAATGGATAACGGTTTCTAATAGTAACCTTATTGAGTTCCCTATAGTCTATGCAGGGTCTCAGAGATCCATCTTTCTTCTTCACAAAGAAGATGGGTGCACCTGCGGGAGATGAAGAGGGGCATATGAAGCCCTTGGCTAAATTTTCGTCTATATAATCCTTCAAAGCTTCTAGCTCGGGCCCCGCTAGGGGGTAGATCTTACCAAAAGGTATCTCGGCTCCAGGCAATAATTCAATTGGACAATCATATGGACGGTGAGGAGGAAGCTGATCAGCGTTCTTCTTGTCACATAAATCCACATAGTCCTGGTATACAGCTGGTAGTTCAGGGACTGACATGGTTCCTTTAGGAACAGAGCAAGCTGAAACTCCTTGACTCATCTGTTTTCCCGGAAAGTGTAATTCCTTGGTCTCCCAGTTAATCGTAGGATTCTGCGCCTGCAGCCATGGTAGCCCTAGAATAATGGGAAAGTGGGGAGAAGAGATAAGCAAAAAAGACATTTTCTCCTGATGATCTTTACCCATAAGGACCCTCAAAGGCTCTGTTTCTTGATCCACTGGTCCAGAAGTCAGTAGAGAGCCATCCACAGTCTCCATCTGTACTGGAGTAGCCTTCTTCACTGAACGTATCCCCTGTTTCAGAGCAAAGGAGATATCCATAAAATGTCCACTTGCTCCTGAGTAGATCATAGCAGAGCTAGACACCCAGACTGAGTCAACCCAGAGTTTGATGGAAAGGAAGCAATGAGAACTGTTTCTTTTATAACTCAGCTGGGACACCGCTGAGGAAACTTGAAAAATTGCAGCGTTTATACCGTCATCGTCCCCAGAACTAACAGAGTTTAAGTCCGAGAAATCAAGATCTCTTGCAGCAGATCTCTCTGGAGCCTGAGGCTCGGACATGACAGAGCTCCTCTCGCAACACTCACAGTGAATGACTGCTGCAGTAGTCTTACGAGAACGGCTGGGGCAGTTTATAATGAAGTGCCCTGACTTACCACAGTAGAAACATAGATTTTCCTTTATACGATGTTCTTTGCGTGCATCACTAACCCGTCTTTGTAAAGAGTCCACCTGCATGGGTTCAGGTTCTGGTTCCCTTGTGATCCTACTCAAAGGTTCCTTAGCTGAGGAGGGAGGTAGTAAAAGGTTAGTGTGATTATTTTCGAACCATCTCTCTTGTCTGCGTTCAGTCAGACGAGCATCAATATGGATACAATAGTTAATAAAGTCACCTAACGCAGTGGGAGGGTCGGCACGAGCAAGTTCATCCTTAATCAGTGGAGACAACCCTTTCCGAAAAATAGATTTTTTAGCGGAAGTGTCCCAAGTGGTATCAAGAGCCCATCTCCTGAAATCCAGGGCATATTCGGCTACTGAACGCTTACCTTGGCGCAAAGTTAACATGGCTGCTTCAGCTGTTGCACCTCGATTGGGGTCATCAAACACCTGCCCCATGGCTGAAATAAAAGCATCAAGGTGATTCAAACAATCATCCTCAGTCTCAATCAGAGGGTTTGCCCACATCAAAGCCTTATTGGTAAGCAACATGATTATAGTAAGCACTTTGGATCGTTCAGTGGGAAATTGTGAAGCATGTGCAGAGAAAAATAAATTGCATTGATTAATAAATCCCCTGAATTTCTCACGTTCACCGCCAAAACGAAAAGCAGGTAATTTGGGGATCCCAGAACTCGGGGTTATGGCAGGAGCCTGGCTCGTTCCTCTAGTGCCTCAATCCTGGCTCGCAATTCCTGGGTAGTCTGTCCAAACACTTGCAAATTATGATTAGTGAGGTCCTGTAGGCTTGCAAAACGGGTTTTTAAAGTCTGTACATCTGAAAGGATTGTATCAGTCACTCCGCAAAGTTCCTTTATGCGGGCCTCCATCTTCCAGATATTTTAAGGCAGAAGTGCTGGAAGGAGAAGAGGAAAGGAAGAAAAAAAAAAAAACAATAGTGTTTACCTGTGGTAACACTCCAGAGTAAAATTTTAAGGGAATGCGCTCACCTGGAATGGTTGTGAGAAGTCACAACCACTGTCATCACATAAGGTATTAAACGGACATCTGATATCCACAGTCACAGCAGACACGGCTTTCCCAGACCCAGCAGACACTAAACATTGGCTCCTGAATCTTGTCATGTATAGTGTACAGTTCCTATAGCGTCTTGTGCTTGGGTGCGAGGAAAACACAGGAGACACAGGTTGATATGAAATGACTTGTATTACTTCATACAAGCATGCTGAAAAGTTCACACAGTTTGCAGGAACAGCGACAGGAGACACAGCAGGCCAGAGTAACTTCAAGCACTACAATAAATCTCCAAAGCAGGTTCAGGATCTCTTCTCTGTACCGTAATTCCTCTGCAAACATGGATTCACCAAACAGCAGGTTTCCAGAGTCCAAAAGTGTTCCAAGGTTCCTCAGTAGGGAATAGCTGGAGTACAAATCCAAGGTTTCCAGAAGTCAGGTCACAGACTGACTGAGGCTTGATTCAGGAGCACTGATTGTTCAGCTGAGGCTGCTTAAGAAGCAAGAGGGAAGAATCAGGGCGGGAACATGAAAACTGGAAACTCCATATTAACTGAGGGCAAGAGCTGCAGAAAGACAGAAAGCAAAATGGCCGACGGAAAACTGAGTTTCAAGGAACATGTCAACAGAAACAAAGAACCTTACACTGTGAGAGCTGCAGTAAATGTGTTTATAAGATGACAAAGTTCAGTTCTACTGTTCTGTGTTAGTTACACACTGGTAACGTCCCCTTTTATTAAAAAAAATCTCTGTATACAGATTCTCATGCAGATCAGTGTCCTACCCAAAGTCTGGAGCAGCATATTTACAATGGCTTGTGAAAGTATTCAGTTTTTACCTGTTTTGTTACATTACTACAACCTGTGTTTAAATATTTTTCTAATCTGATTTCTGCGTCATGCATCAGCACTAAATAGTCTAAGTTAGTGAAGTGAGAAAAATAAAGGCAAAATTAAATATATGGGTTCAAAAAACTTAAGTTTTGCATGTGCATATGTATTCACCCCTTTTGCGATGAATCCCCTGAAAAATTCTGGTGGAAGTAATTACCTTCATAAATTACGTGCTTAGTGAAAGGAAGTCCACCTGTGTGCAATCTAAGTCTCACATGGTCTGTCAGTATATACACACCTTTTCTGAAAGGCCATGCTCTCCATAGAGGTGACCTTTATGGAAAAGTGGGCAAAAAAAGCCTTTACTTACACACAAAAATTGTAAGGCTCATTTTGAGTTTACCAAAAGACGTCTGGGAGACTTACCAAATGTATGTAGGAAGGTACTTGAACTTTTGGACACCAGGTAAACACTATGTTTGGAGACAAACCAACACAGCTCATCACTCCAAGAACACCAAAACCACCACAGTGAAACATGGTGGTGGCAGCATCATGGTGTGTTTTTCGACAGCAGGGACAGGGAAAATGGTCTGAGTTGATGGAAAATACCAGGAAAATTTTTGAGAAAAACTTGTTTCAGTCTGTCAGTGATTTGAGACTGCGACGGAGGTTCACCTTCCAACAAGACAATGACCCAAAGCATACTGCTAAATCAACACTTGAGTGGTTTAAGGGGAAAGGTGCAAATGTTTTTGAATGGTTTAGTCAAAGTCTAGAATTTAATTCAATTGAGAATCTGTGGTTAGATTTGAAGATTGCTGTTCATCAAAGGAAACCATCTAACTTGAAGGAGCTGGTGCTTTTTTGCCTTGAGGAATGGGCAAAAATCCCAGTAGCAAGATGTGTCAAGCTCATAGAGACTTATCCAAAGTGACTTGCAGCTGTAATTGCCACAAAAGGAGGCTCTACAAAGTACTGACTTTAGGGGGTGAACAGTTATGCACAATGAAGTTTTCAGTTATTTTGTCCTATTTACTGTTTGCTTCACAATAAGAAAACCAAATGTTCACAGTTGTAGGTATGTTATTTGCATGAACTGATGCAAACCCTCAGTGAATTTCCAGGTTAGCAGGTTGCAGGTAGCAAAACATTTAAAATGTCAAGAAGGTGAATGCTTTTGCAAGCCACTGTACATATAGGAAGAACATGGAAATCTATGGAATAAGACATTGGATCACAGATATCAAGGTATCACTTTGTTCAACGTCCTATGACCTACATGCCCATATAGACACCTTAGGAGAGTTGATCCTACTGAAAGATTCCCTTTCAGGACCTGACAGGTCCCCTATTCCCTCGAACTCATCAGCATTCACATATGTATTACTAAATTCCCTGCCTAATCATGCCTTTAAACCCTTAGTCGCTTAAATCCATGTTTAAAAAAAGTATTTATAAGGTTAATTTTTTATGCTACTAATGGCTTTGACTTGTTGATGGGGTGTTAGATTATCCAGACTTTTTGACCCTCTTTGCATTTTATCATGCCCCTGTGCTCGTGATAACATAATTTGCAAGAGCCAGCATCATTACCAACTTCCCCTTTATCTCACATTTTTTGGCATTATTTAGTTTTATATATTGTTGTGTGTTTATGAATTTTGTCATTGGCATCTTATTATGTTCAATGTCATTTTCTGTTTAGATAACCTTGATAAAGGCCGCAATTGAGCTGAAATGTTGGGTTCTGTTGTATACTAAAGAAAATAAAGTATAATTTTTTGCACTTCACAAATCTATTAATGTCACAGGTTTCCTGTGTTTGTCCCCACAGTCCCACCCTCAAACAATATGATGTCTCTACAGTCCCCCTACACAGTATGATTCCTCCACAGTCCCCACCATCAGGGGCACACCTACCATGAGATGAGTTGAGCTCTCTGCCTCAGGCGGCGGTCCCTCCCTGAAGTTAGAGGGTGGCAGATTCTTATCTTCTGCATCTGCTCCTGTTGCTCATGTATTGCTGCTCTGTGCACACAGGACCTGTGATGAGGTCACAGGAGGTGAGGAGTCAGGTGTCACATGATCAGGGGCCTTCAGTGTATGCAGGACTCTGCTGTGCTGGTTGTCATGGTGCTGGATGAGGGAAGTATATGTGTGAGGTCAGGAGGGGTTTACAGGGTGGATGTAGCAGAGCTGTTTGTGTGTACGAGGTGTACGGATCAGAGCCTCATGTGTATGGGGTGTGTGGAGCAGAGCCACGTGTGTATGAGGTGTGCGGAGCCCTGTGCATACGAGCTGTGCGTAGCAGAGCCGCGTGTGTACAAGGTGTACGGAGTGGAGCCATGTGTGTACGAGGTGTACGGAACGGAGCCCTATGTGTATGAAGTGTACGGATCAGAGTCGCGTGTGTATGGGGTGTGTGGAGCGGAGCCACGAGTGTTCGAAGTGTGCAGAGCCCTGTGCATACGAGGTGTGTGGAGCAGAGCCACGGGTGTACCAGGTGTACAGAGCGGAGCCATGTGTGTTCGAGGTGTACGGCACGGAGCCCTGTGTATATGAAGTGTACAGAGCGGAGCCGCGTGTGTATGGGGTGTGCGGAGCGGAGCCACATGTGTGCAAGCTGTACGGAGCCGAGTTGTGTGTGTACGAAGTGTACAGAATGGAGCTCTGTGTGTATGAAGTGTACGGAGCCACGTGAATACGAGGTGTGCGGAGCAGTTCCATGTGTATACGAGGTGTGCAGAGCAGAGCCTCGTGTGTATGATGTGTGCGGAACCCTGTGAGTACGAGGTGTGCGGAGCGGAGCCACATGTGTACGAGGTGTGCGGAGAGGAGCAGCATGTGTACGAGGTGTGCGGAGAGGAGCCGCGTGTGTACGAGGTGTGCGGAGAGAAGCTGCGTGTGTATGAGGTGTGCAGAGCAAAGCCACGTGTGTACGAGGTGTGTGGAGCCCTGTGTGTATGAGGTGTGCGGAGAGGAGTCACGTGTGTATGAGGTGTGCTGTTATGAATGTTTTAGAAATTAATTCTGAGCGGAAGCTCCCTCTGGTGGTTACAGACAGTACTGAACCATTCAATGAGGATTGGCAATCAGGAATCATGGACTGGCTGGATATAAGGGAGGTTCCCCCATCATGGTTGCCAGTGATCAATTGTTCTTGTCTTAACGTTGTTTCCTGGTTCACTTGGAAGCTTGCTGAGTCTTGCCTCTTCTCCTGCTCTCAGATAAGATATTTTCTGTTTTTTTCTTTTTGTGCTTGCCTTTTGCATATTCCTCTGCATTTCTGTGAGGTTGGCCAGGTTCCCCTCCCCGAGGGGCTTGGTCTCCTCTCGGTTCCTCTGGAGCCACTGTTGTTTGTTCATTTGCCTTTTCCAGTTTTTTCTGTGGCTGCGGCTTAGTTTTGTTACACCAGAGAACTAATTTAGGTGGTAGAGGTCGTGTGATCTCAAGTGTTTTTGCAATTAGTAGCGTTGGCTTTTTTTAGGTTTTTTTTGATTGCAGTAAGAATCCTTCCTATCCTTTTCTTTCTAGGCAGATTGGGCCCCAGCGTGTGCTCATACTATTTTCTGTCTGTGTCTGTATTTCCTCTTGTCTAACCGCCATTACATGTTTGGGGGATTCCTATGTTCTTTGGGGATCTGCTCCGGGGCAGATAGCTTTCCTCTTTCTATCTTTAGGTGTAGTTAGCCTCTCAGGCTGTGACGAGGCGTCTAGGACCAACGTAGGAATGCTCCACGGCTGCCTTTAGTTGTGGTGGTTAGTCAGGGTACTGCAATCCAGTAGATTCCAACCTCTCTGGTGTATTGCCGTTTTTGCCTGCTCTCCTCAGCTACCAAAACATAACAGTATCACCGGACCATACTGAAAATTATATGGTACTCACAGAAGGGAAAAAAAAGTGTGGAAAGAAGAAAGTTGTCAGAGTTGTCAGAGATTTTTTTTTTCTTTTTTCTGTTTGTTGCATTTTTTTTTTCCCTCTTTTTCTCTGGGTGCTGAGGAGGATTTTTTTTTCTCTCAATGGAGTTTGCACAGTTGTCTGGCCGTGTGGATCAGCTTGCCACTGAAGTTCGGAGTATTGCTACCTATCTTGCAGGGTTGCCGGTTGTGGAACCTAGGATCCACATGCCAGATTTGTTTTTGGGGGATCGAGCTAAATTTCTGAATTTCAAAAATAACTGTAAGTTGTTTTTTGCCTTAAAACCTAAGTCCTCAGGGAACGCAGCACAGCAGGTTCAAATTGTCATCTCTCTCCTGCGCGGCGATCCTCAGGATTGGGCTTTTTCCCTGACACCTGGGGACCCTGTTTTGAGTAATGTTGATGCATTTTTTCTGGCTCTGGGGTTATTGTACGATGAACCTAATGTCACTGATCAAGCTGAAAAAACCTTGTTGGCATTAAATCAGGGCTTAAGGACGCTGAGTTGTACTGTCAGAAATTCCAAAAGTGGGAAGTTCTGACCAAATGGAATGATGATGCTTTGGCAGCCCTTTTTCGGAAGGTTCTGTCAGAGAATGTAAAAGATGTTATGGTGGGCTTCCCTGCTCCCTCTGGTCTCAATGATTCTATGTCATTGGCGATTCAAATTGACAGACGTTTGCGTGAGCATAGAGGTATGCGTGGTATGGTGTTGCCTTGTGAACCAGCTTCTGAACCCATGCAGTGTGATAGAGTGGCGTCTGGGGCACAGCGTCATGAGTTTCGAAAACGCAATGGGCTATGTTTCTACTGTGGTGATGCCTCTCATGCTATTTCAGTCTGCCCTAAGCGGGGAAGACGTTTTGCAAGCTCAGTTGTCTTGGGTAGTGTTCAGACTAAATTTCTTTTGACTGTTACCCTGATTTGCTTCCTGTCCACATATTCTGCTCAGGCTTTTGTTGATTCGGGAGCAGCTATTAACCTGATGGATTTTGATTTTGCTAAACGTTGTGGGTTTCCCTTGATACCCCTACGGAAGTCTATTCCCCTACTGGGGATTGATTCTACCCCCTTGGCTGAGAATAAACCCCAGTTCTCTACTCAGGTGATAATGAGGGTTGAACCTGATCATCAGGAGAGTTGCAAATTTTTGGTGCTGTATAATCTGCATGACATTATTGTACTAGGTTTCCCTTGGTTGCAGTCTCATAATCCTGTTTTGGATTGGAAATCTGTGTCTGTAACCAGTTGGGGCTGCCTATGTCTTAATGCCAACACTCCTGTATTTTCTGCCTCTCCCCAGGCTCAAGATGTGCCTGACTTTTTGACTGATTTTTCTGATGTGTTTAGCGAAAGTAAATCTGCATCCTTGCCCCCCCATAGGAGCTATGACTGCGCTATTGAATTAGTGCCTGGTAGTAAATTCCCTAAAGGTCGCCTTTTTAACTTGTCTGTACCTGAACATGACGCTACGCGGTCTTATATCAAGGAGTCATTGGAGAAGGGTCATATCAGACAATCCTCTTCACCCTTGGGTGACGGTTTTTTCTTTGTGTCCAAAAAGGATGGTTCATTAAGGCCGTATATTGATTATCGTCTCTTGAACAATATCACTGTGAAATATCAATATCCGTTACCCATGATTTCTGACCTGTTTTCCAGGGTGAAAATTGCTACTTGGTTTACCAAGCTTGACCTCAGGGGGGCGTATAACCTTATTCGCATTAAGCACCGGGATGAATGGAAGACGGCGTTTAATACCCCAGATGGGGCATTTTGAGTACCTAGTGATGCCCTTTGGGCTCACTAATGCTCCTTCCGTCTTCCAGTCCTTCATGAATGACATTTTCAGGGATTTTGTGGATAAATTTCTGATTGTTTATTTGGATGATATCTTGATTTTTTTCCAATGACTGGGACTCTCATGTGAAACATGTTCGGACTGTGTTCCAGATTTTGAGAGAGAATGCTCTGTATGTGAAGGGATCAAAGTGTATTTGTGGTGTACAGAGGATCTCATTTCTGGAATTCATTTTGTCTCCATCTGTTATTGAAATGGACCCAGTCAAGGTTCAGGCCATCTGTGATTGGGTGCAACCTACTTCATTAAAGGCTCTTCAGAGATTCTTGGGTTTTGTCAATTTTTATCATAAATTTATTGGTAATTTCTCTGTTATTGTTAAACCATTGACTGATTTGACCAAAAAGGGTTCTGATGTGGTGAATTGGCCTCCTGAGGCAGTCTCTGCATTTCAGGAACTTAAACGGAGATTCACTTCTGCTCCTGTTCTATGGCAGCCTAATGTTTCTCTGCCATTTCAGGTGGAGGTTGATGCCTCTGAAATTGGGGCAGGTGCCGTTTTGTCCCAAAGAGATCCTGAGACCTCTAAAAGTAACCCTTGTGCTTTTTTCTCTCGAAAATTTTCTCCAACTGAACGTAATTATGACGTGGGTAATCGGGAGTTATTGGCCATGAAGTGGGCTTTTGAAGAGTGGAGACATTGGCTGGAGGGAGCCAAACATCAGGTGGTGGTCCTCACGGACCATAAGAATCTGGTTTATTTGGAATCAGCCAAGCGACTTAATCCTAGACAGGCCAGGTGGGCCTTGTTTTTCACACGTTTTAATTTTGTGGTTTCCTTTCTTCCTGGCACTAAGAATATTAAGGCGGATGCCCTCTCGAGGAGTTTCCTTGCGGACTCCCCTGAGTTATCTGATCCTGCTGTTATTTTGAAAGAGGGTGTGGTTCTTTCAGCCATCTCGCCCAATTTGAGACTGGCTCTGGAGGGGTGTCAGGAGGATAAACCTGAGCGCTGCCCTGTTGGGAAATTGTTTGTCCCAGACCAGTGGAAGAAGAGTGTGATGTCTGAGATTCATTGTTCCGCGTTGGCCGGTCATCCCGGAATTTTTGGTACCAGAAACTTGGTGAGTCGGTCCTTTTGGTGGCCTACTTTGTCTCGTGACCTCAGGGAGTTTGTGCAGTCCTGTGGGACTTGCTCTCGCTCCAAGCCTTGCTCTCGCTCTAGTGGTTTGTTGATGCCATTGCCTGTGCCCAAGAGACCATGGACCCATATCTCTATGGATTTTATTTCCGATCTCCCTGTTTCTCAGAGAATGACTGTTATCTGGGTGATTTGTGATAGGTTTTCCAAGATGATACATCTTGTGCCATTACCTAAGTTGCCTTCCTCCTCCGAATTGGTGCCTTTGTTCCTTCAGCACGTGGTTCGGTTACATGGCATTCCTGAGAACATTGTGTCTGACAGAGGATTCCAGTTTGTTTCCAGATTTTGGAGGTCTTTTTGTTCTAAACTTGGTGTTCAATTGTCTTTCTCCTCTGCTTTTCATCCTCAGACCAATGGACAAACTGAGAGAACAAACCAGACATTGGAGACTTATCTGAGATGCTTTGTGTCTGCTGATCAAGATGACTGGGTCTCTTTTTTGCCTTTGGCTGAGTTTGCTCTTAATAATAGGGCAAGCTCTGCCACTTTGATGTCTCCATTTTTCTGCAGTTTTGGGTTTCACCCTCGATTTTCTTCGGGACAGACGGAGGCTTCTGTCTGTCCGGGTGTTTACTCTGTTGTGGAGCGTATGCAGCAGATTTGGGACCAGGTAGTGGAGAGGTTGTCCCTCTCTCAGGAGAAGGCCCAGCGGTTTGCCAACCGGCATAGGACTGATGGTCCTCGGTTTAAAGTGGGGGACTTGGTCTGGTTGTCCTCAAGAAATATCCCTATGAGAGTTGCATCTCCTAAGTTTAAGCCTAGGTTCATTGGACCTTATAAGATCATGGAGATTCTTAATCCTCTTTCCTTTCATTTACTTCTTCCAGGGACATTTAAGATCCATAACGCGTTCCACAAGTCCTTATTGAAGAGGTTTGTCGAGCCAGTGGTTCCTATGGCTGCACCCCCTGACCCTGTTTTGGTTGAGGGCAATCTGGAGTATGTGGTTGAGAAAATATTGGATTCTCGTTTTTCTAGACGGAAACTCCAGTATTTGGTTAAGTGGAGAGGTTATGGTCAGGAGGACAATTCTTGGGTGTTTGCTTCGGACATCCATGCTAGGAGACTGATCCGTGCGTATCACAGAGCTCATCCTGACCGACCTGGTTGCACAAATGAGGGTTCGGTGACCCCTCCTCAAGGGGGGGGTACTGTTATGAATGTTTTAGAAATGAATTCTGAGCGGAAGCTCCCTCTGGTGGTTACAGACAGTACTGAACCATTCAATGAGGATTGGCAATCAGGAATCACGGACTGGCTGGATATAAGGGAGGTTTCCCCCCATCATGGTTGCCGGTGATCAATTGTTCTTGTCTTAACGTTGTTTCCTGGTTCACTTGGAAGCTTGCTGAGTCTTGCCTCTTCTCCTGCTCTCAGATAAGATATTTTCTGTTTTTTGTTTTTGTGCTTGCCTTTTGCATATTTCTCTGCATTTCTGTGAGGTTGGCCAGGTTCCCCTCCCGGGAGGCTTGGTCTCCTCTCGGTTCCTCTGGAGCCACTGTTGTTTGTTCATTTGCCTTTTCCAGTTTTTTCTGTGGCTGCGGCTTAGTTTTGTTACACCAGAGAACAAATTTAGGTGGTAGAGGTCGTGTGATCTCAGGTGTTTTTGCAATTAGTAGCGTTGGCTTTTTTTAGGGTTTTTTTTGGATTGCAGTAAGAATCCTTCCTATCCTTTTCTTTCTAGGCAGATTGGGCCCCAGCGTTTGCTCATACTATTTTCTGTCTGTGTCTGTATTTCCTCTTGTCTAACCGCCATTACATGTTTGGGGGTTTCCTATGTTCTTTGGGGATCTGCTCCGGGGCAGATAGCTTTCCTCTTTCTATCTTTAGGTGTAATTAGCCTCTGAGGCTGTGACGAAGCGTCTAGGATCAACGTAGGAACGCTCCACGGCTGCCTTTAGTTGTGGTGGTTAGTCAGGGTACTGCAATCCAGTAGATTCCAACCTCTCTGGTGTATTGCCGTTTTTGCCTGCTCTCCTCAGCTACCAAAACATAACAGTGTGCGGAGCGGAGCCGCGTGTGTACGGTGTGCGGAGAGGAGCCGCGTGTGTACGAGGTGTGCGGAGCCCTGTGTACGAGGTGTGCGGAGTGGAGTCGCAAGTGTATGAGGCATACAAAGTGGAACAATGTGTGTGTATGAGGTGTGCGAGCTGTGCATGTACGAGGTCGGTGTATGGTGGGGAGCATTCATACCTCCCAACCGTTCCAAATCCAGCAGGACAGTCCCAAGTTTGAGAGTCTGCCGCGCTGTCCCGGCCAGGAGCTTACTTTTCCCGTGGACACAGGAGTACAAGGCGGATCCCCGAGGAGCACTTTAAAACTCGCACGTGACTTTCCACCGGAAGTGATGTGCTGGAAGCTGACCAGAAATTAGGTAATTTCGGGAGGAGATTGTGACGGAACCATGTAGGCACTTCAGGGAATGCTTCAGATCCATCACCGTGTCCTCCTCCGACAGCGCGGACAGCGGGATCGCCTTGGAATCAGGGATGTCGGCCATGTGAGCGGATCATGATATGTCCTGCACCAGGTGGCTCAGGTGGGCACTACAATGGGGGCCAGGCTGCTGTAGTATCTTTATAGAATCTTTCTTTCTCTGTTTCTTTCTTTCTCTCTGTTCTTTTTTTCTCTCTCTGCTCTTTCTTTCTCTCTCTGTTCTCTTTTTTCTCTCTCTGTTCTTTCTTTCTCTCTCCTTTCTTTCTTTTTTCTCTCTCTCTGTTCTTTCTTTCCCCTTTCTTTCTTCCTTTCTTTCTTTCTATGTTCCTTCTTTCCCCTCTTTCTCTTTATTTTCTTTCTATCCTCTCTTTCTTTCTCTCTCTGTTCTTTTTCTTTCCCCTCTTTCTTTCTCTCTGTTCTTCCTTTCTCTCTCTCTGTTCTTTCTTTCTCTCTTTTTTTCTCTCTCTCTGTTCTTCCTTTCTCTCTCTCTGTCTTTCTCTTTCTGTTCTTTCTCTTTCTTTCTGTCTCTTCTTTCCTCTTTTTCTTTCTTTCTGTTCTTTCCCCTCTTTCTTTCTCTTTCTGTTCTTTCTTTCTTTCCCCTCTTTCTTTCTTTCTTTCTCTCTCTGTCTTTCTCTCTTTGTTCTTTCTCTATTCTTTCTTTCTCTCTCTATTCTTTCTTTCTCTCTGTTCTTTCTTTCTCTCTCCATTCTTTCTTTTTCTCTGTCTGTTCTTTCTCTCTCTGTTCTTTCTTTCTCTCTCCTTTCTTTCTTTTTTCTCTCTCCCTGTTCTTTCTTTCTCTGTGTGTTCTTTCTTTCTCTTCTTTCTTTCTTTCTCTCTGTTCTTTCTTTCTTCTTTCTATCTCTGTTCTTTCTTTCCCCTTTCTTTCCCCTATTTCTTTCTTTGTTCTTTCTTTCCCCTCTTTCTTTCTCTCTCTCTGTTCTTTCTTTTGCTCTCTGTTCATCTTCTTTCCCCTCTTTCTTTCTCTCTGTTCCTCCTTTCTCTCTCTGTTCTGTCTCTTTCTGTTCTTTCTTTCCCCCATTTTCTCTCTCTGTTCTTTCTTTCTTTCCCCTCTTTCTCCGTTCTCTCTCTTTTTCTCTCTGTTCTTTCTCTCTCTGTTCTTTCTTTCTCTCTGGTCTTTCTTTCTCTCTCCTTTCTTTCTTTTTTCTCTCTCTCTGTTCTTTTTTTCCCCTTTCTTTTTATGTTCTTTCTTTCCCCTCTTTATTTCTCTGTACTTTCTTTCCCCTCTTTCTTTCTCTATCTCTGTTCTTTCTTTCGATCTCTGTTCTTTTTCTTTCCCCTCTTTCTTTCTGTTCTTCCTTTCTCTCTCTGTTCTTTCCATTTCTTTCTCTCTCTTCTTTCTTTCTCTCTGTTCTTTCTTTCTCTCTCTCTGTTCTTTCTTTCTCTCTCCTTTCTTTCTCTCTCTGTTCTTCCTTTCTCTCTCTCTGTTCTTTTTTTCTCTCTCTCTGTTCTTTCTCTTTCTTTCTGTCTCTTCTTTCTTTCTTTCCCCTCTTTCTTTCTCTCTTTCTGTTCTTTCTTTCCTCTCTTTCTTCTTTCTTTCTTTCTTTCTCTCTGTTCTTTCTCTCTCCATTCTTTCTTTTTTCTCTCTCTGTTCTTTCTTTCTCCCTGTTCTTTCTCTCTCTCTGTTTTTTCTTTCTCTCTCTGTTCTTTCTTTCTTTCACCCCTCTTTCTTTCTTTCTCTCTCTGTTCTTTCTTTCTCTCTCTGTTCTCTTTCTTTCTCTCTCTGTTCTCTTTCTTTCTCTCTCTGTTCTCTTTCTTTCTCTCTCTGTTCTTTTGTTGCCCTCTTTCTCTCTCTGTTCTTCCTTTCTCTCTCTCTGTTCTTCCTTTCTTTCTCTGTTCTTTCTTTCTCTCTCTGCTCTTTATATACCCTTTCTTTCTCTCTCTGTTCTTTCTTTCATTCTCTGTTCTTTCTTTCTCTCGCTTTCTCTCTCTCTCTGTTCTTTCTTTCTTTTTCTCAGCACCAGTCAGTGTGCCCATAGTACCAGCCACTGACACTATATACAGAGCTCCTGTGTATAATGTCATTGGTGATCACTGTATTACCTGTACACTGACACTATATACAGAGCTCCTATGTATAATGTCACTGGTGATCACTGTATTACCTGTACACTGACACTATATACAGAGCTCCTGTGTATAATGTCACCAATGATCACTGTATTACCTGTACACTGACACTATATACAGAGCTCCTGTGTATAATGTCACAGTCTCCACCTTTTATAGGTGCCATCTTGTGACTGCAACTTCTGTCTGCGGGAAGTTAGAAGTAGCAGAAACCCTCTATCAGGCCACGTTCACACGTTCAGTATATTACCTCAGTATTTGTAGGCCAAAACCAGGAGTGGAGCAATCAGAGGAAAAGTATAATAGAAACACGTCATCACTTCTGGAATTCTCACCCACTCCCGATTTGGCTTACAAATACTGAGGTAAAATACGGACCAAATGCTGAACGTGTGAATGTGGCTTTAGGCTGGTTTCACACATCCTGATATTTCCGGTATCAGAAAAAACGTTAGTGGAGATATCGGTGTCCGTGTATGTAATACGTGTGGCAACTATGTACCGCATCAGTACCACACGGATGGCCGCCAGGGAAGAAGCGCTACAGTAAGCACTGTTCCCTGGCCCGGGGCGTACCTAAAATGAAGCAAGTTGATCACTTCGCCTCAGGCGGCATTGAGTCCCTGAAGAAGTGTAAAGATCGATGTTTCAAATATATTCCTATTTAAAAGTGTATGTATTTTACATGTGCATCAGGTTAGGCTAATAAAGAGTAAACCAGATTTATTTCTACTGATTTTACTACGGGGGGGCGACATTTTGCAGTTCGCCTCAGGCAGCAGCGAGGCTAGGTTCACCCCTGCCCACAATCCCACAGGATGATACCCCATCAGCCCCTCACACAGTATGATGTTCCACTGTTGCCCACATAGTATGATGTTCACATAGCCAACCTTACACAGTATGATGCCCCCA
The DNA here is from genome assembly GCA_033576555.1 of Oophaga sylvatica. Classification (NCBI taxonomy): domain Eukaryota; kingdom Metazoa; phylum Chordata; class Amphibia; order Anura; family Dendrobatidae; genus Oophaga; species Oophaga sylvatica. Next base: position 660,510,885 of record JARQOD010000001.1, read on the forward strand.
CAGTTCCTGCTATCGCTTCTTTAGATCCCTTCGACTCAAGGTACACTTTTCAGGTGGGTCCACCACGCTTACCTCTGGATGTATTACCAGTGTCAATACGGGACTAGATAAGGTAGTATCTTAGCTAGTATGTTACATTGTATTATATTAGGTGGGAATCTCATGAATGCGCGCGTCTCTATTCGGCAACATCATTACACCTCTGAAACCGGGTGCTACTTTGCTTCATCTGGCACTCGGAACTTGTAACTTGTGGAGGTCAAAATGGATTTAATCAAGTAGGCAATAGTAGGAGAAAATGTTATGCCTTCTGTGAGGAAGTTGAAGTGCTAGTGTCATTGGACCTTTGAAAAGGACATTGATTCCAAGTATACCTCAAAGTCCACCAAGGTTTTGTCCCAGAAAAAGTCCTGGAAGATTCTGGATTGGCCACCACAGTTGTCTGACTCGAACACCATGGGAAATCTGTAGTGGAATTTGAGGAAGGTGTTTGCAGCACACAAACCCAAGAATATTAGCGAACTGGAGGCCATTGCCTATGAGAAAAAGTCTAAGATTTTTCCGGAATGCTGCTAGAAAATGATGTGTCTTGTTATTCATCATTTTGTCCCATCTAAAGGTTGTTTTGCAAAGTACAAAATACATTACCATGAAGGGGTAATTGTGAGACTGCAGTAATCATTAAAAGTAACACTTTGTGTTAAATTTTAGTTGTTTTGAAGTTTTCAAATTATTTTTTCTGATTTTTTTTTATTGCCAATAGCAGAAATATTCTAAATTTTGCTAATAAACTCAAGTTTTCATGAGGGTTGAATAATTCTAATTGGAACTGTAAGTGATGGGTTTCAGCTTACACAAAGCACCTAGGGCATATGAGAAGTTATATCTGTACAATTTATTGTAAAAAAACTACAAAGCCCTAGGTAAAGATTACACTGAAAACGGTACATGCAGCACTGGACCAACTGGGTAATTAGTACCAAATAAGCTAGAAGTTAGTTCTCTTCAGCGGCATAATATCCTTGTAAATTGGATATGTTTTAATGTTCAAACCAGATAATCTCCACATTTAACAAACTGAAAGCAGGAATCATATATTTAACTTTACAAATATCGTCCTTACATCAATCCCTGTCCATCCTCAGCGGGTTTCATAATATAATTTCACTCACTGGAAGAAACAGTCACAAATATGGGGAAAATACAAACTCCATGCAAATGATTCTCTTGGTCAGGATAAATCCAAGTCCCCAACTATGTGAAGCCACTGTGCTGTCCCCATGATTACATCTGATCTTATCTTTGCAATAAATAAGAAGCTACAGTACAGCGTTGTATGGCAGCTGTGTTTACATGTTTAAGACAACCTGTCGGCGCAATTTTTTAATGGAAAGTAAAGACATGGCTGTAATGACGATATAATACTGATTACATTCATACTTTTGGTGAAGAAATTACATTGTGGTTCTTCTTTAATCACCATTTGACGTTTTTCTGCTATTTAGATTTTGGTGCACAGGGGCCGAACTATACACTGGGTCTTCACCTCCTTGTCTTCTTCTATGTAAATGAGCTGTTAAGAACTATGACACAAACACTGATCTGCATGAGAATTTGCCTCCGAAGATTATTATAAATAGAAGTGGGCACTACCAGTGTGAGACATGTAACACTTTGCTCTCATAATGACACACGACGCTACAGTGAGATCAGAACTAGCACAGTACAGCTGAGCTAACACAGTACAGCAGAGCTGGCAACAAAATGAACAAACACAGTACTGCCAGAAATGAACTTTGCTGTAGCAGAGCTGTGCCTGATTATAGCCAACACAGTAGAGTTGAACCTTGTCTCATTATAAACACAATAAACCCATTTGCAGTTGTGTTATCACAAAGCTGTCACCTCTGTTGTATTGCCCTTCCTCCACTCTGCCTGCCTATGAGTTGAAACCTGAAGCACTGCTAAAATCAGGCACAACTCTGCAGCAGCACTGACATCACTATATGCGGACAAGTGCTGCTGCAAATGCTTTTAGTGATGAGACAAACTTTACTTTTGCTGTACTGTGTTAGCCATGATCTCACTGCAGAGCTATGTGTGATTATGAAGTGTCAGTCATTACATGCATCCGCTCATTTAAAATAAGCTCAGGAGGCAGATTCTCATGCAGATCCATGTCCGGCCCATAGATCTTAACTAGAGATGAGTGACTTTGCCTCCGGGAGGGTCGAGTCGGGTTTCGGACCACCCGACTTTCACAAAAGTCGAGTCGAACGAAATCGGCCGACTATTGGAAAAAGTTGAAGGTCCGACTGAAACACGAAACCCAATGCAAGTCAATGGGGAAGCAAATTCGGCAGGGAGTGGAGGACAGTAAACACACCTACAGTGGCCATTTCAATGCCAACGACATCAATTCTTACTACTTAAGCTTGTCAACCTTAATTTACTTTATAATAATAGTTACACATTGAAAACTGGGGGTTATTTGGCTAAAGTTGTGGGGGGGCAGGGCTGGCTCCAGGTTTTCGTGGGCCCCGGGCCAAAGAGTCTCAGTGGGCCCCTTTAACACATACCACAATTCATGATGCTCCGATATGGCAGAGAAATATAGGTATAGTACAGTACAATGCCAAATACTTCACTTCTTACATTACATGAGTGATATCTATTGTAAATTCTACAATAGCTCAAAAACGGACAGTATTATGGGCACCACATAGTGCGCCATACAGAATAATGAGCCCCATATATTGCTCCATACAGAATAATTGGTCCCATATAATGTTCCATACAGTATATGATGAGCTCCACATAATGCTACAGTATATGATGGTCCCCATATAATGTGCCATACAGTTTAGGACGGTCCCCATAGAGTATAATGAACCCCACATATTGCTCCATACAGTGTAATGAGTCGCAAATAAAGCTCCATACAGTATATGATGGGCCCCATATATTGCTCCATACAGAATGTGCTCCATATAATGCTCCATACAGAATAGGCCAAATATGAGCTCCATATGATGCTCCATACCCTATATGATGCCCTATAAATAATGAACCCCATATGATGCTCCAGTATATGATGGGCCCCATGGATGATGCTCCAGTGTATGATGGGCCTATATAATGCTCCATATATCATGGGCCCCACATGATGCTCCAGTGTATAATGGGCCCCGTATATGAGGCTCCAGTGTATGATGGGCCCCATTTATAAAGCTCCAGTGTATAATGGGCCCCATGGATGAGCCTCCAGTGTATGATGGGCCTATATAATGCTCCATATATAATGGGTCCCATATGATGCTCCAGTATATGATGGGCCCCATGGATGATGCTCCAGTGTATGATGGGCCTATATAATGCTCCATATAAAATGTGCCCCATTTATAATGCTCCAGTGTATAAAGGGCCCTGTATATGATGCTCCAGTGTATGATGGGCCCCATGGATGAGTCTCCAGTGTATGATGGGCCCCATATGATGCTCCAGCATATGATGGGCCCCATGGATGATGCTCTAGTGTATGATGGGCCTATATAATGCTCCATATATAATGGGTCCCATATGATGCTCCAGTATATGATGGGCCCCATGGATGATGCTCCAGTGTATGATGGGCCTATATAATGCTCCATATAAAATGGGCCCCATCTATAATGCTCCAGTGTATAATGGGCCTTGTATATGATGCTCCAGTGTTTGATGGGTCCCATTTATAATGCTCCAGTGTATTATGGGCCCCATGGATGAGTCTCCAATGTATGATGGGCCTATATAATGCTCCATATATAATGGGCCCCATATGATGCTCCAGTATATGATGGGCCCCATGGATGATGCTCCAGTGTATGATGGGCCTATATAATGCTCCATATATAATGGGCCCCATTTATAATGTTCCAGTGTATAGTGGGCCCCGTATATGATGCTCCAGTGTATGATGGGCCCCATTTATAATGCTCCAGTGTATGATGGGCCCCATGGATAATGCTCCAGTGTATGATGGGCCCTGTTGTGAATACTCTGGAGGCGACTTCTAAGCTGGGGCTCCCTCCGGTGGTTGCTGAGGGTAATGAACTGATTGCTGAATGGCCTTCAGCTGGCTCTGAATGGTCTGATATAAGTGACCTGAACTCCTTTCAGCCTTGCCGGTAATCAATTGTTCTTCTTCGTCTTGCTTGGAGCTCAGCTTGCATTCCTGCTCTCATTCAGATAAGTGATTTGCTGTTTTTTTTTTTTTCCTCTGGTTGGATTTTCTTGCTGGTTTGCTGCTTAGTAGTAGACTTCAGCCTGGTCCCCTTTTGGGGCCTGGCTCTGCAATTGTGCTCAGTTTGTGTTTGCACTTTTGCTCTGTTTCTATGTCACTTTTTATTTGCTGAATTGCTGTGTGTTACACCAGAGATCTGATTTAGGTGGTAGAGATCATGTGATCTCAGGTTTTTTGTTAATCAGAAGTGTTGGTATTTTTTTCAGGGTTTTTTTGGGTTGCAGTCAGAATTGTTTCCTATACATTTCTCTCTAGACAGATTGGGCCCCAGCGTTTGCTCATTCTATTTTCTGTCTGTGTTCGTATTTTCTTCTGGTCTAACCGCCATTACATGTTTGGGGGCTTCCTATTTCTTTGGGGATTCTGCTACGGGGCAGATAGCATTCATCTTTCTGCCTTTAGGTGTAGTTATCTCTCCGGCTGTGACGAGGCGTCTGGGATCGGGATTCGGGAGCAGCTATTAACCTGATGGATTTTGATTTTGCTAAACGTTGTGGGTTTCCCTTGATACCCCTACGGAAGTCTATTCCCCTACTGGGGATTGATTCTACCCTTTGGCTGAGAATAAACCCCAGTTCTCTACTCAGGTGATAATGAGGGTTGAACCTGATCATCAGGAGAGTTGCAAATTTCTGGTGCTGTAAAATCTGCATGACATTATTGTACTAGGTTTCCCTTGGTTATAGTCTCATAATCTTTTTTTGGATTGGAAATCTGTGTCTGTAACCAGTTGGGGCTGCCAATGTGTTAATGCCAACACTCCTGTTTTTTCTGCCTCTCCCCAGGCTCAAGATGTGCCTGACTTTTTGACTGATTTTTCTGATGCGTTTAGCGAAAGTAAATCTGCATCCTTGCCCCCCCATAGGAGCTATGACTGCGCTATTGAATTAGTGCCTGGTAGTAAATTCCCTAAAGGTCGCCTTTTTAACTTGTCTGTACCTGAACATGACTCTATGCGGTCTTATATCAAGGAGTCATTGGAGAAGGGTCATATCAGACCATCCTCTTCACCCTTGGGTGCCGGTTTTTTCTTTGTGGCCAAAAAGGATGGTTCATTAAGGCCGTGTATTGATTGTCGTCTCTTGAACAATATCACTGTGAAATATCAATATCCGTTACCCTTGATTTCTGACCTGTTTTCCAGGGTGAAAAGTGCTACTTGGTTTACCAAGCTTGACCTCAGGGGGGCGTATAACCTTATTCACATTAACCCCTTCACCCCCAAGGGTGGTTTGCACATTAATGACCGGGCCAATTTTTACAATTCTGACCACTGTCTCTTTATGAGGTTATAACTCTGGAACGCTTCAACGGATCTTCGCGATTCTGAGATTATTTTCTCATGACATATTGTACTTCATGTTAGTGGTAAAATTTCTTCGATATACCTTGCGTTTTTTTTGAAAAAAACGCAAATATGGCGAAAATTTTGAAAATTTTGCAATTTTCAAACTGAATTTTTTTTCCCTTAAAACAGAGAGATATGTCACACAAAGTAGTTATGAAATAACATTTCCCACATGTCTACTTTACATCAGCACAATTTTGGAACCAAAATTTTTTTTTGTTAGGAAATTATAAGGGTTTAAAGTTGACCAGTGATTTCTCATTTTTACAACAAAATTTACAAAGCCATTTTTTTAGGGACCACCTCACATTTGAAGTCACTTTGAGGGGTCTATATGGCAGAAAATACCCAAAAGTGACACCATTCTAAAAACTGCACCCCTCAAGGTACTCAAAACCACATTCAAGAAGTTTAATAACCCTTCAGGTGCTTCACAGGAGCTGAAGCAACGTGAAAGGAAAAAATTAATATTTAACTTTTTAGCCACAAAAATGATCTTTTACAAAGTTTTTTTTATTTTCACAAGGGTAAAAGGAGAAAATGGGCAGATAAAGTTGTTGTGCAATTTCTCCTGAGTACGCCAATACCCCATATGTGGGGGAAAAACACTGTTTGGGCACACGGCAGAGCTCGTAAGGGAAGGAGCGCCGTTTGACTTTTTCAAACTAAAATTGGCTGGAATTGAGATTGGACGCCATGTCGTGTTTGGAGAGCCCCTGATATGCCTAAACAGTGGAAACCCCCCACAAGTGACACCATTTTGGAAACTAGACCCCCTAGGAATTTATCTAGATCTGTTGTGAGCACTTTGAACCCCAAAGTGTTTCACAAAAGTTTATAATGCCTGGGTGTGAAAAAAAAAAAAAAAACTATTTTCCACAAAAATGATTTTTTAGTCCCAAATTTTGGATTTTTCCCAAGGAAATTGGACCCCAAAAGTTGTTGTCCTATTTGTCCTGTGTACGCTGATACCTCATATGTGGGGGGGAACTGTTTGGGCGCACGGCAGGGCTTGGAAAGGAAGCAGTAACGTTTTGGAATGCAAACATTGATGGGGGTCATGTTCCGTTTGTAGTGCCCCAGATGAGCCTAAACAGTGGAAACCCCCCACAAGTGACCCCATTTTGGAAGCTAGCCCCCCTATGGAACTTATCTAGATCTTTGGTGAGCACTTTGAACCCCCAAGTGCTTCACACAAGTTTATAATGCCCGGGCATGAAAATAAAAAATCCTATTTTTTTCCCACAAAAATTATCTCTTAGTCACTAATTTTTTATTTTCCCAAGGGTAACAGGAGAGATTGGACCACAAAATTTGTTGTCCAATTTGTCCTGAGTACGCTGATACCCCATATGTGGGGGGAACCACTGTTTGGGCGCATGGCAGAGCTCGGAATGGAAGGAGCACCATTTGACTTTTTCCAACCAAAATTGGCTGGAATTGAGATTAGACGCCTTGTTGCATTTGGAGAGTCCCTGATGTGCCTAAACAGTGGAAACCCCCCACAAGTGACCCCATTTGGGAAACTATACCCCCTAAGGAACTTATCTAGATCTTTGGTGAGCAATTTGAACCCCCAAGTGCTTTACACAAGTTTATAACGTAGAGCAGTAAAATTAAAAAATCATATTTTTTCCACAAAATTGATCTTTTCACCCCAATTTTTATTTTCCCAAGGGTAACAAGACTCCAAAAGTTATTGTGCAATTTGTCCTGAGTGCGCTGATACCCCATATGTGGGAGTAAACCACTGTTTGGGTGCATGGCAGAGTTTGGAAGGGAAGGAGCGCCGTTTGACTTTTTCAACGCAGAATTGGCTGGATGCCATGTCGTGTTTGGAGAGCTCCTGATCTGCCTAAACAATGGAAACCCCCACAAATGACACCATTTTGGAAACTAGACCCCTCAAGGAACTTATCTAGATGTGTGGTGAGCAGTTTAAACCCCAAAGTGCTTCACAGAAGTTTATAACGTACAGCTGTAAAATAAAAAAAATCACTTTTTTTTTTTACAAAAATGATTTTTTCGCCCCCAATATTTTATTTTCACAAGGGTAACAGAAGAAATTGGACCCCAAAAGTTGTTGTCCAATTTGTCCTGAGTACGCTGATACCCAATATGTGGGAGTAAACTACTGTATGGGCGCACGTCGGGGCTCGGAAGGGAAGTAGTGACGTTTTGGATTGCAGACTTTGATGGAATGGTCTGGGGGCGTCATGTCACATTTGGAGAGCCCCTGATGCGCCTAAACAGTGGAAACCCCCCACAAGTGACCCTATTTTGGAAAATAGACCCACAAGGAACTTATCTAGAAGTGTGGTGAGCGCTATGAAGCCCCAAGTGCTTCACAGAAGTTTTATAACATACAGCCGTAAAAACAAAAAAATCATTTTTTTTTTTACAAAAATGATTTTGTCGCCCCAGTTTTTTATTTTCCCAAGGGTAACAGGAGAAATAGGACAAATTGCACAATAACTCTTGTGGTCCAGAGTACGCTGGTACCCCATATGCGGGAGTAAACTACTGTTTGGGCGCATGGCAGAGCTCAGAAGTGAAGGAGCACCGTTTGACTTTTTCACCGCAGAATTGGCTGGAATTAAGATCAGATGCCATGTCACATTTGGAGAGCCCTTGATGTGCCTAAACAGCAGAAACCCTCCAATTCTAACTCCAACCCTAACCACAACACACCCCTAACCCTAGTCCCAACCCTAGCCACAAACCTAACCCTAACACACCCCTAACCGTAATCCCAACCCTAATCCTAATCCTAACGTTAGCGACAACCCTAACCCTAACTTTAGTCGCAACCCTAACCCTAACGGGAAAATGGAAATAAATACATTTTTTTCATTTTATTATTTTTCCTAACTAAGGGGGTGATAAAGGGGGGTTTGATTTACTATTTATAGCGGGTTTTTATGATTGGCAGCTGTCACGCTAAAAGACGCTTTTTATTGCAAAAAATAGTTTTTTGCATCACCACATTTTGAGAGCTATAATTTTTGCATATTTTGGCCCACAGAGTCATGTGAGGTCTTATTTTTTGCGGGACGAGGTGACGTTTATATTGGTACCATTTTTGAGCACGTGATCGCTTTTTATTTCGATTTTTGGGAGGTTAGAATGAACAAAAATCAGCAATTCATGAATTTCTTTTGGGGGAGGCGTTTGTACCGTTCCGCATGTGGTAAAATTGATAAAGCAGTTTTATTCTTCGGGTCAGTACGATTGCGGCGATACCTTATTTATATCATTTTTTTTATGTTTTGGCACTTTTATACAATAAAAACATTTTTATATAAAAAATTATTATTTTTGCATCGCTTTATTCTGCGAGCTATAACTTTTTTATTTTTTCATTGATGATGCTGTATGATGGCTCGTTTTTTGCGGGACAAGATGACATTTTCAGCGGTATCATGTTTATTTATATCGGTCTTTTTGATCGTGTGCTATTCCACTTTTTGTTCAGCGGTAAGATGATAAAGCATTGATTTTTTGCTTCGTTTTCTTTTTTTTTTTTTAAGGGTTCACTAAAGGGGTTAACTAGTGGGACAGTTTTATAGGGGGGGTCGTTACGGACGCGGCGATACCAAATATGTGTACTTTTATTGTTTTGTTTTTTTTTATTTACAGGACAGAATGAATTTATTGGGGAATATTTTTTTTTTTTTTATGATTTTTTTTACCACTTTTTATTTTTATTTTTTTTACTTTGTTCCAGGGTGGGACATCATTGCATTTTATCAGATCGCTGGTGTGACAGTGTGCACAGCACTCTGTCACAC
>JARQOD010000001.1:660520405-660568015 GCA_033576555.1 Oophaga sylvatica
GGGTTTTTTTCCCCCCCAGGGGTCGTTTGGTCCTTGTATTTTTAAAGTACGTCTGCATCGGATCTTTACATTTATGGGCTCGCCGCGGGGGGGGGGGTACTCTGTACGGGTCGGTCCTTCGGGAATGTCGGGCAGCGTGACCTTTTCTAGGCCGGGACCAAAAAAAATAAATGAGGAGGAAAGTTTATTGGTATTTTTTGTGACCCCACCAGGTTTTGCAATGGGGTGGCGACGCTCCCAAAGGGGGACCGCTGGGGCCGTTGGTGATGTGCGATTTGTTACAGCTCTCCCAGGTGAGCTGGGCCCCAGGGCAGTTACAGTTTTTAAAAAGGGATAGTGCTTTGGGGTGCAGGATGAGGGAATAATAAATAATGGGGACACATGAACTGTAGTTTCCTTTCCCTTTCTGTGATTTGAAGTGCAGCCGGGCCTGCTAGCAGATTAAATAGGATGGACAACCTGGAAGAAATTTTGGGATTCCAAAGTCAGTGGGGTTTGGAGGCCCCCTTATGCGTGTCTTGGGTCCTTGCAGTTTAAGGCTATGCTCGAGCCTCTTTTCCCTTTTTGTTTAGTATTCCCGTTTTGCGGGCGCTTGAGCCTTTTGCAGGGTCGCCCCTTTGTGGTGGCCCCAGGTTGATATGCTGCTTGCCCCGAAGTTTGTGGCCAGGAGACCTGCAGTCCCTACCTGGTTTTGCTTCTGGGTCCTTTTGTACCTTGCAACCATGGACTCCTTTTGTCGGTTTTTTAGTGCTCTATTTGGGGGCTGAGCTTGGTCACGCCCACCCCCGGGTTTTTCCCTAGACTTCCCTTTCCGCTCAAATTTTCTCTGACCAGAGCAATTTGTTGGGGAGAGTCCTCACTTTTCCCAGCCCCCTGAAACTGACTAACCCGCCTCCAGGCCGAACCAATAGGGAGCTCCCAAAAAACCGGGTTTTGAGCTCCCCCTTCTGCTGGAGTCAGGGAAAAATGTTGGATGCTGGTGTTACCTGATCGGGAACTCCCCCTTGTTCCAAGCATGACATCACCCCTGTGAGGGAGGCAAAGCCCCCTGTGGAATGGACTCCTGGGGAGCCACATAAACACCCGGCGCCAAAGGGCAGCCATGCTTGATTTTTGCTAACTCGTTTGAGCAGCATGAGTGGGGGGATAGGGTTTCCCCTTTTATGCAATTTTTCAAAATTTTTATTTTTTTCTTTTTGTGGAGGGAATCCTAATTTAACATATTTGGGTTTGAGAAATAATTTCTTACATGAAAACCATAGCTAAAAAAAAACTTTAAAAAAGGTCAAACATCACAACATTTATTTTGCACCTAAACTTTCTAATCTCTAAACGACTTTTAAAAGCTACGAACCTTTTCACCCCGGCCCTTGGGCGCTGACTGAGTGCCAAAAGTTCCCCCCCTACGATAGTTTTTACTGCACTTAATGGCTTTCCCCCTTGTCAAAATTTGGGTGACTTGATTTTAATCATGGGAAAAAAAAGTAAGAAATTTAAAAAAGTAATTTAAACATGCAGCACTGTAATTTATGCCAAAGACTTGAAGGGTGTTGACCGAATAAATTTTGATGATCAGGTATGTGGAAAGTGAGCCATTAAGTGCTTAAAAAAGTAGTAAAAATTTCATGATTAAAAAATTTTAAAATTTAGACATAAAAAATACAAATCGGAACGTCATGTTTCCGCAAACAACGGATGATAAAGGATAAAACGCCTCAAACGACTTTCTTGTGGGTTCAATGAACTCAAAATAGCTTGTCTAGTTCTGTTTTAGCCTGCTAAATTCTCTTTTCCACAACGGCGATGCCCGGGAGTAATATGTATCGAGTATGCGTGCAGTAGAAAAGGGCAGGATAACAGTAAAGGAATTAAAAGGGGGTTTTCCCCAGAACAAAATTTCATTTTATTCACTGTGTTGGAAAAAAATACAGTCCAAATAGGAAAAAGATTAAAAAACAGTTCCCGTGCTGACATATTTTAAACCCGAAAGGGAAAAAAATATGCAAAAATTAACTTTTTAATCTAAATAAAAATTATTTGGTAAATTTCAATACATATAGACCCCCAGGTTCAATATAAAGTGCAAGTCCCAAAAAACAACCGAGCTCCTAGTTATTTTTCCCCCCTATCTTTTTTCCCCGCAGTTCACATTCCCCTGACGCCCTTGAACAGGGGAAAGAAACATGTGGGAAAGGGAAACATTTTTTTTTGAGGTTCATTTAACAGTATTTATACTGGGGTATTCCCTTCTCGGGGCGGAATAACACATGAGGCATAAGGGTAAACAGTTTAAATCCTGAGATGACGGGCTACACCCCTACTGTTTATGATTAGTTTCATCTTGCCCATTGAGACCAAACCTTTTTTTATGAGCATGGTTTTTTTGGCACTTGCACTTTTTATTTTTAATAGGTTCTATATGTATAAGATTTTCCCAAGTATTTAATATTTTGATTAAAGTTTGTTTTATGTATTTCTTTTCCCTGGGGGTTAATTGACTAATTTGGGAATTGTCGGGTCTGCCATTGAAATGGACTCGCTCTTTTGTGTGTTAAGAAAATCTTATAAATGTCCCCCTGTTGTGTACTGTGAAAAGTTGTGCTGACTGTGCGGGAAAAACGGGTTGAGGTTGATCATAACACATTTCCCTTGGGCAGGGGGGGAAGAAAAAAGGTATAAGACGGGGACAGCATGGGCTCACAGTGTTCTGGACAAAAAATATTGTTTAAAAACAGGCGTAAAAATGTCTTCCTCACAAAAAGAATCAGCTGTGATCTGCCTGTAATTTCTGTATCCTCTTTTGCGTCTCCCCGCCGGAGTGGTTATAATGGACCATTTCCCTGTCGGTCAGACACACCATTACATTACACGCAGAGGGGCAATTTTAAGATTATTCGCACGGAACATTTGTTTTAATCACATCAATTGTGAAACTTATTTTTCCCAAAATCTATTGATTAAAATATACTTTTGTTTGTGGGAAAACCACTTTAAGGTGGCAATAAAAAGTTTTTCAAGAATATGTACCAAAACGCAGGTTGTGGATACATCCCAAAAAGCATGCAGAAAAAATTCTGATTTTAAAGGGGTTTTTTAAGGGTTTAGGTCAAGTCTGCGCACCCTAGTGACTGCAGAATTGCGAATTTTCACAGGTGTAACTTTGCATTGTCGGATTTTGGTGATGGTGCAGGAGTGGCATGGTCTCTGATCGGTATGTGAATGCATACGTTGGGGTCGTGCCGATGGGGAATGCGTGCCTCGCTCAATAAGTGAATTAAGTAAGTCCAGACAAGTTTAGTTGGTGGGGCCCCAAAAGTTTGTAAATCGCAGATTTGCGGTCAAATGCCCACCTGATCCCGCCCCCAGCGTACCCTGGCAGTGGCAATGTGTGCGCTGTAAAGGGTTTTACTTGAGCCCAAGCTGGACAACCCCTTTAAGCATCCTAAACCCACCATAAAATGTTTTTAGATAAACAGAATTTGTAAAAAGTAGTAATTAGAAATCCCGTAAATTGGATAAATTGATCAAAAGATTATTTGGCAAACCCTCTATAAATTTAAAAATGTCTGAGGAAAATTATTAGTCCCAATTTTTGAGTTTGTTTTTCCCCCAAATAACCCCCAAAGGGCCCCAGATTAAAATTTAAAACATGATAAAAATAAAAGACAATTGTGGGGGCAAAAATTTTAAACCCAGAGATGATGTAGTTAAGGCCCCCTAGTTTGTGCCCAGCGGCGCCGAATTGGGAGTGATTCACATTGTTTCTGACTTCCATTTTTCACATGCCCCCTGTCATCAGAATTATCCCGTGTTACGAGGAGAGGCGTGCTGTGAGTGTTCAGACTCCTTTCATGCGTGGAGGGGTGATATCATTACTACAGTACTGACCAAAAAGTTTGGACCCCTTCTCTTTCAAAGATTTTTCTGTATTTTCTTTTACTATGAAATTGGGAAATACACTGAAGGCATCAAAACTATGAATTAAAACCATGTGAATTTATACTTAACTTTACAAAAAGGGGAACAACTAAAAAATTGTCTTATTTCTGGGTTTCTTAAAGTATCCCCTTTTGCTTTGATTATGTTTGCCACAAAAAAATGTGAACGGCGGGACTCTACATGCTAGTTCCACCGTGAAGCATGGGGAGGTGGTGTGATAGGTGGGGTGCTTTGGGTGACACTTTTGGGGGATTTATTAAAAATTGAAGCGGTGTGTGGTCCGTCCCCCCAAACCATCTCGTTTGGGTTCAGGTTGGTGATTTGGAGGCCAGGTCATTGGGTAGCACCCCAACACTCCCCTTTTTGGTAAAATACCCCTTACCAGCCTGGAGGTGTGTTTGGGGCTTGTCCTTTGAAAAATAAATGTTGGTCCAACTAAAAAAAAACCAGAGGAATAGCTACCGCTGAAAGATGCTTGGTAGCCATTCTGGTTACTATGCTTAAAATTTTGAAAATCCCAAACAGTGTACGCAAAGAAACCCCCCACCATCACCCACCCCCCTCCATGCTTCCGGGGGACCAGGCACGTAAGCCCCACCCGTTTCACTTTTCTGGTGCAAAGCAGTAATAAAGAAAAAGGTGGCTATTTTGAAGAACGTAAAATAAAGACATATTTTCAGTTGTTTCACATTTTTTGTAAAGTGAAGTATAATTCCACATGTGTTAATTTTTTTTTGATGCTTCAATTGTTTCTCAATTTTCACAGCCATGAAAAAATTTGAAAAAATTTGAAGGAAAAGGGGTGTCCAAATTTTGGGCTGTAGTCTACAGACCCTTTAAATTTAAATTTCCCTAATTTTTACTTTTTGAAACCCGGATTCCATCCACATTGTTTTTCCAGCAGCAGAGTTTTAACTGTGAGCCTCAGGTTGCACTGGAAAGTATGAAGAATATGTTTTTAAGGGGGTTTCTTTGTCTTTACAAGTACATTGTATGATTGAGACATCTCTATTCCCGTACATCTTTATATCCCTGGTATTTAAATTAAAAATTAAAGTTATTTGTAAAGATATATATTGTAAGGGGGTGTGAGCTTTCCCCCTTTAAATTTTTTGCTATTTTTTTTTTTTAATTTTTAATAATTGCTAGTGAAAGTAGGGACGTGCAGTTGGGGAAAAAAGGGCCACTAGTGGGGGCCGAGTACAGCTGTAGGACACGGAGTTAAAAATAGGAGGGGTTAGTGGGGATAAGATAGAGGGTTTTCAGTATTGTCATTTGGGGGGGTAAATCTTGTTGGGTCGGTGGCTTTGGCCTGAGTTGTGGGGCCCCTCGAAACGTTAAAAGCAGAAGCACAGCCACCCCTAAAAGTAGTGAAGAGTAAAAAAGGGAAAGGAAAAGAGTAGAGAGAAAAAGTATGCGCGCAGTTAGGGGAAAGTGAAGTTAAAAACAAAAGAAGTAGGTGGGCCACGGGGGAAAGTGAGCGGGCGGTTTAACGTTAAAAAGGGGTGGACAGTCTTGTAGGCAGCATTTTGAATTGAGACAAAGCAGGTAAAGGGAGTATTTGCAGTGGGGGTTTTTTTCACCGGGCCCCTGTCCCGTTATATCTTTGTGGCTTATTTGTGGTGGAGGAAGAGTAGGATAGACAGAAAAATGTGTGCTGGTATTGTAAAGAGTGTGTGGAAGTTTAATGTATGTGCTGTGTCCTGAGATATAAACGGTTATTAAAGTTCTTTCAACTTGCCCCGTCCTTGGAATGCGGGGAGCATGGGGACACAGATTGATGAAGAATTGCCGCACCGTGAGTACGGGTGTGTTGATTGAAGAGGACCCTGTCTGTCCCAAGGGGAAAAAGTTGGGGGAAAAACGAAGCCCTGAGAATGGGGCCTGACTAAACCCGTCCGTATTTACAATATCACAAAACAGCAAGTAACATGAAATATTTTCCCTTTTTGTATTCGTGAAAAAGCATACAATACAGTGAACAGATTTTTTTTGGTAATTGTTGGGAAAGGGGGCAAAAAAAGGGGTTTATTTTTTTTTTCTCCAATAAACTATACAAAGTTTTTACAATATAAAATTTAATATGGTTTTGCAAAAAAATACTTAGGGAAAAATTTTGCTCCTTTAGCAAAAACAAGACCTTTAGTGAGGTTTGTAAAAAAAAAAATGGTAGGCTAATACAACTATGGTGAATAAGAATGAAAAAAAAATAAATTAATTTATTCAATTTATTCAGATCGCAAAATATCCCGGGTATTTGACTTTGCCTATTGTCCAGGGCAGTTGCTGAGTTTTTCTACTACCCCTGGCTTTGTTTATTCTAAAGACTATGGACCCAATGCACGGAGTCCCTGCGTTAAGGGATGCAGATTTTTTAAGCGTGAAGCACGGTTAATTAATTTGTTTTTTTACGAAAATTTTTGCTTGTTTGTTTTATTAGGGGATTAGGTTGCCATATTTCAGCCAAAGGGGAATAAATTTTACCCCCAAATTCAATGACAGAAAGCGGGGAAAGATGTGCAGGTGGATCTTATGAAATTTTTAAGGGGGGGACCCAAGAAGGGGAAATTTGGTAAAAAAAAAAAAACCCTTTTTCTCTTGTTATTGCCCCCGGGGGCCCAAACCCAAATTGTTTCCCCCAGTTAATGGGCCCATTAGGGGGAAAAGGGGGGAAAAGTTCCCGGGGTGGACCCTTCACCCCCGGGGATCCCCACATCATTTCCCCGGTGAGGGGTTCCCCCACCTGGGAAAAAAACCTCCACCAAACCCCTTTTAGTTTTGGGGGGGGGGGAAAAACCCCCAAAGGCCCCGGCCCCAAAAATTGGGGGGGGCCCCTTTTGGGGTTAAAATTTAGGAAGCTGAGGGGGAAAGGGGGAGTGTTTTGCCCCCGGGGGAAAAAAAAACATGTATGGAAGTGTTCCCCTTTTTGGTTTTGAAAAATTTAGGCTGTTCCCCCGGACTTTTTTTCTGCGGGAAAAAAAAACCAAAACTGTGGGTAAACCCAAAAACTTGTTAAGGGGGGTTTTAACCCCGGGGGTTTTTGGGGGGTTTGGGGAAAACCTCAGATTTGGGGGGGAAATTTTGTACTTTGGCCATCTCCCTGAATTTCTGTATGAGGGGGAAAAAATAACGCTAGCTGCTTTTTTTAAAACCCCCCCTTTTGGTTTTTTAAAAACCCCCTTTTCAGATCTTGACACCATTTTTCCCCCCTTTTCTAACATCTGCTACTAAAACCCCCCCGGAAAAAAAATTAAAAGGAAAAAAAAGGGCCCCTTGGGGGTTTCCCCCTTTTTTTTTTCTTTTTTTAAAAAAAAAAACGATCGGGGGACATGGCAAAAAAAAAATTTTTCTTTTAAAGGGGGCAACTTTCGGTTTAAAAAAAAAAAAAAAAAAAAAATCAAAAAAAAATTTTAATGGGGGTACCCGAAAGGGGTTTTTTTTAAAAAACCAAAGCGGGGGGGAAAAAATTTTGGGGGGAAAAAAAATCAATTTGGGGGAAAAAAATTTTTGGGGAAAATCCCCCTTTAAAATTTTCTTTCCCCCAAAAAAAAAACCTACATAAAATTTAGTTTGCTCGGGGGGCTGCATCAAAAAAGGAGTGATCAAAATTTTGGGAAAGTTTTTGGGGCCCCAAGGGGCTGACATGAATCACCCCCAAAAACGGAGAGTTTTTAAATTTAAAAACAAAGGAGAGGATTTTTAAAACTTTTAAAAAGGGGGGTAAAAAAAAAAAAGTAATTTTTTGCAAAAGTTTTTTGGTTTTTCCCCGGGGTGCAAAATTTCCCCCAAAATTAAAAAAAAAACAGGGGAAAGGGGTTTTTTAAAGGAAAACATATGGTAGACCAAGGAAACAAAAAAAAAAAAAGGGGGGGGGAAAATTTAAAAGAAAAAAGGGTATCTAAAGGGGGAAATGCACAACAAAAAAATGGGGAAACCGAAGGGGGGGAAAAAACTGAAGTCAAGTCTGGAAAAAAACTGAAAAAAACCCCCCTTTTAAGGTTGCGAAACCCCCCAAAAAATATAAGAGGCGATTTTTTGGTTTTTCCCCCCCCGGGGGGCCCCCCTTTGCAGGCAGAGTCTGCTGAAAAAAAAAATGGAGTAAGAAAAAAAAATTTGTTGTCCTGCAAAAGGCCAAAAAAAAACATTTTTAGGGGGCTTTGGGCATTTTAAGGGGAACTCTGTTCCCCCACAAAACCCCTGGGGGGGAAGGCCGTACGTTTATGGCGAGATAAGAAAACTCGAAAACCCACAAGTCCTGAGGTAAAGACACGGGAAAGGTACGGGTGCCCTTTTTAAAAACCCCCACGGGGATACACAGAAAATTGCTGGGGCGGATAGCACCCTTTTTTTCATGCGACACAACGCAATCAAGCAATTTCCCCCCCCGGGAAAAGGGGCCAGTTTTGGGGGGGGCCCCTTATTTCACCCAAGCCCTGCCCGTGCCCCCAAACCTCCCCCCCGGGAAAAGGCCCCCGGGGTTTTTGGGGGGCTTATTTCGCCGAGCTCAAAACCAGGGGGCATACCTAAATAAACCAGGGCGCAAAGCACAAAATAATTGTCCAAGCGAAAAAGCCGTCCCGAAAAGGACACCCTTTTGAAAGACCCGGGGGGAAAAAAGCCTTTTCCGGGAAGGACCAAGGGGGGGCTGTTTCAGAAAAAAAAACCCCAAGCCAGAGGCCCTTCCTAAAGGCCCAATAGGAGTGGCGCGGGGGTTGATTTTTGGTGACCCCTGACCCCCAAAATTGGGAGCTCCCCCTGAGAAAGTCAGACAAAGCAAAAAAGGACTTAGTCCTAAAGACGTTGCTCCCCTTTTCTGACCAGTGGGGGGCAAAATAAAAAAACCAAGAGGAACAGAAAGGGTCTCTGCACGCTTTCCCCCCGTGGGGCCCCCTTTGGGCCCGGACTTTTTTGGGTTTGACCCAACCCACTGCGGCCGGAGATGGGGGGGGGCCCCCCAGCGGGCCGGGTTCAAGACCCCCCTTGTGCAGCAGCGGGAACTCAAACCCTAACATTACCCCCCCCCTGGGCCCCCCCCCCCTTTTTTGGGGCCCTGCTGCCTCAAAGGAAAGCGTGAGCTGTGGAGCGAAAAAAATGCTTGGAGGCCCCCAGGACCTACCCGGGGCCCAAAACCTCTCCCCCCCCACCAAAAAAATTTTTTTTTGCCTCGAACCCCCTTGCACCCAACGGGGGAAACCCTTTTCATGTCGTGGTTTTAGAAAAACCCGAAACCCCGGGGGGGATGACTCGGAAACCCCGGGAAATGGCCACGGATTTGGAGGGCCCCCATGAAAAGTGTGGGGGATACCAAGGGGGGGCCCCGGAAGGGGGCAAAAAAACCCCCGGGGTTTTTCCCTGCTCGAACTTTAAAAGGGGCCCCAAAAAAAGCGAGGAGCCAATTTGGTGGACTTACAAAAAAGCCTAAATTTTTCAGGAAAAAGAGCCACACTAGGCCCCCGAAGCGAATGTAAAAACGGGGGGGGCCCCGAGGGGGAAAGGGGGGGGGAAGGGGACCCTCCTCTCTTTGGGGGTGAATGG
Organism: Oophaga sylvatica; assembly: GCA_033576555.1. Classification (NCBI taxonomy): domain Eukaryota; kingdom Metazoa; phylum Chordata; class Amphibia; order Anura; family Dendrobatidae; genus Oophaga; species Oophaga sylvatica. Next base: position 660,529,880 of record JARQOD010000001.1, read on the forward strand.
CATCCTGGGTGCCCCCCCAAAAAACCCCCCGGGGTCCCCTCCGGGGGGCCCCAAAAGTCTGCCCCCCTGGAATAAGCGGAAAAGGGGGGAAAGGGCACGGTCCCCCCGCGGAGGGGGGGCCCAAGTTAGGGGAAGGGGGCCCTGTCCGGTGGGATTCCCCACAGCATTTTTGAGAAAACAAAAAACCAAAAACGGCCCCCAATTTTCCCAAAAATTTTCCGGGGGGGCCCCAGAGACAAAATTTTAAAAAGGGCCTTTTAAAAAAGGTCGGGTTGGCCCTCTTACCAACCCATTCACTCGGGAGGGATCAGGGGAGAGATTAAAACTAAATGCTTTTTAAAACGACACGGGTCCCCTCCCAAAACCCCAAGCCCCAAAGGGGAAACCCGATCCCTGAAAATTTTTGTTGGCATACCTTTTTGGGGAAAAATATCCCAAATGAATAATCCCCCCCGGGCCCCCATGCAGCGGAAACCCGGGGGGAAAGGCCCCCCAAGGGGTTTTTAATTTTTTTTGGAGGGGGGGGTTTTGGGGTTTCACCCAATGGGGTGCACCCCCGTTTTTTTGGGGCGAAAAACCCCCAAAAACCCCCCACCCCGACCATCCCCCAAAGGGGCCCTGCCCTGCCCCAAAAGAGGGAAAAGTACCCAGTGGTCATTTTTCAGGGGATTTTTTTTGGGGGCGCAGGGCCGCATCCCTGAAGTTTTTCCCTGGGTTCCCCCCCAAAAATTTTGGGCCCCCCCTTTTTATTCCTCCCCAGAAACTCTTTTTGTCCTCTTTGCCCCAAAAAATGTCCACCCCCTAGACAAAGTCCCCAAAAAAATACCTCGGGCCCGAAAATTTGGTGGGCAAAAAAGTTTTCCCCGGGAGGCCCCGAAAAAAGGGGAAAAACCGGGGGGGCCCCACTTTTTTAGGCTCTATAGGGGGACAATCAGGGGGGCTCCCCCCCCACCCTCTTCAGAGGCCCCCAAACGGAGCGAGACGGGGGGGGGCCCCAAAAAATTTGTTCTTCTCAGGAAAAAGGGGGAAATTTTTGGGGGTGAAAGGGGAACCAGGAGAAAAAAAAGGGCCCAATCTGGCCGGGAAGGGGAATTTAGCGGGGGGGGCACCCTGAAAAAAAACCAAAAGTTTTTGTGTTTCTTTTAAAAATTGAAAAAAAAACACCCCCCCCCAAAGGGGAAAAAATTTTTCCCCCACTAAAAAAAGGGCCCAACTTCATGGCTAGAAACCCCCCTGCCCCCGGGGGAAAAAATTTTCCCTCTCCGATGGTTTGAAGGTCTTTGAAAAAAAAAGGCAAGGTTCCCCCCCCGACCTTGACCCCCCTTTTTGGGAAAGGGGGGATGCCCACCCCCAAAAGGATGAGGCTTTTTCCCCCAAATTTTAAAAAAAGGCTTATAAACATCAGGGCGTTTTTAAAAAGGGGAGTGGGGGGAAAAAGGGTTTTTTAAAACTGTTTTTAAAGGGCCCTTTGGGGACCCCCTTGCCCAAAAAATTGGGATTAGCTCCCTTTTGGTTTGGGGGCCCCCCCCAAGGGGGGACTCCCAAAGTAGAAAAGGGGGGGGAATGAATTGGCGATAGTAGTTGTGAACCCCATAAAGCCCCCCCCTTTTTTTAAAAGGGGGGGGGTTTTCCCCCCAAAAACCCTTTACAGGGGGGTTTTTTTGGGCGGGCCCCCAAAAAGCCAACCCCCTGGATGGGGGTAAATACCCCCACAGGAAAGGTGGGGGATTTTCCTGCTCAAAAACCTTCCCCAATTTCGTGGGGGGAAAATTTTGCTGGCAAGAGGTCGAAGCCTTGCAGCCATCTCCCCGGAGGGGGGCCATATCTGGAAAAAAAGATGAGAAGTCACCAGGGGGGAAAAAACCCCCGGGGGGGTCAACATAAAACCGGGAAGATGTCTTTCCCAAAAATTTTGGGGGAAAAAAGCGGGGCATTACACCCCCCCAAAAAAGGGCTTCCCAGATTTTTTTTTAATGCCCACCCGGGGGTTTTTTTAAATGCCTTTTCCCCTTTGCCCCCCCACGGGGCAAATCAGGTTTTTAAAAAACCCCGGGGCAGGTTTTTTTTGGGGTTAAATACCCTTCCCCTCCCCCAAAAGTCTGTAAAAGAGCTCAGAAATTAGCAGAAAAGGTACTTATTTTTCTTGGTGTAGCGTTGGCCCCCAAAATCAATGCGGGGACGAAATTTCCCTTTTCTTCTTCTCACAAAAAAACCCCCCCCCCTTTTCCGTGGTGCCCCATTTTTAAAACCCCCCTTCCAAGTTCCCCAAAATAATTGGGTAGGCCTTTTTTTTCCCGGGAAGGGGGGGGAAAAACACGTTTTTTAGGGGCTCAGCTCCGGCAAGAGGTCAAAGGCATCATGGGCGATGGGCGGAAGGCCCGCCCCCTTTTTCGAGAAAAGCGTAGGCCAATAGCCCTTGGGAAGAGGAGGGTTGGGGGAAATCCAGTGGTGTTACCTGCACGTGCCCTAATGCATCTCCCTTTCATAAATTCCCCAACCCAAATTCCCCTGAAGACCACTAATGGGGGGAAGTGGGGGGGAGCCAGGAACCCAACAAAACCTATCATACCCCGGGAAAAAAAATGATTTTCCCTGGGGGAAAGGGAGTTTAAAAAAAGGGGGAGGGGAAAAACTGAGGGGTGATTTTTGGGCCAAAGCTGTTCAACCCCTACCGACACGGGTTCACCAGAAACCCCCAAGGCATGGTGTGGCGAGAAGAAAGGGGGGAAAAAAAAAATTTCCCCCCTGCCCCAAACCCACACATTGAGGGGTAGGGGGGTAAACCGGGGAATTTCCCCCTTGGGAGCCTTTGGGAAAAACTCAGGCGCCGTACCCTGTTCCTGTTGGGGGCCGGGGGAACCTTTTTTAAACCGGTTTGGAATGGTTGGAAAAAATATCCCTCGGGGCAAAAAACAAATGGGGAGGGGGTACCCGAGATTTTAGATCCCGTAGGAGCAACCCTGAAGGTCGGGCCCGGAACGGGGACCCCGAGGGGTGGCAATTTAGGGAAAAAACCCCTCCTAACGGGCAGTTCCACCCCCGGGGGGAAATAGCAAAAAGGGCTTCTCCATTGGGGCGGAATTCCCTGGACCAAGGGATTTTTTCACTGACCCGCCTCCTCTCCAAACAGGGGGAAAGAGGGTTTTCTGGCCACTCAATTCCCGGGGCCGGTTGAAATTGGCGCAAAATGGCTGACCAAACCCCAACCCCGGGGGACTTGACGCAGTTGGAGGCCCTTTTTGGTGCCTGAGGGCCTAGAAAAACCTTTTTCGACCTCCAAAAAAAGAAAACGCCTGCCCACCCGCTCAGCTCCCACAGGGCGGGCCCCCTCCAATCCCCTTTCCCGCAAAGGCATCACAAACCCCTTGTGCCCGACCCCGGGGGAAAAGTGCGCCCGAAGCCGAGGGGTAGGGCACGCTTACGAACCCCCCACATTTCTTGCTTTTCACCCGCAAATTTTTGGAAGGGGGGTTTGACCCATGAAAGGGGAAGGTGGCAGGGACAAACTAAACCGCTAGCAGCCAACAGCGACTGCGGAAAAACCACAGTGGGGGTTGTGGTCAAACCGCCAAACCCCCTCCAGCTGCGGTGTACAGAAAAGTGTTTATCCCCCCATTTTCTAGCCCCGACCCGGCCGGGGTTTTGTTAAGGTCTGCGGGGCGCAACCCAAAAAAAAATGTAGAGAGTCTTCGCGCCCGGGGTCCCCCCTCAGGCAGGCCTCGCTAAAAAAAGGCGAAAAAAAGGAACCCGTTTTCCAAGGTCCAAAAAACACCGTAGGGGGCCCGGGGTTTGCGAACTCTGTTAACCCAGAGCCCTAGCGGAAAGCCCCAGCGTATAAAAGGGGATAAAAGCGAACTCGTTTCACCAGTCGCTGAGGAAAGACGCAAAAATAGGTACTTGTCCCGTTTTCCCCCCAGGAAACCAGAAACTGCTGGCAGAAGCGTCCCCGGGTCTGCAGCACAACGCAATCAAACAATTTCCCCCCACCGGAAAAACCCGTATTCAGGGGCTTTTTCAGCCAAGCCCCGACCCGGCACCCAAACTCCTACCGGAGGGGCCGGGATTCTAGGGGCCCCTTTTTTTTCCGAGCCCAACCACATGGACCACAACTGGGGCAAACACATAATGCAATTGATCCCCGCGCACGGCCCTCGGTAAGGACACCTTTTTAGCAGCCACGAGAAAAAGACCTTCCGGAAGGCCAAAGGGGGCGCTTCGAACATCAAAAACCAGAGGACCTTCCTAAGGACCCAAAGGGGGGGCAGCTGTCTTTTATACCCGTTTCCAAGGGGATCTGCCTGGGGTCCGAGAAAACAAAAAAAGGGTTAACCAAAAAACGTCTCTCCCGCGAAGTTTGGCATAATACAGAAAAACCGAAAAAGGGAAAGCAATCCTGCACAGCATTAACCGGGGGAGACCTGGGACCGACGTCTTTGCTGAGCAACCCATGCACCGGGTGGAGGGGGCCCAAGGGGGGTTTTTGGATCCCTTGTGCGCACGGGAATTGAACCCAAAAACCCCCTAAAGGAAATGGGATTTACATACAGAAAAGCTAAAAAAGCCATTTTAAACCTAAAAAAAAAAAAAAAAGGTTCAAGGACTAAGAAAAAGAAATATGGAGTGGTGCGGATAAAAAGTCAATTCAGTGATAACGCGAATCTGCTTTGGGGCAAGGTAGAGCGGAACTTTTTTTTGGTCTTTCCCGATAAATTTTTTAAGTATGCCGAAAGAACATGCAAATTTCCCATTTTTTATAAAATTTGTAGGGGGCTGCATGACAGGTTAAGGCACGGGAAAGATGGCTGTCATTAAATCTTCAATAAATGCACAAGTTTATAGTGATATTTTGGACCTTTTTATCTTATCAATTGAAAGGATGTTTGGGGGATGAAATCATTTTCAAGATGATAATGCACCCTGCCATAAAGCAAAAACTGTGAAAGCATTCCTTTGAAAAAAGACACATAAGGTAAATGTCATGGCCTGCAAAATAGTCCAGATCTCAATCCAATTGAAAATCTTTGGTGGAAGTTGAAAAAAAAATGGTCCATGACAAGGTTCCAACCTGCAAAGCTGATCTGGCAACAGCAATCAAGGGAAAGTTGGAGCCAGATTGATGTAGAGACTGTTTGACACTCATTAAGTCAGAACTGCAAGCTGTTGTAAAACCCCAGAGGTGGGTGGCAACAAAATACTAGTGATTGTGTTGGAGGTTTTTTTTGTTTGTTTGTTTTTTTGTTTCCATAATTTTTTCCCTCAAATTGAGTGATTCCAAAATTTTTTCCCCCTATGCTTGGTTTTAAAAAAAGTACCACTACTGACTACCACAATTATTTTTCTTGATTTCTTTTTAGTGTTTTCTTAAAACCAGAAAAGTTGCCATTTGAAATTTACTTCAGTTTTGCCATATATGTGTTTTCGTTTTTTTTCAACAAAATAAAACAACTTGAATGAAAAATCCCCAAAGGGCCCGGTGATTCCATAATTTTTCCAGGGGTTGTAGAGTTGGGGTAGCCCTCGCAACATGAGCATGAACTCATGCTGTGGGGTTTGCCATACTTTACAGTCATGGCCAAAATTTTTGAGAATGACACAATATTATATTTCACATGATCTGCTGCCCCTTGGTTTTTTTGTGTGTTTGACAGATGTTTTTATCACAGAACAGAATTAATTGCAAACATATGAGAAACAAAAGCTTATATTGACAGTTAGAATGAGTTAATGCAGCAAGTCAATATTTGCAGTGTTGCCCTTCTTCTTCAGGACCTCTGCAATTCTCCCCGGCATGCTCTCAATCAACTTCTGGACCAAATCCTGACTGATAGCATCCATTCTTGCACAATCAATGCTTTCATTTTGTCAGAATTTTAGGTTTTTGTTTGTCCCCACCCGTCCCCCTTAATGATTGACCACAAGTTCTCAATGGGGTTAAGATCTGGGGAGTTTCCCCGGCCATGGACCCAAAATCTCTATGTTTTGTTTCCTGAGCCATTTGTTATCACCTTTGCTTTATGGCAAGGGCTCCATCATGCTGGAAAAGGCATTTGGGTTGATCGCCAAACTGCTCTTGGAGGTTGGGAGAAGTTGCTCTTGGAGGACATTTGGGACCATTCTTTATTCATGGCTGGGGTTTTTTTGGCAAGACTGTGGAGAAAACCGATTTCCCCTTGGCTGAGAAGCAACCCCACACATGAATGGTTTCAGGATGCTTAACAGTTGGGATGAGAAAACTGGTGGTACGCTCACCATGCTTCTCCGAATGAGGGTTTTCCCCGATGTCCCAAACAATTGAAAAAGGGGTTCATCAGAGAAAATAACTTTACCCCCGTCCTCAGCAGTCCACTGCCTTACCTTTTGCAGAATATCAGTCTGTCCATGATGTTTTTTTCTGGAGGGGAAGTGGCTTTTTTTTGCTGCCCCCTTGAGACCCAGGCCTTGCTCCAAGAGGGCTCCGCCTTACAGTGCGTGCAGATGCACTCACAACCTGCTGCTGCCATTCCTGAAGCAAGCTCTGCACTGCTGGTGCCCGATCCCGCAGCGAAACACTTTTTTAAAAGACGGTCCTGGCGCTTGCTGGTCTTTCTTGGGCGCCCTGGAGCCTTTTTGGCAAAAATGGAACCTCTCTCCCTTTAAGTCTTTTATGATGCGATTTGATTGTTGACTGAGGTGCAATTTTTTCTAGCTGCGACAACTCCTTCCCTTTTTTGGCCTTTTTTGAGCCCTTGCAATGATGACTGCACGTGTTTCTTTAGAGATAACCATGGTTTTAAAAGAAGAGAAACAATGATGCCAACACCAGCCTTTTTAAAGTGTCCAGTGGTCTCATTCTTATTTAAAACATGACAGATTGATCTCCAGCCATGCCCTCATCAACACCCCCACCTCTGTTAATGGAGCAATCACTGAAAAGAAGGTTAGCTGGTCCTTTTAAGGCAGGCTGCAATGATGTTGAAATGTTGTTTTGGGGGAAAAGTTCATTTTCTAGCCAAATTTGACTTTGCAAGTAATTGCTGTTAACTGAAACACTCTTTATAACATTCGGAGTGTATGCAAATTGCCCATTAGAAAAAGGAAAACAGTAGACTTTGTAAAAATTAATATTTGAGTCATTCCCAAAACTTTTGGCCCCGACGTACAACCAGTCTGCACTAGAATCTTCATTCCAAGTATGAGCAGCCACAATGTCCTTGTTTTTTCTGTGCTCTGAGAAGTCATAAGGCTCGTACTAAAGCTGGTTTAGTGGGCATTAGCTGGGGAGCTCAGTGGGTTTCCTGCCTAGTCACATGCCTTCAGACATGACATCTCTGCAAAGCCTGTAACCACAAACTGAAGCGTAACAGAGTGTACACTTTGTAAGGTGATTAAGGGACTGCCCACTAACGATCGCACCAGCGATCACGGGCAATGACACAAGCTGACGAGATCGTTGGTGTGATCGCTATAAGGTCGCTAGTAGCTTCCAAACAGGAAGATCTCATCAACGACGCATCAGCGATCAGCGATCGTATAAAGACTTCGGCGTTCGTTAGGACGTGCCACACAGCAGGGTATTGTTAAAGATCACGACCTCGATAAGCTTGTTGAGGCGCAACATTTTCCACGCCCCTCAGCACAGATTGGTGGTTCACTATATGTCATGACTGTTTATGTCACAGCTCTCTCGCTTTGTGATTGGATGACTGCGTCATAAAAGAGGGCGTATTAGCGCTCCTTTCCATTGCTCTCGAGCAGAAGGGTTCATCAAATCTCCAGCATCGTTCCAGTGGTCCCTGCTAGCCTTCTTTGCAGCTACGCGATCCAGTCTGTGTCGTATTGATCTTTTAATTTCTTGCGATCCGTCTGTGCCTCTTTTGCACTTGCTGCGATCCAGTCTGTGCCGTTTTTTTATAATTTTTTTCTGCTATCCGTTTGTGGCCTATTGCTTTTTCACGCGATTTTTTTTTAAGACACAAACAAGTCTTGTAAGTTAGGTTTTTTTTTTTTCACATTTAATTTTTAATTTTTTTTTAATTAAAATTTTTAGTTCCATTTTTAAGATCCCAGCTGTTGTTAACTGTTGTCGTCCATCAATTGTTTTTTTTTTTTGTCTGCCTTTTGTTTTTGTCCGCTGTGCCCACCACCACCATTTTATGATCCCTGCTGTTTTTACCGTAGTTGTCCATCTTTACTTTTATTTTGGTCTGCCAATTGTTTTGTTCTGGCGCGCCCACCACCCCCCTTTTATGATCCCGCTGTTTTTTTACCGTAGTTTCCCTATGATTTTTATTTTGGTCTGCCATTGTTTTCTTCAGCTGCGCCCACCCCCACCATTTTATGTTCCCTGCTGTGTTCTATGGTTGTAGGCTATGTAAGCATTTTATTTAACCCATTTTTGCGTTCTCACATAATCCTTTTTTTTTATTACAGATGGCCGATAAACATGAATTTCTGCGGGAATTCATTGAAGATGTACCGCTCGATGCCTTGCCTGTGGAAATAAAAGTCGGCTGATTACTGCAACAGGCTAAAAAAAAAAGGGGCGTACCAAAAATGGTGGAGCTGTGCAAGAACCGTAACCCCGATGAACCAGCGGATGAGTTCATCGGTCAAAAAAAAGATTCAGGCCCCCCCGCACAGTTTTTCAAAAAAAATTTAAAAAAAAGTACAGAATTCTACCAAGTCTGGAGGGCCGGGGCCCAGTGTGTAAAGTCCCCAAAATTTGGTTTACTTTGAGCTGTTTTCTTTCACAAGGGACCAAGAAGTACCCAGACAAGCGACTTTTCCCTGTTGGCACCAGACCCGGTGATTCCAGTCGGACTCCCCTGTCGTTTCATGTAAGTACCTTTTGTATTAAAACACATTTCTATGTACATGCCAAAGTGGACTTGAAATTAAAAATATAATTTAAAATGTAGATAAAATGGCTGAATTTATCCCTTCATGTCTGATAATTTATCTAGCTCACGGTGAGGCCATCCATTTACAAGTGTCGTTTTCACATTTTTGCTGTATTTGGGTGTTTTTAGTGTGAAGATAAATTTCTTTTTTTTTGTGATTTAACATTCGTTTTTGTTCATGCAGGACACAGAAGAGGCTGTCTCCACACCTCAGACTGAAGAGACAGCATGGCGTTTGTCCAAGAGGACGAAGTAGTTGAGCCCCCATCTTCTCGTCGGGCCCGGCTTACATTTTTCTGGCAGAAAAAAGGAAGGCTCCCACCTCAGCTACTCCAGAATTGATTGAAATTGCCAAAAAAGTCCTTACGGCGGAAAAAGACCAACCAAAAATAACAGGGTTTGCTTAATAAAGCTAATGAGAAGCTCCCAACACTTTGGATCCTAAAGCGGGTTTCATGCGAGAGACTCATGTTTGAGGTCCTGACTCAAGCATCATTAGGAAACCTTAATAAACAGTTTTGTTGTCACGGCCAGACCGCAGTACCCCGGAATACTCATGGCCGCACAATCCTGTGCCAAACCCCAATGGGATAAAATCCCCAAAACCAAAACGTTGTTGCTCCACCTTATTTTTATACACCGCCGAGGCAAAGTGGTAATGGCAACGATCCATGTACCAGCAGTTTAGTTTTTAAAATATTTTCAAAAGTTTTTGGTTTCTATATATTTTTTACATTGTTACTTTTTTTTTAATAAAAATCTTATTTATCTTTGAATTGTGGCCTTTTTTTTCTTATTAATGTCAACAATTTTGTTAAACAACTTTTAAAAATGTTGTATTTTTATTTCCATCTACTTGTTTCTACTTGTCACACACGGGGTCAGCAGTCATAGGAGTTCCAGCATTGGTAAAAAAATAAAATGAAAAAAATTTCAAAAATCAACAACATTTATTTTAAAGGCCCTGGTCACACTAGCGCTAAAACCTTATAAAAAAAATAATACACCACAGCTGCGTGAGATAAACTTAAAATATATAATACATATTTTTTTCATATATATTTGTTGTAAAAAAATAAACCAAAAGAAAAAAAAAACAATACAATAATACAAATAAAAAAACAAAAAATTATGACTGCACCCCCGTTTTGGAGGCCAGCCACCAAAAAATAAAAAAAAAAAACCAATACAATAATACAAATAATAATAAAAAAAAAAATTAATGAGTGCCCCGAAGTCCAGCCACAACCCTCCTCCAGCATCACCCCGTGGTCATGCAGAGCTGCCATTGCGGTGTGCATTGCTGCCACTGCGGTGTGCATTGTCGCCATCAGCCGACAGTGTGACACCATCAGGTCCTGGGTAGTGGGGATTTCTGTGGAGGTAATGGTAACAGTTAACATGAATTCTGTTGCAACATCAACATGTACATGTTACATGTTTGTTAACACTTTTTTCGTCAGACTTGCGGTTCATCAGACGACCCGCTGACTGCCCACCCAGAACCTGTTGCACCGCCGGTAGGGAAACACAGAAAAAATATATATCACAACAGCCATTACACATAAGACCTAACAAAGTTCTCAAACTTGTCTGAAGCTTATATTATGTGCGTAAATTACCTGAAGGCGAGCCTGCATCCATGTCACGGGGTGACACTGGAGAGAAGCCATTGCTGGTGAAGGGCTGGATGACCCCAAATCTGGAAGGGGGGTTGCTGCTGGTGAAGGGGTAGCAGGGTAAGGGTGATGCACGTGGAGGGTAGCTGGGGAAGGTGATGCAGCTGGAGCTGGTGAAGGTGGTGCTGTAAAAAAAAATACAATTCAGTCAAAATAATCCTTCTACTAACCCCGTCACTGCTGTACTCCATCACTGCTGATACTCCCGTCACTGCCAGTACTTCCATCAATGCCTGTAACCCCCTCACTACTGTTTACTCCCATCACTGACTGCCCATCACTGCCGGTACTCCCGTCACTGCTGGTACTCCCGTCACTGACAGTACTTCCATCAATGCTGTAACCATCTCACTACTGGTACTACCATGACTGCCGGGTACTCCCGTCATGCTGGTACTCCCATCACTGCCAGTACTTCCATTCAATGCCTGTAACCCCTCACAAACTGGTACTCCACACTGCCTGTAACCCTCTCACTATTGGTACTCCCATGACTGCCGGAACTCCTTTCTTCTAACTGTATCTTTAACTCAATCCCACCTCTTCCCTCTCTTATCCTCCCCTTTTGAACTCCACTCTGTCCGCATCTACTCTCCCTCCAACCTCCAAGTGGCCGTCATATACCGACCTCCGGGCCCGAGCACTGCCTTTATTGACCAATTCTCCACCCTGGCTCCTCCACTTTCTCTCTGCGGACATTCCCACCATCATCATGGGTGACTTCAACATCCCCATTGACACCCACCAGTCGGCAGCCTCTAAACTCCTATCCCTTACATTATCTTTTGGACTTACCCAGTGGTGCTCCTCAGCCACGCACACAGATGGGCACACATTCGACCTGGTCTTCACCCGTCTCTGCTCCCTGTCTAACTTCACAACCTCCCCTCTCCCCCTATCTGACCACCATCTACTCACTTTCTCATCCCTGTCCTCCTCACCTGTCACCCATGTCCAGCAACATGCGCACCCCCGCAGAAACCTTGCTCACCTAGACACCCACAAACTCTCTGACTCTATCCTACCACTGGCATCCATATCCTCACTCCATGACACAGACACTGCCACTAGTTTCTACAATGCCACTCTTGCATCAGCCATCGACTCGGTCGCCCCTGTCATGCATAACAGACTGCGAAAAATCAATAGACAACCCTGGCACAATAACACCACAAAAAAGCTTTCAGCAAGCATCCAGAATTGCTGAACGGCGCTGGAAGAAAACGCATTCACAAGACGACTTCACTGCACTCAAAACAAGCAACACTTGCATTCAAATCAGCTCTCACCTCTGCTAAAACAGGCCTACTTTAATCTCTTGCATTTCCTTATCCCACAACCCCAAACAATTGTTCAATACTTTTTAACTCCCTCCTCCGCCCACCACTGCCCCCTCCTACCTCCCTTATATCTGCTGAGGACTTCGCCATGCACTTCAAAAACAAGATAGACCAAACACGGCAAGTCTTTATTATTCAACCACCACAACCCCTTTGTATATCTGACCAATGCCCAAACCCCATAACCTCCTTACCCAACATCACGGAAGGGGAGCTTGCTCATCTTCTCTCCAAATCACACCTCACCAACTTGTGCACTCGACCCCATCCCATCCCACCTCCTCCCCAACCTCGCCACCACTCTTATCCCATCACTAACCCACCTCTTCAATCTACCACTAACTTCTGGTACCTTCCCTTCTGCTTTCAAACATGCCACAATCACGCCTATCCTCAAAAAGCCAACCCTCGACCCAACCGCTATGTCCAGCTATCGCCCAATATCGCTGCTCCCACTCGCTTCCAAACTCCTGGAACAGCACGTCCACGCTGAACTTTCCTCCCATCTCTCATCTAACTTGCTCTTTGACAATCTACAATCTGGTTTCCGCCCCCATCATTCCACTGAAACAGCCTTGACCAAATTACTGACGACCTACTTACAGCCAAAGCTAACGGACAATACTCTATACTCCTCCTTCTTGACCTGTCCTCTGCTTTCGACACAGTTGACCATTGCCTTCTACTACAGATTCTCTCCTCCTTTGGCATCAAGGACCTCGCCCTATCCTGGATCTCCTCATACCTTTCCAACCGCACATTCAGCATCTCCCACTCCCATACTACCTCCTCGTCCCACCCTCTCTCTGTTGGAGTCCCCCAAGGCTCTGTTCTAGGACCCCTACTCTTCTCAATCTATACACTTGGCCTGGGGCAACTCATAAAGTCCCACGGATTCCAGTACCACCTTTATGCTGATGACACTTAGATCTACCTCTCTGGCCCAGACATCACCTCTCTGCTGTTCAGAATCCCTGAGTGTCTATCAGCCATATCCTCCTTCTTCTCCTCCCACTTCCTCAAACTCAATGTGGACAAATCTGAACTCATCATCTTTCCCCCATCTCACAGATCTTCCTTACCTGACCTATCTATAACAATAGACAACACCACACTTTCCCCTGTACCGGAGGTCCGCTGCCTCGGAGTAAACCTTGACTCTGCCCTGTCCTTCAAACCACACATCCAAGCTCTTTCTACCTCCTGTCGCCTCCAGCTCAAAAATATTTCCAGAATCCGTCCCTTCCTCAACCCTAACTCTACTAAAATTGCTGGTGCATGCCCTCATCATCTCCCGCCTTGACTATCTGCAACATCCTTTTCTCTGGGCCTCCCTGCTAACCACTCGCACCTCTCCAGTCCATCCTTAACTCTGCTGCCCGACTAATTCATCTCTCCCCTCGCTACTCCTCCACATCTCCCCTCTGCAAAATCTCTTCACTGGCTCCCATTCCCTCAGCGAATCCAATTCAAATTACTAAAACTGACCTACAAGGCCATCTATAACCTGTCTCCCCCATATGTCTCTGAACTAATCTCCTGATCCCTTCCCTCACGTAATCTCCGGTCCTCCCAAGACCTCCTTCTCTCCTCCACACTTATTCGCTCCTCACCAAACCGCCTCCAAGACTTCTCCCGAATATCCCCCATCCTCTGGAATTCTTTGCCCCAACACGTCCAACTATCAACCACCTCGGATCCTTCAGACGTAACCTAAAAAACCATCTCTTCAGGAAAGCTTACTTTTTTACCATGTTTACAAAAGTTTACATTCATTGTAATTACTTCTGTAATAATGTCATTTTATGAACCGTCACTGTGCGATCGCAATGGCGTCTCATTGTCTGTGCGTAGCTGGGGCACCATGCTGTGAGAATCGTTCAGTTTGCGATCGCAGTGGCGCCTCATGTCTATGCGTGGGATGAGCACCATGCTGATAACCGTCACTTTGCGATCGCAATGGCGTCTCATGTCTGTGCGCAGCTGGGGCACCATGCTGTGAGAATCGTCACTTTGCGATCGCAATGGCGTCTCATGTCTGTGCGTGGGAGGAGCACCATGCTGATAACCGTCACTTTGCGATCGCAATGGCAATGTCATGTCTGCGTGGGAGGGGCACCATGCTGATAACCGTCACTTTGCGATCGCAATGGCGTCTCATGTCTGTGTGTGGGAGGAGCACCATGCAGATAACCAAGTGTGACACAAAGGGTTCCCTGGTTAATGTAGACCTTTACCTCTAACAAATTATTTTATTGTTATCACTATTTTAAAAATGTAATAGTTTTTTTAATAATTTTATGCTAAAAAAAAATATATATATGACTAAAAAATTCTAACATATATTTTAAAGTTTATATACGCAGCTGTGGTGTAATATTTGATATTATTTTTCATTAGAAGGTTTTAGCGCTAGTGTGACCATAGGCCTTTAAAATAAATGTTTGTTAATTTTTGAAATTTTTTTCTTTTTATTTTTTTACCAATGCTGGAACTCCTATGACTGCTGGTACTCCCATGACCCCGTGTGTGACAAGTAGATACAAGTAGATGGAATAAAAATACATTTTAGTTGTCAACAATATTGTAATACATCAATAACAAACATAAGAATAAAAGACCACAATTCAGTAGATAATTAAGATTTTTATTAAAAAATTTTAACAATGTAAAAAAAAATATAGACAACAAAAAACGTTAGAAAATATTTTAAAAACTACAGCTGCTGGTAACATGGATCATTGCTATCCCCATTACTCCCCTCCCCACATCTCACCCATCATTAGTCCTTCTCCCATATTGGTATAATAATTGAAAGAACACTAAGGCATTTTTAAAATAAACATTTTTTATTATTAAAAGAAAGTTAAAAAAAAGGAAAAAACTCAAAGATTATCAAAAGCAAACTATATCTGCTGCTGCCAACTCACTGCACCAGGCCCATTAAAGTATTGGCAGTACTTGTCTCGGCCGGCCTTCGCATCGTCCTCCTTGATTTACAGGTTGAAGGGCTGCAATAGCGGGTCATTGTCACGCCATTCTCCAAGCACCACGTCACCATTGCTGTCCGAAGTCCATGAAGCCTGGCGGACTGTAAGTAACAGCATCGCGTTTTCTTAGAAAATTGTGCAGCACACAACAGGCCAACACCACCGAGTCTATCGATTCCAGCTTCATGTTGATTGGAGTGTGAAAAACCCTGAAGCGGTTGGCCATTATGCCGAAGGCATTCTCCACAACGCGCCGTGCCCTTGACAGTCTGTAATTAAAAATACGCCTTTCCCCTGTCAAAGTCTTTTGTGGGTATGGTTTCACAAGATGCACATGAAGGGGGAAGGCTTCATCGCCAACAAAAACAAAGTTTAGGTTGGCGGTTGTTATGTTTCGGTAGCTGAGGAGGACAGAACAACAGCAGGCAGCAGAACACCTGAGATGTTGGTAACTGATGGGTTGCAGATTCCTAAACTAACGACACAACTAGAGGTAGCAGTGGAGCGTTCCTACTTTGATCCTAGACGCCTCGTCACAGCCTGAGAGATAACTACACCTAAAGGCAGAAAGATGAAAGCTATCTGTCCCGGAGCAGATCCCCAAAGAAAATAGGAAGCCCCCAAACATATAATGTCGGTTAGACAAGATGAAAATACAAACATAGGCACAAAATAAGGAGGGTAAGTTAGCGTGCACTCAGGTCAAGTATCGATGAGGTGCTGGGTATAATGGACTGGTAAGTCCAAGAGTAGACTAGAAAATAGTTTACCGCACACTCAATTGGAATTTTCAAAAATTCCAATTGAGTGTGCGGTAAACTATTTTATAGGCACAAAATAGACTGAGCAAAGCTGGGGCCACAAGCTGACTAAATAGGATAGGACAGGAGAGATTTCTTTCTGCAACCCAGAAAATCTACAAAAATCCAACAATTCTGATTACAAAAATACTGAGATCACACGATCTCACCACCCACTAAATCAGATCTCAGTGTGAACAAAAAACAAGCCGCAGCCGCTGAAAAAAACAGGAAAAAGCAAATGAGCAAATAACAGTGGCTGCAGAAAAACTGTGAGGAGCTCAGGCCCCAGGAGCGGACCTGCTGACCTCCACAAAAGTGCAGAAAACAATGTAAAAAGCAAGCACAAAAAGAAAAGCAAAAAATATCTTATCTGAAAGCAGGAGATGCAGGCAAGACTCCAGCAAACTTCCAAATGAACCAGGAACCACAATTGAGCCAAGATCAATTGATCACCGGCAACCATCATGGGAGGGAACCTCCCTTATATCAGACCAGTCCGTGATTCCAGATTGCCACTCCTCGCTGAAAGGTTCAGTACTGTCTGTAACCACCAGAGGGAGCCTCTGCTCAGAAACCATCTCTAGCACATTCATAACAGGAGGTGGTGTCCATGTTGGTTGGCAAGTGAAGTTTATTACTAATTAACCGTTCACCAAAAGTAATGAGCTCCAAAACGCCCGTCAGAAACCCTTCCGTCAATGCCAACATCAACGTTAATAAATTCATAATTGGCATTAACAAGGGCCATGAGGATCATGCTGAAGTAGCCCTTGTAATTCTAAAAATAGAATCCGCTTTTGACTGGTTGCGTGGTCCACACATGTTTTCCATCCAAGGCACCACCACAGTTTGGGAACTGCCAAATCCGTTCAAAATCAGAGGCAATTATTTGCCATTCCGCCACTGATTTTGGAAAAGGCATGTAGCTCCGTAAACTGCGGACGATGGCGTTGCATGTCTCTGGAATTAATACGCCAAGGAGCGATCGAGAAACTGCAGCAGAAAATTGCAAGTCTTTCATTGAACGTCCGGTTGCCAGAAATCGCAGCGTTACTGCCAAACGTTCCTCTGCTGAAATAGCTGCATGCATCCGTGTATCCTGCCATTCAATGAGTGGCCTCACACATTACAGTAGGAGCTTGAATGAATCCTCCGACATCCGTAGATAATTTCGGAAATCCTGCGGATTCTTCTCCTGCAACTCCCTCACTAGATTCATGTGGGTGAATTTGGACCTCTGCTCCAGCCATTCTCTAGTCCACATGCGACGCTTTCGTTTGGAGCTCCTCTCTTCCACCCGCGCCTCTTTTGTCGATCTGCCTTCATCACTAATGCAACTGCCACAATCACACGCTCCGGTCGGTTCATTATGTGCAACCTGTACGGTAAAGAAGAGAAAAATTAATTACTATTACTAAAGTGTTTAAAAAAAAATAAAAAAAGAACTAAAAAAAAATAAAAAAAAAGTAATTGTTTATTGTTAAAATTTCAGTTAACATTTAAAAAAACAGTTTACAAAAGCCTAAAATGGTAGGGGTGTAAAATAAAAAAAGCAGGCAAAAATAAATGGTGTAACAAAAAAACGCATCACACAACATCACAAACAATATGTACCTTGAATCCAAATATCCAGAAGATCCAAATCCAAATGGCAAAGATGAAGCGCTCTAGCGACTCAGACAGGATCGCAAAACCCACACACTATCCTCGCAACAAGCACAAAGGATACTGTAGCGACTCTGACAGGATCGCAAAACCCCGATACACGATACTATCCTCGCAACAACGCACAAAGGACAGAACGTTATCCACAAAGCGCTCTGGAACAATGGATGGGGCGCAGTTATTATTGCTGAGGTGATGTTGTGGTCACCAATCGGAGCTGAAGGGCGTTACTAAAGAAAACCCAGTCCCCCTGTGCCGCTGACATGTGAGTCGTCAACGAGGTCGCACATCGTTCACAAAAGGTGTCAAACACAGCGATTCAGGCTCACCAGCGGGACGCGAACGATCAAAATATGGCCCAAACCGTTCATGCACGATCAGCGACATCGCAGCGGGGGCCACATCGCCGCTACATGTCACACACAGCGACTTCGCTAACGATGTTGCTGCTGCGTCATAAAATCTATGTTGCTTGCGTGATCTCGCTAGCGATCTCGCTTAGTGTGGCATACCCTTAACACTGATTACAACCCCTGGCAAAAATTATGGAATCACTGGCCTTGGAGGATGTTCATTCAGTTGTTTTATTTTGATGAAAAAAAAACAGATCACAGACATGGCACAAAACTGAAGTAATTTCAAATGGCAACTTTCTGGCTTTAAGAAACACTAAAAGAAATCAAGAACAAATAATGTGGTAGTCAGTAATGGCTATTTTTTTAACCAAGCATAGGGAAAAATTATGGAATCACTCAATTCTGAGGGAAAAAAATTATGGAATCATGAAAAACAAACAAACAAAAAAAACACTCCAACACATCACTAGTATTTTGTTGCACCACCTCTGGCTTTTACAACAGCTTGCAGTCTCAGAGGCATGGACTTAATGAGTGTCAAACAGTACTCTACATCAATCTTGCTCCAACTTTCTCTGATTGCTGTTGCCAGATCAGCTTTGTAGGTTGGAACCTTGTCATGGACCATTTTCTTCAACTTCCACCAGAGATTTTCAATTGGTTTGAGATCCGGACTTTTTGTAGGCCATGACATTGACCTTATGTGTCTTTTTTCAAGGAATGCTTTCACAGTTTTTGCTCTATGGCAGGATGCATTATCATCTTGAAAATGATTTCATCATCCCCAAACATCCTTTCAATTGATAGGATAAGAAAAGTGTCCAAAATATTACTATAAACTTGTGCATTTATTGAAGATGTAATGACAGCCATCTTCCCAGTGCCTTTACCTGTCATGCAGCCCCATATCATCAATGACTGTGGAAATTTGCATGTTCTCTTCAGGCAGACTAACGAGCAGATCTAATTTGATGTAGGTGTTAGTTTTGGGAATGAAAATTTACAGGGTGATTCCATAATTTTTTCCATCAGAATTGAGTGATTCCATAATTTTCCCCTATGATTGGTTAAAAAAATAACCATTACTGACTACCTCATTATTTGTTCTTGATTTCTTTTAGTGTTTCTTAAAGCCAGAAAGTTGCCATTTGAAATTACTTCAGTTTTGTGCCATGCCTATGATCTGTTTTTTTTTTCAACAAAAGAAAACAACTGAATGAACATCCTCCAAGGCCGGTGATTCCATAATTTTTGCCAGGGGTTGTATAATTTTTTTCAATACCATAATGTTGAACTTTGTGTCTCTATGTCTTCTTGGAAAGTTGGACACTATTTTTAAAAGTTTTTGATTTTTTAAATATTAGTTTTATATTTCATTATGTTACCACATCTAAACAACTAAAATTCACCACAAACAAATGAACACATTTCCAGATTTTTTATCTATGTTGAAATTGTGGGTAGAGGGAAAGTTTACTGTTGCCAATCCTGCCAATGAAGATAAACAGTAATGTGATGTACTGTAATAAAAACAGATTTTCTTTTCTTTTTTGGTGGCGGGAGGGATAAAATCATATTAAAACTATTCAGATAACTCAGATCAAAAATGAAAGACCAACTTTAGTTTATTTAATTTTCAGTAATGAAAATGAATGTTAAGTAAAGTTATTCAATTTTCAGAAAACTGCACAGAAACCTTAAGGATTTTCCAGGAATAAAGTAATGGCCCGGACCGTATCCCCCATATGAGCCTTAAGGGGAGGTCTGCATGACTAAGGAGATTGCTAGGCCTTAACTTGGGGTGGTAAAGGGTTAATGTGATTGACAAAATTTGGGTTCGACTTTAGGGTCAGGGGAATGATGTGGGATTATTTGATTGGATAGTGGGAGGTATCCTGTGGGGGGTAGATAAGGTGAGGGGTGGTGGGGTGTAGTTCATTCGGGATAGTAGCTTACCTTGAATGTCCTGCCTGCCCTTTAGCTTTGCGATCTCGCATGTTTGAGTTATTTAAATTGTCACAGCGGTTGGCGGAAAAGGAGGGGGATTTTAAGGTGGGTCCCTACTGAGAGAGTTCTTAGAGGGAGATTTTTGGTATGGGCAACAGTCACGTGGGTCCCCTGGGCCGGTTGTGGTGCGGCTGGGGGTTGGCATGGTGGAGCTGTTTGTTGCAGTCTTCAAAATGGTTTGAACCTTAAATTTCCCTCCTGCTTTTCAGGGTCAAATTAATGTTGTTTGATGCTAGTTAATGTTATTTACCGTATGTTTAAATGTTATTTAATAAATGGGGCTTCTGTGGCCATTATATCCAATGTCACGCAGTGGTGTTTTATTTATAGTTAGGTGGGAAAAGTGGACATCACATAGTCCATAGAACTTTACAAGATAAGGCTTTAACTTGCAGTCCCTAAAACACTGGACCTCTCTGTCCAGTGACCGTGGGCGACCGCACACCAAACAGTTCATTAACGTTCATAGAACCTAACAAGCTCCAACAGTCTGTGAAGGTACTGTAAAGCAGCTGAAATGCAGGCCAGTGTGCTCAGGACAAGCCTGCACTGCAGCAGCCAAAACCACCAGCAGGTGGCAGCAAAAACATCCAAAGCTGTGTTAGGAATAATCAGTCATACAAGAACCACAGGTCTCAGCAAGCCCGTGGTCAGAAACAAGCCAATAGGTCAAAACCAGATGGGAGCTGTCAGACTACTGCAGTGTAGTGCAATATTCCCCAGAGGGAGCTAGGGAGGGACGTGAGACTGAGTACACAGAGAAGCTATACAAATCAGAAGCACTGGCACCACCAAGTGGTGAGAGCGTGGTCAGGCAAGCCGAGTCAAAACCGTACAGAGGCAGAAGTACCAGAAGGAGCAGCAATACACACAGTCAGTATACCAAGCCGAGGGTCAAATAGCCAGACAGGGAACGTAGCAGCAGAGACGGATACCAAGAGACGGGGTCAGAGTCAGTCCGGATCATACACGAGTAAACAAGTCAAAGGCAGGAGGATCACCAAGTAACAGGGGTCAGAGGCTCTAAACTGGAAGCTTGAGCTATCACTAACACTGGTAGGCTGTGACGGACTGTAATAGCCCAGCCCGCTCCAGAACGAGGCAGAGGAAATTAACCCCCGCATGACCAGTCCTGAGAGAGGACAGCAGCGCACAAACTCCGGACTAGACCATGACAGGTACCTTACAGGAGCTCCTGCTCCAGACGCCGACTCCTTGTCAGTTCTCTCTCCCGGGGAAGCTGCCTCGGCTTATACTCGAGTATGTACGGTATCTCTATTATTCAAGGTTTTTTTAACCTTTGTTTATTTCATATTTAAATTAGGCTATTGAGCCATATGCTTTTTACTGCTCTTGCATAACATATATTATTTCAATATTTTATTTTAAGACCTATTAATTAAAATATACTTTGCTCGTGGGGCAACACCTTTAAGTTTGCTTCCGTGTGAAAAGGTTCATTGGTATATTTGAGATTAAGGAAAAACTTCCTAAATTGTAGACATTTTTTTAATAAATATCAAGGTTAGCCCCCCCCCCCCCCCGACTTTGTCCAACCTTTTAATTTTGGCCCTCTGTCTATTTGAGCTTGACATCCCTGGTCTACATACAAGTTGTTTGACATTAGTATATTGGCCTGTTTACACAGCCAGACAAATACTGATGAAAAAAAGACTATTGTTAAGGGTTCATTAACACATCTGATTTTTTCACATATGAGAAAAACAGACTTTGATCAGAGTTTGAACAGTGTTTAATCAGTGTGGTCCATGTATCATCCGTTTTACTTGTACGCAGATAAATTGAAAAAAAAATTATCCTTCTTCGAAACGCGTCAACCTGAATTATAGTCTCCCCGGACTTTTTCCTTGAATGCTATTGGAAACATAACCGATGATCTCCATACGTTTTTGGGACACAAGCTTTTAAAATGAAGAAAATAAAAGAAGTCTTATATTTTATTGAAGTGCTAGATCAACCTCTGTTTGTGGATTGCTTCTCCTTTGGAATTGGGATCCTGTGCTCTCACTGATGGGTAAGTCGATCATATTTTCTATTTTTACTATTACCTTGTTCACTACCCTACCAGACTGATTTTCGCTTCAGCCATATACAACATTATAGCTTCATGTGTGTTTTTACAATGATCAATGATTTGTTATCCTGTTTCCAGCTAAGCTCAGTAGTTATGCACTTTGCTATGCTACAGCCGGCTATGCTTTGCCTTTACATTGAAGCTTGAAATAACCATTACAAAAAGACATCATATCTGACCGCAGCACAGTAGAGCTGTGCTGAAAGCTAGCTAACAAATCGAGGATGTACAGCTGCAAATGCCAGAAGATAAAATCAACCATTTGATCCTCCATCATAGCATCAATAGAGCTGTATTAGCATTTTATATCATTAACCTAGCAGCAGCCAGCACCAAACAAAGCTCAGATGTGTTAAGCTGGGCTATTAATTTGCTTCAACAATGGATATTTGAAGCTCCATTGTGGTCAACAGTTGAAAACAGCTGAACTGAGCTTGAAGCTAACAGATCGCTGATGCAAAAACACATTTGCAGCAATCTTGAAGTAGTAGTGTACATCAACCATATGGTGTTGATGATGTGACAAATATCCATTGTGGATATACACCAGAATCAAGTACAACACAGCAGAGCTGTACTGGAAGCTGCTGCTATTTTGCACATTTGTCACTTAGCCATCAGCCAGATTCCCGCCCTGCTCAAGGTCAAGAGCACACAAGAGAGGGAGAGAGGTGTCTGTAGCACTGAGGAGAGGCAGGTTGCAGTTGGGAAAATGCAGTTGCACATAAGAATAGGACCACCCTTTCATCTCCGTGAAGTTGGGTGCACAAAGGTACAGATGGATATGAAGAAAGACACAAGATACATGAAAGAATCTTTATTTTTGGCTTAGTCAATATATTAATAAAAATTATACATACAGTACTTTGTGAAAAATAATGCTATTGTGGGCATAACCCTGTTACATATCTAAGTAGTGTAGGGATCCGCTATGGTAGGCAAGGGCCGGGCCGCAGTAATGAGGCATACACACAGGCTTTTAATTCAAAGTTCAGTGGTTTTAATAATGGGTTCAACAAAAAGTCCAGATAACAAAATCAAAGCAGAACATAAATCACTCCAGTTTGGAGAACCACTGGTCCCAGACTCACCCTTGCTTGGGACGGGCTTAACTAAGCGGCTGCAGGTCAGCAGAGACCGCCAGGTGCCATTCCGGGTGGTCTGGTACTCGCTTCCTGGTGCACACTGACACACTGTAACAAAAACAATCTTCCAGGCTGACTCCAGCCAAACTCCTTCCTTCCACACCCACCAACTACAACAGCTCCTTGTTTTATAGGCCTAGTCCACACCATCAGGTGAGGTACACATCAGCTGACCTGATCACGTGACTATGACCTCATCACAGGCCCTTGTGATCAGGGAAAATCCTGACCAAACTCCAGTCTGCTAGGAGAAATATATCTCACATCCAGCAAGATCCTCTTTGGTGTACCACAGTAGATAAATATGTAATTATACGCGCTAAACATTGAAATAATTCATTGGGTAATATATGCACATAAAAGGGAGAGAATAATGTGGTAAAATGGTATTACCTTAATATAAAAGTATCTTCAAATATCTGGAAGGTCCTGTGGATACTGATGAACGTTTTAACTCCCGGTGTGTCTCCCTATGTCCAAATTCTCCTCCAATGCAAAATTGAAAAAAGGAGGATAATCGATATGTCAGCAGGGGGGCACCGTCCCGGCCGGTGGCGGAAACCCCCGTGAGTGTGTTAGAAAAATAGTGTTTTGCGATACAGAGTATGGAGCCGGCAATTAAGGACTTTCCAAGATCTTCCCTACTAAAGAATCTCCATCGGATCCCATTTGGACATAGGGAGACACACCGGGAGTTAAAACGTTCATCAGTATCCACAGGACCTTCCAGATATTTGAAGATACTTTTATATTAAGGTAATACCATTTTACCACATTATTCTCTCCCTTTTTTGTGCATATATTACCCAATGAATTATTTCAATGTTTAGCGCGTATAATTACATATTTATCTACTTATTAGTACCTCTGGCAAAATAGAGGTTAATTTGCTATATTTATCGCAGCTTTACATTGGCTTCCATAGTGCGCCGGGTTTTTTCTTATATTTACACATCTGTCTATTCTGATAGGCCAAGTTCTGCTCTCTTCCCTATGGTCACCACCTTTGGCTCTGCTCCACATTGGGCCTTACAAATGGCCAGGCATTTCTCAGCGATATCATCTCACAAGGACTTTTAGGGATCACTTAGGTTATGTTTCCATGTGGCGTATTTGGTCAGGAGTTGTTGCGGATTGAACGCTGCGTACAGTGTCCAGATGTTACAGCATAGTGGAGGGGATTTTATGAAATCCAGTTTCCACTATGCGTTGAGGGACGCAGGTGACACACAAAATTCCGCACATGCGGTGCATCTTTATAGACGCTCCATCTCCGCAAGATAAATTACCCTGTTCTATGTATAGGATGCGGTGATTCCGCATGTGTTCAATGAACACATGCATTATCACCGCACGTACAAAAGGGAGCAGCGCTTTGGGCGGAGCCGGGTATTTCGCAGCATGGAAACATACCCTTAAACATATCCCTGCATCTGAGAATTGACATTGCAATGTGTTCAGCGACTATTTGTTTGGAATTTGCCGCCATACAGTATCTTCTGTCACTAGCCACTTCCATCTCATCAGACTCCTGTGATTTCTAGAATTTTCACCTACTGCTCCTCAAAACCTACTGGTTAACCCATAGTTTTACGATCTGCATTACGAACTGCTTCTTATTGACTGTCTACATTACATTATGATCATCTTTGTGACTTCCTCTGGGTTCTACTCTCTGCATCTAATGCTTCGCAGACTTGAATATTACCGTATTTTTCGGACTATAAGACGCACCGGACCATAAGACACACCCCAAATTTTGGGGTGAAAATAGCAGAAAAAAAGATTTTTACAATATGGGGGTCCGTCTTATTGTCCGAATTTTAAGGTACCTGTGGGCCGGCGGTGGTACAGCAGGGGTTGCGGCAGTGGTGTGGCAGAGGTGCGGTGATGCTGATACTGTACTCACCTTCCTCAGGTGAGGTGACGCTGCAGCACGGAGAGCAGAGCCGGGTTTGTGGCTGTGGTGTGGCGGTGGCAGAGGTGCGGCGGTGGCAGAGGCGCGGTGGGCGGCGTGCACCTGAGCAGGGTCCCTTCCTCAGGTGTTGTGATGCCGCGGCACGGAGAGCAGAGCTGGGTTTGTGGCAGGTGTGGCGACCTGGCAGAGGTGCGGCGGTGGCAGAGATGCGGCGGTGGCAGAGGCGCGATGGGCGGCGTGCACCTGAGCAGGGTCCCTTCCTCAGGTGGTGAGGTGACGCCGCGGCACGGAGAGCAGACAGGACAGCAGAGCCGGGTTTGTCGGTGGTGGCGGCCATCTTCCTGAGGCGGCGCGTGCGCAGAGTACTTTGCTTCCTGGGGCTTCAGAAAAAAATGGCCGCCGCGATCGCTATCTGCGCATGCACGGCCCACAACGGCCATTTTCCTGAAGCCACAGGAAGAAGAGTACTGTATCTGCGCACGCGCCGCCTCAGGAAGATGGCCGCCACCACCAGCAATCCCGGCTCTGCTGTCCTGTCTGCTCTCGGTGCCGCGGCGTCACCTCACCACCTGAGGAAGGGAACCTGCTCAGGTGCACGCGCCCACCCCGCCTCTGCAAAGCCGCATCTCTGCCACCGCCACCGCCACACCGCTGCCGCAACCCCCCGGTAAGCTGCGGTCGGGCTATAGACGCACCCCCCATTTTCCTCACAATTTTTTGGGGGAAAAAGTGCGTCTTATAGCCCGAAAATACGGTAATTGATTTTCTGCTGCACTGATTCTTAGACACAGTTCACATTACATTGTAATCATCAATGCAGTCATCTGTGATTGCTGCAGCCTGCATCTAAAACTTAGTTCAGACACTCCATTGACTTTGCATGTGCTCTCCTGTGATTGGCATCCCTGGATCTCTGGCTTCTGGTGTGTCCCACTCCACTTGCTTGCCATCCAGTGTTGTCCAGGTCCTCGCTGTTGTGACATCGCCCTCAGTCTGTGTGTGTTCACCTTTTAGTAGGTCCATGTCACCAGGAGAACCTTTACAACCTTTTAACTACACTAAGGGTAAATCAATACTCTAGAATTAGGGATGAGCTAGTATACTCGTTAGGATTCGGTACTCGGCGAGTAATGCGGTACTCGAATCCTAGAGAGTAAATTTCACTGCTCGCCTCACAATATTCGGATCGCCTGCCCGGCATGTGTTAGCCAATCACAGTAAAGCCGCGGCCTTCTTTGTTGTGGCATTACTGTGATTGGCTGGCCGCTCAGCATCATAGTCATAGCCTATGAGCCATAGGCTATGACTATATGTGTGTGGAGAATGTGTGCGGGGGTCTGTGAAGGTGTGTGTGTGTGTGTGGCTGTGCCGGGCCCTGCTGTGTCCGTCATGGGACACTAGTTTTTAAAGAGGTACTGCATCAGAAAGGTGAGTATAGTTTGGTTTATTATTTTAATATTATTTGCAGGAGACGAGGGCTTTGGGGAATTAGGTGTGTGCGGTGAGTATGTACTCTATGTTATGTGTTGTATGTTATGTGTATGTACTGTATTATGTTGTATGTTCTGTATATCTTTTTTTTTAACATTCACCACATTAGCTGGATGATGGGAATACTACTTTCCCACCATCCGCTAATGCTGTCACTGTAGCAGGCATAGCTGGATGGGACAAGTAGTCCCATCGGACGATGCCCGCACAGCCAGCAGAGCCTGAGCCAGGCAGAGCCCCGCACAGCCCCGGCAGAGGCCGGCATAGCCCCGCACAGCACCGGCAGAGCCCTGCACAGCACCGGCAGAGCCCGGCACAGCCCCGCACAGCACCAGCAGAGCCTGAGCCAGCAGAGCTGGGCACAGCTCCTTGAACACACACAGCCCCACAGACCCCCCGCACACATTTTCCGCCCACACACATTCTCTGCCCATTACTCTCATTTCCCATAGACTTACATTGGACTCGCTACTCGTTACGAATACCCGAATATTAGGAGCTACTCGTAACGAGTACAGCGAGTCCGAGTATTTCACTACTCGCTCAACCCTATTGTTCTGCCCATCTGAGTACAGGGCAGTATGTTTTGTATTGTGTGCTGGGTTTGTTGGTTATAGCACCATCTAGGGGTGGCTGAATTTATAGCCTGTGCCTTTAACAAGCAGATAGAGTGTTGCATTGTGGGATTGAAGCAAGGTATGCTGGGAAGAAGAAGCTCCATTTTCTTCTGTGTACTTCAGGGAATACATGTGTTCATGTGCTCTCTTGTAACCTCTCCAACTTGAGTTTGCTATCCTGGTAAAGCATATCTGGTAAGATCAATATCTTCTCTAGCAATGCAGTGTTTAGGAGGCTATTAACTGTATAGCAGCCAGTGCATAGGAGATGTTATTAGAATTCTGTGTTTTCCCATGTTAAAGTTGCATCATACTGTATACTTTCCTGTTAATTGTAAAGTGTCAGCTGTGTGACCAATACTTATCTATGTCATTTGTATTTCTATATTGTTCACCAATAAACAAGTTAGACTTCAGAGGACAGTCTGCTTATTTGGAAGATAGAATGATGGTTTATGCTGTATGCTAGATTACACACCGTGTCATCGTGTATGAAGGCAGAGCACCTATCTAGAATGATATTTAATGAATTCAACACATGAAAATATAAGAGCAACTTAACTCTGATTGACATTTGTAATGTTAGGCTACGTTCCCATGATGAGCTTTTGGTGAGTCTTTGATGTTGTAGATTTTCTGCACCATTTCTGCACCCATTAAGTAAAATAAGTTACTTGCATTTTTTTGAAAATACGCATAAGAAAAAACTCGCCAAAAACTCATTGCTGGAAACTTAGCCTTAAACTTTTTTATATTGAGGTCACACGTTCAGTATTTGGTCAGTATTTTACCTCATTATTTGTAAGCCAAAAAAGGACTGGAACAATCAGAGGAAAAGTATAATAGAAACACGTCACCACTTCTGTATTTATCACCCACACCTGGTTTTGGCTTACAAATACTGAGCTAAAATACTGAACGTGTGAACGTGGCCTAATACATGTTAAATGTATTCTTTTCAAAAGCTTTATTACAATGGCTTTTTATGCAGTTTACAGTATAACTGCTCTGATAAGCTAAACAGAAACCATTTTTTATTATTTATTCTCATTTATTGAATTTTGGAGTGCATCAGCTGAACCTCTATCACCCCACATGAACCTGCCCAATAAGTCACTTATGTCTAATAAATATTAATGCCCTCCTGTGGAGCAACAAGTATAAGGCATACATCTATGGTAATTAAACCACATAATGGTAACAGAATAAATCTACATATTAATGTTTGTTGAGTTTGTCTATTTTTAGTTATAGCTTGCCTCAAGATTCCTTTTTTAAAACATTTAAAAAAAAGGATTACCTGAAAGAGTGCGTCAGTGTTTCCTTTTAATCCATTACAGCTTGTGATCACCCAAGGACTAAGGTAATGGGGTGACATTTATTATTATGACTTCTCTAATGGCGTTTACCATGAATGAACTCAAATCACTTCCTGCATACGGGTGTTTCATACTCTTTTCTCATTTTATTCTTTATAACCTCATAAACTCAGTTTATAGGTTAAGTATTTAGCATATAATTTATATTCTTCTAAGGAGGAACAAGTCATATATATTGCCCAGTAGGGATAGTATTAATTATAAAGAAAGTCTGAGAAGAGGTAGCTTTTAATACTGTGCTATCAATTATGGTCATATGCTTAGAAAAGAAATAGATTCTTCAGGTTTGTTAATGAGCGAGGAAAACAAGACATGCAACTACTTTCTTATGCCCCATTGTAACAAGTAACTAGTGCTTAGATTCTAAAATCTTGGTCTTCACCATGTCAAAGACTGGATATATTGAATTTTCGCAGAGAATATACAGTGGTTGATCTCCTGGCTTTCTGTTTTGGAAAATAATTTTTAACATCACCATAAAATTACAAAATAACCACTAACTAACCTAAATAAAGCCTAAAACCACCTGGAAAACCCCATTAAGGAAAAGAGTCCAAAATACAAAAAGAATCTCAAATATATATGCTTTGGAAAATTCAGTCTAATTTAGTGATAGAATCCATGGTCATTTAAAGAAGAGGGACAGGAGTTGGATAAAGTCAGGGTCTGTGTCTCACTATTCTAACAGTTATGTGAGACTTCCTGCTTGAAAGTCCGGAGATGCCACTGTGCAGGGAGAGACAGGAAGGATAAAGCATGCCTTACTTCATGCCAGGATTGACACCCATCTATATTTTTTTCTCTTTTTCTCAAGTTAAGGTACTGCCACACTAAACAATCCCGCTAGCGATCACGATAACGACGCATACTAATGCGATCGCTAGCGGGATTGTTTCTATATCGCTAAGTGCGGCCACATTTAGCGATATAGTTAACGACGCTATCGCCGTTAGCGATCTTCTTAACGACTTTAGCGGTACAAAAGTACCGCTAAATCGCTAAGAAAAGGTGCCACACTAGCGATATATACTTACCCAGCGGGAGCGCCGACGAGAAAATAGGGTCCGGAACGATTCCAGCGACGAGCGAGATCACAGCAGGAAGCTCGTCGCTGGCAGATGCCGCACTGAACAACATCGCTAACGGGATCGCTAAATAGTGACGTTTTTTAGCGATCCCGTTAGCGATATTGTTCAGTGCGGCATACCCTTTAGCTCTGACGAGTACAGTACAGGCACACCAACACAGCCAGAGTCAAATTAACATACCGGTACTGGTATAAGGAGGAGACAGAGGAGACAAGTAGGAAGAGCATTGTCAGCCAATCAAAGCTTTAGGTAGTCTTCATTTCACTGCCACTTCCTTTCATCCTCAGACTCACACACTGTCCTATGAGTCTTCACCTTTCTCCAGGCGCCTGATCAGTTAACACACAATTAGTCAGTGAGTCACACACAAACATCTTGTCCTGCATGACACTGTGCTAACCTTCAGATTATATACAATAGTACATACAGCAGCTTAATATTACACTATGGAGTTTGCATAGTAATGGCACCTGGGTCCGCAACCTATCATTACATTGCAGAGTAAAAATGCATATACAGTAGTAGTGACTGATCTGCTACACATTTTTTCACTGCATTCCTGGAAAGAAGAGTCCAGTGACTGAAGTACTTAGTTGTCATACACCCCAAATTGTTCTTCTTTCTACACTGCTATAATGCTCTATATTCCCATGTACTACCATAATGCCCAATGTTCCTGTCTATTGCCATACTACCCAATACTCCTGAGTACTGCCATACTCCCTAATACTCCTGTGTTCTTCTATACTGCCAATGTTCCTGTGTACTGCCATACTGCCCAATGTTCCTGTGTACCACAATACTGTCAGGCTAAGTTCACACGTTGCGGAATTGCCGCGGAAATTTCCGCGGCAATCCCGCACTTCTCCCGCAGGAAATACGCACTTTTTTTTATGCTGATTCCCGCCAGAATAATAGCGTTTTGCAAGCGTAATTAGCTTGCAGAATGCTAGCGTTTTCCTAGCGATCTGTAGCATCGCTTGGAAAACTGATTGACAGGTTGGTCACACGAGTCAAACATAATGTTTGACACGTGTGACCAACTTTTTACTATTGATGCCGCCTATGCCGCATCAATAGTAAAAAGATCTAATGTAAAAATAATAAAAAAAATAATAAATAATGATATTCTCACCTTCCGGCGGCCCCGCAGCCTTCCGCCTTTCAGCGACGCTCCCGGCAACTCGCGGTCCCAAGGATGCATTGCGACAAATCACACCGATGACGTGCATCTCGCGAGACCGCTATGCCATCTGGGTGATTCTCGCAAAGGACTCTTGGGACCGGAAGTTGCCGGGAGCGTCGCTGAAGGCGGGAAGGCTGCGGGGGCCGTGGGAAGGCTGCGGGGGCCGCCGGAAGGTGAGAATATCATTATTTTTTATTTTAATTATTGTTTTACCAGGGATATGGTACCCAGGGCCTGGAGGAGAGTCTCCTCTGCTCCAGACCCTGGGTACCATCCGCACATGAACCGCTTACATTGCACATAGTGGGCATAGCCACATGCGGAAAGTAAGCGGTTCAATGCATTCCTATGGCGGCGGAATCACCGCGGTTACGCTAAATTAATGAACATGTTGCTTTTTTTTCCGCTAAGCGTTTTTTTCGCGGAAAAAAACGCAACATGTGTACAAAACATGCGGAATCAATTAAAACGTATAGAATGCTTAATGCTTGCGTTTTGTTCGCGGTTTAACCGCGGAAAATAGCGGAAAAACCGCGAAAAAAACGCAATTATTCCTGATCGTGTGCACTTAGCCTCAATGTTCCTGTGTACTGCCATACTGCCCAATGTTCCTGTGTACCACAATACTGTCAATGTTCCTGTGTATTGCCACACTGCCGAATACTCCTGTGTACTGCCATACTGCCCAATGTTCCTGTGTACTGCCATACTGCCCAATGTTCCTGTGTATTGCCATACTGCCCAATGTTCCTGTGTACCACAATACTGCCAATGTCCCTGTGTATTGCCATACTGCCCAATGCTCCTGTGTACTGAAATACTGCCCAATGTTCCTGTGTACTGCCATATGTGATGTTGTTACTATATCTGTGATTGGCTTGCTGTTATTCTTGTTTCAGTTTCTGCCTAGTAACAATGATGTAATGGGGAGGAGGAGACTAGGCAGGAGCAGGAAGTCCTGGGTAAGGGGAGCAGGAGAGAGGAACGAAAATAAAGTATGTCTGTTTAAACCTACCATCCAGCATCTCTGTGTGGCCTTCTGGAGTTCCCTTCATCTGCACAACAACACCACAAGTGGCGACGAGGAAGCGTTCATCATCAGCTAAAGGTATTTCAGCTCTGCAACAATGGCCTGTTTACCTGCCTTCCCTGCTTTTGATGTGCATCAGTCCCCAGCTAACCTAGCAGCATGTTGGGAGAAATGGCTGAAGCGTTTTGATATATTCCTACAAGCCATGAACATATCAGATGATAGCAGGAAGAAAGCCATGCTATTACATTATGCAGGGGAACAAGTCTATGATATCTTCACTACTCTGCCTAATACAGGAGAAGATAAAGACTATGAGCTCAGTAAGGCAGCATTAAGCAAGTATTTCTCCCCAAACAGAAATGCAGCATTTGAAATCTTCAAGTTTAGACAATTAAAGCAGTCAGCAACAGAAAGCATTGATGAATATCATGTCCGACTACGGCACCTTGCAGCTTACTGTGAATTTACAGATGTCGACAAAGAGATCCAAATGCAGATTTTACAAGGCTGCATCTCCTCTAAGTTACGGAGACAAGCACTCAGAGATCCCACCATGACTTTAGCAAAACTGCTTGAAACAGCACGTGTAAATGATACCGCCGAAAAACAGGCTAAACTCATAGAGGACATTGAGTGCGAGGCGGAAGCACCATCTTGTATAGCAAAGCTGACACAGAGACCGCCTGTGCCTCGTATGCAGGGGGCAACTTGCTACAACTGCGGAGGGTCGTATCCTCACCAGAATGTCTGCCCAGCAAAAGGGGGGACCTGCCATAATTGTGGAAAACAAAACCATTTTGCAAAAGTGTGTAGATCCAAACCACAATCCCCTCATTCCACAGTACAACCCAGGTCACATCCAAACGCTGCAGCTTACTGACGAGCCTCACAGTACTTATCTATTCTCAGTGACTGCAGAGGGATCTCAAACACTGCACGCACTTACCAGTCCAAGGTGACTTATCCTGATAAATGGTAGTCCGGTGGAAGCCCTAGTAGACACGGGGGCATCAGTAAACGTCATCAGCCGTGCAGTCTATAGCCAACTCCCGAACAGACCTGCTCTACAAAGCACTAGCCTAAAGATTTTTCCTTATGGTTCAGCATCTGCACTACCCCTGTGTGGCAAATTTCAGTCAGAACTTGCAGCTGACGGGAAGTCCATCACGACACTGTATATGTAGTAGAGTGCTCCGCAGACACGCTTCTCAGCTGCAGGAGTGCTATATCTCTGGGTTTGGTCAACCTGGTCAATAGCGTCACAGGTCCTTCGGCCCAACACATCATGCAGAGATACCCCAATCTCTTTAAAGGTCTCGGTAAGCTAAAAGACGTTCAGATAAAATTGCATATTGACCAGTCAATACAGCCGTCTGTTCAACCTCACAGGCGCATCCATTTCATGTCCGCAAACTTGTGGAGCAAGAACTGCAGGATCTGGAAGCGTCTGATGTTGTTGAACGAGTTGAAGGCCCGACTCCTTGGGTATCGCCCATTGTTGTTGCACCAAAACCAAAGCAGCCTGGTAAAATCCGGCTATGTGTGGATATGCGGCATGCCAATTTGGCTATTCAAAGAGAAAAGCACATCACGCCCACTATTGATGACATTATCACAGACCTGAATGGTGCAAAAGTATTTTCTAAATTGATTTAAAATCAGGTTATCATCAACTTGAGTTGCATCCAGATTCCAGGTACATTACAACTTTTAGTACCCATGTGGGCTTACGACGATTCAAGAGGTTGAACTTTGGTATCTCATCTGCGGCAGAAATATTTCAGAACGTTATCAGTCAGGTGCTATCTGGAATAGCAGGAGTTCTAAACGTCAGTGATGACATTCTTATATATGGTACAACCCAAGAGGAGCATGACAGTCACTTAGAGCAAGTGTTTCAGAGACTGCAAGCCTGCAATCTAACTGTCAATCCGTCAAAATGTGAGTTTAACCAAAGTCATTAAGCTTCTTTGGATATATCTTTTCGGAGCAAGGAGTTTCAGCAGATCCTCAGAAAGTTGCTGCCATAAAGTCAGCTAGCCAACCTCAAAATGTGTCAGAGGTTTGCAGTTTTCTAGGACTAGTCACGTACTGTGGGCGATTTATGCCTGATCTGGCCACGATCTCCGAACCCCTGCGACTACTCACGAAAAAAGACACTCCTTGGACATGGCTACTGAACACCAAGCAGCATTCGATTCCATGAAGTCCGGTCTGACTGGCGACACCGTCATGGCCTATTTTGACCCTCTAAAGTCCACGAGCTGATCGTGGATGCTAGTCCGGTGGGCCTGGGTGCAATTCTCACACAGTGTCCAAAGAAGGCAACGTTTCTACCATTTCCTATGCAAGCAAAGCCTTAACAGAGACAGAACAACGCTATTCACAAACTGAAAGGAGCTCTTGCGGTTGTGTGGGGATGCCTTCATTTTCATCTGTACCTTATGGGACATAAATTCACAGTGATAAGCGACCCCAAACCACTCATTCCGCTTTTCAGCAAACATTCTTCAAAGCCTCCCCCACGACTTGAACGCTGGTTGCTCCGCTACAGAACTACCAGTTTCGGTTGAGATACGAGGCAGGAGCTGGTAATCCGGCTGACTACTTTTCGAGACACCCAACACCACAAACTACCAAGGACGACATCCCAGCAACTATCCTTGCAGAGGAACATATCAATTTTATTGTTGCACATTCTGTGACAAAGCTATGACTATGGAGGAAATACAACAAACGGTGGATTCCGATCACCAACTTCAGTTAGTTATAGAGACTGTTCGATCTAAAATTGGAGCAATTTTCTTGCTGAAGCCCGCCTCCAAACACCGGATCAAACAACCTACTTGACAGCCTTCTTTAATGCACGACATGATCTCTCCGTGTCTGATTCAAATCTACTGTTGCGTAACAATCGGTTGGTGATACCCCAGAAACTTCAAAGCAGAGTACTAGATCTGGCCCACGAGGCTCATCAAGGGGTGGTGAAAACAAAGCAATTACTGAGAGAGAAAGTCTGGTTTCCAGGACTAGACAAAAAAGTAGAGGCACTCATTGAAAATTGCATACCTTGCCAAGCAACTACAATTGACCATAGACGCGCACCCTTACAAATGACACCCCTGCCAGAGGGCCCGTGGTCTGCTGTTAGTGTTGATTTCTGTGTTTTACCGGATCACTCCTATCTGCTGGTTGTCATGGATGACTATTCGAGGTTCCCAGTCATTGAACATGTTTCGACAACCTCTGCCAGGGCTGTTATACCAAAATTAGACAAGATCTTCTTGGCATATGGCATACCGGAAACAGTGAAGTCCGACAATGGACCACCTTTTAATAGCACAGACTTTCAAACATTCGCAACCTATCTCGGTTTCACTCACAGGAAAATAACTCCTTACTGGCCTCAGGCCAATGGTGAAGTGGAACGGTTCATGCAATCAATCAACAAACTTTGAGGATCGCTACCATGGAGCACAAGGACTTACAGCAAGAGTTACACAGATTTCTTAGACAGTACAGAGCTACACCCCATTCTACTACTGGGATACCACCTGCCACTGCGCTGTTCAACAGGCCTATGCGTGTCAAACTCCCGAGCGTTCCGCAGAGCCCTGTTCAAAACCCCAATTGCTACTAAGGATGCCATATCCAAACAGAAGATGAAGAGGTATGCAGATAAGAGCAGTCATCGTTGCAAGCCACCGGAAGTATTGGTGGGAGATTGGGTCCTGGTAAAAAGGCTAAGACCTAGAGACAAGTTTGCATCACAATACTATCCTGAACCCTTTCAGGTCACACAAGTCAAAGGCACCATGGTTACTGCTCAAGATCACGGTCGCCAGGTCACAAGGTCTTTGCGACTATGTCCAGAAACAGACGAGGCAGATAGCGATGACGTCCTGCCGGATCCCCAGAGCTCAGCAGTTCCAAGGGAGGATACCTCAGGGGACTCAGAAAGTTCATCTGGGACTGTGATGTCTCACCGCTATCCAGCGAGGGCAAATCGTAGACCACCAGCCCACCTCTTGGACTATGTTCTGCAGTAAAAAGAAAAAAAAAAAATCCTTCGTACTGATGTGAACTTTTGGACCGTTATCCAGTGTGAGACAGTGAGTGAATATGTGTTGAATGGGGTGTACATTTCACCTAGGTATAAGGGAAATGTGTGGCTTTGTAAACCTAGTGGTAGAGAAAGGTCACTACACCTCACATTCAGCACACACTTGCAGCTCAGGCCTGAAATCACTCAGGTGTTAATTAGGAGACCAGAAGTAGGTGTGTTGAAAACACAGTCTAGAGGAAAGAGGGAGCTGTCTCAGTCTGGACACAGGAAGGTGTCCCGGCACAAGGAGCGTCTCCAGGAGTGTGGGAGCTGTCTCAGTCTGGACACAGGAAGGTGTCCCGGCACAAGAAGCAGTTTCTAGGAGTGTGAGCTATCTCAGTCTGGGTGCAGGAAGTACCCCGGACACAGGAGTAGTCTCAGTGCGAATCCGTGTGAATAGCGGCTGAATAGGAGTGGATCTCTCTCAAGTCTGGACGCTGAAGGGGCCTTCAGACACAAGGAGGAGTATCTGTGAAACTCCATACTGGTAACATATATCATATGTGTTGTTTTGGGTCAGGCTGGTAGAGCTGGGACCCGGTTAGACAGGGCCATCGATCTATGTGTAATTAGTGGCTAGACAAGCCCAGGTTTTCTGTTTATGATTTATGTTTCATCTGTTTGCTGTGGACTTTAATAAAGCTGGTTGCGGCCAGTTTTACACCAGAACTGTTGTCTGAATGAACTGTTTCCGGGCCATTCTGTTACCCAGACAGCGATCTCAGAGCTATATCTCCTGAAATGCTACAATTGGTGGAGAATGCGGGCAGCGCAGTGGCTGATACAGTTAGTGCTGGAGTGTGCATGCAGCACGGTGGCTTAGAGACAGCAATAAAGGTGAAGTCTGTTGAAATAGCAGCAGAGAAAAAAAAAAAAGTGTGTCAAGAGAAACGTCTGATTGGAGCAAGTCTTGGAGAGACAGTGGCCCTGATAGGGTCTGCAGAGAGAAAAATGTATGCACAGCAAAGCTGAACTTGTTGTGAAAATGACTGTGGAATGTGCAGCAGCAAAAGAAAAGTCTGTGGAGCAGTCTTAAAGAGACAGTAGCCCTAATAGACTTTGCAAAGGAAAAAAAAAAAAAAAAAGGTGTCTGCACAGCAGAACTGAATTTTTCTATGGAAAAGACTGTAGAGTGTGTATGTCTTGAGTGAAGACTGCCGTTGTTGAGACAGAGAAGTCTGACAGCATGGATGACAGCATGGAGGCGCTGTTTGAACAAATGGCACAAGTTAATGTGCAACATAAAACTGCCGGGGTTGAGACAGATAAGTCCGGCAGTATGAAAGAGCTCATTGAGTACCTGGCCCAGGCCCAGCGAAGCATGCAGCAGAGCATGGAGCAGCAGCGCCTGCAGCACCAGCAGCGCATGCAGCAGGCCCAGCAGCAATTCCTGCAGCAGCAGCAGGAGAATAACCGGTTATTTCTTGAGCGGATGGCAGCACAAAGAAAGGATTTCGGTGCCGCGTCCCCGGAGTAATGTTGTGAAGGCACCTGCATTGTCCGCTGTAAAGAAGGCGGTGAGACGGTCCTTGAAAAAGATGACACCTCGTGATGATGTGGAGGTATATCTCACTAGGTTTGAGAGACTGGCAGAGAAGGAGAATCTGCCCCTATCTGAATGGGCCATGATGGTCGCACCCTATCTGATTGGGAGCCCCAAGGGCATATGCTGACCTGAGCGAGCAGGACAGCCAAGACTATGGCAAGCTGAAAGCGGAGATTCTTACCCGGCTGGGGGGTTACGGTGACAGCCCGTGCCAGGGGAGTTTATGACTGGAGATACAGTTGGGAGTCTGCAGTCAGCAGGCTTGATTATGGAGTTGAAAAGGTGATAGTGGACCGCTACACCCAAGCACGTCCTCCTGAGGTACAGCCGTCTGAGAGGTCGTCACTTCGGAGTTCCCTGATGCTGAACTCTCGCGGTAAGAGCGTTCCAGCTGTTGGGGACATGGGGTATGCTGATAAGCGGGTTCAGGCCCGAGGGGGACATGTGGGTGGGAGAGTGTGATGGACAGTGTTAGAGCTGGCGTGAAATTGCAGCCAACTGTCCAAGAGGGGGAGCCTATGTGTTGTGATGTTGGCAGATCCCTCTCTCCCTGCGCAGAGCCTGTGTGTGTGTCCACCTCAGCCGAAGAGACTGGACCACAGGGGTCCCGGGGGTTGTAAATGACTGCCAGCACAGGCCCCCTTGGACTCAGAGAGTCCAGTGACTTTGTATGTGACAGCCTGATTGATAGGGACTTATCCCTGATAAGCACCTGAGTGTGGTGTGCATCCATGGAGACACCAAAGTCTACCCAGAGACTGCCGTGGACTTGGTCCCCAAATCGGGAGGTTTCATATGAAGGGGGGGTAGTGAA